>CM045759.1:104694828-105894828 GCA_025200525.1 Camellia lanceoleosa
CTTTACTGAAGCCGACCTAGAGATAGTCCAGCATCCGCATAATGATGCCTTGGTAGTATCCCTCCAGGTTGGGGAATGCCAAGTAAAACGCATCCTGATTGACCAAGGCAGCTCTTGTGACATCATGTACATCTGATGTTATGAAGAGCTCAGCCTTCACCCAGATGATATGGAACAATCTGATGGCCCAATGGTTGGGTTACATGGCCATTGGGAGCAGTAAACTTGGAGGTGCAGGCTGGCACCAGGAATATCAAGACAGAATTTACCATCATTGACACACCCTCTCCTTACAACATCAACTTGGGAAGGCCATGGTTGCATGCAATGGGGGCAGTTCCCTCAACATTGTATCAACTATTGCGATTCCTAACAGAACATGGGCTAGAGGAAGTCAGGGGCGATCAGTTGCAGGCGAAGAATTGCTCCATGGCAGCAATGAAGTCTACCTGTAGCATACGAGAGCCAGAAAAGGCAGAAATTGAAGATGAGGACGTGGAAGTCCTAGAAGACGTCGGCAAGGAGCTAGTCGAGAAGAACGAAGAGGCACTGAAGAAAATCCTCGTCCAGGATGGGGATGAAGAACGCTACTTTCTTCTCGGCTCGGGCTTAGCCGAAGAAGAAGAAAAAGAGTTTGAAGCTTCTTTAAGGGCCAATATTGAGGTGTTTGCTTGGACACCTTACAAAATGCCTAGTATTGACCCCGAGGTCACTTGCCACAAACTGAATGTTGACGGGTCGGCCAAACCTGTAATTCAACGAGCCAGAAGACCGACATTGACGCACGTCGAAGCGGTAGAAGAAGAAGTAGATAGACTTCTGGAGGCTAGGGCCATTAGAGAAGTTCACTACCCGACATGGTTGTCCAATATAGTGGTGGTAAAGAAGAAGAACGGTAAATGGAGAGTCTGCGTAGACTTTACCAGTTTAAACAAGGCTTGTCCCAAAGACAGCTTCCTTCTACCCAAGATTGACCAGCTAGTAGATGCCACTTCGGGGCATGGAAGGATGAGCTTCCTGGATGCCTACAGGGGGTATCACCAGATAGCTATGGACCCTGCGGACGAAGAGAAGACTGCATTTATCACTCCCAAAGGGCTATACTGCTACAGAGTGATGCCCTTCGGGTTGAAAAACGTAGGAGCCACTTACCAAAGATTGGTAACCAAGATGTTCAAGCACCTAATTAGCTGAACAGTTGAAGTCTACATCGACGACATGGTCGTTAAGACCAAACAGCCTGAAGGTCATCTCGCCGATCTAAAAGCAGTCTTTGAAATCCTGAAAACATATCAGCTCCGACTTAATGCATTGAAGTGCGCATTTAGAGTTGGATCTGGTAAGTTTTTAGGATACCTGGTGACCAAGAGGGGCATTGAGGCCAGCCCAGATCAGATCAAGGCCATCTTAGAGTTGAAGAGCCCGACGTCGGCAAAATAGGTGCGAATCTTGTTGGAAGGGCCTGACCTGAAACGAGTTCATAAGCAGAAGCTCAAACAAGTGCAAACCTTTCTTCAAATCAGTGAAGAAAGCCACAGACTTTCTTTGGATAGAGGAGTGCGAAAAAGCATTAGCCGATCTGAGGAAGTACCTAACCATAGCTCCAGTTCTTTTGAATCCAAAACCTAGGGAGGAGCTGTTCCTGTACTTGGCAGTTTTAGAACATGCGATAAGTGCAGTACTAATCCGAGAAGAAAAAGGGGAGCCAAGGGCTGTTTACTATGTAAGAAAAACCCTAGCCAACGCAGAAACGAGGTATCTATCCTTAGAGAAATTGGCACTGGCTCTAGTAATGGCTTCAAAGAAGTTGAACCATTACTTCTAGGCCCATAAAATAGTGGTACTAACGGAACATTCATTGAAGTCCCTATTACAACAGGGAGACTTAACAGGAAGAATAGCCAGATGGGCAGTCGCCCTAGGCCAGTATGATCTGGAGTACAGGCCCAGAACTGCAATCAAAGGCCAGGTTTTGGCCGACTTCCTGGCCGAGTTCACGCCAGAATCCATTGAACATTGGGCTCCATTGAGCCAGGATAAGCGATGTCTGAACAAGCAAAAAGAAGCCCAGCCAAAGACAAAAGAAGAAAGGAAAGAAGAAAAACTCAGACCCTGCAGCATTTACATCGGCGACTCCTTTCAACTGTTCGTTGATGGAAGTTCAAACCGACAGGGAGCGGGGGCAGGAGTAGTACTGATATCTTCAGAAGGAGAGATATTGGAACAGTCGATTCGATTGGGGTTCAAGGCCTTAAACAATGAAGCAGAATATGAAGCATTGATTGCAGGACTAAAATTGGCAGCAGTAGTACAAGCAGATGAGGTAATAGTTTTTTGTGATTCTCAATTGATAGTTAACCAGACAACGGGCGAGTTTGTAGCCCGAGATAAAAGAATGTCGGCCTACGCAAAGGAGGTCATCAGGCTGGCTGCCTTATTCCAGAACTGCAGACTGCTTCAAGTCAGCCGAGATGATAACAACCATGTCGATGCATTGGCCAACCTAGCTAGTGCAATACAACCAAGAAAAGTAAGGACAATAATGATTGAATACTTGTCGGGCCCGAGCATTGAACCAGTAACCACAGAGCGTGAAGCAATGTGCGTAGAAATGGGACCAAGCTAGATAGACGCAATTGTTGCGTTCCTAAAAGAAGGAAAGTTGCTAGATGACCGAAAGGAGGCACACAAGATCAGATTGAAGTCAGCAAGATTCAGTCTGACAACATAAGGACATCTCCACAGAAGGTCCTTCACTGGACCCCTTTTAAGGTGCGTACACCCTCTGCAGGTTGAAGATTTTCTATATGAAATTCATGAAGGTATTTGTGGAAGCCACGTTGGGGGCAGATCGCTAGCTCACAGGGCCATTACCGAGGGGTATTGGTGGCCCTACATGCAAAAAGATGCAGAAGCCTACGTAAAGAAGTGTGAACAATGCCAAAGGTTTGCACCTTTGATATACCAGCCAGCTGCTGACCTAAACCCTGTATCCAGTCCTTGGCCGTTTGCCCAATGGGGGATGGATCTCGTTGGGCAATTGCCCCAAGCAACTGGGCAAAGGAAGTACCTGCTGGTAGCAACAGATTACTTCGCAAAGTGGATAGAAGCAGAACCTCTTACCAAGATCCGAGATGTGGATGTCAAGAACTTCATATGGAGAAACATCATCACTAGATTTGGGATTCCAAGAGCAATTGTTGTAGACAATGGAACTCAATTTGACAGTAAACTGATCAAGAACTTCTGTGCAAAGTTCAAGATCAAGAACTATTTTTCAACCCCAAGCTTTCCACAAAGCAATGAACAAGCAGAAGTATCCAACAAAGTAATTCTGGATGGGATAAAGAAGAGGCTGCATGCAGCAAAAGGGAAGTGGATAGACGAATTGCCTAATGTACTCTGGGCATATCGGACTACGCCGAGAAGATCAACAAGGGAATCACCCTTTGCCATAGCTTATGGCACAGAAGCAGTCATTCCATTGGAGGTTGGCATCCCAGGGATCAGAACCCAGGGAATTGAGAACGGGACTAATGATGTACTCTTAGCCCGAGATCTAGATCTTCTAGAAGAAAGAAGAGAGAAAGCTGCAATACAACTTGCAGCATACCAACAATAGCTTGCCAGAGCTTATAACAAGAAGGTTAATCCAAGGGAGTTTCAAGTCGACGACCTAGTCCTAAGGAAAGTCGTCGGCAACAAGAAGGATCCCAAGGAGGGCGAGCTTGGCCCAAACTGGGAAGGACCCTACAGAATCACTTCGGTATTGGGCAATGGGGCATATCGGCTTGAAGACAATGAGGGCAAAGCATTGCCAAGACCCTGGAACCCTTGTAATTTGAAATTTTTCTATCATTAGATGTTACTTGTTTTTTACCGACAACATCAATAAAATTTTAGCAGAATTCTTCAACACTTATGACTAATAAAGATACATAATGTGGTTTCTAGAAGACATGAATAATGAGAACCCAAGTGAAACTTAGGTTCACATTAGGGGGCAGAGAATTATAAATGTTGTTTAACACTTGTTGAAATTTGTAGCAATTTACAAGTTGAAGTTAAACTGAGATCATTGTTTAACACTTGTTGAAATTTGTAGCAATTTACAAGTTGAAGTTAAACGGAGATCATTGTTTAACACTTGTTAAAATTTGTAGCAATTTATAAGTTGAAGTTAAACGGAGATCATTGTTTAACACTTGTTGAAATTTGTAGCAATTTACAAGTTGAAGATAAACCGAGATCATTGTTTAACACTTGTTGAAATTTGTAGCAATTTACAAGTTGAAGTTAAACCGAGATCATTGTTTAACACTTGTTGAAATTTGTAGCAATTTACAAGTTGAAGTTAAACCGATATCATTGTTTAAACACTTGTTGAAATTTGTAGCAAGTTACAAATTGAAGTTAAACCGAGATCATTGTTTAACACTTGTTGAAATTTGTAGCAATTTACAAGTTTAAGATAAACCAAGATCATTGTTTAACACTTGTTGAAATTTGTAGCAATTTACAAGTTGAAGTTAAACCGAGATCATTGTTTAAACACTTGTTAAAATTTGTAGCAATTTACAAGTTGAAGTTAAACTGAGATCATTGTTTAACACTTGTTGAAATTTGTAGCAATTTACAAGTTGAAGTTAAACCGAGATCATTGTTTAACACTTGTTGAAATTTGTAGCAATTTACAAGTTGAAGTTAAACTGAAATCATTGTTTAAACACTTGTTGAAATTTGTAGCAATTTGCAAGTTGAAGTTAAACCAAGATCATTGTTAGTCGAGGTATGTCACCCCGAGAAGGTTGCAAAAACAAGGAAGAGTATATTGAAGACATGCAGAACATTCTAAGTATAGAATCATACAAAAGCAATAAAGAGAAGAAAAAGATTCAAGCATTCAGGGAAAGCAGATGCATTTGTATACAAAAGAGGGCACATCGGCCATATGAAAAGCTTATATTGTTTAAAAAAAAAACAAAGTACAAGAAGGGAAAGAAAAGACATGAAAATTAAGGTTCCTTAGCATCAGCAGCAACTTGGGTTAAGACCTCGGAAGACTGTTGAGAAGCAACATCGGTCACCTTCTCCGCTGCGAGCTCGGCGTCAATTTCTGCAAGAGTTTCATCTACACTCTTGTCGGCAAGAGGAACAACGACCGATGTCTTCTCAGCCACAACATCTTTAAGAGCCTCCTCACCATCCTCATCTTGAGTCAAGTCTAGGACTTGCTCATTTTGTAGAGAAGCCTTGGTCCTAGCAACATCTTTTGATTTCCTTACCAAAACTTCCCCCTCGGCCTTATCTTCAGAATCAGATTCGTTGTCAGAATGACTAGGAGGTGGAGTTGGAGGAAATGGCAGGGGAAGGGCATCAGTGTTCCTCAGGGCAGAGTCCTCAGGGACATCTAATTTTTTTAGCAAAGTCATCCAACCAAGGGAGAAACCCTTGTTGCATGCTTGCTTGACTTGATTTTCGTAGGCCTCTGTAACATCGGCCATGCCCTGAGCATACGCCTTTTCGTCGGCATCCTTAATTTCGGCCTCTTTAGTGGCCAAGGCATCTTGAAGCTCCTTTTGGGCCTGGGCTACTTTGTCCTCGACCTCTTTTAGCTGGGCTTGAAGAACTTTTTTTATTGCCTCAGCGGCATTGACTTTTTCCTCGGCATTGTCTTTCTCTTTGATGGCGACCTCGACTTGGTCCTCTAGCATCTTCATCTTTGACTGCAGGCTCTTATTGGTTTTCTGAAGTGTGGAGACCTTCCTCATCTTCTCGGCAAGCTTCTCATGATTCTCAAAAGATTGCATTGAGAAAGAATGGGCATGTTGGATGGCCTGAAAGGAAACATAAGTATCAGAAAATATTCTAAGTGTGAAATGAAGAGAAAGAAAGAAAAGTACTAAGCAAAAACACTTACGAGCAGGCGTTGGAGCATCGAGCGTAATTCGTACTCACTCGAACTTGGCGTTTCGCTCGGATCGCTGGAAGAAGCGGTCGATCTTGAGTGCCACGCCGACATTGATGTCGTCGGCACTGTCACTAGCCATAACAGGCTTATCTTCCAAAGTGATTTCGGGGCCTAAGGGGCATCAAATTTTTTAGACCCCGAGGTCGTTCCAGAGGATGACCTCGGCCTTTTGGACTTGGTAGATTCGGAGGGAAGGGTTTCAACGGACCTCTTCGCAGGGACAGAGGCAGTTTTCTCACTTGGAGCCAGTTTGGAAATTGGTAAGGTATCCTTAGAATCAACTTGAGTTACCTTTGCCTTGGGCTGGGCCTTTTTGATTCGTTTTTGTTTTGGTGGAAGCTGGGTTCGTGTTGGTTGTGCCTCAACATCAGAAGATATGTTGGCCAAGAGGTCTTTTGCAACTGGTTTTGGGCGACCCATCTCTCGGCGTTGGGATATTGGAATCAAGTATGGAGCCGAGGTTGATGGCTGATCAGCTGGATCAGATGTTGATCCTTGATCTGCTTGAGATGTGGACACAGTCTGTGGAGTTTTGGCAGAAGGTGGAGAAAGGCTTTTCTTTTTCTTTTTCTTAGGGACATCGGGGAGAGCTGATTTGTACGTCGGGATAAAATTGAGAAGCAGAGGCGCCTTCCGTTTATGGACTAGCAGGTCTAAGAGTTTCTTCAAATCCTTGCTGGGAATGAAGGATTGGCAAAAGTTCTTTGGTGGCTGAGGGAGAATTGCAAGGGAAAATAGACATTAGAAACAGGTAAAGTATTAAGGACTTGAAAAGAAATAACCAAGTATTAACGTTGGGCTCTTACCCTTGCCCTCTAAAATTGATCGAGGAAGAGGGTAGAGATGGAGGTCCTCATCTGGAGCAAACTCCTAATTTCCTGAGGTAATAAAGTAATCGTCTCCAGCCCCCTTGTTGGAGTCTGGGAGATCAGCTACGATTTTGAACTCTGTGGACCTTGGCTTAAGGTAATAAATGTAGCCTTTTCCTTTCAAGTTAAGACTGCACATGATATAGCAGCATTGGATATCGGCTAAGGTGATCCTAGCGTTTTCCTGTTTAGCTAAGGTTATGATACCATTGATCACTCGATAAGAATTAATGGCAAGTTGCATGGGGTTTAACTTATAATAATGGAGAATCTCGTGAAAAAGGATGTTGAGTGAAAGCCGAAGTCCACACTCAATAAAGGCAACTACAGGAAAGGGCATGGAATCGTCAGTAGGCATGATGGAGTCATCATCCCCAGCCAACCTTAGATGGACGTTGGTTGGGATTTCAAACTCCTGTCTAAAGTATTCTAGTTTGGATGGGGTGTTCACCCTATGTTTCCACATACCCATGATATCAGCTTAATCAAAGAGGTTGGGTTTCAGAAGATGTTTTGAAAAGGTTATTGGGACCTTGGCAAACGCTTAGATAAGTGCAGGTTTCAGTTTTTTCCTAAATTTTGGGTTCTACAAACAAATCCCAAACCTAAGTCTATGGAAACAAAGATTGAAAGCACAAATCTGGAAAAGACAAAAAAAAAAAAAAAAAAAAAAAAAAAAAAAAAAAAAAAAAACAAGAACGAGTTTCAGAATTAAGAACAATGGTGAGCTATCAAGAGCATTGAAAGTACAAGGAGTACAAGGTCAAAGACAGTGGGAAAAATGCAAGAAAGAGGTGAACAATATACATTCAAAACATGGGCAAGAACAAAGTTATTGAATAAATGCATTCAGATATATGATTCACAAAATCAAATGTTGAATAGAGCAGTAATGGCAACGAAATGATGGAGAGCATCAAGAAATTGAAAAACAAGAGGAACAATGGCTTACCAGAAAACGTGAAGCCGGTGAGAGGATCGCCGAAGTCAAGCGACGGTTACAGAAGTAATAGAGTGGCAAGAGCTTCACTAGAATGAAAGGATGCAGGCAGTTGCAAAGCTCGAAGCTGGAACAATGGCAGATTCAGGAGGAAAGGCAAGAGAGAGAAAGAACTCGATAGTGCAAAGTGAAGAGATGAAAAAGAGGGAAAAGTTTTGATAAAACTCGAAACGGCGGCAAAAGAAATCATTAATGAAAACCTAGAAGATCGTATACGTCAAATGGCGTACACAGACGCAAGATGGCTTTACAGGCGCGTCACAGGCATGATCCCGTAAGGATGGAACACGTGGATGAAACAGTTGAATAAGTGATGCATGACAGCTCATATGTTAGAGAGAACTCTTGGAGTCCTTAGTTTTAGTGGAGGCATGTCGGCCTGAAATAAATGATCTCGGCAGAAGAAATTTTAAGCCAATGTACTAACAGGAAGTCCCGATATAGGTTCCATCACCTCAGAATGCCGAGGTAATAGAACCTAGGGGGCAGTTGTGGGGATATATTTTCTGAGTACCAACACGTGGCAAGGTGACGCTAACGTGTCAGCCGAGGTGCCACGTGTCCCGTTCTTGACGCTGAGGTTATCTCGGCGAGGCCGAGGTTACCTCCGAAGATATCGGAATCCGAGATGAGCAGATAAGGGACAAGAGTCCTAGAATGAAGAAAGACTTCAAGATGGATAAGGATAGTATTCTTAGGGAGTCTATCCTTATCTCTTGTAGAGTCCAAAGTAAGCACTGAATGGGAGTCCATAGAAGTCAGGCTTCTAGTGGGACTAGGATTGAGTAAACTATAAAAGAGAGGCACCCTCGTGGGTCTAAGGTACGCAATTTTATGCTTTGAGCAGTGAATTTAGCACTTGATTATCTTTGAGAGATATACTGACTTGATCGTTGAAGTGCCCCCGGGTGGACGAACCACCGCCGAAATCTTCTCTTTCTATTGCAGGTTAGCCGGGTGTCATCTATTCTGCCAGTTCTCTCTAGCTGATCACTGAGTTGGCAGTGTGATCGGAAAATTACTCACATAGTTATTATGAGGTAGTTCTTACAAAGGATCAGACTAATGACGTATACAATACTTGAATTCTTGATGTAGATGCTACATAGTTGGTTCTCATCCTTCAGAGACTACGAGTATAATACGAGCATCCGTCGACAAAAGGATCACCCTAATATGATCATCTCATGGCTATTTTCTTAATCTTTCTGACTTGCTCCTACGGAACCCAGGTCGAAAAGATTGAAAAAAATCAGTCATTCACAACCATTGATGAAGGATTCCTCGAAAAGTTAAGGATTAGTAAACCTTTTTAGAAATCGAATGGATCCGGTCTTATACATACGCGAGGAAGGTAATCAAAAATGAAAGAAGATGAGTTTTTCTTTCTTTTATCACTTAAGAGCTGTGTGAGATGAAAGTCTCATGCACGGTTTTGAATGAGAGAAAGAAGTAAGGAATCCTCTTTTCGACTCTGACTCTCTCACTCCAGTCGTTGCTTTTTTTTCTGTTACTTCGAAAGTAGTTGCTTTAGCTTTAGCCACTCGAATTTTCGATATTTCTCATCAAACAATGAACCTGATTATTGCAATTGCTCAAGATACCCTTTTTTTAGCTTCTAGGGTCTATTTCTTAGTTCAAGATCCCTTTTACTAATTGGAATCAAAGACTTAGTAGATCTATTCTGTCCAAAATGGGAATAGGCTAGGGTTATGAACTTATAATCTATAATCTGATGATCGAGTCGATTCCATGATTATAAGTTCATTCTATACTGGACCAGACCAGAATAGGGATATACATTCTCATTATGAGAAGGGGTTATTCAAGCGTATCTAAATAGATACTATGTTTACATATGGATCCGTACATTCCATTTAGGATTAGGAATAGACGTAATTGAACTTTTTACATATCTCTCCTTATTTGGGATCCTATTCACCTCTTTGGGCTTATATTGAATCAAGAAATAGGTTTGATTGTCCATCTTTTTGATATTGATATATAAGGCATCCTTCGGATAATTCAAATTTCATCATTATCGGTTGGTTTAACAGAGAAGCCTTCTATTTGTTAGTCTACTTTCAAATTCTATTTTTTTCATAGTATAATGATTTAACTATGTTTATTGTGAAATCTAATATCTTTTTATTCTTGGTATTATTGAGTGGCAGGTTATTGTTATTGACATAAAATAGTGCATCTTTAGCTTAAATTTTATATTATTGATATTGGTAGGTTTAGAATTTTATATTATTATGTGTGTGGTTTTGATTGATTTCTTGAATAGATGGTTTGACTCTTGATCTAAAGAAACTATCAAAATGCATAGGAAAACAATGTGCAATAACTCATGTCTTTGTCAAATTGATTTAATTTAGTTAAATTGATAATATTGGGTAATAGTGAAATCAACTTATACTGTCTTTTGAGTATAAATAGGACAGTTTTATGATTCCATCGTAAAAGAAAGACCCGTACTTACGGCACTCCAAGTTAAAAAAAAAAATTAATTAAAAAAAAAACCACATTCAAGTTTTTTTTGGCTCTTCCCTTCAAAAAAACTTTTCCCTTTAAATATTTAGTTTATACTTGAGACTTGAGCTCATTTTCTTCTTTAGTATGTATGGGATTACAAGACCTTCTTTTGTTCATGTGATTACAAGATATATATATATATATATTTCTATTTCTTAATAATCTCGAACAATGTTAAGAAGTTGAGATCTTCAAAATTGAATTTGAAACTCTTATACTCAGATTTTAGTTGGTTTTGTTGAAGGGAAAGCATTAATTGCTATAATTGAGAAGACCCATGGCGGTAATGGATATGGTGATTGGCTTTCCGATTGATACACTGTTAAGCTTACTAATTTTTGTTGTTATTTTTTTCTCATTTGACAATGCTATTGTCTATTAAAAAGAGAAACCATTGTGTGATAGTGTGTGTTGTCCACTACTAATACACCATTACAACAGTTCAATTTTACAGACAAGTGGAGTGAGATTAACCGACGATGCTAAGCTAGGATAAGTTCTACGGTAATTTCTTTTTTTACTTTTTTTCCCAACCATACGTACTATCGATCTAATTTGTCATTACATATACAAATGAGGGATTTTAAAGCTATCTATCAATCTATTTCATGTGATATTTGTTATTGCTTTATGATTTTGGGGTTCTCATGTAGAGAGTTGCACTAAATATGATATTTACGTGGCCAATTGGCAGCTTGACAATAGGATGACGTCACTTGCTTGAAGTGAGTTGCTTTTGTTGAGTTGATTTTTGGATTCTATGATTTTGTCAAAGATTATTTACTCCACTTAGTAACCCAATAGATGCCAAGTAGGTAGATTAAGTACTACTAGGAGCACATCCTCCTTATTATTCCTTTGGTAAGAGGAAATGTAGCATCACCTGTAAATTGAGACAACTCTTCCTAAAAGTTGGTTAATGTTTTAAATTTGATCCCTAAACATAATGATAGTCCTTTTGTTCTTGGTGCTGTTTATTCTAATCTTGTATTTCTATTATGGTTTAATATATTAGTCTTCGCAGGATATAGCATCAGAACAATATTTTCTAATTTTATATTTCTATTATGGTTTCAGGACATAGCATTAGAACAATCAAGCCTAGCCTCATAATTAAATTATATGGCTAATAGGTTTAGTGGCAGAACCAATATTTTGGCTTGGGGGCAACATTAAGTAAAAACCTAAGTTTATATTGCCAATGGGTATAGTGGCAGAAATAATGTTTTGACTTGACAAAGTTTTGTCCAGTTTCATAGGCTTATTCCTTACTCAGTTGTGTAGTTATGCATTATAATTTTAAAAAATCACATATCTATCCTTACGGTTAATTTTACATTAGTTCAATTAACTGGTTTAAGGATTCCTAGTGGTAGAGAACACATTAGGGGAACTGTGTATGTATTAATTTGCTTCTTTCCTTTTCTTTCTTGGAAGTTTTCTATTTGATTATCAACTGTAACCATCTGATTGGTGGTTTGATTGGATGAGGGTGGGTGATGATTTGGATATAATATCTGCTTACCATCTGATTCTCACACAAACTATAATGTCTGTCTTAATGTTTATGTTTGTGATTACGTAATGATTTTCAATTTATGTATTTAATCAATTAATGGACTGGTGTGTTTAGAAGTAGAAGGAGAGTCGAATCTCTTGATCTTTTCGTTAATTGTTAATATGATAATGAAAGAGTTGTTTTCATTTGGAAAATTTGACTTTATTCACCCTTGATTGTTTAATGTTAGTTTGATTTTTGTTTTTCAAGTTTTTATTTACTTTAAGTTAAATTTTTTTTTTTTTTTTTTTTTACACAACATGTATGGTTTTTGTAGGGAATGTTTTAAATCATAACTTTGAGCACTCAAGTACGATCTGTTCAAACATTCTAGTTTTTTTTTATCTTATTGAGGTAGTGGTAATTTTCATTTTATGGTTAAGCCTTCTAATTGTTGAATTTAAAAAAGCCTTCTAATCGCTTCATTAGGCATAACCTAATAAATTGTAATATAAAAATTTATTACACATAAATTGTTCGATCTCTTCTCATCACCAACATAAATTGTTCGATCTCATGTAATTGTTTTGTTTTTTTGTGAATCCTTGGCACTCGATTAGAGTGATATATTTTGACTTTGACTTTGACTTTTAAATTTGTTTTTTCCTTCAAATTTCAAGTGTATAAAAGTGGCAATTGTCCATAATATTGCAGAAGCTAACATCTTTGTATTTAGATTTTTTTATTGGGTTTCTTATTATGCATTCTTTTGCTGTGATAAGTATATTGAAGAAAAACAATGATAGTGAGAATTTTGAGTAAATTGTTGTATAATGATTAATTGGGCAAAGCTCTTTGTCATGAGCCTTCTTGTAATGGGATTCCAAATTAGATGTAATTATTTATTTTCATTTGTTTTCGTGTGTTATCTAAATTGTTAATTTCTTCGTGTTGAATTGAAAAAAGAAAAGAAAGAAGAGTTATACTTAGCAATTCATATTCATATTTTTTCCCCCAATACAATTCATATTCATATTCATTAAGCAGCAACATATAAACTCACAAGTCATGATATACACTAATCAAGAGACTTGGGAACTAAATTGAAAGGTGCTTGATCATATGTATCAAGAAGGGTTATATTGAAATATTTTTTTCATATTCAATTCCTGTTAATTCATAGTTATTGATTTCTCTATTTCTCAAAGGTATTTTGATGTGATTTTTCCTGTAATGATTTCTTTTAATTGATTTTTTGAAGTGAATTCAACGAATGGAGTGATTTGGTTGCAGGTGACTAATCCACCTTAGAAATATTGGGATTATAGCGACCCCGGTCTTTTTCCCTTTTGGTTGTTGTATCCGGACTTAGGTTCTGTGGATCCTGTTGTTATAAAATTGTTGTTGTCATCCTTTTATTTCTTATTTCTAAGTTATGGGATGCAATGGGCAAGTTTGTTACAGGCTGGAAGTGTTTGGGAGTAAAGGGTTGCTGCCCAGAATTTGGACCCTTCGCTCGAGCGAGCAGTTCTTCGCTCGAGTGAGCCCCTTGTTTTTGGTTCGTCGCTTGAGCCAGGGTTTCTTCGCTCGAGCGAGTGATTGCGTCTAGGTATAGACCTGAGAGTTGTGTTTCTTGGCTCGAGCGAGCTTTTCTTCGCTCGAACGAGATCAGTTTCTTGTGTCTGGTCGCTCGAGCGACCAATCCTTCGCTCGAGCGAGCCTGTTTATATCAGTTAGCAGCAGCCGGGGAGAACATCACTTCTTCATCCCCTTTTCTTTTTAAAACCCTAGATACGAGACTCTCTCTCTCTAAACTCACCTTCTCTCTAGATTTTCATCTCCTTCTAGTGTGAATCCATCCTAGGCTCTTTGTAAGAAAGATAGAGGGTGGCTTGGGCTTCGTTCTAATCTGAAGAATAGTGGATTTGGAGCACTTTGATTCCGGGTCATCTTCTCCATTGGAGTTCTCAGTTTGAGGTAGGGATTCTCCTTATTTCCTTTCAATACTCTATCTATAGATAGACATGTGGTAGTTTTTGTATTGCATAAAAACATTATATCATGTTGGATTTGTTAAAAATCATGAGGTTGAACCTTGGGTTGGTTGTTGGATTTGGGTTTATTATTGTTAGTTATGGTTTAGGCTAATTGGGGTGTTAATTAGCATGTTGTTGTTGAAAGGAGAGGAAACCCTAATTGTATTTGATTTAATAAATTAATAGAGGGGTTTTGATCATTGGACAAATACTTATGTATTTTGGGTCTTAAACATGATTATTGTTGTTGATCATTGAACCTTTTAGGTTAATATTGAGAAAGAGGGAGGAAAACCCTAATTTAATGATTATGACTTAATTCGCATAATTAAATTGGAATGGCTTTGAAAAGAATGTAGTGGATTAAAATGAGGTATGGTCTTATTGTCCATGGAATAGAATTTGTGAAAACAAAAGGTATGAGAATTGGATTGTTGTAATATGAGTGTTGAACACACGTATGTGGAGGTTGTATCTTAAATTACCATGTTAATGTTGTTGTTGGGTTTGTGATCTCATGATGATTGAGTCTTTTAATAGATGTACTAAATACCTGCATCTAGAGGTTTTGTCTTTGGTCATCGGTAGAGGATGACACGGTTGAGTTGAATTGTCGTGTATACATTACACCATTGTTGATTGAACATCGTATGTGATGAAATGTTAAGATACATTATATATGTATACTTGTTAGGGAGGAGAGAGGGGTTGAACTCCAGTGTGTGTGAGAAGATAGGGAATGGACTCCACACACCTATGTGTTCCTATATCTTAACACATTGTTTATATTTTGATAGTTTATGTGTATGTTTAACACATGTTGATTATACCTTGTTGTATTGTGGTTGTTGGTGTCATACCCTGCGCTGATAATCAGAGGTGCCGTTACCTTCCAGCTAGCGCCTGGGGAACTGTATGCGCTGATAATCTAAGGTACCACACCCTTCCAGCCAGCGCCTGGTAAACTGGTAGTTCGTTGTGAGAAGTGTATCTTTGGCTTACTACGCACATAGCTAGTAGAGCAAAGTTTTGTTGTTATTGTTTCAGTGTATCTAGAAACATTGTGGATTGTGTTGGTTACGGTTTTGGAGGGCCGAGTTGTCTCATTGGTTTATCTTATGCATGTAGTTGAGTTGTTATCTCCCTTTATAAAGGTATGCATGTATAGTTATGATAGATTTGGGATTGAACCGAATTGCCCTTTTATCTTTTGGAAGTGTAAAGAAAATCAAACATTTTAGAAATATGTTTTGAAAAGACACATCTGTTGTATGTGTGGGAAATGGGATAGAGTAATGGGCTTAGTGAATCTATTTTTCCTAAGTAGTTGTTAATGTTATAAAAGATTGTGACCGGGGGCTAATGAAAGGAAAAAGGAAAGATGAATCGCTTATAGCGTTGAATGAAATAGTTGTTTTCGAGAAAAGTTTATATATATATATATGTTTTGTATAAACTGTCACATTATTATTCTAGTATGAGAATGAGTGTGCATGATCATAGCTATCTGTAATGTTGTTATTGTTGAGGATTATGTTAAGATCCCTACTGGACTATATGTTCATCCTACGTTATTGAATTTTTTTTTTAGGTATTTAGCAGGATGTGCTACAAGATTTGGATCTTCTTAATTGTTGGCCACGGGGCCTCTTTGTTGTTGGCGGAATGCCATATGTGTAAAAGGGTTACACCCTTCATTTGATTTATTATTGTAAGCCTAAGGACAATTTATTTAGAATGCTCATGTTGTATTTAATTTTCATTCGAATGAGAGAATTGTTGTTCATTACTTTTATTGAACATTTGAGTTTATTTCCGCTTGTTATCTCCGAAATTGAATTAAGTTAAGGGACTTGGTAATGACTTCGAGTAATAAAAGGTGGGGCGTGACAGGGATTGTGTTCTTTTTCTATGTGTGTTGATGGTTGGCTCTTTCATTCTAAATTGGATGATTAATCTTCTTCTTTGTTTTTTTTTTTAAAAAAAAAAGAAGCTATAATGATTACTCTTTTGTACCAAAATGTCTATTCACCATTTCTTGAAGCCTTGAAATTTGATAAAGCGAAAAGGTTACTCAGTTAGACCATCTCCAACAGTGAATTAGATTGATCACCAAATTTGAATTTGATGAAAAAGTACCACTTTTATCTCTGCAATGGTTTCAACAAAATGATATCAAATTGAGGATGAGCCAAAACTTTCACCAAAATGAAGAGCTGGAGCAGATTTCACTAAAATACTGTGTGTTTACGTTGAAGGTGGGTCCCACTAGACAACCGGTCGGATGTCTGGCCAGTTGTCCCACCGGTCGTCCCTTGTATACAAAAAAATTGCAAAGTTGTTGTGCAGTGCTTCATTGTTTGGTTGCCCTGCGAACTACTTCACAATTAGGTTGTTTTTGTGGCAATAACGATAAATTCAACGTTGATATAGATTTAAATTTCTATCAAAATGCAACATGGAAAAGTTGCATGGTATATAGATTTAAATTTGTATCAAATATAGCTGTTCTGCACCTACAACTCTAATAAGTTACCGTTGGTGTTACAGAGTATTTGACAAACTTACCGTTGTTGTGATCTATAAAATATACCAATCTTTGAACTTCACTATATCATTAGAATTTCTATTTTCTTTGTAAGCTTTAGTGTATATTATCTATTTCCCAGCGTTAGTGTATATCATTACAATATATTTCACTGTCTAAGTTGGATGCTGTATCCTATTGAATTTTCTTCAAACTATGGAAGATTTTGAAATGTTTGAGGAATCACAAACGGAATCATAAACTTCAGAGCACAACACTGATATTAATTTTATTTCAAAAACCTCTCGTGTTTCTTGTGGTAAAGCGTTCACAATTATAAAAGATGAAACTTTATGTAGATTGTGGTTGGCAGTCTCTCAAGATCCCATTACTGGTAATATTTAGACCATGGCAATATTTTGGAAATGAGTACTCGTTTATTTTAATTCACAATTGAGCAGTGAATCAAATCGAAACTATATTTCTTTGTCTCACCATTGGTCTGTTATGCAAAAGGCATTAATAAATTCTGTGATTTTCTTGAGCAAATTCAATTGAGGCAACACAATGGAACAACTGAGGCAGGCATGGTAATTTTTATTTCTGTTATTAAATATCAATTTTCTTTTGTAATGTATACTTGTTATCCATATGTTTTTAATTTTCATTTTGTAGATCGCTGAAGTGAAGCGGATGTATCATGCAATATAGAAAAAAACACTTCACATTTGATACAAGTTGGGATATTTTGCGCCAAAATTGTAAGTGGGATTAATTTAAAACACAACCAAAAAAAATCACGCAACATGCATATCAACATTCAAATCCACGCAACATGCGTATATGGTACATAGATTAATGTGTTTATATCAGTTCTTAGAAGGAAATCATTATTGGAGGAACAAAAAATGGAAAATATTTAATGGAGGAAAAAAGAAATAGAGGGAAAAAAAAATTTCAGTGCCCTTGACCGGTCGACCGGCCGGTCGTCCCATCGGATGTCCCTAGTCTTTTAATGCAAGTTACAGTGTAACCGTTGGATCAACTCGTATCAAATTGAGGAACTTGCCCTTTTTTCATTTACATTTGGTGAAAAAATTGATAAATCATTGGAGATGTTCTTATAATACTAATTTAGACACATTTTTTTTTTTTGAAGGTTGTTCCATTCTAACTCACTATACATGTGTTATTTTGGCATGAATATCTTTGCTTATGTTGTACATAACATTTTTATATTATAAATTTGTTATTTAAACTTTAATTAATTTGCTATTTTGACTTATGTGTGAAGTTTTATATTGCAATGAAATTATTGTTATTTTGAATTAATTTATTACAATTAATTTTTGTAAAAATGAAATTGTTATCATTTTGAATTAATTTATTTTAATTAATTTTTGCAGTGGCGACTCTAGGAATTTTTGTCAGTAGTGTCAATCAAAAACTTAAATACCATATATCTTACAGAAAATTCACACTAATCATTATATCACCTATGGAGAAAAAAATCAACAAATTAATTTAAATTCTAAAATTATAAACAAAAATATTTCAATATATTGATACTATTGTTTAAGCAAAAAGACATGCTAATACACGAGCTTCTACAAAAAATAGGTAAAAGTTAAAAAGTAAACTTTTTTCATTGGTGGGTTCAAATGAGTAGGACTTAGAACTATGGATTCAAAATTGTATTTTAGTGGGTTCAATTACTAATTTTTTTCCTAAAATCTAATATTTATTTAAAAAATAAATAAAAAAATTCAGCCAAAGAGTTCGGGTGACACCCTTAACCAAACCTTGGAGCCGCCTCTGAATTTTTGTAAACACAAGCATGCACTAGTCCAAATATAAAAATAGTGATATTAGGAACCCACACCGAAAAATAAATAAATAAATAAAAATAAATAAAAAATAAAAAATCTTAGAAAAACGCCTAAAAATTTAATGGTTAGGATTCACTCAAAGGCTTGATCTCACAACAAAAATTTTAAACCCATGCTATAAATTACTTTTCATAGCAGAAGTCTAATACCATATTCTGAGTCTAGTGTGCACCTTTGTTTTGTGGGTCCAATCGTACCTACTAGTATTTCATAAGTGATGAGTGTGTATGTTACTTCCTAATTAAATAAAATTTTTCTAATTCATGGTTTGGATAGAAAATTAAAAAGAAATAGAGAAATAAAAAAAGTTTTGATTTGTATTTTAATAATTTTTTTAAAATTCATAATTCAAATATAATTTAAAATTTTTTAATAACTATGAGTCTATAATAATTTTCTTTATAAATGGATTAGGTTATAATCTTTCCACATACACATAACTCTATTCTCATATTGATTGCAAGTAGTAAAAAGCTTGCCCCATTGACAACTATCTAAAGAGAGGAGCAACAAATAAAGATTTTCCAATCAAGTGATGAGATTATTTTAATGATTATTGTAATATTTATATAATAATTTAACATGATAATAATATTTTTAAAAAATCACATAATTACAATCATTTTGATCTATAATTCAATATCACAAAAATCAAAATCAATTTGAATCATAACAAAAGATGCTACAATAGTCTCATAATCAACCATTCCAACATGATTTATAACTAGGAGGATTACAAATCTTTATAAGATGCATAATACACTCTTTTTAGGAGGATAAATTTAAAAATTTTCTTGTTCTATATTAATATAAAGCAAACACAGATATCATAGAGAAAAAAAATATTTCCAAATTTCTCCCAAAACATGATAACTGTTATAATTATTTCAATCTCTTTAAGTAATTCTAATAATTGTTATAACTATCATATCTAATTACAAATTATACACCACCACTAATATATATATATATATATGAATATGTGAAAGGTGACATGCTACGGCTAGACCCTTTTATTCCGTACATATAAAGTTGTGAATTTTTTTTTTTACTATATAAATATAATTTTTTTTATAAAAAATTTATACACAATGATATGATTTTCTTATGATTCTTTTATTTTAAAACAAAATATCTATTATTATGATTCAAAATTATAAGAATATCATTGTCACATAAATAAAATTCATCATTATGATTTGCAATAGAGTCCATTTGTGCTTTTTTTTTTTTTTTTTTTTTTTTTTTCGGAGAAGTGAAGGTCTTAAATTTGGGAATGTACTCTCTTCGTAGTTTCATATTCAAATCTTTCTAAATGTAAATAATTTCTTGGGACCAATCTATACAAAATTTTTGTCCCGACATTAATTGGTCCCATTGGTGGACGGAAGAATTAGTCCTCAAAATAATCGATCCATTGAATCAGATATCGAAATATTTAAAAAAAAAAAAAATTACTACATGAGATTGGTTGATTTCATGCTTTTGAAAAGAACTTTAATTCCTCAACTCAATTAAAGTATTTTATCAAGCAACAGTGAAGGCTATATAAAAATATATAAAAAGTTGTGGTTGATAGCTGAAAAATACATCAACCTAGCAGCTGGAGATCCACAAGATTTTTTTATTCTACAGTTACAGAAATATTTTTTTTTTATTTTATTTTTTGTTACAGGAAAATCTTCCCACTCTCCCGCAGGTCCAAGGCAGCGCCCCTTGAGGAGATCACCAGGGTGTCCTGTTGGCCGTTCCGAGCAAGAGACTATAATCTGGAAGCTTGTCCCGACCTCACAAGGCAAGCTCCAGTAAGTCAGGACTCGCACAGCGGGGGAGTATTGAACCCACACCAAGTACTGACTAGACAACTTGAGGTCCAACCTCATAACCAACAATGCTTTAGCCCAGAAGATTGGCCCAAGAGGGAGTAGAATTGAACTTGTGACATTGGGACTTAAACCCCAAGACTTTACCACAATGCCACAACCCCTAGGGTTAGTTACAGAAATATTATTAGATAGTCTCATCATATTAAATATGTTATAATGTACCTAGTACTCTTTGACTTTGTAAATAAGATGTCGTAAAAATATTAAGTAGGTTATTATTTATTTTTCAATTAGTTAATAAAAGTAAGTTAATATTATCTAGATGAATTAAAAAAGTTCAAAAAAAAAAAAGACACAAATTTTATATATAAAAAAAATCACTCAGGCCAAAAAAAAAAAAAAAAAAAGTTAAAAAGTAACTTTTTCAATTAGATGCCAAATGAGATCATGCGTAGTAATTAAAAAATAATATGGGATGATTAATATCAATATGCACTTTTGGTGATCAAAATTGACAATTAAAAAAAATTTAGTCGTTAAAAGTTGTGAAATTGATGACTAAAAATTTTTGTAGTTGGCAAAAGTAAAATATTTAGGTACTAATTTTTTTTAGTCGGGGTATATTGATTATTGGCGATTAAAAAAAAATTTAGTCGTTAAAAATATCAGAATTGGTGACAAAAAAATTATTTTAGTCACTGTATATTGAGTTTTGGCTACTAAAATGATTTAGTCGCCGAATGTAAAATAAAAAATTATTTTTTATTTTTGGCGACCAAAAACATATTTTCAGCGATAAAAAAATATTTTAGTTGCCGTATAGTGAGTTTTAGCTACTAAAACTATTTAGTCGCCGAATGGAAAATAAAAAATTATTTTTTATCTTTAGCGACCAAACTTTTGGTCACCAAAAACATATTTTCAGCGACAAAAAAATATTTTAGCCGCCATATAGTAAGTTTTGGCTACTAAAACTATTTAGTTGCTGAATGGAAAATAAAAAATTATTTTTTTATCTTTGGCTACCAAAAATTTAGTCGCCAAAAACTTATTTTTAGTGACAAAAAGAAATTTTAGTCGCCAAAAAACTAAAATATCTGGAGGTAGACACATTTCAAAATTTGGAGGAATTTATAAAATTAATTGGCGACTAAAATTATTTTGTCGCTAATTGTGTGATATATATATATATATATTTGGTTTCCAAACCAAACAAAACAGCGCCCCTTTTTCTCTCTCTCTCTCTCTCTCTCTCTCTCTTTAGCGTCCGTCTCCCTTTCCGATGCCTGTTTTGGTGTTCTCAGTTGCTGCTGCTATGGCCGTGACCCTCTTCTTTGTCCTGTTGTCTTCTCTCTCTTCTTCTCTTTCTCCTTCTCCTTTTCCTTCTCATCCTCCTTCTTGTTCTTGCCCCTTTCCTGCAGCCTTAACCACTGCCGAAGCCGCTGTGTCTGGAGGAGAGATGATCTCGCCGACGACGAAGGATGTAAGATGGGTGAAGGATTAGATCGAGGCCAACGGACTTCATATGCACAACAATGTCCTCCGTAAGGGCATTAACCCTCACAACTCTAAGATCTTATTCAGTTAGTAACCTCTCTCTCTCTTTCAATTTGTTTATGTATGTATTGGATTTTTGGAAATCTACTATTGTCAAGCTCTTCATTGAAAAGAAATGGTGAATTTAGGTTTTGGATTTTTAGAGATATGTTATATTATGGCGTATAGATTTTAGGTTTTGGATTTTGATTTGGTCTACATTCTAATTTCGATGTTTTGGACTTCTAATTGTGTTTCTTAATCACATATTGAATCTAATCGCATTAACTTCTCCAGTTTATTTTATTTTATTTTATTTTTTAAAGAAAAATTTACATACATACTAGTGAATATTTGTGAATGTGTGCCCTGTTATGGTTCAAGATTGACAAGTTATGGACTTTTAAAGCATCTCCATCACCCACGGAAGCTCGATTGGCCCTTCATCACCCACAGAGTGCACGGATGTGTGTGTGTGCTAGGAGCTCAAGAGGTGATGTAGATCCCTTTGACTCAAGAGATTATCAATGAAGAACTCTAGGTAAGGATTACATACTTGATTCTTGTAGATTAATTATCTAATAATTAAAATCAAGAAATGATTAGGCTAAATTTCATGTAATTGGAAAGAAATTAGATTTAATTTACATGTAATATAGGTAAATTAGAAAGAGGATGAAGAAATTGAGTTAGGTTTAAAAATTAATGAAAAGTTGTTTGGGAAAAAGATTTGGGAAAAGTTGTTTATGACATTACCGGGTATCACTTTTGTGATTGTTCATCTCTCTCTTTCTCGGCAAAAGTGTGTGCTCAAACAATGTGCACATGCAATCATGTATTGTAGGTTTCTGTTTGAATGCATGACTGTGTTAATTATGTTATTTAGCTAAATATTTTGTTCCCAACTTCGTATTGATCAATGTTAGGAAGAGGTAAGCTCTGTGGTGGACAAACAGGTAACAACTAGTTTTGGAAAGGTGTTCAATTAGAATTTTCTTCAACTACCATGTGATGCTGGTGCTATTTCTAAGGATCACTTGCCTTCATGTTTTTGCGGATGGTGCGGTGTTGTTCACTGTTTGCTTTTTTATTTTATTTTATTTTATTATTATTAAATATATACTTTCTTTCTTACTCTTTTTCTTTATTATTTATTTATTTATTTATTTATTTTGGGGATGCTTGTATAGTTTCGGATTGTTCTCTTCATTAGGAGTCCTTGGTTTCATCTTGGAGATAGTGGTATTATGGTTAGGTTAAGCCGCTCTAAGTTCTCGAGGCAACTCTCTTGAGGTCTCTTTCTATTATTGATGTTTTATTAAAGTGCTTTTATTGTAATCCTTTTCACTCATCAATAATAGTTCTTTTTGCTGATAAAAAAAATGTTTGCCTATCATCTTAAAGTATTTCATGATGAGCCATTGTTTCTGTGTGTGATCTAAAGCAAGATTTTTGGCACAGAGTTGGTTTCATAGCTGTGAAGAACTTTTACTATGTATGTATCGAATAGTTGCTCTTATGTGCAAAAATTTATTGAGAACTAGGATTGTGTTTCTGTAGACGCATGTTGCTTGTTAAGAAAAGTGCTAAAAAGTCAGGTAGTGTATATGTACACTATAGAGCATGCTCTTTTTTTTTAAAAAAAAAAAAAAAAAAAATCTTCATGGGGCTTCCTCACCTATTTGATTTTTGAAGCTGTTGAAAAATTGGCATTATCTTTTTTATAGCGATCTCGGGTTTTATCCCTTGTTGTACAGTGATCCGGACTTGTTTCCATGGATGTTAGCAGTTGTTTATATCTTGTTTACATCCTTTCATACTTTGTATTTGAGTTATAGGATGTGTTGGGCAGGTTTGTTACAGGTTGGTTGTGTTTGGGAGTAAATGGTTGCTGCCCAGAATTTTGGTCCTTCACTCGAGCGAGCTCTTTGTTGTGGATCCTTCGCTTGAGCTAGGGTTTGGTCGCTCGAGCGAGAGTTGAGTTTTGTATCTGGTGGCTCGAGCGAGAGGCTCTTGGCTTGAGCTTTGTGTCTGCGTCTGGTTCTGGACCTGAAGGGTGCAGTTTTTCACTCGAGCGAGCGAGCGAGGTGTATGTTTTGAGTTCCTTTACTCGAGCGAGCATTTTGTCGCTCGAGCGTGCTTCTAGGTTGCAGACCTGAAGCTTCGAGTTGTTGGCTCGAGTGAGACTTTCTTCGCTCGAGCGAGTATTTTTTGTGTCTGGTCGCTCGAGCGAGCAATCCTTCGCTCGAGCGAGCCTGTTATATATCAGATCACAGCAGCGGATTAAACATCACTTTTTCATCTCTCTTTTTCTATCAAACCCTAGAACCGACTTTCTCTTTCTCTATACTTGTCTTCTCTCTAAGGTTTGATCTATCTAGAGTGAGTTTCTACCATTAGTCCTTTGTTAAAAAGATAAAGTGGGTTGAGAGCTTTGTTTTAATCTGAAAAACTTGGGATTTGGAGCACATTGGTTTTTGATCTTCATCTCCGTTTGAGCTCAAACTTCGAGGTAGGGATATCCTACTCCTCCTTATGAGCTTTGTCTTTAAATTTTAGCATTTTGATATGTTGGGGGTTGTTGGGTAATTTTGAAAAAGTTTGGGCCTTTATGTAATTTTACAAAAGAAGGGGGTTTTACTTATATAAACCTATGTGCATGTTTAGCATGGAGAAATGAGGTAAATGTGGGTCATTGATAGAAATGGAACCTTAGGGTTGTTTGGTTAATTATGGGAAATGCCCTAATTACATTGATAAATTAATTTGTAAAATTAATTTTGACAAATGAGAAATTGAATTGGGAATGTTGAAATTGGGAATGTATGGGATTAGAGGGTGTAGTTGGATCATTTATCACTCACCTAGTTGAAATGTTGATATTTTATCCATTTGGTGCATTTATTTTCTGTTTAGAAATAACTGCTTTGGGCTATTGGTAGAGGATAGCCTTGATTGTTGTAGACAATGCATGATGATTAGGCAAACTAAAACTAATCGATTGAGTATGCTAACAAATATAGCGGTTGGAATAATACATTAACTTTATGTATTGATTGATTATGTATATGATCTACGTTTATATACATTGTGGGTGTGGGAGGAGATAGGGGATGTACTCCACAGTTTAGGGGAAGATAGGGGATGGACCTCTAAGCCAGATTTTGTTTGACATTGATACAGCACTAAAATGTGTATCAAGTGTGGATTATGGAAGTGTTTGAATTGATTTGATATAGCACTAAAATGTATATCGTTATCAATTGTGAAGTATGGAGGTGGTTTATGTGTTATTGATACAGCACCAAAATGTGTATCCATTATGAATTTCAAAAGTGTTTTAAAGATGAGTCATAGTCTCATTAAGTTATTTGGCTAAGTTCTGAACCTTGTTTTCAAACTCAAAGTTGAAAAAGAAGTGGGAAATGAAATGTAACATGGACTTGAATGTCATGAAACTGTAATGTATTATAAGTGGGAATATAAGTGTGGACCATCTATCGAATGCTATTATTTTAGTCATTGTTTATAGTTGGTTTAGTATATTCCTACTGGGCTGTGGCTCACCCTATATGGGCCATTATTTTCAGGTACAGGTAGCATGCCACCTCCAAGGACATAGCTTGGGAGGATAGAGGCAGACAGACTTTTTGGTTGTTTTACTTTCCTTTGATGTATTACATGTAAATTCAAGCCAAGGGCTTAATATGTATACGAGTTAGTACTCATTTCTTGTAACCAAGTGTTGGCTTGGAAAGTTTTAAGCCCATAGGGCCTTTACTTTTGTTGTCAACATGTAATATTTTTGCAAGAACTACTATGATAAATGGAAAGATGTTTATTTCTCTTATATTGTTGCATGTCAAGAATGATGGGTTTTATGTATTTTCTGTGAGGGCGTTACATTTTTCATGTTATATGAGGTCCCTAGGGAATGCATGTTGGGGTTTACCATAACTTTTAACATTGTTGGTGCACAGCCTTTGTTCCAAAATTTGTCCATTTGTTTCAAAAACAGTCAAAGTTGTTAAATTATGTCTCGAGTTTTTCACTTAAATCTAATAATTATAAGTTTTTTGAGATAGGATGATAGAAGAATTGGAGACAAGATCCTAGAATGATATTGCTTGATGAATGTAGTGCCAACATTATTAAATATGGGTACATGCTTTATTTTTTGGTTGGACTTACTTTACTGATGTTTATTAAATTTCATTATAATATCATATATGAATAAAAAACAATAGGTTCAACAAGATTTAGAATTCTAGACATACATATAGTCATAACTTAAAGAAGGGCACAAGACAGAATAACTGGTTTTACATTGGATGGAAGTATCGTTTGGAAATTCGCATTGGTGTAGTTTTTATGATACAATTCTATCAGTAGGTCTGCCAAATAGGGTGCTATAAATGTTGTTTGCATTTTGAAAATTTCAAATTGGTTGTGTGTCCGTTCAATAATAGTGACTAAATGGTCCTTCTAGTTTACACATGATCTTTTTTCATTCAAAATTTTAATAGAAGCATCTCATTGTATTCTCATTTACAAGAACTCAAGCTTTGCAACTAAGAGAATCTCTAGTGAGATGCTATAATTGTTGCTGTTGTTAAATTATAACAACTCCCCTAAAAAATCCCTCTCTAGTGGGTTTCCAAAAGGACTGCCAAACTGAAACTAGGAACTTAGAAAAACACCTAGAAATTGAAATTGATGGCTAGGATTCACTCAAGGTTTGGTCACACAACAAAAACATTAAACACATGCCATAGATTTATTTTAAACACACTGGATGATAAGGACCTTGATCAATTCATGAGTGTGAAAATAGGAAAATTTTGGTGAAGGTTCAAGTTTGAACCTAAGTTGTTATGCTTTTCATTTTGGGGGAATTTCATTTCAGTGCAAATTAAAAAATATATATGTACGTATTAATGTTAAATGCTACAACATTAAAAGATAATTTTACAAACTTTCTCATGTATTTGAAATTATTTTTTGCAATTATTTCCCTTTTTATTTTGTGCTTTGATGATATTTGCATTAGTTAGAACTGGTACTGGATATAATCTATGATGGAGTTTAGGTTTACTTATTTATGAATGCCTATTGTGGCAGCAACAAGAGGAATCATTTTGTTTGGTAAACTAATTATTTAGACTCTTGGAGGTTGTGGAACTGTAGTGCCTTCAATGTTCAAGATTTGTGAAAATGCAGACTGCCAAAAGTAACAAAATTTGATGAAAACTCCTGAAGGATTTTGATTATGAAACAATTAGGATCATGTTGTATACTGGTGAGAAAAGAAAATTTTGGAAACATTGCATGTAATTGTCAAACTAGAGTTTACTAGGCAGGTATGAGGTTCAGTTTGGAGGTTGTATAAATTTTCAACAATTCAAAAACATTAAAATGATCTTGATGGGATTATATGCAGAGTATAATATATCTAAGTTATTAATTTTAATTTTAGAATTGTTATAATTTGCAGAGTATAATTTATCTAAATTATTAATTTTCTAATTGTTATAATTTGAAACGTTAATTATATTGAATAAGTGCTAATAGTTAATTTTTTTTTCTTTTTTTATAGATTGCTTTTGGGTGGGCTATTGTGGATGTATATGAAGAGTATTTGTTCTGTATATATAAGACATTTATTTTGGAACAATCCTCTATTTTGGAAATCCAATGTTTTTATATGTAATATTTAATTTAGATGGATTATATTTGGTTTGTATGGATTTATATGATATTTGGAATATGATATTACAAGTTAACGTTTTTGAATAGTTGATAATGAAATAGGTATTATTGATAATGGATTTAGATTATAATTGATAGATATATTATTCTGTATACAAACAGGTTACAGGTTGTATTGATAATGAAATGCATATAATTTAGAAATGAATGAAAAATATTCAATTTGTGCATTTTAAAAAATTTAAAAATAGAGCTTGAGCTTTTGGCAACTAAACATTTAGTAGCCAAAAAATAAAAAAAAGGAACTTATTGACGACTAAACAGTTAGTAGCCAAAAAAAAAAGAGAAAGTTTTTGGCTACTGTAGCTCAATTTTTTGCACTCATTTCGGAAGACGATAAGCTCTATAGTATTGGACTCTCGTGGTTCTGAATCTGATCATACAAGTGCAATGTGAAATAGATAAACACCAAAGAGTTCAAATTCGGCAAATCTTTTAAAAAATCAATTTTGAATAAAAAATGCCAAAAATGGACTGCTTTGCCAAATACAGAGTCACCACCTAAATATTTTTGGGAAATTCAGGAAACCCGTGGCTCATGCCAAAGGCCACGTGTCCATCATCACAAAGATTGTCTCGGCTCAGGAACTTAGGTATGAGAGGGGAAGGTCATGAATTAAGCACCCCTGCTCGCTGTAGACACCTCATTTTTGACTGTCCTCAAGACTTGGATGTTCTTGTAAGTACATCCAGTGACAAGTTTGATTGCTCGTTGAGCATTCGAATTCCACGACAGAACGCGCCAGGTTTACTCTTTCCAAACCCTATTTCCATTCTGTCTCATATTTGAACCATGTGTTGGTCTTTGCATAGTGGTGTTCTTGATGGCTTGACAGCCATCATTGAGGTACTGCCGGCCACCACTGATGGCCGGCCGGCCACCAATGTATTCAGAAGATATTTTTGTAGATATTTTGACAGTTGTTTGCACAGATTAGCCAATCTTCTTGCACATGGATGGCTGGATTTGTTTGAAGGCTTCTTGTATCTCCTATATATAGAGCTCATCTATATGCATGCAAAGGGTTACAAGTTTTGAGCTGAGTTTGAATTCTCTCTCTCTCTCTAGAATACTCTTTCTCTATATTTTATGCTTGAAAGTGTGTTTTCTCTTCACCTTTGCACTAGCACCCTTAGCCAAACACCTTCACCTTAGTGTTGAGGATCTTGGAGGCCTTATTTGAGCTCCTTGGAGTGGTTTTGGCTTGGTTTTGGCTCAGAAGTTGCTAAGTTATTGCTATGCTTCAAGGGTAAGAACTTGTCCCTTTTAAAGCTTTGTTTTGATTAAGTGCTTGGCCATCTTTGTATGCTACTTTGAAGCTGGTTTTAATCTCTTAAAAACTCTAATTTTAAGGCTTTAAAATGTTGGTTTGAGTCTTGTGTGGTTAGGGTTAGTTCCCTCTCTTTGCTCTTTGGCTTGTAAAGCCTTTTGAGCCACCTTTCTAAGCTTTTGTAATAACCTTTGTTTGGCCGTCTAACCACTAAAACTCAGAGGAATTTCAGCGGTAGAAAGTTGGTTTTGAGGCTCAAAATAGGAGGGGGTGATCCCCTCTCCTTGTATCTTGTTTGCATGTATTGATGGCCTTATACTTGAGCATGCTTTTCTACTCTTTTGTGACTTAGTTCAAGCATGTTTTTGGTTTTGTTTTGACATGCTTTAACTCTAATTTTGGCTGGTTGGGTCACTTCTTGCTTGCTTTTGGTACTTGTAGTGCAATCATGCTTGTTGGCCTAATATGCTTCATGCTTTAGCCTACTATCCTAGCTTGTGTTAGCTCTACTTCAGTATGTTTTTGCCATTGATTTAGCAAGCTTTGACTCTGTTTTGAATAGTCTTGGCCATATAAGACTTGTTATGCATGGTTGTAATGTAAGTGCCTTGACTAGCCTTGTGTTTTGAGGCCCTTAGCATGCTTTGCTTGTGATGTTTGCATGATATATTATCATTTGGAATGTAATTTCAGTACATATACCTCTATCACACTCTCACTTATGTCACTCTTTCATTGTGTTTGAGAGTTGTTCCTTCGCCTTGTGTATGAGCCAATGAATGAGCATGCTTTTTCTTGCCTTTTGTGCCTAAGTTTCAGCATGATTAGGCTAATGTTTTGGCATGATGTAGTTCTGTTTTGAGTTGGTTTGGTCATTTGAGCATTGTATTGTATGCCTCTAGTGTTGTGTCCTTCACTAGTTTCATGCTTTGGCACTTAAACATATTGTGCATGTGTTGCTTGCATGTTTTAGCATTGTTTGGCATGCCATTTCAGTACTGAATTTGTTCCACCTCCCTCACTTCTTCATCTTTTCATTTGTTTTGAGGATTGGTTAGTCTTGAGGTTGTGTTTAATGCTTGGGATTGAGGCTTATGCTTAAATGGCTTTAACCCTCTTTTGAGGGTTCCTCCTAGTCAAAGGCATGGTCTCTCTCATGCTTTGAACCATTCTTTTGATTGACCTTCCCCTCATTAGAGGACTTTCACATTTGGACAAATCAATTAAGGGATGGTTTGGTAAGTTAAAATGTATAAATAAGAATTGAATCAAGTAAAACATGCCAAGATAAGCATGTTATGTGTACATTCCATTGTGTTCAATCGGACGTTATATTGAACACAAGGTGGATTGGTCCATTTCATACTCAAAGTAATGAAAATGAGCCAATCCCCTTTGTCTCCATTGCCTTTGATCATCCGTGATAAGGTAGTGGTCCTTGTGTCTTTGTTTTGTGCATTCATTGAATTTGTGCAAGTTGGATCCTTGGCCATCATGCATTGAAATGCTTGATTGGTGGCTTTAGACCCAATGATGCCACTCCCTTGATGTTTTGAGATGATAAGGAGTGGCATAGTACAAACATGTCCTTGGAAGAACCTCCATTTTTCTCTGTTTTGTGCTTTATTGCAGTTTTGTGTCCTGACACACAGTGGCCGTGATTCTTCATTGTTGGCCGTGAGAGGCACTCTTGGCGTGAGATGGCCGGCGACCACCATTCATAGCTTGGCAGCTTGGTGCACCCAACATTGTTTTGGTAAGGTTCAGCAGAAAGTTCTTGGAGACACCTTGCAAATAGAACCTCTTAAGAGCAAATCAGAAGGCTTTTCGGGGCGAGAAACCGAATACATGCATGCATCTTCTTCAAATAGAGCTGAGGCACTGTAATTCAGTGCTTTTCTTATTAGATAGCATGAATTTGTAATTTAATTAGCTAGTTTGTTAATTAGTTAAAGTGTTGTAATAATTAGTAACTAGTTTACTAGTTATTCAATTTGGTTTTGTAATAATTAGTCTAATTAGTTTAATTAGATTAGTTAGCTTAGCTCAGCTTAGATTATCTTAGCTTTCATTCGGACCCTCCTGCGAGAGGGTGCAATGTTGTAATAAGCGTGCATGTGTGTGTGCATGTCTTCCAACCCCACGTCTTTCTCCCTTTTACTTAACCGCTTTCGATGGTTAGTTTTAGGGCATTTTTTGATTAGCATACCTTATACTTGCATGTTTGCATTCATTCATTTGTCCTGCATGCACCGGGCTCGACGCATCATTCAAATTGCATCGTATTTCAATACTTATTTGAATACATGTATCAAAATTGTTGCATTCATATGCCATCTTAGATAGCCGAGCCTATTTAATTTCATTATTGCATGTGTTGCATTTATGCATCTTAAACATAGTTAGAATCATACATTGTTTCTAACTAGTTTTCTGTTTTGGCTTGGAGTACACTATAAGTTTTTACGCTTTAGCATCCTTGCATGAGTGTGAGTGTTGCCATGATACCATGCTTACCATGAGGCTATTTGCTTAAGTGACTAACTGCATGAGTGCCTATGGGTGGAGGCTTTATTGCCTGAATTGGGACAACTCAATGATTGCGAGTTTTAAGCCCACTTTGCGAAGTGGCAAATCATGTTTTAAGCCCACTTTGAGGGTGGCAAATTCGCGCTTTACCCACTTACGGATGGCACTTTCAAACTATTTTTGAAAACAAACATGAATTGTGTTGTTCTAATTCTCGCGATTGAGTCTATACTTGTATGCTGTGTGCATCACATAGTAAGTTAGATTAATAACCAAAATAAGAACACATGTCTTTATAAAACAACATATCATGCTTAGTAGAGACCGATCTTTTGATCGGGCGAATGGGGATGCTCATTGCATGACCTTCCCCTCTCGTACCCAAGTTCCCGAGCCGAGACAACTTTGGTGATGACGGACACGTGGCCTTTGGCATGAGTCAGGGTTTCCTAAATTTTCCAAAAACAAAATATTTAGGTGGCGACTATGTAATCTGGCAAAGTAGTCCAGTTTTGGCATTATTTGATCTAAAATCAATTTTTCAAAATGATTTGCCGGATTGGACTCTTTGGTGTTTATCAGTCTCACATTGCGCTTTGTTAGATTAAATTCAAAACTGTGACAGGAGTCTGAACTGTAGTAAGACCAGTTTGCGCCCTCTCTGAAAAGGGGGCATGCGAAAAAAGTCGAGTCTACACTCGTCTTTACTAATCATGATGTGAATCTTATGTACATTATATGCTCTTGTTCCGAGTATTAGACTAACATTACTATGTGATGCACACATAAGGTATAGACTAATTTGCAAAAATTAGAACACTTTGATTCATGTTTGTTTTTTGAAAAGAGTTTGTGAATGTGTCACTTGAAAAAGTGGGCTCAAATATACATTAATCAAATTATCTCAATTCAAGCAACTAGCCTTTATCCACAGGTATTCAAAGAGTTCATCACTCAAGTACTTAGCCTCATGGTGAACATGCTTTGACATGGCAACACTAACATACAATGCAATATACTAAAACAAGTAAAAGCTCACCTTGTACTCCAAGTCAAAAAAGATGACAGAGTTAGAAAAATGTATGATCCTAACTGTGCAATGTGACTAATGCAACACATATAATATACAATTACTAGGCTCGGCTACTAATATGGTATATGAATCAAATTGATAGCATGTAATTTAAGCACTTATTCAAAGAAGTATTAACTAACAATGCATTATTAGAATGATGAACCGAGCCTCGGTGCATACAAAACAAGTGGATGCGAATCATGGGGTATGCTAAAAGAAACGTGATGTTCTAAACTACCCATCATAAGCAGTTAAATAAAAAGAAGAAAGATGCGGAGTTAGAAGACATACACATCATTACAACTGTTCTCTCGCGCTGGAGGAACCGAATAAACTAACTAGCTAAGCTAATTAACTAGATATTACAAAACGAATTAACTAACTATTATAAACCGAATAAACTAACTATGTTAGCTAGTTATTACAAAACCAATTAATTAATTAACTAGTTTATGGAACTAACTAATTAATTACAACTTAGAATTAACTAATTAATTATAACATGAATACAACATGAAATAAGTAATTAGACTAACTAATCAGTCCCGAGAAGTGAGGAATGCTCATGCATGCACGGATTTCCACTTGAAAAGCCTACTGTTCTGCTGCCAGAATACTTTTGTTGCACAGCAGAACATCTTTTCATTTCAACCTTTGCTTTGTTCTCTTGAAGAGGGGAACCTTTTCTAAGGGTTAAACCAACACTTACACACCCTCAACAGCTCAAAGTAAGCTCAAAAGTGCCTCAGCTTAGATATCACAAGGTTTGGTTTAGAGTGTATAGGCAAAAGCTTAAGAATTTGTAAGAGAGATGGAAGGGAAGGTCCTCTATATATAGAAAAACATGAAACTCCCTCAGAAATATCCATACATACACGTACTGGCAGGTGCATGCAACTGTGGAAACAGTTGGCACAACTAGCCAAAATATCTACAAAAATACACAAGTAGCCGGCAGGCCACTAATGTTGGTCGGCAGGCCACACAATTGTCCGACAGCCTACATTGGTGGTCGGCAACCCACACTAGGGGGCCTGCAGGTCCCAGGATTTTTAGGCTTGAAAAACTGTGGTTTTGGTTCAAAACAAAGCAAAAGTTGTGTAGGGTTTGAAGGCTCAAAGCTGTGACATTCTGCTGAGGACTTCGAGCACTTGACAAGCACATTCAAATTCATCATTGGATGTGCAAGCGATGGCGCCCAAGTCATAAGGGCGGTCAAAAATGGGATGTCTACAGTTGCCCTTCTTTGACAGAACTTGCAGTCATGAAATGACATGAGTGAATGTCAAAGCCCGAAGACGACCCATTTTGACAAAGCCATAAGACTTGGGAAAACAATCAAGACATAAATTAAATGGTTGCGCTCGCAAGCTGCCTACGTATCCCTTTGCACGGAATCAAACCAGTGTAGTTTTGGGGCAAGATGCAAATGCTATGCATGGAAAAAACTTTGAAAGCTGGACTCATACGCTTCGCGAAGTTAACTATTTTGAAAACTCATGATCATGTAAGATGATGTAATAAACAATAACAGATAACAACATATGAATTAGTAGCTTCAAGCTTAAAACCAACACAGGTTCCATGCAAAAAGATCTAAAACACACTCCAACCACGCCAAAACGTGAGATAAGGAAATAAAACATCGTTCAGGGTCGTATTTTATGCGTCTTGAGAAACTAAGAAACGAAAATCGCTTAGGGTCGCGTTTCACGCGTCCCGAGATAAAAACCGTTTAAGGTCGCGTTTCACGTGTCCTGAGATACTCTAATCATGCTAAAATCGTGAGAAGATGAGGAAAACCGCTCGGGGTCGCGTTTTATGCGTCCCAAGATAAAACCAGCCCAAGACTGCGCTTTACCCGTCCTAAGATACTCTAATCATGCTGAAATCGTGAGAAGATAAGAAAAATCGCTTGGGGTCACGTTTCACGCATCCCGAGATAAAACTCGCCCAGGGCTGTGCTTCACGTGTCTTGAGATAAGAGCAAAGGATGCGAGACTGCACAATAAATACACAACATAATGAAAGTGTGCGATAGATGTATGAGGTGAACAAGTGCGATAGATGCACAAAGTGAACAGATGCGATAGATGCACAAAAGTAGACAAGTGCGATAGATGCACAAAGTTACAAATCAATACAGTGACAACGCATATTCAATGCAAGATAGACAACCAATGCATTATGTTAATCGAAAGCATGTTCTATGTAAGAAACAAGATGCGCGTTCTATGCAAAACTAAAAGCATATTCTATGTATAAAGCATGAATGATGTAGGACACGCGTGTAACATAAGTATATGTGAAAATGCATATTCTATGAAACAGAAGACAACAAATATGTAATTTGACAGAATGAATCAAAACGAGATTCGGTGACAACCTCCGATTTACCCCTCGGAGGCTTTGCAACATACTCAAAAAGGATACACCTCTTTCATATTGTCAAGTGGGGCACATTCACGCGCTGGAATGCAGTTTTGAGCTCCCTAAGAATCAATCTGGACCCAAACAAGAACCTCCTATACACTGCTTGGGGAACAAAGGCACATAACAGCACCAGGCCACAAATGAAGAGCACCAGCCACTTGTTAGCCACAAGGGAAGACCGTCAGCCACCTGCCGGCCACCCGTGCATTTCCAGGGGCAAATTGGCCATTTTACTTCGGGTCTTTATAAACATACATCCACACCTCACTTTTCACACACCCATACATCCAAAATCATATCTCTTCTCTCTCTAAGTGCTTCCTCTCTGTATATCCATGCTTTATACACGTTTTCTAATGCCCTACGCAAACTTTATTCATAAAATACCCTTGATTCTTTACACTTTGAACCAATCAGATTTTGATTTCGTTGCTTTTCTTGAGTTTTCACCACTTTAGGCTTGTTCTCCTTGAGTTTCTCTCAAATTTTGTTAACTTTCCCGGTTTCTAACTTTTTATCATATTTTCTCTTTCCTATCCTAGGGTTGACTTTTTCCAAGTTTACTATCTTTTCTCCATTTTTCTTCATTTTCCACCCATTTTTTCACCCACTTTCCAGATAGCGGATGATATTCCTCATGACGGTGCTCCTCCTGAGGTTCCACCTCTATCATTACCCCATATCAAGTTTGAGGAGCCAGTGATTGTCGAGGTTGGTGAGGCGGCGAAGGACATCGCAACTGATCTTGAGGCGGAGTTCGTTCCAGAGCTCGAGCCTGAGCTACTACCATTGGGGGTACACCCTTTTGATCCTATGACTTATCATCCTCGCACACATATACTGTCGCCTAGAGGCATCAGGCACTTTGGCGATTTCGTTAGGGACACACTAGAGGTCGTTCTGCTGAGGGAGCTGGACCTCCATCTTTCCTTCAGTGCTACCGAGGTACAAACTCTATTTTCATGCTTTCCTGCCTTTCCTTTAACTGTATTTCTTGCACTGCTTTTTATTTGAATGCTATCTTATCACTATCTTTTATCTGCTTCACTTTTTTTTTGCCACAGGAGAACTCTCGTGCTTATAGGGGGTATGAGGCGATAACAGCCAGGGACTAGTATTATGAGCTCCCTCCAGAGGTCTATGACCTTATTGACGTGGCCGGCTTCGACCTATTTTGCTCCGAACTTTCACGGCACATAACGAGCCAAGCTCTTCTCGGAGCGTTGGTGGAGAGGTGGTAGGACACCACCAACTCTTTCCACCTCTCTTTCGCTGGGGAGATGATGATGGCTTCCTATAACTTCGCCATGCTCATAGGCTTAAGGGTAAGGAGTGATCCAATCCCCTTTGACATGGACATGTGAGAGTGGGAGGTAGCTTGGATCCATCTGCTAGGAGCACGCCCACCTCTATCCAAACCAGTGATGGCGAGGTATAGCTGGTTCTCTGAGGTCTTCCATGGGAGTGAGCCCAAGACATTGAAGGAGGTCGAGCAATATGCTAGGGGCTTCTTGATGTTCCTCCTCAGTACCACCTTGTTTGCGAACAGGTGGAACACCGTAGGTTTATATTTGCTAAGCACCCTCGTGACCCTGCCCCGGGTGCGGTTCTACGATTGGGGCGGAGTTGGCCTCGCCACACTCTATGGCTATATGAGCTCTACTCCCGCATGAGGGGAGAGTGAGTTGGAGGCTACTGGAGAGCCTAGGAGGTATGTACCACACCTTTCTCCTTTTGCACTTATACTTTCTGCTCTACATTTCTTGCTTCATCTCTATTCAATATTTGTTCATGCACTGCACTTTTTGCTTTGCACTTTCTGTATTTGTTCATACATTGTGGTTTCTTCTTTGCACTTTCTGCTTCATATACATTCATACATTATGCTTTCTGCTTTGCACTTTCTGTATCTTTCCATACATTGTGCTTTCTGTTTTGCACTTTCTACTTCATATATGTTCATACATTATGCTTTATGCTTTGCACTTTCTATATCTGTTCATACATTGGTTATAACACTGTTGCCATTTCCTTGCAGCTGTGGGTTTATGCCTATTTCCTGGCTCTGGCTCCGGAGCCTGTAGATGAGATCCCTTCCGTAGTGCCATACTCATGACAGTATGATAGCTGGTGCCAATGTCAGAGTTGCAGCGACATGACCTTCACCTTCTTTCGTCGATACTTTGATACGGTGGTTGCTGATGAGGTAACTCGAAATTCACAGTCATTTCTGCTTTATTATTGTTCTGATTCATATTTCGGCAACTGACGGCAACTAACAATCTGTACATTCTCTATTTGCAGATTACATAGCAGTCTTAGGCGACGATGCCGGCCTATGTGAGAGACCAGTACGCCAGGGCTTGGGCCACATCCCGATTCCAGATTTTGTTGGAGGGCCCAGTCTATCGAGCTTGGTTTTTGAGTGAGCGGTTTATATTCCAGACCGTAGGCTCACCCGATCTGGTTATTCCCATGCCACCCCCAACGTCCATGAGGACAGTAGATAGCCTTTCAGTTGAGGTGATTATCCAGTTCATGGTGGGCCTAGATGCTGATTTCTTCGGAGTGGAGGGTGGCTATGTGACGTTCATCCAGACTCATCTCATGCCCCCCTTGACGAGCGTTCACGCGGGTGAGGCAGTAGGTGCTCCCGTAGCGGGTGAGGTGACTCAAGTGACCAGGGCCGATACTAGAAGGGCCCCTCCTATTGGGCAGCTTATCAGTTGGCTGAAGATTTCCATTGTGCTTACATGTTGGCGGCCGACCAGGATAGCCTACCAGATTCTGTTCGAGCAGGTAGAGGCAGGGCACGGGTTTGTCAGAGCTTGAGGCGCACCTCAGGTATGGACTACACTTTACAATTTGCATCCCACATTTTTCATTTCAAATATATTGATCATTCAATTGTAGGCACCCACAGAGTATATAGAGAGCCTCCTCGAGCTAGTTACTTCTCTAATTGGCATGGTGCAGAAGAGAAAGACGCTGCTTGGTCTCCATAGTATTCAGGTAGTTTTTTCTATTTCAGCATGCATTTCACTACTAACTCTGTTGTGCACCACATTATCATATTCCCACTTATACATTAGCATTTCCACTGTAGTCTTCCCCAAACTGCACTAATACACTACATTAGCACACTGTACTCATACTGTATCTAGTTTCTGCATAACGCTCATCCTGCATACTATGCTTGTATCTGATACACACTGTAGCTAACATGTTGATAACTATTTTTCCAGATTCCATCTATATTGAGGGCACTAGTGGCAGCAGTAGCAGCACCACCAGCACTGGCAGCACCTCATCCAGCAGCAGGAATGAGAGAGAAGCAGGCCCCAGCATGTGGCTGAGATGTGCGCCGTGGTCAAGGTAGGGATAGGGGTACCTGAGGCTAGAGCAGTCCCTCGGAGCCCATTTTGAGTGATGATAATACCGATATCAGCGACTCCGAGGAGGCAGCGAGTCGACATTCTGAGTCATCTGAGAGCGAGGGTGATGATGCTGGCTCGGGGTCCGAGAGCAGAGATGACGCCGAGGTTGGCTCTAAGGCAAGGAGTAGAAATGATACTGGCTCTGGCTCAGTGTCTGATTTTGACAGCGGTGCTGACGGAGACAGTGTCCCTGAGTCCCATTCGAGGAAGAGGACGAAGAGGGCCTTTCGAGCTTAAGATGACTGGCGTCGATTTTTTTATTTTTTGCTTAGTTTCTTTTTTGTTTGGTAGCTTAGCACATGTATAGCTTCAGATAGGTTTTATTTTTGCTTTTGAAACTTGTACTCCCCTTTGTAAAAACCATGATCGGAATTAAACCTCACAACTTTTATGAAAAGTGTTATTATTTTTGCATCATGAGCACCATATTTGCATGAAATGGAAATAAAGTAAAGATTGAAAATGAAAACTTGTATTAGCACGAGGTTTTTAACCGGGTAATGAGACAACCAACGACCAAACTACAAAATACAACTCGATAAGCAAAGCAAAAATAACTCAAACACAGATGTACACACTTGCTAAGACCAAAAGACTCAAAACAAGACCTCAAAACATAAAAATTAAGACAAAACCAAGCTGCCAAAATTGCCTAGCCTACAAGTGGTTGGTCGGCCACCACTGGTGGACGGTGGGCCAGAAAAAGTGGATAACAACCACCAGAAAGCTGACAACTGGCATCCACTCACAACCCTATTTTCTACAAAAGGTCGTCCTTCTTGATTTCTTCTCCAGAATCTCATTTTAGTTGCTGTGTCTTCCATAAATGGAGATATTCCTTGCCGAGAAGCACACGGACTGGATAGCCACTTTAGACGGCACGAAAAAGATAAATTTTTGGGGTTTCGGCATAAATGCACTCTTTCTGTTGAGCCACACTCTACTTTGCTTTCCGTTCCTCCATGCCGCAGCCCGATGCTAGGACCCAATTACACATGTATTTCGCTTCGGAACATAGGAAATGTGCCCGACTCTTGAAGAATTTCGGGCATTGATGGAAACCCGGCGCGATGAGGAAATCATACCTTAACCCCATTTTGGCCACGCCCAATCTTTGGGACGAATGTGTGGGCTCACTTTGTACGAAGCTCGATCTTTGGCCCATGACGGAGAGCTAGACATACCCAGCTTGATTCATCGATTTTCTGACATCGGTGACAGAGGTGACCTCTTTTGGCAAGGTTTTCGGCAACATGCCCTCTGTTTATGTATGCTTGCGCATTTCCTTCTTGCCTCTAGTTACGGCGGAACCAGCATTCGGTTGATCAAAGTGGCCCAATGTTTGAAAAAAGGTAAGAGTTGTATTGGTTTGACGCTGGCTAAGACCTTGATGGGCCTAGATGCTTTTCATCGACGAGAGACCACCAGATTTGCGGGGAGTTCACTACTACTTCAGGTATTGTTTCCCACCCTTTCTGATATGTGTTTCTCACATCACTCAACACTCATGCTCTATTTTTCTCTCAAAGCCCTTTCTTACTTTTCTCTCAACGCACATCTCTCTATTCTTTAATCTCTCTTATTTTTCATTCCTTCCCAGGCATGGCTTATGGACAAGCTGAAGGTGGTAGACTCTTGCCCCGAGTATTCAGCTTGAGCTTATTTCTTCTGCCAACGACTAGTGGATTTTCCCAATGAGGGATGGTGGTGCAACTGGATGTGCAGTAGATCTGCAGCTGACATAGCTTGGTGTTGCCCCTAGATTCCTCTAACTGAGATGAGTTACAGCATGACTCGGCAGCCTAGCATATAGTTGATTGGCCTCACGCACTACGTGTTCAACTTCCCCTTTTGGTTCAGACGCCAGTTCGGGCATGATCAGACCTGTCTAGAGGGGGGGTAGAATACCAGGCTTCATTCCCGGTTCGTGCTTCACACCTGGCTAGGTACCTCACTGCCTGGAGGATGAGAGAGCTTCTGGTCCCTATGTGACGCCCTAAATTTTTTTTTTTGGAACATCATAAAATTTAAATAACAAATAACTTGCTAAATAAAAATTTTAACAACTAATTAGGAAAATTTAGATTTTCACATAGTCAAGCTTAACAACAAAACTAAATTACGAGTTCACATACAATATTACAACTTTATAACATTCGTAATAACTAATACCAAGGATAATAAAATTTTATTGTGCTAAATTCTTAATCTCAAGTTAGCCACGGTTCTATACTAGCTGCGGTCCCAATTTCGACTTCAATCCCTTCCTCGTCATAATCTAGCATAAAACGCCAGGGCAACAAAATATATGCATGAGTTTTGCAACAAAGTAAGAAAACATAACCAACCTACCATTCTTTTTAAGAGAAAATAATCAAATCATGACAATTAAAATAATAGTAAAAATTAATAGCATGATAAAGGTAACAACCATTATAATAATTTCAACAATTTTAATAGTTTAGGTGACACTCAAAATCTCACCAAAAAGATTTTCTTACCAACCACTAAGCCATGGCCACGGTTAATTTGAAACCTCCCATTGGTCAAATATTCAAGAACTACCAAAGATGCCCACACGCAAAGTTATATACCCAAGCTGTGGCATCCGTGGTCTGCTCCAAGGGAGCGGTCTGCTAGGGGTATGTAACCTCCTTGCGTGCCACCTGCATATCCACCCTTATCCCAAAGCCAAATACCGATAAGGGTTCAAGTAAGTCTCGTTCCATCTTAGGGTTTTGCGACACGATTTACGTGAGAATTCTCAAAACCAGGACTTACCTTGAACAACCAGTATGAACCCTCAATTGTTAACTTTGTATGTGTCATTAATCATTTCAGTTAGTTTTTATATTAATCACAAATAATTTCAATTTTTAATCACAATTAATGTTATGCCAACTCATTATTATTCCCAACATCAAATATTACACATGTCACGCAATAATAAATTAATGTACAAAATTTAAATAAACAATTTATTTAAGCCATGGTATGAAATGATAATTTGGATATAAAAATAAATAATTCATAATCACATACATGCATGAATTTTTAATTTACAAGATTAAACTAGCACAATATTAAATAAACCACAATATACCCATACATGGATTACTAATTAACAATATTTAATGAATTAGACCAACACTATAATTAGTTTTTATCCAAATAAATAATTGAAATAATGATCTTAAATTTGTCCAGAAATTTTCAAGTTATACCGTGGGTAATAAAAATTATAAATGAATTATTTATACAATTCTAAAATTTGTGAAAATGTATAGAATATTCAATAAAGATGTTTAGGTCATTTTTCATAAAAAAATTTCCCAAAAATAAGTTATAAATAATTCTGTAAAATTCACAGAAATTTCATGACACAAATTTATCACATTTTCTTAAATTAATTCCATACTTAAATTCATAAATCAATTCCATAATATAAAAATTTAGTATGAAACTAGAATTCTCAAATTTCATTTTTTATTTAGAAATTCCAAATTTGGTTTAATATAAAATTTTTAATGATTTTTCAAACACATAGTAAAATCTGTCTATAGCTTTAAATTTGGTTAAAAATCTGTATAAATTTGTACAAAACTCAATAATTGTTGAAAAAATTTCTGGATGAACTAGACATCATTCTCAAGAACTTTGTAGAAGAAGTTATCTTCAAATTTTGAGTATAAAATGGTCTGAAAATTCGTACAACTTTCTGACAGATTTAAAGGGCCAAATAAAATCTTCAATAATCTTTTTGATGGAATAAACTACACATGCAAGTCCAAATTCCACAATATTATCATGATTTTAAGGCTACCAATACCTTCAAATATTTGATATACAGATCATAAATTTACATACAACTATAAATAAAATTCTATCTACACGTTTGGTCATTTTATCATATGAATATAATCTGAAATTTTCAACAATTAAAAAAAATGAGAGGATTGAGAGGGTTTTCTTACTTAATAATTGGATGATAAAATGGTAGAAAATTTTAGCTTCCTTAATCTCCCACTCTTCTTTTTCTCCTACTGCTTTGTTGCTCACAGAATTTTCTTTTTCCTTCTTTCCTCACCGAATGCAAGCATACATATATATATACAATTCATTGCTGAGCCTCTCTCTCTCTCTCTCTCTCTCTCTCTCTCTCATTCTTTTCATTATTCTATCTAGTCACTTTCCCTTAATTCCAAGAGGTATGATGGAGTTATGATTCCTATATTAACATGCAAACAAGCAGGTGGCATTTTTCTGCCACCGAGAATCCGATTATGATTTGTGTGTGTATGTGTGTGTATTTTTGTATTTATGGGGGTTTCTTAAAATTGATACACTAAGATTTTTAACTAAGGTATTTAGTAAAGATAATTATTATGTTGAATTCTTATTAAAATAATTTATAAACAACAAACATTAAACCTCCACAAAATTATTCTTCTTAATAATGTCTTTGTTACTGATTGAATTGGGTTAATTTAAAACTAACTTTTACACTAATATATATTTCAAATAGGCTCAGGACAAAATTAATTAATTAATTAATTTTCTTTTAAGAATAATTAAATGCGGGTTTTCACACCCTGCCCTTAGTTTTAGTTATGCCCTTTCTGGCAAGTGCTTGGCTTGGCTCGAAGATGAGGCACAAACCGGGCCCACTTTGGCTTCAAAAGCTTCCACAAGCATAAGCAGAGAACACAAGAGCACCTGACTCGCCCATGCCTCTAGTTTATTGCTTTGACCTTTCTTTTCAACTTTTATGATGTAAAAACAACTTTGATTTGTATCAAAGAGTGGAAAACTTTATGTTGAAATCAATGGAATTAAAGTTGTGAGTACTAAAAATTTTCCTTTTGGTCCAAAAATGGTCTAAGTTGTAAAAGGTAAAATTTTGAACAAAATCAAGTTTTATTAAAACTTTCAAAAACCATTTTCGCAAATGATCACTGCCTGACACGCATAGAATCAATCCTCAAGATGTACAACTCCAAATCAAAAGATCATAGCTGCCCTGATTGCATATACCGGCTCTTCTACCCAAACTGAAGATCACAACCAAGCTCTCAGATAATGGACAAAGATGACTTGATCAGACATATGGACAGGACAGTTAAGTTAGAGATAGTTACGGCCGAACATCAGGATGAAGTTGCCTACGTATCCCAAAGATGGGAATCAGGCCTTATGTAGTTCGGTTCAGGTTCACTCGAGTATTAGCTCTCTTATTTTGTGCTCCAACTTTTGCCAAAGTCGCCCTTTAGGGTTTTCAACCTCGCGAGCTCAATTTTTCTTTATTTCTAATTTTTCATGCTCTAACTTTTGCCTAGGTCGCCCTTTCGGGTTTTCGGCTTAGCGAGCCTCTCAGGGATAGTATTTCTTCAACTTGTCCATGTTGATCGGCTGCGAAAATTCCAGGCCATCCAAGTCCATGAGAATAACTGCCCCTCCTGACCAGATAGCTTTGATGATGTAAGGACCAGTCCAATTGGGTCTGAACTTGCTCCTAGGGTCATGGATGGGAGTTCGATTGTCTTTCAGCACCATGTCTCCCTCCTTAAGATTCTGGGACTTAACTTTCTTGTTAAAAGCCCTAGCAATTCTACGCTGGTAGCCCTGAACATGATACAATGCTTTTAGCCTTCTTTCATCAAACAACATTGACTCCTCAAATCTGTTCTGTTGCCAGTTTGCCTCCGCTATCTGACACTCAGCCATAACTCGTAGCGATAGGACTTCAATTTCAATTGGCAAAACAACTTCCATCCCATAGACGAGAGAATAAGGGGTTGCCCCTGTAGACGTCCCTATCGAGGTTCTGTAGCCCCAAAGTGCGAATGGCAGCTTATTTGGCCAGTTCTTGTAGTCTCAACCATCTTTTACAAGATATTCTTGATATTCTTATTGGCGGCTTCAACAACTCCATTAGTTTGCGGCCTATATGTGGATGACTTATGAAAAGCCACGTTGTACTTGTCCAACAAGTCTATCACCTCTTTCTTGAAGTGGGAGCCATTATCTGATATGATCTCGTTCAAGACTCCATACCGACAGATAATATTGTTTCTGATAAATTTGGCCATATGCGATGCCTTCAACACTGCATAGGATTGAGCTTCCATCCACTTTGTAAAATAATCAATCGCCACCAAGATATATTCATGCCCATTCGACCCTTTTGGCTAGACAACGCCAATAACATCGATTCCCAGACTGAGAATGGCCATGGCGAAACAGCTTTGACGGTGAAATATTCATCCGATTGGCATGAATTTGACATTTGTGGCATCGCTGATCCTTTTCCACAGTGGACCAGTAGTAACATTGCTTGAGAATCTTTCGGGCCAGCATAACACCATTCATATGCACCCCGCATTCTCCGCCGTGGATAGCCTCCTTAAGGTGCTTCGATTCTTCTTCTTCCACACACAACTTATGCATTCTCAAATGACCTCTTTTATACAGCTTACCTCTGCAGATGATAAATTGGACGGCTATTCGCTATATTCCCTGTTTGTCCTTGGCGCTTGCCCCTGGTGGATACGTTTCTTTTTCTAGAAAGTTCCAAATATCGTAGTATAAGGGGTTTTTGTCTTACACTTCATCTATTGCGGCAATAGTTTTGTAAGCCGGTGTGTATTTCTGTTTGATAATAATCGGACGCATCCGAACTCCAAGTAGGATGTCTACCATAGAAGATAAATTTGCTAAAGCATCAGCAAACCTGTTGTTTTCTCTTAGTAGATGTGTAAAAGTCAACTTTTCAAACTGCAAAATCAGAATATCCAGGGTCTGATGGTAAACCTTCAGTTTCTCTTCTTTGACTTTCTAGTCTCTATTTACTTGAGAAATAACTAAGTTCGAGTCCCCGATGACACCCAAACTTATTGCCCCTAGTTCTAGGGCGACTTCTAAACCAGCAATACACGCTTCACATTCTACTTCATTATTGGACACCTTGAACCGAAGTTTGAAGGCTAAAGGTATATGAGAGTTATCGAGTGCTATTAGTAACACACCTATCCCATAACCATACTGATTGGACACTCCGTCAAAGTACATCGTCCAAGTTTTCTCTTCAACTTGCAGAATGTCTTCATCTTGGATCAAGTATTCCATTACCTCATCTCCTTCTACTGGGTAGTCTGCCAGGAACTCCGCTACAGCTCTTCCTTTAACCGACTAGCGAGTAACATATTTGAGATCAAATTCGGAGAGAAGAAGCAACTAACGAGCCAGCTTACCCGTAAGCGCCGGTTTCTCAAAGAGGTATTTGATGGGATCTAATCTTGAAACCAAGATTACAGAGTGAGCTAACAAATAGTGCCTCAACTTCCTGGTAGCCCATACCAAGGCTAGACAAGCTTTCTCCAACGAAGTATAGCGGGTATCGTAATCTAGCATTTTCTTGCTCAAGTAGTAGATGACTTTCTCTACCTTATCTTCAGATTCCTGAGCGAGCATGCATCCCATAGTAGTGTTTGTTATTGACAGGTACAGAATCAAAGGCTTCCCTGGCTCCGATGGCGACAACATAGGTAGATTCTTGAGGTACTGCTTGACCTGCTCAAAGGCAAATTGATATTGATCGTCCCATCGGAATTTCTTCTCTTTCTTCAGGAGACCAAATAGTGGTTCACAAGTCAAGGTTAATTTGGAAATAAACCGTCGTATGAATTGCACTTTACCAAGAAAGCCTCACACCTCCTTTTCAGTCCTTGGTGGTGGCATTTTTAGGATGACCTTGATTTTGGAAGGATCTACTTCAATGCCCCTTTGTGTGATAAAAAAGCCCAGCATTTTTCTTGTCGTTACGCCGAAGGTGCATTTCTGCGAGTTTAACCTCAATCTGTATTCCCTGATCCGTTGAAAGAATTTCTTTAAGGCGGTGTAGTGGCCCTCTTGTTCTTTGGACTTGATAATCATGTTGTCCATGTACACCTCGACGTCTTTTTGGATCATGTCATGCAGAATAGTGGTCGCAACCCTCTGATACGTAGCTTCAGCATTTTTCAAACCAAACGGCATAACTCGGTAGCAATAGGTACCCCATGGCGTAATGAATGTAATCTTCTCTCTATCCTCGGGCCCCATCAGAATCTGGTTATACCCGAAAAACCTATCCATAAATGGTAGCAATACATGGACCGCAATGAAGTCTACTAACTCATCAATATGCAACAAAGGAAAGTCATCCTTCGGACTAGTTCTGTTTAAGTCTCGGAAATCTATACACACCCGGATTCTACCATCATTTTTTGGCACTGGGACGATGTTGGCCAACCAAGTCGAATACTCAGATACTAACAAGAAACTTGCCTCGCCTGCTTAGTGACCTTTTCTTTGATTTTTAGCACTCAATCTGGACGAATTCTATGCAGCTTCTATTTGACTGGTTGGGCCTCGGGGTCAAGAGGGATCTGATACTGTACAATCTCAAGATCGATTCTAGGCATGTCTTCGTAGGACCACGAGAAAACATCTTTGAAATCTTTTAACAAAGTGATTAAACGCTCATGCTCCTCCGAAAACAACGTGGACCTGATCTGGACCAGGCGCGGATCCTTCTCAATACCTACATTAATGGCAATGATTTCATCAGCACAGGGTTTAGCAAACCTCTCTTCCTCTTGATTAATCAAAATTTTCAAAGCCATGGGAATTTCTTCCCCTTCATTTTCGTTAAAATTCTGAAAATCTTGATCAATACAATAAACCAACGGCACAGAAAAGTACACAAAATTTGCAGAGTTCTCATTCAAAAGGTCCAGATCTTCGGTTACAAACTCAAAAGAAAAGTTGAATGAATACCTAAACAGGACTTTGGTATTCGGGTTACCACTCCCATAAGTACCAGACTCAGACTCAGAAGAACTTGAATCTGATCCCGACCCTACAGACTCAGTGGAGTCAAATTCTAGCTCATCACCCGATTCAAAACTGGACAGATGGCCTTCCTCTATCTGCCAGATAAGAGATGGTGCCCCCGATGCAGCCAAAATGCCACTGGTTAGGTTCACACTCGGTTCTTCCCCGATCATAGAGAAGGTAAGGTTATCCCACAAGTTCTCTAGGTTGGCTATAGGATCTGCCAGGAGACTAGCCAGTGCTGCCTCTACTCCAAGTTCGCTGCCATCTGAGTCACCTTCCGTGCTCTGTTCAACTCTGATGTTTGGTTCAGCCCTTTCTTCATCATCATTGTCTTGCAACTGCATATCAAAGAAGATCTTGGACTCGGGGAGGCGCTATTTCAAGGAATTCACCCAAGGCTCGGGAAAGCCACAAAAAGGGAAGTTTTCTCCCTCCCGAACAAAGAGGCCATTCAATGTCTCTTGGATTGGCCTGTGGATGAATTCATAACGTTTCCCGGCTTCTTTGGCCTTGGCTCTGCCTCTCATTTCTTCTCCCTTCCTTTTCCAGTCCTTTTTGGTGGGCACATAGCCCAATCCAAAGGCATGTGGGTTGTGTGGCACATCTATCAGTGCTACAACACCTTTCCGACCATTCCTTTCGACCCTCATTCCTGGAACATGCTGCAGTTTGTTCATGAAATAGATGGACTGGGTGCTGACATACATGCCTTCATATGCGTCCAGAACGGTCTGCACTACCTGGGCTTCAACCAGAGTGAATCCCAAGAGGAATACATCCTCCTCGCCATGGTTGATCTCTAACACTGGTGTAGTTACCTCTGGTGGCGGATAAATAGATGAATTCCCAAACATGAGGGCACTTCAACATCTGGTGGAGAGTTGAGGAGACGACCTTCACAAGATGCAACCAGGGCCTCCCTAACAGTAAATTGAAGGTAGCCGGTACATCCAAGACATGGAACTCAACCTCTTGCTCAGCTGGGCCCACCTGGGCTCTAATTTGCACTGTGTCCATAACCTCTCTACTTATATTATCATATGCCCGTATTACTTGGGCTGTGGGAACAAAGTCCGCTGGTTTGAGGCCAATTACATAGGTTGTGCGAGAAGGACAAACATTGATGGCCGAATTGGTATCTACCAACACCACCGACACCCATTTCTCCTTGCATTTCACAAATATGTACAATGGTTTATTGTGGGTTGAGCCTTTTGGTGGCAATTCTTTGTCATAGAAGGTCAGAGTTGGCGTGGCACTACTTGAAAAGACTAAACCCACCAGCTACTCGGGCGTGGTGTCAATGGACAATTTAGCCTTGTCCATTGCTGACAACACTGTCTGTCGGTGTACACGGGAGGCCATGAGAAGAAGCCAAATGGAGATGTCAGCTTGGATTTTCTTAAGTTGTTTCAACATTGTCTCTTCTTCTAGTTGTTCCTTTTTCTGTTTCTTAGCCTCTCTATTTTTTCCAAACGCCTCCACTTGATCTAGGTGCGGCAACTTAAAATGCCTTCCACGTCTTATCAGATGGCCTATTTCTTCAGCATACCATGTATTGTCCAAAAGGGAATCGCCCCAGTCTTCGTCAGTGTAGGCCAGATACAGATCATCATCGTTCCACCATTCACCTTTAACAACCGACAAACAGTTGTCCGGCTCTGCCTATATCACCTTTACATCATAAGTGCCCCCCCACAGAGTGTTGTGAAATTACTGCTTCTTGGCCGTCTTCAACCCTTTCTCGTTCAAATTGCCTCAATGCAACTTCCTGTTCAGCATTCACAATATTCACAGCGCCCACTTCCTAGACTGGGTTTTCCACACCAGTGTTCTCCGGTAGCTTTCCTTTCACATCAGCCCTTCTGGCTACTACAACTATCTCTGCATCTTTTCTCTCTTGTTTCATTTCAGTTTCTTCCTCATTGTTTGGCTCATCGCTCAGCCATCCAGAGTTGTCAGTTGATCCGTTCAAGTCGAACCAGTTGATCTGTACATCTCCCTGATCTTGCTTGTCAAAGAACTGTAGGTTGTCCAAGTCCTCCTCGAGCTCTGCTAGATCATTCAACCCTTAGCTCGGGTCATCTTCCCTGACCACATTGATGTCTACCAAGGCTGGCAGCACTAATTTAGGTTTGATTTGACCAGTTGACAAAATGTAGTAGCTTGGATCATACACCCTATCAAGTAAGTCCTCAAGACACTCTGGCAACGAACTAGTACCTTCCTCCAAGGTCGACTCCCCTTCCACTATAAGTCTTATCACCACAGGCTTAGGTTGAGGTTCGAATGTGTCCATCATGCACAGATCTACACTTTTCGAAATGAACAACATCGATTTCGATAGATCAGAGGGGGTAATATATACGCTGGGGTCATAAGGGATGGCCAGTGTATGAATCAGATTGAGATTTTGAGGTGGAGGGACTTGATTATAGTCTGGGAGTGGATTTGCGGTCACGTTTAGTTTTTGAGGTAGAGCGATCACCTTGTTGTCAATAAGATCCTAAATCTCATGACGCAATCAAAAGCACTAGTCGGTATCATGACCATGTTATTGGTACAATGCACAATATTTTGCGGGGTTGTGTTTGGGTGGGAGAGGATCAGGACGCGGATGGGGTTCTAAAGGTTTGAGGTGCCCTTTCTTGACTAGCACCTTCATGGGTTGAGAAAGAATCATGTAAAGTTGGTTGAAGGTTCTTTGGGATCGAGTAGGGTTGCACGGTGTTTGTGAGCTTGTGTTGGCAAAGGGGTCAGTGGTCTTGGTTGTGGTGACAACGCTTACATCTGAAGGCCTCACAACTGTGCTACCCCTGGCAGCATCGGAACTGCGAACAAATGGCCTTTTTGCCAGCTCTTTCTTATCTATGATAAGCCCCTATTTCATAGCATCCTCAATTTGTAGTCCCATTTCATGGAGTTCTGTAAATATGAACAGAGGTAGGACAATCATCTTTTGCAGCAACTTGCCGTGCAGATTTCGAACAACCATCATGATCTGATCCTTCTCAGAAGGCCTCATGGTCATCATCGAGGCTTTAGCTCTCCACCTTGTCACAAATTCAAAAAAACCCTCCTTCGACTCTTGGCGTGTCCCTTGAGATCATGAGTTGTGACCTCGATTTAAGTATTGTACAAATACTGCACAATGAAGGCCTCGACCATTTTCTCCCAATTCTGCTTAATAGAGCCGCTATACCTGACATGGTACGGCCAAAAAGAGACAACTTCTGTAGTCTAGTTTGGCCCATTGATCATAAGATATCTGAAAATAGCATAAGGTAAACCATTAGACCGATCCGGTTCGGTAATGTCAATGTGCAGCATTTTAAACCGATCCGGTAATGTCACTGCAAAATTGGCGTACCCGTTTTCTATGTTTGGGAGGAGTTAATCCCTTATGCTCTCTTGAACAACTTTTCCAATTTATTGACCTTAAGCATGGTTGGGTCAACCTCGAACTCGAACGGAGCATCGGTCTGATAAACTGGGGCTTTGGAGGCTTGTGCTGGGATACCCGTGGGAGGTGCATGGGATGTAGAAGCTGCAGTTGGCTGTGGTTGCTGTTGTTGTAATCTGGTTATGACCTTGGCCTGACGAGCTGCATCTTGTTGTAGGATTTCAACTGTCTGCTGCAAATGATGTATCAATTCTTCCATACTAACTGGGGATACTGTATCATTAGAATAGGAGATCGATCTCATGCTGGGCTAGAAGTAGATGACTATCCCTGAACCGAACTGGACACAGGTGAGTTGAGAGGTGATTGCTTTAAAAACTGAACTGGTGAACTTTGCCTGATTCTTCTCCGTCTTGTAACCAGTGGGAATGAAGTAGACACGAGCTGTCCCCGAACAAGATCCTCGGTCTTACAAAGTCTTCTGACTTGGGTCCAGAGTATTTGAGGGATATCCGAACTTTCTGAAGCTATGGTTTTAAACTACCTAGCAAAAGAAAGAAATAAAGCAAAATAGCACCTCAGCTAATGATGTTATCAACACAGACATGATCAAAACTGTAGGACTGTACTCCACACTGAATTCTGTCCCCAAAACAGATACAAAATTTGCAATTGCTATGCACATCCCTAGACAGTTTCACTGTAAAGCACATACTAGTTAAGCGTGAGCCAAAACACCCCCATGAGGAGGTAGGGTTACCCTGTCCTAGTTTCGTCAGGAACTTGGGTTCACTATTCAAACAAAGCAGTTTCACGCAATCATGTATGTTTGGGCAAGCATTCTGTCCTAGTTTGGAACAGTCACTAAGGCTTTACCATATGCAACTAGGCCGAATGGTCAAAAAGGGTACTTCAGCAAGACTACCTAATATACCTCTTGCACCTAGCATCGAGAAGTGAAAGGAGGATCAAACAGTACAGCGGTAGTCCAGATCCAAGGGTTGTGTTCCCATCATTGCAGAGCCCACAACCGGTCAGCATTTTGACAAGCTTTTAGGCAAGCCTCTGGCAAACCGTCCAGGAATAGCAAATGGAAAACACAGTGACTTAAGCGCACCAATGTAAAGAAAATATAAGTGTAGATAAAATTTCACATCATGAATTTCAAGTCAAGTTCTCTAAATCCCCAGCAAAGTAGCTAAAAATTATAGCTCGACTTTTCGCACTCTTTTCGGAAGACGATAAGCCCTATAGTATCGGACTCTCGCGGTTTTGAATCTTATCTCACAAGTGCAATGTGAAATAGATAAACACCAAAAAGTCCAAATCCAACAAATCTTTTGGAAAATCAATTTTCAATCAAAAATGTCAAAAATAAACTACTTTTCCAGATACAGAGTCGCTACCTAAATAATTTTAGAAAATTCAGAAAACCCATGACTCGTGCCAAAAGTCACGTGTCCGTTATCACCAAGATTGTCTCGGCTCGGGAACTTAGGTACAAGAGGGAAAGGTCATGAATTGAGCACCCCTACTCGCGCAATCAAAGTCGGCCTCTACTAATCATGATGTAAATTTTATGCACATTATATGCTCTTATTCCGATTATTACGCTAACATTACTATGTGATGCGTACACAAGGTATAAACTAATTTGTAAAAATTGGAACATTTTGATTCATGTTTGTTTTTTGAAAAGAGTTTGTGAATGTGCCACTTGAAAAAGTGGGCTCAAATGTACATTAATCAAATTATCCCAATTCAAGCAACTAGCCTTCATCCATAGGCATTCAAACAGTTCATCACTCAAGCACTTAGCCTCTTGGTGAACACGCTTTGACATGGCAACACTAACATACAATGCAATATGCTAAAATAAATAAAAGCTTGCCTAGTACTCCAAGCCAAAAAAGATGATAGAGTTAGAAAAATGTATGATCCTAACTATGTGTAGACACCCCATTTTTGACCGTCCTCAAGACTTGGACGTCACTGCTTGAACACTCTGTGATTATCCATGTTCGTGTTCGTTTGGAGTTCCCGGAATTCTCGGCTACGCGCCTTGCCTCAGGACCTCCAAACTTGACTGTTTTGTGTTTGGTTTTGCACCAAACACTTGTGCTTTGCCTTGGAGGGGCAGGGAATGCCTTTTGAGGCATCCCTACACACCACCGGCACTGGCTAGAGGCCACCGGCTGGCTGGTGTTGCCATCGGCACTTTATTGTGCCGACCGGCACTCTTTTGTGCCGGTCGGCACTCTTTTTGGCAAAATGACCATTTTGCCCTGCCGACCACTGTGCAGTTGCTTTTTGAGATATTTTCAGACAGCTGTATAGTTTTGGTTCCCCTCCATACACGTGTATGGAGGGATGACCCTCTTAGTTAGCTTAGCTTGTAAGCTTTGCAAGCTTGGCTTGCCTATAAGAGGACCACTCCTCTTCTTGGCTTAGGGTTACAAAATTTTAGACATTTTAGACAGGCCAAGCTCTGGTTTTTAGGGTTAGGATAGATACACATCCTATCTCTCTTCTTCTCTCTTGTTTTGTACACTAGGTGTTTGTGCCTTACTATTGCACATAAACACCTCGTGTTTCACCTTCCTTGGGTTCTTGAAGGTCCAGAGGTTTGTTTTGGAGCTTTGGAGCTGGTTTGGTGCTCAAGGAAACCAACACATCCCCATTGTTGGAGTTGATCATCAAGGGTAACAAAACTTACTTTATTTACCCCATTCTTGCACTCCATTTTTGCCTAGCTTAGAACTGTTTTTGTGCTTAGTGTTTAACACATAAAAGTTCTGTTTTTTAAGCCTCTTTATTGTTTATTAAGAGTGTTTTGTGGTTTGAGCAAGTTTGACCACCCTTAGGCCTTGAAAAGGCCCTTTTTTGTGCCATTTTGTGAGAGATCCGAGACTTTGGTGTTAGGATCTCTTCACCACTGAAATCTTGAGGGATTTCAGTGGTGAAGATGATGCCTTGAAGTCTCAAGAAGGAGAGGGCCACCCCCTCTCCTTAATGTCCTTGAAAAGGGCAAGTTTGGCCTCTTGAGAGAGCATAATGTTTGATTGTTTGTTGAGCATGTCTTGGCTGCATTTTATGTTTATTATGCCCTAATATGACATGGCCAAGAGTTGGTTTAGGTCCCTTATGCATGCTTAGCATAGTTGCCTTGTAATGCCTTTTTATCCTCTAACATGCCTAGGTTGTATGCCTTAGCTTCTAGCATGTTTTAGGCTTGCATTTGTGAAGTTTTTGTGCTCATATTTCCATGTTTTAGGTCTGTCTCATGTTGTTTGAGTCAACCATAGCATGTTTAATATAGCCTCTTTGCATTGGGCTTGTTGGCCTTAAGAGCATGAGTGTGTAGCATGCCTTGCTTGCTTCATTTTTGACGGTTTGGAACCATTTTGCATGCTATTTCAGTCCTTCATACATTTTTGTTTGATTGCTTAGCATGCCATCTTTAATGCTTTAAGAGTATGTGTTAAATGCTCCATGTTTTGGCTTTAATGCATGCCTTTGAATTCATGTCATCTAGATGCCATCTAGGTAGTCCTTTAGGCTTAGTTTTATGTGTTAAAACTCTGTTTTTAAGTGTTTAAGTATTGCCATGTGTGGTTATGCTAAGTGTGGTTCAAAGCCTCATTGATTTGCTTTGAACCTTAGACCATTTGCATGCTTTGTTTGGCTTGTTTTGTTGCATGATTTGGCATCATGTTTTGCATGATTTTCAGAGCTTTACAATGTGTGTTTATTGTCCTTGTTTGGTATCTCCAAGTGTGCTTGGGGGTTGCCATGTTTATGCCTTGGGTTTGGACCATAACACTTGCATGTGTGTGTGTATGTGTGTTTAGTCTCCATTTCTAGGCACCTTGGCCACTGATTTTAGGCCAATTAGAAGTAGTCTAATTCATGTTTTAGTCCACTCCATTGCTTGGTTTATATGCCTCTTTGCTTAGGTTGTATGCCTAACATGTTTAGCTTGCTTGCATTGTTCATGTTGCATGTTAGATAACATGCTTAGAGTTGCATTGCATGAGCATGCATGCTTGGCCTCTTGAGATGAAAATGATAGAGGTTTGGCACCCTTTCATGTTTATTTGGTTTGCATGCATTTGAAAATCAAGATTGCACTCTTGGTTCTTTGGGCCATCATGTATCGAAATGCGTGATTGGTGGTCCGAGAACCGAGGCACATCTTCCTTTGAGTCAAAAACATGATAAGGAGTGTGTTTGGTGCATACATGCTTTGAATTACATTGCCATGCATGTTGTTGTCCTCTACTGCTGTGAGTTGCAGGTTTTGCAGGCATTTTGTGCCGACCGGCACTGTTTAGTGCCGACCGGCAGTCAATTTGCAGCCGGTGGATGAGTCTAGTGCCGGTGGCCTCCTCCTTCAGCCGGTGGTGTCCTATCCCAGCCGGTGGTGATCCCCAGTGCCCTGAGAGGCACTCCTAGGACTTTGGTAATTTTCTGAGGAGGAGAGGAGAGGAAACAGAGGCAAATCATGCATGGCAGTGCGATTCCGAGCCAGTCCCGAGCGCGTGCTGCATTGGGCCCTCATCCCGAGGCGGTTTACTGTTTTTCTTAGATTAATTATTTTGTTAATTTAATTAATTTGTAATATTTAATTAGCTCGCGTAGTTAATTAATTTGTATTATTCTTTCGGTCCCTCCGAGCGAGGGTGCAATTGTAATAAGTGTGGCTAAGTGGGTGTATGTCTTCCAACCCCCATTTCTTTCTCCCTTTTATTTACCTGCTTACAATGGTAGATTAGGGCACGTTTATTTTAGCATACCTTATGCTACGCATGCGTGCATTCATGCATTTGTTTACATGCATCGGGCTCGGCACATCATGCAAACTGCATCGTACTTTCAATTCCAAATTGAATACGTGGTAGTTGCTGCATTTCATGTGCTATGTTTAGGTTAGCCGAGCCTGTCTAAATTACATCCCTGTATGCGATGCATTAGCCACTTAACATGAACTAGGACATGCATGTTTGCTAACTAGTTTATTGTTTTGGCACGGAGTACGATGTAAGTATTTTACGCTTCAGCATACCACATGCGTGTGAATGTTGCCATGACAGTATGCTTACCATGCGGCTAAATGCTTATGTGAGATAAACTGTTTGAATGCCTGTGGGTGGAGGTTGGATTACTTGAGTTGGAATAACTCGTTGAAATCCGCGTTTTAGCCTACTTGCGAGTAGCAAATTCCAAAGCATTTTCAAAACAAACGGATATGCAATGTTTATTTCCAAATTAGGCAATCTAGTCTATACTTGTTTGCTGTCCGCATAACATAGTAATTCTAGGTTAATAATTGGAATAAGAACACATAACGTTTTCAAAAACGGATATCACGGTTAGTAGAGGCCGGTCTTCAAACCGGGCGAAAGGGGGTGCTCATAGCTGACCTTCCCCGATCGTACCCAAGCTCTCGAGCCAAGACCACTTTGGTAATGACGGACATGTGGCCTTCGACACCGAGTCAGGGTTTCCTGAATTTTCCATTTTAAAATATTTAGGTGGCGACTCTGTAATCTGGCAAAGCAGTCCATGTTTGGCACTACTTTTCAAAAATCTGTTTTCTCAAACAATTTGCCGGATTTGGACTCTTTGGTTCAGATTTAGAACCGACACAAATCGAGTCCTTGAACTGTTAGATGGAAGCCCACGGGCGCGTCTACACTATGTAATGTGACTAATGTAACGCATATAATATGCAATTACTAGGCTCTGCTACTAATATGATATGTGAATCAATTTGATAACATGCAGTTTAAGCACGTATTCAAAGAAGTATTAACTAACAATGCATTGTTAGAATGATGAACCGAGCCTCGGTGCATGCAAAATAAATGGATGCGAATCATGGGGTATGCTAAAAGAAACGTAATGTTCTAAACTACCCATCATAAGTAGTTAAATAAAATGGAGAAAGACGTGAAGTTGGAAGACATACACATCATTACAACTGTGCCCTCGCGCAGGAGGGTCTGAATAAACTAACTAGCTAAGCTATTTAACTAGCTATTACAAAACGAATTAACTAACTATTACAAACAGAATAAACTAACTATGCTAGCTAGTTATTACAAAACTAATTAATTAATTAACTAGTCTACGGAACTAACTAATTAATTAATTACAACTTAGAATTAACTGATTAATTACAACATGAATACAACATGACGGAAGCGAGGAATGCTCATGCATGCACGGATTTCCACCCGAAAAGCCCACTGTTTTGCGGCCAGAATGCTTTTGTTGCATAGTAGAACGTCTTTTCACCTCAGCCTCTGTTCTGTTCTCTTGAAGAGAGGAACCTTTTCTAAGTGTTAAACCAATACTTACACACCCTCAAAAGCTCAAAGTAAGCTCAAAAGTGTCTCAACTCAGATACCACAAGGTTTGGTTTAGAGTGTATAGGCAAAAGCTCAAGAATTTGCAAGAGAGAGAATTGTAGAGAGAGAGAGAGAGAGAGAGAGAGATAATTTTGCTCTAAAATGTTCAACCTTCAAAAATGGAAGGGGAGGTCCTTTATATATAGAAAAACATGAAACTCCCTCAGAAATATCCATACATACACATGTAGGCAGGTGCATGCATCTGTGGGAACAGCTGGCACAACTGGCCAAAATATCTGCAAAAATACACAAGTGGCCTGTCGGCCGCTTACATTGGTGGCTAGCAACCCACACTAGGGGGCTTGCAGGTTCTAGGGTTTTTAGGCTTGAAAAACTGTGGTTTTGGTCCAAAACAAAGCAAAAGGTGTGTAGGGTTTGAAGGCTCAAAGCTGTGGCATTCTGCTGAGGACTTCGAGCACTTGACAAGCATATTCAAATTCATCATTAGGTATATAAGCGGTGGCGTTCAAGTCATAAGGACGGTCAAAAATGAGGTGTCTACAGCGACCAAAAAATTGGTAGCCAAAAAAAAAAAAAAAAATTTGGCGACTAAAAAATTGGTAGCCAAAAAGGAGTGTCACATTTTTAGCAACTAAAAAACTGAAGATGGAAAATATTTTCTTTTTGGCGACTAAATATTTTCTTTTGGGCGACTAAATTTTTAGTCGCCAATTTGTGACTTTCGGCGACTAAAAAAAAAATAGTCGCCAATATCTTTCCTAACAATCATCTAGCGACAAAGCACAAAAATCTTCGCCAACTGAAAAATGACTTTTGGCGACTAAAAATTTAGTCGACAAAAATCTTCGGCAACTGAAAAATGACTTTTGGCTACTAAAAATTTAGTCAGCAAAAATCTTCCTGCAATTGAAAAATGACTTTTGGCGACTAAAAATTTAGTCGCTAAAAGTGTAATTTGTTGTAATAGGCTCTTTTAGAGCAAATGTGATTGGTCTCTTAAAAGCTTGCGTTGTCCTTATTAATCAGTTTCATGGTAGAAATTTTTTAAGGACCTATTATTAGCTGTTAGGCAATCTTCACTGTATTTAAAAGATATTAATTCTATTGTGTACAAAACAACAATTAGAATTAAAGAAATAAAGAAAAAGGAGAGAATATGTTTGATTACAAAATCAAACTCGAAATAAAAATAAATAAATAAATAACAGATTTTATTTTGTTACAAAAACAAAATTAAAATCTGATTAAATAAACAAATTAAAAACAGAATTAAATTAAACAACTTACTTGGTTAATTTCTTTGAATAACTTTTCTGATCAAGTCTAGTGTTTAACACTGTGTCCTTAAGACAGATTCGTCTTCTCCACGGTGCTTTCAGAATTTGGACGTCTATCTCCCAGGATGAAATGATCTTCTACAAACAATAGCAGCACTACAAATTGTTTGCCTTTAACACACTAAGTGTTTACACTCTTTCTTCAGAATAAAAATGCAGAAAATGCAGAGAATTATAGAGAGGATGGAGTACGAAAATTGGAGTGAAAATCCAAATTGGAGGCTAGTCTATTTATAGATATAAAGGTGGCTCTTGATTTGAATTGAGCAGTATGAAACTTGGGTTTAAATTCAAGCAGATTTGAATCTGTTGGATTAACCATTTAAAGAGATACAAAAGCGAAGGGCTCTGTTTGGATGAACATTAAATCCAAACCAGTTTAATTACAGGAAGGGCCTGTTTGGATGAACAGAAAAACCGACCAATTTAATTACGTTTGAAAGCGGAAGGGCCTGTTTGGATGAACAAAAATCCAAACCATTTATTTGAATTAAATTCAAATGTTTTTGGCCCAAAAGATTAATCTTGGGCGAACAAGCCCAACCCAACCTCACACCACGCACTCCGCCCAAGCCCAGCTCGGCTAATCGACCGGACGGACGGAGGCAGCAGCAGCCTTGTGTGTGGTTTTTAGTCCAATGGGTCTAGCCCATTTTATCCATAACCTCTCCCTCTAAAACACTTGGGTACCCCTTGGGGCACACCCCAAGTACCAAACGCATGCCTTATAAACCCTTTCAAAACCTCCCACCAAATCAATGTGGGACAAGCCTTATTTAAACCTTTAAGGAATTTCTACCAAAAACTCCATTTCCATGGAGCATACTTTGGCTTCAATTTCCCATTCACTCGGTAATGGTTTTGAGCAACCAAATATACCACGTGAATCACAACGCGGCATAGAACGCGTTATCACTTTGACCCGTGTAAATCGATGCACGGGGCCCACCTAAAAATTAGACCAAACTTAGGAAAAAATTATGGTTTTACCCAGAATTTTATAACCATTTCCAACAATCCCCCACATGAATGGAATTTGATGACAACGGAAATGCAACAATATGCAGACTTAACGAAAGAGTATAAGTCGAAAATATCTTGCATCAAGATAGGTAGTTTTCAGCCTTGAACCTTCCCTAGTGATAACCTATCGGACTTACTGGCTAACCAATGGACGCGATGCCTTGAATTGTTCAGCCGTTTGTGTAAGCCAAGACAATAGATTTCACACAAAATATCTTCTAACACATCGTGGTTCTCACTGTTGTGTTCATTTTGGCCTTGAACGCTCTTGGTTTTCATGAGTGTTTCTAGAGAATGTAGCCTCTTTCATTCTCATAGAACCGGCCCCAGTTCAACACTCATATAGGTGATTCTTATTTTGAGTATCTCCTTATACTCATCTTGATTGTATGCCTTAATCAAGATATAAGTAATCATTAAAAGCAAAGTTTATCCTTATACCCCTACAGACAACATATGTTGCAGATATCACTCTCACCATAGGAATGGGTAGGGAATTTAAATCCCTTGGTGATTTCTGGCGAGCCATACATAACTTAGTTGTCCCTTTGAACTTAGTTCTTGGGATCTCCAGTCATATAAGTAGGGTTACCATTATGACGACTCTTATGTAATAGGCTTTAATCCCATTCCCTTCGATGAACTATACACTAGCTCTTTTGTCAAACCTTTTGTTAACGGATCCGCAATATTCTCTTTAGATTTTATATAATCTATTGAGATTATTCCGTTTGACAACAACTGCCTAACGGTATTATGTCGACGACGAATATGTCGTGACTTACCGTTATACATATGATTCTGTGCCCTGCCTATTGCAGATTGACTATCACAATGAATGCCAATAGCTGGCACAGGTTTTGGCCACATTGGAATGTCTTCTAAGAAGTGACGAAGCCATTCTGCTTCTTCACCTGCTTTGTCTAAAGCAATGAACTCGGATTCCATTGTGGATCGGGCGATGCAAGTTTGTTTTGTGGACTTCCAAGAAACAGCAGCGCCTCCTAGAGTAAAGACATATCCACTAGTGGATTTTGAATCTTTAGTATCCGATATCCAATTGGCATCACAATAACCTTCGAGTACTGCTGGATATCGAGTAAAGTTCAAACCATGATCACGAGTAAATCTTAGATATCTAAGAACTCGAATGATCGCTTTCCAATGGTCTTCTCTAAGGTTACTAGTGTACCTACTCAATTTACTGATAGCATAAGCTATATCAGGACGAGTACAATTCATTAGGTACATTAGGCTTCCAATAATTTGGGAGTATTTTAACTGGGACACTGCATCACCTTTATTTTTCGATAAATAAAGACTGATGTCTACAGGTGTTCTAGCTAAATTCAAATCATTCTTGATAAATTTATCAAGAATTTTCTCAATATAATGAGATTGAGATAATGCATATCCGTCAGATGTTTTAGTTATTTTCATTCCTAATATAACATCTGCGACCCCCATATCTTTCATATCAAATCTTTTGTTAAGCATTTGCTTAGTTGATTTGATCATGTTTTGACTGCTTCCAATGATGAGCATGTCATCCACATAAAGACAAACTATGACATATCCTTGGTCAGTGTTTTTAACATAGACGCATTTGTCACATTCGTTTATCTTAAACCCATTAGTAAGCATTGCATGATCAAATTTTTCATGCCATTGCTTAGGTGCTTGTTTTAATCCATAAAGGGATTTTACAAGTCGACAAACTTTCTTTTCTTGCCCTGATACTACAAACCCTTCGGGTTGCTCCATATAGATCTCTTCACTTAGATCACCGTTTAAGAAAGCTGTCTTAACATCCATTTGATGTATTTCTAAATTAAACAATGTTGCTATAGAAATAAGCATGCGAATGGATGTTATTCTTGTCACAGGGGAATATGTGTCAAAATAATCCAGACCTTCCTTTTGTCTGTAACCTTTAACTACAAGTCTTGCTTTATACTTGTCTATTGAACCATCTGCTTTCATTTTTCTTTTGAATATCCATTTATATCCAAGAGGTTTAGAACCTGGTAGAAGATCCACCAATTCCCAAGTATGATTTTGCATAATGGATTCAATTTCATTTTTAACAGCCTCTTTCCACAAAGGTACTTCAGGACCTGTCATTGCTGCCTTAAAGCTTTGAGGTTCATTTTCTAACAAGTATGTCAGAAAATCTGGACCAAAGGATTTTGATGTTCTCGCTCTCTTACTTCTTCTTGGTTCATCATCAGTTAAATCCTGTTGGTTGAGACCATTACTAGTCTCTTGTGTTTGATTGTCATTAGTCTCTTGACTTTGTGTACAATCATAAGTTCTTTTCTGTGAACTTAATTCCTGTCCTTTCTTATAAGGAAAGACATGTTCAAAAAACACAGCATTCCTTGACTCTATAATAGTGTTCACATTTATATCAGGTATTTCTGATTTATAAGTCAGAAACCAATATGCACTACTATTCTGAGCATAACCAATAAACACACAATCTATTGTTTTTGGTCCAATCTTAGTCTTTTTAGGAACAGGAACTTCAACTTTTGCCAAACACCCCCACACTTTCAAGTATTTGTAGGAAGGTGGTCAACCTTTCCACAATTCATAAGGAATGCTTTTAGTTTTCTTGTAGGGTATTCTATTAAGAACATAATTAGCTGACAATATTGCTTCCCCCCACAAGTTCGGTGGTAAGCCTGAACTTAGTAACATGGCATTCATCATTTCTTTTAGAGTTCTATTCTTTCTTTCAGCAATTCCATTTTGCTGTGGAGAATAAGGGGCTGTAGTTTGGTGAATAATGCCATGTTGTGCACAAAATTCATTTAATGGTGCATCATATTCACCACCCCTATCACTTCTAACCATTTTAATGGTTTTACCAAGTTGATTTTCAACTTTTGTTTTGTAGAGTTTAAATATTTCTAAGGCTTCATCTTTACTTCTAAGTAAATAAACATAACAATATCTTGTGCAATCATCGATAAATGTTGTGAAATACTTTTTACCTCCTCTAGTTTGAATAAATTTTAGATCACATACATCAGTATGAATTAATTCTAGAGGTTCAGTTTTCCTTTCAACTGATTTAAATGGAGCCTTAGTTAGTTTTGCTTCTACACAAACTTCACATTTATGATTAGGATTAATTTCAAACTTTGGTATATAATCCAAACCAATTAATCTACGCAAAGCATCATAATTTACATGACCTAATCTACCATGCCATAAATTCGACTCAAGAATATAAGCAAAAGATGTGTTATTCTCATTCATAGCAACTTTTGGTACAACTGTCATTACATTAAGTTTAAAGAGACCATCACTCATGTATCCCTTACCAACATACATACCACTCTTTGTTAATACAAACTTATCAGACTCAAAAACAAGCCTAAAACCATTTTTACTTAACAAAGAACCAGAAACTAAATTCTTAGGATGTCGGTACATGCGAGACGTTGTTGAGGGTCGATTCTTTTCGATGTCATCTTCAAGATCACTTTTCCTTGTCCAGCCACAGTAGAAGTAGAAGAATTTCCCATAAAAAGTTGCTCACCATTTGCAGCCTCATTGTAGGTAGTGAACATCTTCTTGTCCGCACAAATGTGACGAGTTGCTCCAGTGTCAACCCACCACTCTTTGGGATTCCCAACCAAGTTAGCCTCAGACACCACAGCAGAGAGGTTGATGTCATTTACTCCATCAGAAATGTAATCCAATTCTGTTACATTGGCCTGATTAGTGGTCTTCTTACTTGTACTTCCATGATCTTTCTTAGGACGGCGGCAGTCAGAAGCTCGATGTCCAGTCTTGCCACAGTTATAGCATTTTCCTTTGAACTTCTTGTTGCCATTGTTGTTGCCTTGTTTAGGACCATCTCCAGTAAACTTCCTCTTTTTGTTATGTGGTTTTTGAACTTGTTCAACCACATTAGCCTTAGACTCAATGGAAATTTTCCCATTCCTCTTTTCAGCCTTTCGGTTATCTTCTTCAATTCTCAATCTTACTATACGTTCATCCATGGTCATCTCTTTGCGTTTATGTTTTAAATAATTTTTGAAATCTTTCCAAGCCGGTGGTAACTTTTCCACCAAGGCAGCGACTTGGAAAGACTCGCTAAGAGACATACCTTCTGAATGAATATCATGCAAAATTATCTGAAAATTTTGAACTTGAGATATTACCGTTTGGGAGTCGACCATTACAAAATCCAGAAATTTACCGACGACAAATTTCTTTGTGCCGGCATCCTCTGTCTTGTATTTCTTCTCCAAAGAATCCCACAATTCTTTTGCTGACTTCAGAGGACTGTATACATTATACAGCATATTGTCAAGGCCATTGAGGATGTAGTTTCTGCACAGGAAATCTGAATGTTTCCAAGCATCTACAGCAGCAACAACTTGCCGATCACTTTCACCCTCTTTAAGTGCTGGAGCCTCTTCATGGAGAAACCGGGCCAAATTAAGAGTTGTAAGATAGAACAGCATCTTCTGCTGCCATCTCTTAAACTCAGTACCGTTAAATTTTTCCGGTTTTTCCCCATGATTGATTGATACATGAACATGGTTCTGAATAGGGACCGATGTTGGTGTAACAACAGGAATACCACTGCCAGATGCAGTTTCAATTGTAGTAGCCATAATCTCTGATTACAAAAATCAGAAAAAATTAAAACACAAATTAATTTTCTAGTTACTAAAACTAGAAAATAAAGTATAACACAAAATAATTTTATTTTCCTTGTTACTAAAGCAGGAAAAATAAAATACCAAAATAATTTTTTGTAATATCAAATAATATTCTGAAATTGTTAATGACACCAGTATCGTACTACTAGTTGTCAAAGAAAAGAGACAGTATATTACTACTATCTATCAAATAGCATAAATCACTATTTGTTTTTCCAACCAGAATATTACTTTGAAAAACAAAAAATTAAATACAATGAAGATACCAAAAAAGGAATCTGTCTTAAGATTGTTAGGCAATCTTCACTGTATTTAAAAGATATTAATTCTATTGTGTACAAAACAACAATTAGAATTAAAGAAATAAAGAAAAAGGAGAGAATATGTTTGATTACAAAATCAAACTCGAAATAAAAATAAATAAATAAATAACAGATTTTATTTTGTTACAAAAACAAAATTAAAATCTGATTAAATAAACAAATTAAAAACAGAATTAAATTAAACAACTTACTTGGTTAATTTCTTTGAATAACTTTTCTGATCAAGTCCAGTGTTTAACACTTTGTGTCCTTAAAACGATTCGTCCTCTCATGGTGCTTTCAGAATTTGGACGTCTATCTCCCAAGATGAAATGATCTTCTACAAACAATAGCAGCACTACAAATTGTTTGCCTTACGAACACACTAAGTGTTTACACTCTTTCTTTCAGAATAAAAATGCAGCAAAATGCAGAGAGAATTATAGAGAGGATGGAGTACGAAAATTGGAGTGAAAATGCAAATGGGAGGCTAGTCTATTTATAGAAATCCAAACCAGTTTAATTCTGGGAAGGGCCGTGTTTGGATGAACAGAAAAAACTGGACCAGTTTATTTGAATTAAATTCAAACCTCACACCACGCACCCGCGCCGAAGCCCAGCCCGCTCGACCGACCGGCGGCGGTGGCGCGCGTGTGTGGTGGTTTTTTAGTCCAATGGGTCTAGCCCATTTTATCCATAACCTCTCCCTCTAAAACACTTGGGTACCCCTTGGGGCACACCCCAAGTACCAAACCCATGCCTTATAAACCCTTTCAAAACCTCCTACCAAATCAATGTGGGACAAGCCTTATTCAACCTTTAAGGAATTTCCACCAAAACTCCATTTCCATGGAGCATACTTTGGCTTCAATTTCCCATTCACTCAGTAATGGTTTTGAGCAACCAAATATACCACTTGAATCACAACGCGGCATAGAACGCGTTATCACTTTGACCCGTGTAAATCGATGCACGGTGCCCACCTAAAAATTAGACCAAACTTAGGAAAAAATTCTGGTTTTACCCAGAATTTTATAACCATTTCCAACATTAGCATGTTATATTCTTAAAAGCTCTTGGCCATATAAGTTATAATGTTTTAAATCTATTTAGTTTCACATGTTGTTTGGATTAAAAAAACTAGCATTGTATCAAATGTCATGCCATTGAAACTTTGACTCAAATAATTATGGAAAATTAAAAGGAGACGAAGAAACTTAACAACTGTCACAAGTGTATAAAAAAATTAAAAAAGAAAAAAAGAAGACAATAAATACAATTGATTCATGAACACATAAATGTAAGGTATATACTTATGAATGAATATATGTTTTTGTTTTACAAAGTATGTGTAAGACGTGTGGCCCAACTCCCACTTATAAGTATTATTCGTTATATTCGTTGTGTTAGTGTCCATCTAACAAATTTTCTCCACTTGTAAGTATTATCTGTTATGATTTAGTTTGACAAGAACATTGTCCGCAATTGATATGTGAACTTGAGAGTATCTCCTATGAGAGATGCTAACAATTTCAATTGGAGAGTATTTCATGTCTGCTATATATGATCCAGTCCAACAGTTGACCTCACTCATGATTTTGTCCCTTTGGACTCTAACTCAAAAGACACCTCTAAATTAGAATTGTCTTGTGTCTTCTTATGCGAACAATTTGAATTGACTACAACAATTAGATTGATTAAGATTCACATCAAAAATATATATCTAACTCAAGTTTGATGAATACTTGGGTTTTTTTTTAAAAAGTAAAAATAAGAAAATATTTAGGGGTGGTTTCGATGATCTAAATAAGTGCACATTTTGACTTTTTATGAAATATGAGTTGGGTATGGGTTGGGTTTGAAATGATGTGATAGAAAAGTAATGTAACTTAAATAAGATGATATGACTTAAATAGGATTGTGACTTTTTGACTTTTTTAGGTTATGACAAACAAGGCCTTAGTAGCAGATAAGCTTTTGTAAGCAATGACATGATACAACAACAACATTCTCTTATAAGTTATAATAGTAACCTTAGTAAATTATGATGAACAAGTTCCTTATGCTTGGTAGCTAGGGGCAAGGGGGAGATATGTCCCAAAGATATGACAACTATTGCAACATTTGCAATTAGGTATCATCTCTCCCGTGACAGATCACCCCCATTACTTCCTCTTTGTCTTGCATTTGTGCCCTTTCTGAGTTTTGTGCTTGTAAAGAAAATAAACATCGTATGCATGCAAAGGAAAATGAAATTTGTCATCAAATGAATCAATGTAAGACAGATTAAAAAATTAAAAAAAAAAAAGAAAGAAAGAAAGAAAGAAATGAATATAGCTGCCCTAACATGCAAAACATATCTAACACCAAAAAAATATAAATAAAAAAATTTCATGTTACAAAGAGTCATAGTAGGTCTCTATATATAGATTATTTATTTATTTATTTATTAATTATTATTATTATTATTATTATTATTATTATTTATGGAAGATCAGTTGAATCATTAGTCAACTGGAAGTCGTCGCGAAACCATTTAATTAATTAATAAACATGAAATTTGTCATTTAGAAGAAAATAATGGAACTAACTGTAAGATGAAAGTAGAGAACAATGTTATATATAAATTAACAAATTCTACAAATTTGTTCCTCTGGATAAATTATACTAATTATTCTTGAGGTTTTAAAAAATACAATAAATTTTATAAATTTGGAATTGATAATGCAGTAACTTTGATGGTGGATAGGTCGGACTGATCCACACTTCCAACGGGTCTGCTGACCTTTGTGTCTCCAAAGCGTGCCTGCAAAAAGGTCCAAAGAGGGAGGATAGTCCCCCAACAAACACTCCGACGATCAAGTTAGGTCGAGGTAGATTGGTGTTTGAGAGAGAAGCAAGGGAATCGAAAACTTCACGTTCTAATGTATCTTGAGGGCTTCCTTATCTGGGAATTAGCCATGTGATCAGACAAAGTTATTGCATCCACACATCAGCCATTTAAGGAGGTCACTATAGCATTAAATGCAGTAAGACCCCTCACGCCGGAGCATGTAGAATCACCATGAACGATGTTAACTAGGCCATAGACTTTCAGCCAACGAGACAGCTTAAAATGGACAAGGAAATTATGAGCAAAGGATATAAGGACGCTCTCGAGATACTTTAGAAGGTTAAGTTTTTGATTCCCTTGCTTCTCTCTCAAAAACCAATCTACCCTGACCTAACTTGATCATCGGAGTGTCCGTCGGGGGACTATCCTCCCCCTTTGGACATTTTTGCAGGCATGCTTTGGAGACACAAAGGTCAGCAGACCCATTGGAAGTGTGGATCAGTCCGACCAATCCACCATCGAAGTTACTGTATTATCAGTTGGCACTGTCTGTGAGAAGTCTCCTCTAGTCGACAGTTATGTTCATTGTCGCCGAAAGGAACCTGTTAACACCCATTTTCTACGTCAAGGTGGATGGTCATGACCAGGTCTATGGCTTCATAACACAATGCTGGTAACCTGGAAGTCGAATCCTCCAACCCAAATAAGCCACCTCCATATTTCACAGAGCTTACCAACAGCATTAACTAGTTGATCGAATGAAACCAGGCCTTGATCAACACTTTGCTCCAATGTGACTTGCCTATCTCTCCTCCACCACCACAAATAGTCCCCCTAACCCGAAACAAACCCATAATCATCACCAATTCTCGCCACATGTGTCCCAAGGAATATTCTCTCCCTTTGTCCCATAGCCTCAACTGTCGAACCCTGACAATTTGCGCACCTCTCCTCCAAACTCGCAGGCTCATCAGGAGAGACCACTACTGTTTCATAATCACCCGCCATTGCACCATGCCGCCATCTATGAAGGCGAGGCTAGTAGTGTTCAAACCCCAACTCATGCTTGTGGAGATAATGCCCCTGTTTGGGACGAAGAATTACGGGCTATGAAGTTTCAACTACAAGGGGTCATGCAGAACATGTAACATAAACCTTCTTCCACTGTTAACTTCCCTTTTATTGCTTTCATCAGAGATAAAGCTCTACCCTCTAAGTTCAAAATGCCATCGATTGACACTTTTGATGGTACCACCAATCCGGGTGAGCACGTGGAAGCATATCAAACACTTATGATCCTCCATGCCTTTCCAGACAAAATCATGTATCGCGCTTTCCCCGTCACGTTGAAGGAGTCGGCGCGACTCTGGTTTAGCCAACTTCCCCTAGACTCTGTCATTTCCTTTCACCAGCTTAGCGAGTCTTTCCTGAGCCATTTTATTGGTACGCAGCGCTAATGACACACGGCGACTCAACTGCTAAACATCCGGCAGACCGAAAGGGAATCGCTACGCAGCTTTGTCACCTACTTCAATGCAGAGACCTTATAAGTGGAGGAAAATGATGACAAGGTCATTCTCACAGCCTTCATAGCCGGTTTGCACCCGTCGAATTTTCTCTTTTCCCTCTCCAAAAACCCCTCGACTGCAATGGCCACCTTTCTCACCAAAGCCTAGAAATATATGAATGCTGAAGACTCCTTGGCGGCTTGCCAAGACTCCACATTCAAAGCTTCGCAGTCCAGGGAAAAGGGAAAAGAACCTGAACCCAGGCACTCACAATATACTCTCCGACCTTCGCAGCATACAGATTGACCTCTACGCTCCGACCGACTAGCTCCTACCCGACCACCTGGTCAATTCAAATGATACACATCTCTCAACTCACTTATGGAGCAAGTCTTGCACCAAATCTAGCGTGACTACGACCTCAAGTGGCCCCAGCTATCAAAATTCCCCTCCACCAGACGGGACCAATCCAGTTACTATTGTTTCCATCATGACCACGGCCGTACCACTGAAGAATGTGTCAACCTCAAGGACCAAGCCGAGGGTTTGATCCACCAAGAGCACCTCAACCAGTTCACAACAGCCCGTCCCCATCAAAGGCCTAGGGCTGACCCCCTAAGGCATAACAACCGACACACTCCTCTTAAACAGCCTGAACCACCTAGACGACATGATGACCGGGCTCCATAATAACCCCATGTGCAAGGCAACCCTGCCTCCGCGGTCGGCGAAATCAGGGTCATCACCGGAGGGCTCGCGTACGGCAAACCTTCTCGGTCGGCGCAGCGAGCTGAGCTCTGGAAAATCAGGCAATGCTCCGATAAGGCTGTCACGATAGTGGACTGCACCTATAAACAGCCCAAGCAGTGGTCTAAACCGATCACCTTTATAGAGGCAGACTACACAGGCGTTCGCTACCCCCATGACAGCCCTCTGGTCATCTCTGCTCTTTTATCAAACTACAAAGTCAGACAAGTACTTGTCTACAATGGCAGCTCCTCAGACATCATCTTCCTCAACGTCTACCGACATCTCAAAGTCAGAGAAGAAAATTTATCCCTCCTACAAACCCCTCTGGTTGGCTTCACTGGAGATCGGGTGACGTCTATAGGCTCTATCGACCTCCTAATCACCATCAGAGAGTATTCACGGTAGTCCACGAAACTACTCACTTTCCTCGTCGTCGACTGCCCTTTCGCCTACAACATCATACTTGGACACACAGCTCTCAACACCCTCTAAGCTGTAACCTCCATATACCATTTAGCCATGAAATTTCTAACTGATCAGGGGGTTGGCACGGTGAGGGGCTAACAAACGGTGGCTAGAGAATGCCATGTCGCCTCATTAAAGGAGTTAGAATGAGAGAGACCATGATCATAGAAGGCCTTTATGTCAAAGATAAGGAGGAGTTAATCCGAGAGGAACCAGTGGAAGAACTAGTTGAAGTATCCATTGACCCCACCGACCCGATGAAGATGGCCAAAATTGGCAGCCAGCTATCTCCTAGCCAAAGCCAACCTTACAACCCTATTAGCCAAGCATAACGATGTCTTTGCTTGGACTCACTCTGACATGCCAGGTATTAATCCTTCTCTCATTACTCATCGCCTCAGTATCGAGCCCTAATTCCAGCCCTTCCGCCAATGGAAATGCATCTAGAGCGCAATAATCTCATCACTGCTGAGGTAAACAAGCTATTGAAGGCCCAATTCATTAGAAATGTAGACTATCCCAAATGTCTATCCAATGTGGTCTTGGTCCGCAAAAATAATGACAAGTGGAGACTTTGCGTCGACTACTTCGACCTTAACCGAGCCAGTCCTAAGGATAGCTACCTACTGCCCAGGATCGATCTATTAGTTGACACAACGGCAGGACACCAGATGCTCAGCTTCATGGATTCTTTCTCAGGCTATAATCTGATCTTAATGCATGCAGCTAACCAGGAGCACACTTCTTTCATTACTAACAGAGGAACTTATCATTACCATGTGATGCCATTCAATTTGAAGAATGCGAGGGACACTTACCAATGCCTGATCAATGCCATTTTTAAAGATCAGATAGGTAGGAATATGGAAGTCTATGTCGACAACATGCTCGTCAAAAGTAAACTATTTTCCGATCACCTGGCCGACCTGCAGGAGACCTTCTAGGCCCTGCGCAAGTATAAGATGAAGTTTAACCCAAATAAGTGTGCCTTCGACATTAGATCTGGTAAGTTTTTAGGGCTCATGGTCAGCCACAGAGGTATTGAGGCCAATCCAGAGAAGATCAAGGCCTTAATCAAAATGTAATCCCCTCGAACGATAAAAAAAAAAGTCCAACGACTCACTGGCAAAGTTGTCGCCCTCAACCACTTCATTTCGCGAGCGATCGACAAGTGTCTTCCATTCTTCAAAGTTCTCCGACAAGCTTTTGAATGGAACACTGAATCCGAGGAGGCCTTCCAACAACTGAAATGGTGCATGGCCAACCCCCTCTCCTCTCTCAAGAAATGCCAAGAGAGACCCTCTTCCTCTACTTAGTTGTCTCTAACACTGCAGTCAGTGTTGCCCTAATCAGAGAAGAAGACTCAGTCTAACGCCCAGTTTACTACATCAGCTGCGTACTTTGGAGGGCATAACAGAACTACCCCTTGTTAGAAAAGATGGCCCTAGCTCTAGTCATTGCCTCCAGACATCTTCGGTCCTATTTCTAAGCCCACTCCATAGTGGTCCTCACAGACCAGCCTTTGAAAAAAGTTATGCGACAACCAGAGTCGTCAAGTAGGCTCATGTAATAGTCCATTGAACTAAGCCAATACGAGATCTCCTACCGACCCTGAACAGCCGTCAAAGGCCAAGCTGTTGTAGATTTTATCTTAGAGTTCACTAACCTCACTCCCGACATACCCCCGACATCAGCAAGCATCATTCCTAATGTAGAAGACCCCTATTCCTGGGCTCTTAGCATTGATGGTTCATCCCGTAAAGAAGGTAATGGAGCTGGCTTGATCCTTACCACTCTCGAGAGCGAATTCTTCAAGTGTGCTCTCCGATTTCTGTTCCCTGTAAGTAACAACAAGGCCGAATATGAGGCCCTAATAGCAGGTCTTCGGCTGGCTAGGGACATTGGGGTCGACCATCTCTGTATGTCTAGTGATTCTCGGTTAGTTGTCGGACAAATATAGGTGAATTCGATGCAAAAGAGGAAATAATGCAATCGTACAGAGACATCGCTCTTCCTCGCGCTCGTCTCTTTAATAGTTTTCACATCAAGCATGTCCCCAGGTTAGAGAATTCTCAAGCAGATGAAATGGCCCAGTTAGCATCAGCAGACCAATTCGACCTTAACCATAGTGTCTGCATTGAATACCTGACCCATCCAGTAATTTCACCAACTCAACAAGAGGTTCACCTGCTTCAAGATGAGCCTATCCCATGGGCCCAAGACATTATCCCATTTTTAGAACAGGGCGTCCTACCAAAGAATAAATAGGAGGCCGACAAGATCAAAGCTCGATAATCTAACTATGTCATTATCAATGGCATCTTATACAAACGGGGATTCTCACACCCATTCCTCAGATGTCTAAATGCTGACCAACCTATCTATGTAATGAGAGAAGTCTATGAAGGGGTTTACGGTAACCATTCTAGGGGATGGTCCTTAGCTCATAATATCCTTCGCATAGGCTACTTTTGGTCCACGCTCCATCAAGACGTGACTGACTTTATACTCAAGTGTGACAAATGCCAATGCTTCGCCAATATCCTCCACGCCCCTCTAGTAGAACTGATCACGCTCAGTAGCCCCTATCTTTTCGCTAAGTGGGGCATTGATCTTATAGGTCCGTTGCTGATCGGTAGAGGCCAAGTAAAGTTTGTTGTAGTTGCCATCAATTACTTCACCAAATAGGTGGAAGCGGAGCCTCCTGCTAAGATTACCGAGTGGAATACCACTAAGTTCATTTGGCAGTCCATTGTGTACTGTTTCGGGGTCCCTCAAGCAATCGTCTCCGACAACGGCAAGCAGTTCGACAACCTCAAATTTAGAGAATTCTGTGCTGAGCTTAACATCAAGACCTGTTTCTCCTCTTCTAGCCACCCCCAAGCTAACAGGTAGGTTGAAGTCACCAATTGCTCTTTGTTAAAAATAATCAAGACCAAGTTGGAAGCTGCCAAAGGACTCTGGGCAAACAAACTCCCAAATGTGCTTTGGGCTTACCGAACGACAATAAGAACTCCCATCAGAGAAACCACTTTCCGCCTAACATACGGCGCCGAAGCGGTCATCCTCATGGAAATCGGCCTTCAAACCCCTCAGATGATACACCCGAACATAGAACTACACAATGAGTTGCAATGAGGCAAACTTGACTTGATTGAAGAACTACGAGAGTCAGCTGCTGTCAGGCTGGCCTCTTATCAACAGAGAATACGAAAACATTATACCACTCTTTTCATAAAAACCAAAAATGAAGATATGCTAATTGTTCAAATTTATGTTGATGATATCATATTTGAAGCTACTAATGAATCTTTGTGCGAGGAATTTGCTAAGGATATGGAGGGCGAATTTAAAATGAATATGATGGGTTAACATAATTTCTTAGATTGCAAATAAAACAAACCCAAGATGGCATTTATCTATCTCAAGTCAAAGATCTCCTCAAAAGATTTGAAATGGATTTGTCTAAACCTGTAGCAACTCCTATGAGCACTTCGATTAAAATCGACAAAGATAAACAAGGTAAACCGGTAGACAAAAAAAAAATATCGAGGTTTGATTGGTTCCTTACTCTATCTAACGGCTAGTACACTCGATATCATATTTAGTGTTTGCATGTGTTCTCGTTTTCAATCATCTCCAAAAGAATCACACGTCATCGTAGTAAAACGCATTTTAAGATACCTCGTTGACACTCCACTTTTGGGGCTTTGGTACCCTAAAACAAATATTTTTGATCTTTATGGTTATTCAGATGTCGACTATGGGGGATGTAGACTTGACTGTAAAAGCACTAGTGGCACTTGTCATTTTCTTGGAAATTCACTCACATCTTGGTTTTGTAAAAAACAAAATTTTGTGGCTTTATCTACAGCTGAAGTGGAATGTATTGCCGCCACCAGTTGTTGTACTCAAATGTTTTGGATGAAACAACAACTTCTTGATTTTGGACTTCACTTTGATCACATACCTATTAAATATGATAACACTAGTGCCATTAATCTTTCAAAAAATCTCACACAGCACTCACGCACTAAACACATTGAAATAAGGCATCACTTTCTATGAGATCATGTACTTAAAGGTAACATTGAACTTGAATTTGTGCCTACAAGTCAACAATTGGCTGATATCATTACAAAGCCTCTCAGTGAGGAACATTTCTACATTATATGAACTGAGCTGGGTATGTTAAATATTCCCACGTGATGTTAAACTATGTGTTATTATGCTTATTTGAGAAATTTGATGTGAAAAACACTAGTTTTTGCCTTCCAAGACTCTAAGGGTCGACCTCCTTACTCTATAGGGTCGACATCTGATGAATCTGAGGACACTGCTTTTTAGTGTCGACCTCCTTCCCCTAAGGGTCGACACCTAACTTTTGAGTAAAATGTTTGTCGCGTGGTCTTTTCAAATTCGAAGGGTCAATACCTCTTTTCCCGTGGGTCGACACCTTCTCAAGTGTATTAATATACCACGCGACCCTTCATTCTCTCTTGCGACACCCTTAAATCCCTAGCCCTAACCCCCTTTTCTTATTCTGGCGTCCCTTTTCGACGATTCTCATTCCGATCTTCTCCCGTCCTCGTCGCGACCTCTCATCCTTCATCTCCATGGATTCTCAAGCCCTCCTCCTATTACAACATGCAAGTGACCATGAACCTCCTCCACTTCCACCACCGTTGCTACTTTTCCTCCCATTCTTCGATTCAAGAACCCTAAATGTCGATCTTCCTTTAACAAGGATTTTAATCTTTGAAAGGTAATTTCTGGTTGTACGATAGATCTCGCCTTTTTTGAAAAACATTCTATACCCAGAAAAACAAGGTTTGATAATCAAAAGTGGTCATTCCTTTTGAAACTCGACTGTGATATTTACCCTATCCTCATCAAAGAGTTCTTTGTAAATCTATCTTGTGATGAGGACACCTCTCCACATACCCTCAACTATTTTGTAAAAGGTGTCCCTTTCATTCTGACATCCTCTATTATTAACTTTATTTTGAAAATCTCCAATGATGGGTTTCGGGTAAATCCATCTGTAAGTCTCAAACCACCCTAATACTCTCATCTTACTGGTCTCCATCACCTTACAAACAACCCTGATTTAAATCACCTAGTCACAATCTCTGGGAAAGATCTCTCCTTAGAACTGAGACTGTTACATCACATCATCACTCACAACATCATTCCTCGTTCCAGCCATTTTGATGCCATCACATATGGCCACATTTATCTCATTTGGGCCTTAACCACTAGTTTCCCAACTGATTTTGGTTTTCTGGTTATCCATTGTATCAAAAATGCCCATAAACAGAACAATCAAACTCTTTTCTACGGAATGATCTTCACTAAAATCTTCAAGCATTTCAAGATTGATTTGAAGTGAGAAGAAAAAGTCCCTAGAGACCCCTTGTGTTATGGGGCTGAAACTCTTCGAAACATGGGTTATTCACTGGTCAACCGCATTTGGACCAAGACCAAAAAAATCTGTGACTTCCCCTGGTCTCTCTACCCCTGGGTCTTCTCTTCCAAGTCCTTCCATTCCTTTCTCCAACCCTAGTCCCTCTTCTCCACCTCCTTCCTCTGACCTATTTTCTCTCTCTCAAAACATTGAGCATCTTGACTTTATGGTTTAGGGTCCCCTGATGGATGGGATCGCTTCAATTAATTCTAGGCTTAACAATCTCAACCGAGATTCTCACTCCATCCCTGTCACTGACATTCCATCATCTTCTCACTCTATTCTTATATCATCATCCTCTGCCATGGAAGAAAAAATAGATGAGTTAAGCGCCCTTGTTCTACAACTTGTCTCTCAGCAAACTAAAATGCAAAAAGACATTGATCAAATAAAGTTGCAACAAGCCCAAGTCATTACAACTGCTAGAGACGGTGTCAAAAGTATAGTGGTCGCCGTCTAAGGGATCAAGCACTCCAACGAAGAATTTCGTCAAATCTTTCAACAGCGCTGGGACGATGATTTGGGGGAACAGATTAGGAAATTTATGTTGTGGTTTGCCTAAGGCTGGCACGAAGCTGCTCCTCACTAACCGTGTTCTCCTCCATCTTTCCACTAGCTGCTGGCCCTTTTTTATTGATGACAAATGGGGAGAAAGTTGTAGTTGTAGTTATCAGTTATTAAGACTGCTCTCTAATTGTCATTAGATAGTCATTTAGTTGGATAGTTGTTTAACTATAATTCTCATGTGTATGAATGCCTTGGTAAACCCATCTTTTGGTTACAAACTTTTGAACAACACATATAGGGAAGTACATGTTTTGGAAAGATACATTATGAAAACCTCTTCATCTTGAGATTGGTTGTGAATGTCTATCAAAAACTTTGTTCTTTTATGATTGGATATCATTTTTTTTGTTTTATAGTGCTTGTGATTTCATTCAATGAAAATTAACTGAAGAAATTGATTTTACTGATGATTGTTTCAAGTGCATCTTGACAGGGAGAGCATGTTCCATATCAAGTGGTTTTTATAATTCTCATTTTGTTTGGATTGGTCTTGAAGCCCTTTTTAAAGGGGGAGTTTTTAATCCTAATTTTCAAGTCCATCTTTTGCAAAACTCCTTGAAAAACACTTCTAAAATACCTTCCTTTTGAAACTCATAATTTGAAAACTTTAGATATTTGTTATCATCATAAAAGGGGAGATTGTTAGCCTCAAGGTTATTCAACTTTAATTTCTATTAATTTTGATTACTGGCAAATATTTTGAATTTATTTAGTTATTCAAAGTTTTCCAAATAATAAAATAAAATTGTGCTAGAAGCTATATGACTCTAGAGTATTATATTTTTAATGATTTTTGGGTCTTCAAAACATAAGCATTAGCACTTGGTTACAAAACTCTATCCTTGCTTAAAACAGATCTAAGGGTCGACACCAAGATGCCAAGGGTCGACACCAGAATAAACCTCAAAGTCTTAAGTGTTCCAAAACCAAGGGTCGACACCAAATTTCAAAATGCAATCCAGCAGCAAGGGTCGACACCAAGAACAGTGAGGGTCGACGCCAAATTTCATAATGCAATCCATCAGTAAGGGTCAACACCAAGAACAACAAAGGCTGACACCAAAATTCAGAATGCAATTCAGCAGCAAAGGTCGACACCAAGATCAGCAAGGGTTAACACTAGAGTTACCTGGAAATTAACTCAGAAAAGAGAAAAATACCAAGATCAGCAAGGGTTAACACTAGAGTTACCTGGAAATTAACTCAGAAAAGAGAAAAATAGCTAAGGGTCGACACCCAAGTTGCAGGGGTCAACACCCGTTATATCTGAGTTTAAAAATCCCACCTGCCAAATCAGATCCAAACTACTGCAGATCATTTCTCAGTCACTTTTTCAGAGTTCTATGCACAATATGTCATCTTTTCTGACCTCTGAACAGATCTTCTAGAACCATATCCTCTCCAAGAAGTTGACCTATGAAGAAGAGCATTAAATAAAAAGCATGTGCATTTAATGATCCTTCCCTTCCCAAGACTTGTCCACAGTCTGCAACTCACTATACTCTAATCAAACAACAGCTGGAAGATATCATGCTTAATCTGCTTCAACGGCTAGCATTTTCAAAACCTCTCTCTTTCTACCAACTGTGAAGCCATTAATGCTATAAATATGAAGCTCTTCTTGTTAATTCAACACACTTCTTCAACACAACAAGCCTAGAGCATTCAAGAGCAATCAAGAGCTTTTAATATACTTCTTTTGTACTTCCATTTTCATATCTGAGTGAGTCTTAAATTACTTGAGAGCTTACACTTTCATATCCATCTTTTGTGAGAGAATATTTGTAAAAGATGACAGTTGTACCTCTTATTCATGTTCATTATTTTCTGAGTGGCACACTTGTAAAGTGAGGCATTTAGTTGAGAGGTGCTCAACAGATTGAAGTAAGTCCTTGTAAAAACCCACAAGCTAGGTGAAGCTTGGTAGTGCATCGATTCATACTGAAGAAATTCTCGAGAAGGTGTCTTGAGGAGTGGACGTAGGCCGGTGATCCGAACCACTATAAATCCTTGTGTTAAGCCCTTTTCCCTTTTCTTTTTATTTTCTGTGTATTCATTTATTATCATCTATTTTTTAATCACCTAGTCTTTGCAATTTAATTTTTGGACCAAAATTTTAAATTACCCAATTCACCCCCCTCTTGGGTTGCTTTCCTATATAACACAATTGTTCTATGGTTCACTTTGCTGGTTGGAACACTTGTACATTTTTCCTTGCCAATCCAATGTATAAACTTATGATTACGGGACTATTCCTTAATGACAAAAATTTCCAATCCCCATTATTCGTGTTATACCTTCTTGAAGAAATTAGCCAAACTAAGCCTGAAGCCTCAGCCAGGCTGAGCATTACAACTCTCAACTAGATCGAGCCTAAAGAGCTCAGCCAGACTGAGTCAAGTAAGCCTCAACCAGATTGGGAATTACAAGTCTCAACCAGATTGAACCTGAAGAGCTTAGCTAGACTAAGTCAAGTAGGCCTCAGCCAGATGTAGACACCCCATTTTGACCGGCCCTAAGACTTCGGCGCTTTCTTTTAATTACCCGATGATGACAATTAGAACGTGTTTCTCACAAAATTCTCAGTAAGAGAAATAGAATTTGAACTTTAATCCCAACCTTCACCATTATGGCCAAATTGTTTTAAACTACTAAATATTTCACTAGTTTAGTATTTTGTAATTTTGCATAATTTTATGTGGTTGTTCATATTTTTGATGTTTTTATATAAATTGTTATAAATTATATATTTTATATAATATTTATATTACATATGATGATACTGCTTTCTTCTGATGGAACGAGTCAAATTGATCCACGCCTCCCAAACCGTTGTCCGATTGTTAGGCCCACGGAGAAACCTGCACAAGAATTCAACGGGGAACAGGAGTCCCCCAGCGAACCCTCCGACGAGCAAGTTAGAGAAGAAATAGTGATGGAATGTAGAGATAGGATGTTGATGGAGAACTTAACCTTTTCTGTCTTAGAAACTTGCTTATATCCTTTATTCATCATTTCGTTGTCCACTTCGACCTATCATGTTAGCCGAAAGCCTATGTTCTGGCTTGCCTTGTTCATGGTGAGGCTGTTCTGTTCCGACGTAAAGGGGTTATTGTAATAAATGCTGCAAGGAACTTCATTAATAGCTGATATGTGGTGCAATAACTCTGCAGGATCTTTGTCTAATGATGTGGCTGGTTCTTCTCTTGACAAGTGTTTAGATATCATTGGTTCTTGGTGTAACGTTGGGTTCCAAAAATGTTGGGCTTTAGTATTTGAATCATGGATTGGGCCTTAAGTGGTGAGCCATGTCCTTTATGGGCCTACCTATGTCAGTAGTCCCCCATTCCCAAGTGCAACTTTAGTCCAACGAAGGGAATAAAGAACAAAATGGGCAGGTGAGTGGTCGAGTAGGAAAAGATTGGCTGGGAGGAGGGTCGACCACAAGGGGTGATCGAGTGAGAAGGCTAACCGTGAGGAAGGCCGACCGCGACGGGTGACCGAGTGGAAGATCGACCGTAAAGAGAGCCAACCACGAGGGGTCATTGAGTGAGAAGGCTGACCGTGAAGGGTGACCGAGTGGGAAGGCCGACCGCGAAGAAGGCCGACCGCGAAGGGTGACCGAGTGAGAAAGGAAAATGGCAGCGCGCGAGGCTCAAGGCGCGGCGTGGCATGTGACGATGTGAAGTGGAATAGATAGGGAAGAAGAAGAGAGTAATGGATCGTAGTCATACATGTGGCACAATCCCGTAATAAGGAAGGTGATGCGTTGGCAAGAAATAAAGAGATAGGCTAATATAGGGTGGTGAAGAGGCGGGGATGGAAATTTTTGAAATTTTCAAACTAGCGAAATTGAATCTTGACCATTGGAATATAGGCAAGCCGTGGGCATTTGGAGTTATTCACTTTACCTACCTTATCATAAAAAACCAACGTGTCCTAGAAGTGAACTCATTTGTTTCATGTGATATGCCTCTACGACACTTTGTGAACTTCCGTGTGCCAGCCTCTAAAGCTATACTCAGACACATAGGAGGAATGGCTCGAGATGAAGTGCCAACCATGAGACTAGACTCTTTGGGGGAGGACGATGCAGTGGAGTTGGCGGAGAAGTATCGAGCGAACCGGAGGGAGGAGAGGGGAGCTGCACAAGGGGCACAGGCTCGTCCGACTACGATGATCGCGGCCGCTAGGCTGATTAACCAAGTGCAGTTGGACCACTGGCACACGAAGGCAGACAGATCTACATTTACAATGGGGGAGTTGGAAAAGGTACAGAAAAAGTACCAAATTCCTGAGGAAATAGAGTTGAGGTTGCCCACATCGAAGGAGAGGGCGTCGGATGTACGGGTGGGAGAATTCAACTTATACGATGAAGCACTGCGGGGGGGCCTAAGGCTACTGCTCCCCCAAATTGTGGTGGAGGTACTTAACAAGTTAGAGGTGCGCCAGGGCAGATGATACCGAACGCTTGGAAAATACTAATGGCCTGTGTGAGCGCTTGGCCGCAGGCTACCGGAGGGGTGGCAATAACGGTGGAGGAGTTCTTCTCCTACTACAAGGCCTTCGGTCAACAGGAGACGTGGGTGACCTTGCAGACAATGGCGGGCCGGAGTCTGGTGGTGGGCTTGCCATCTTCGGTAAAGGGGTGGAGGCCGAGATGGTTCTATGTGTCAGCGCACGGTGGGGCAGGAGTTCGCACAACATGGAAAGTCCCCACAAAATCGGTGGAGCCAAAGTTAGATGTGGGGGCCGAAAACTAGGTAAAGAAGGTGAAGGAATGGAGGGAAGAGAAGGAGGTGAAGTAGGATGAGCTGATCCTTCCTTCAACCTTGTTTGCCTTGAGATTGGGACCGCAACCGACGAAGGCGGATCCGGCGAGGGAGGAGTTGGAGGCGCGGAGGAAGGCGGAGGAATCGGAAGAAAAGAGAGTGTTCGCCAAAGTGGACAAATATAAGGAGACAAACTTGGGGCCTGCCCCAAAACTAGTGATGAGGGAGCCGGTCCGACTGCGTCCTAAGCTGTTAGGGGACAAAAACCTGACTGACTTTGCCCCGTTGCCACCACCATAGACCCGCTGAAGGAGAGGGGCAAACAAGAGGTGGAGGTAATGCTGAAGAAAATAAAGAAAAAGAAAGTTGCAGCTAAGGGGAGTAAGGATGCCCCAGTTTTGAAGAAGTTGAAGGAGATGAGGATGGAGGAGGCTCTAGAAAATGAGAAGTTGGAGAAGGAGAAGGTAAAAGAGGCTTTATAAAAAGAGACCGCCTAAGTGGCTAAGGAAGACCTAGGCCTAAGTGCCCAAATACTGAAAGAGCCCTTGGGCCTAAGTGCCCTTATGGTGCCGACGGTGGCACCTGCATCAGAAGTAACCTCAAGTCCCAGTGAGGGGAAGACTGGGATCAGCAAGCCGGTGACAAGTGTCGCGCTGGTGACCGCTTTGTACCACGCACGTCCACTGGCCGGTCGCTCGACAGAAGGGGGAGAAGCCAAAGTCGCAGCCGACCGCCTTGTTGGAGTAGTGGAGAATGCGACAGTGCGATCGATAGCTCGGTTGATGAAGGCCGACCTCTTGAAAGGGTTTTGCTCAACCCAGATGGAGGCAGCGAACCTGGCGACTGCCTTGATAAATAAGGCAGCGCGCGCTAAAGTGGAAGTAGAGCCGCTAAAGAGCCAATTGGAAGAGGCAAAATTGCAGCTGCAGAAGATAAGGGTGGAGACAGTGGGGTAGAGGAAGACCACTCGGAGTGCGTGCGCCAAGGGATTAGAATATGCACAAAGGGCGAAGAACATGGAGGTGTTGGCGCTGGTGCAGAGCTACTCAGCGGACTGAGCTAGTGTCGAGCTCCTCGCAACCAAGTCAGAGCTGGAAGCGGAGTGCCACAAGGCGATATCCCTAGAGTTCGAGTTGGCGGGCGAGAAGAGGAAACTAGAGGAGGTCCAGCAAGCTTGCACCACTGCCAACGAAAGGTGGGAGGAGGCCACGACCAGCAACGAAGATCTGCGGGGCCAGGCGGTCAAGGACAAGGAAGAGGCCGATGGTCAGATTGTGGCATTGGAGAAGGCCCTGGCGGAGGAAATGGTGAAGTTGGCATCTGAGAGGGCGAAGTACCCCGACCTGTGTGTGGTGGCGGTAGAGCAATTCAAGGGGTCCGCCGACTTCCAGATGGCTATAAATGCTGCTGTCGCCAGCAACTTGGCAAAGAAGGAGAATGGGGGGGCTGGGCCGTCGGGAGCGGCCACTGGAGGTAGGAGTGAAGAGGAAGTGATCCAGAGCTTCCAACGGTCTAACTTCTACAAGCATGAAATGAGCGAGTTTTGGGACAGCGGCTGGATGACCTTCAAGCATAAGGCGTAAGAGCTGTTCCCAGAAGTGGATTTTAGCCTGGTGAAGGTAGGCGAAGAAGACGTCGCCCAGACCCCCCTAGACAAGGGCATTGAAGAAGAGGATCTTGCCTCTAGTGAGGAAGGGTGAGCTATGTAACTACGTGTAAAAATGTTACTTTTGGTGTTTTGTTTTTTTATGTGTAATTTCTGTTGCGAATTGTATGAAACTGTAAGTTTGTAAATAAAATGAGTTTTCTTTTGTATTATTGTTGTCGTTATTTCTTTTGAGTTGTAAATTTGGAATAATGAAAATGGCTGAGTAGAATTTAATGAAAAATGGGTGTGAAAGTAAGACTTGTGCATGAATTGTGAAATTTGCTAGTAAATTGTGATGTAAAAAGTTTTAAAATAGGTAACCAAAGCATTATGTAAAAAATTTTAAAAATGGGTAGACCTAAAAATGTAAAGAATGTTAAAAATGAAAATTTGGCTTGTACGTCTATTGAAAATGTTAAGTGTAAGAAATGTTAAAAAATATTGTAATATGGACTTGGATTATTTTGTAAGTATGGCAACCATGCCGTAATATTAAATTATGAAAATGGACCGGCCGAATTCTTCATTCAAGTTCTGACTAAGACTGGAAGGCTCTACCATGTTGAAGCCTTAATTGATTCAGTGTGGCCGAGCTCTTTAGGCTCAGTTTGGCTGAGGCTTCAATTAACTTAGTCTGGCTGAGCTCTTCATGCTCAGTCTGGCTGAGGCTTCAATGAACTCAGTCTGGCTGAGCTCTTCATGCTCAGTCTGGCTGAAACTTTAATTAACTCAATCTGGCTAAGCTCTTCGTGTTCAGTCTGGCTGAGGCTTTAATTAACTCAGTCTGGCTGAGCTCTTCGTGCTTAGTCTAGCTGAGGCTTCAATTAACTCAGTCTGGCTGAGCTCTTCATGCTTAGTCTGTCTGAGGCTTTAATTAACTCAGTCTGGCTGTGCTCTCCGTGCTCAGTCTGGCTGAAACTTCAATTAACTCAATGTAACAAGTCGTTATTGAAATACAACACAGATAATGGAGATATAAAGTCATTGTCATTTAAGGCGTAGCCTATTGATCACAAATTTACACCATGTATGGAAAGGACAAAAACAACCAAGTGTGTAGATCGTCAAAAAGAACATACAGCAATTGATCAATACAAAAATAGGATATGGCACTTTACTAGAAATAGCACTTCAAGTGTTCGACATTCCATGGGTGGGGGAGGTCTTTGCCTTCCATATTTGGAGTCGGTAAGTGCCTAGGCGAGGTCTGGCCTTAACAACGTAAGGTCCTTCTCACCTGGCTGCTAGCTTGCCTTCGGTAGGATTTTTGGTGGCAAGAGTTGCTTCGCGTAAAACTAGGTCCCCAACTGTGAACTCTCTCGGTCGGACTTTGCGGTTGTAGTGTGTTCTCATTTTCTGTTGATATGAGGCCCGTCTGGCAGTAGTGGTCTCTCAGAGCTCTTCAATCAGGTCTAAGTCAGCCCGACGCAATTCTTCGATTAGTTCTAGATTCGGGTGCAAAACCCTCGGGGTTAGCAGACCTATTTCCACTGGGATGACCGCCTCAGCACCGTATGTTAAGCGAAAGGGGGTCTACCCAGTAAGGGTTCGGGGAGTAGTGCGGTAAGCCCAGAGTACGTTTGGTAATTCCTCAGCCCAGAGTCCCTTAGCAGCTTCTAACTTAGTTTTGATGATCTTTAGGAGAGAGCGGCTGGTAACCTCGACTTGCCCATTAGCTTGGGGATGACCCGGGGAAGTGAAACACGGTTGAATGTGAAGCTCTGCACAGAATTTCCTGAACTTGGCATTGTCAAATTGCTTGCTGTTGTCTGAGACGATGGCTTGAGGGATTCCAAATCGGCATACGATCGACTGCCGGATAAATCTGGTTGTGTTTCGTTCGGTGATTGTGGCGAGGGGTTTTGCTTCCACTCATTTAGTGAAGTAATCAATGACGACGATACCAAACTTGGTTTGGCCCCTACCGGTGGGCAATGGGCCGACTAAGTCGATCCCCCACTTGGCGAATGGGTAGGGACTGCAAAGTGTAATCAGTTCTGTAGGAGGAGCATGGGGGATGTTAACAAAGCGCTGGCATTTATCACACTTAAGCACGAATTCAATGGCATCTTGGTTGAGAGTAGGCCAGAAGTAACCGATACGAAGGATTTTATGGGGCAATGACCTGGCACCTGAATGATTACCACATACACCCTCGTGGACTTCCTTCATCACATAGGTCGCTTGAGCAAGATTGAGGCATCTGAGGTATGGTCGTGAAAATCCACGTTTGTCCAGGAGGCCGCTGATGAGGATGTAATTGGATGACCGGGCTCTGACTTTGGCGGCCTACTGTTTGTCGTCTGGCAACTCCCCACTTGTCAAAAATAGAAGGATGTCCGCCGCCTATGGGATAGGTTCGTTTTGGAGGAAGTGGACCTGCTGTTGGATTGGCGAAATAGCCGGGTGGGCCAAGTATTCAAAGCGAATGCCATGGCTAAGGTCTAACTGGTCAGTCGAAGCTAATTGAGCCATTTCATCTGCCTTGGAGCTTTCCAACTGAGGGATGTGTTTGATGTGGAAAGTGTTGAAAAGGCGAACAAGGGGGAGTGCAATATCCCTGTAAGCTCGTATTGTGTCTTTCTTTGCGTCGAATTCCCCCATAATATGTCCGACGATCAGTTGGGAATCACTGAACACCTGGATATGGCTTACACCAATGTCTTTGGCTAGGCAAAGACCTACTATCAAGGCCTCATATTCGGCCTCATTATTGCTTGCATCGAACAGGAAACGGAGAGCACACTTGAAATAACTGCCCTCGGGGGTGGTGAGGATGAGACCAGCCCCACTGCCTTCTTTACGGGATGATCCATCGACATTGAGCGTCCAGGAGTGGGGATCTTCTACCTCAGTGTTGAATTGGCTGGGCAGGGGGGCCGTGGTTGTAGTGGGATTGGTGAATTCAAGATAAAATCGACGACAGCCTATCCTTTGATCGTTATTCGAGGTCGATAGGAGATTTTAAATTGTCTGAGCTCGACAGACCATTGCATAAGTCTACCGGACAACTCTAGTTGTTGCATTATCTTCTTTAAAGGTTAGTCAGTGAGGACCACTATGGAGTGAACTAGGAAATAAGGTTGAAGTCGTCTTGAGGCTATGACCAAGGCCAGGGCCATTTTTTCCAGCAATGGGTAGTTTTGTTTTGCTCCCCTAAGAGCTCGGCTAATGTAATAAACAGGACGCTGCACTGAGCCGTCCTCCCTGATGAGGGCCGCACTAACTGCAGTGTTCGATATGGCTAAGTAGAGAAAAAGGGTCTCACCCGTGAGCCCCTGAGAGACTAAGGGTGTTGGCCATGCACTGCTTCAATTGTTGAAAGGCTTTTTCAGATTCGGTGGCCCACTCAAAAGCCTGCCGAAGGACTTTAAAAAAGGGGAGGCCCTTGTCTGTTGCTCGGGAAATAAAATGATTGAGGGCAGCGACTCTGCCAGTAAGTCGTTGAACCTCTTTAACCGTTCTGGGTGACTGCATTTCTATTAGGGCCTTGATCTTTTCGGGGTTAGCCTCGATACCCCGTTGACTAACCATAAAACCCAAGAACTTCTCAGATCCTACGCCGAAGGCACATTTCTCCGGATTCAGCTTCATTTGATACTTACGTAGGGTGTCGAAGGTCTCTCACAGGTCTGTTAGGTGATCAAAGGAGAGTTTGCTCTTGACAAGCATGTCATCGATGTACACTTCCATGTTTCGACCTATCTGGTGATGAAATATAGCATTGACCAACTGTTGGTAAGTTGCTCTGGCATTTTTCAACCCAAATGGCATGACACGATAGTGGTACGTTTCCCGATCAATGATGAAGGAGGTGTGTTCCTGGTCGGACAAGTGCATCAGAATTTGATTGTAGCCAGAAAAGGCGTCCATAGAACTGAGCATCTGATGTCCGGCCGTGGCGTCGATGAGCAAATCTATGCGGGGGAGGGGATAACTATCTTTGGGGCAATCCCGATTGAGGTCGGAGTAGTCGACACAGAGTCGCTATTTACCGTTGTTTTTACGGACCAGGACCACATTTGACAGCCATCTGGGGTAGTCCACATTCTTGACAAACTATGCTTCCAGTAGTTTATCTACCTCAGAAGCAATAAGAGCGTTGCATTCTAGGTGAAAAACGCGCTGCTTCTGGCGGAAAGGTCAAAAATGGGACTCGATACTGAGACGATGAGTGATAAAGAAGGGATCGATACTCGGCATGCCAGAATGAGTCCAGGAAAACACATCATTGTGCTCGGTTAGGAGGGTTGTAAGGTCAGGCTTAGCTTGGAGGGATAGTTGGCTGCCGATCTTGGCTGTTTTTGTTAGGTTGGTGGGGTCGATGGGGACTTCAACAAGTTCTTCCACTGGTTCCGCTCTAACTAACTCGTCTTCGTCTCTGATGTCGAGTCCTTCGATGATCATAACCTCATTCAGCTTGACCTCTTTGAGTAAAGTGGCGTAGCATTCTCTGGCCACAATCTGCTCTCCCCTCACGGTGCTGACTCCGAGGTCAATAGGAAATATCATGGCCAGATGGTACGTGGATATGACAGCTTGAAAAGCGTTAAGGGCGGTGCGGCCGAGAATGATGTTATAAGTAGAGGGACAATCAACAAAGAGAAAAGTGAGCAACTTGGTGGTCTGCCGTGGGTACTCTCCGATGGTGAAAGGAAGATCGATGGAGCCTATGGAGGTCACCCGATCCCCAGTGAAGCCGACCAGTGGGGTTTGAAGAGAGGACAAACTTTCTTCCTCGACCTTGAGCTGGCAATAGACGTTTAGGAAGATGATGTCTAAAGAGCTACGTTGTCGACAAACACCCGTCTGACTTTGTAATTGGACAGGAGAGCAGAGATGACGAGGGGGTCGTCATGGGGGTAACAGATGCCTGTGCAATTGGCCTCCGTAAAGGTGATGGGCTCCATCCACTGCTTGGGGTATTTGAAGGAGCAGTCCAATGTCGTGACTTCTTTATCGGAGCCCTGCCTAATTTTTCTGAGTTCTGCTCGTTGCGTCGAACGGGATGGTCCCCCGCATGCAAGCCCACCGGCAATGACTTTGATCTCTCCAACTGGAGGGGCAGGGTTGCCTTGTGCTCGGCGTTGTTGTGGGGGTCGATCATTGCCTTGGTTAGGTTGTGCAGGTTGTTGGGGAGGGGCATGTCGGCAGTTGCCTCTAGTAGGTTCGGTCCTTGGCCGTTGCTGGGGACGGCTTGCCGTGAACCGACTGAGACGCCCCTGGCATATCAAGCTCTTGACCTAGTCTTTAAGGTTAACATACTCCTCGGTATTGTGGCCGTGGTCCTGATGAAAACAACAGTACTTGGACTGGTCTCGCCGGTTAGAGGGAGACCGCAGTAGTTGTGGCCATTTCAGGAGATAATCTCGTTGGATCTGGTTCAAGACTTGTTCCATGGGGGAATTGAGGGGAGTGTACTGTTCGAACCGGCCAGGCGGTCGGGTAGGTGCCGACTAGTCAGCTTGAGCAGGTCAATCGGTGAACTGAGGTGTTTGCTGTGTGTATTGGGTGGTTTTGGTTTCAGATTCCTTTCTCTTCTCTCTGAGGGTTGGGTTTTTGGTTGTGGAATCTTGTCGGCCGACTAGAGAATCTTCGGCGTTCATATATTTTTTGGCTTTGGAGAGGAGGGTTGCCATGGAGGTTGGAGGGTTTTTGGAGAGAGAGAAAAGGAAGTCGAATGATCGTAGACCAGCCATGAAAGCCGTGAGAATGACCTTGTCGTTGTTTTCCGTCACCTGTAAGGCTTCATTGTTGAAACGGGTGACGAAGCTGTGTAGTGATTCCCCCTCCGTCTGACGGATGTTGAGGAGCTGAGTCGCCGGGCGCCACTGGCGCTGGGTACCAATGAAATGGCTAAGAAAGGAATCACTTAGGTGTTGGAAATTAGAAACGGAGTCCATCGGCAGCTGACTGAACCAGAGTTGAGCCGATCCTTTGAGTGTTATGGGGAAAGCCCGACATATGATCTTATTAGGAAAAGCATGGAGGATCATTAAGGTCCTGTAAGTTTCCAAGTGGTCGACCGGGTCCGTTGTACCGTCGAAAGAGTTGATCGAGGGCATTTTGAACTTTGGAGGTAGGGGTTTGTCTCTGATGGAGGCGACGAACGATGAGTTGGCTATTGTAGAGAGTTTATTCTGTATGTTCTGCATGACTTCTTGAAGTTAGAGTTTCATGGCTCGGAGCTCCGCATCCCAAACAGGGATGTTGTTACCCTCAGAATGCAGTGGAGGTTGAACGCTGCTGGCCTCTCCCTCAGGAGCAGGTGCTTGGACCAGCGGATGTAGACCCCGAGGTGGTGGATTCATATCTTGGGGTAGGGGTCGCAAACCCTCCAAGTTGGAGGGGTGGGCTTGTTGGAAGAGATGGCTCGGAGTTCGTTCTCGATTAGGTGGGATATCTTGTGGTGGTGAAAGAGGCACAAGGAGGTCTCGTTGAAGCAAAGCGTTGGTCAGGGCTTGGTTTTGTTCGGCTAGGCGGTTGATGCTGTTGGTGAGTTCTGTGAAATACTGCAGTGGGTTGTTCGGGTTAAGAGGGTCGGCTTGGAGGTCAGCCACGTTGTGTTGAGAAACCATGGATCTTGTTATGACCATTCACCCCAGTGGGTGGCAAGGAGGAATTATCGGGAGTGGGTCTCCGGCAACAATGAGCACGATTGTCACACAGAGTAAAAGTTTCCCACAGACGGCACCAACTGATGATATTGCTTTCTTCTGATGGAACGGGTCAAGTTGATCCACACCTCCCAAACCGTTGTCCGATTGTTGGGCCCACGGAGAAACCTACACAAGAATTCAATGGGGAACCGGAGTCCCCCCACGAACCCTCCGACGAGCAAGTTAGAGAAGAAAGAGTGATGGAATGTAGAGATAAGATGTTGATGGAAAACTTAACCTTTTCTTTGTCTTAGAAACCTGCTTATATCTTTTGTTCATCATTTCCTAGTCCACTCTGACCTGTCATGTTGGCCGAAAGTCTATGTTCTAGCTTGCCTTGTTCATGGTGAGGCTGTTCTGTTCCGACGTGAAGAGGTTATCATAATAAATGCTACAGGGAACTTCATTAATGGCTGATGTGTGGTCCAATAACTCTGCAAAATCTTTGTCTGTTGATGTGGCTGGTTCTTCTCTTGATAAGTGTTTAGATGTCATTAGTTCTTGGTGTAACGTTGGGTTCCAAGAATGTTAGGCTTTAGTATTTGAATCATGGATTGGGCCTTAAGTGGTGGGCCATGTCCTTTATGGACCTACCTATGTCAATATATATTATATAATAAAAATAATAAAAACATTTGTGATGTCGATCAGCTCGGCTGCCGCCATCAAACATATATATTATATATTATATTATATTATATAGATATATATTATATTATATTTAAAAATAATAAAAAAAAACATTTGTGATGTCGGTCAGCTTGGCTACTGACATCAAACATATATATATTATATATTATATTATGTTGCTTATATAAAATAAGGGAGATGTTAAAAAAAGGAAGATGAATGATTCAAGAGAGTTAGAGAAAAATGAGAGTAATTTTGTCAACATTTCAACCTTGAGCCAAAATACTTCCAAGCTTCCATAACTACTGAAATTCCTCATTTCCATACACCAAAAACACTCCATAATTTCGGATTAAGGATTTGAGAACACACTTCCCACACTTGAGGATGATCAAGAGGGAGTTTGTGAACTAAGGAGTTCATCATTTTCTTGAGAGGTGAATTTCACAAACCTTTCATTTTCTTGCATTTCTTACTTATTTAGCTCTTTTGCTTTGATTTATTGTTATATTGTATATTGTTGTAATCTAATTGAAAGTGATGAATTGATGTCCCATATATGTTGTTTTTAGCATGAGAAAAAGACCTTCCCTGCTAAATGGTTTAATCTCTTTGGAGGTTCATTACCAGGGCATTACATCTCTCTTATGCCAAGAACAACTCCTTGTTTGACGCTTCTTTTCATTTAGAGGACTTAAACTCACCATTGGACTTAATGAATTAAAGAACGGATGGTAATTTAAAATTGAGGCTAAAATGGTGCAAGATAATAATTTGGTTATGTTCAATCGAACGTTAATTGAACACATGGAAACTTGAGGCAGTTTATACTCATTAGTGATGAAATGATTCAAGTTTCCAAGGTCACCACTTCCCTTGATCAATTCATGAAAGGGAAGAGGTTAAAGTCATATTTTGTTGCATTTATTGAACTTGCACACTTTAATTCACAAGCCATCATGCAATGAAATTGCTTGAGTTAGTGCTTTGTGGCTTAAGTTTACTTCTCCTTTGATTCGTTCATGAAAAGGAGGGGTGAGTTGTGCAGACAACCCTAAAGAATACCCTATGCATGCCCTGTTTGTCCTCTGTTGCAACAAGGTGAACTGGACAGCAATGGCCGGCAAGCCACTTTCCATGGCCAGCAATGGCCGGCAGACCACCTTTGATGGCCGGCATGTAACACTAGTGGCCGGCCGGCCACTAATGCAAAATTCAGCAGTGTGTTCCTTTGGCAGAGTAGGGTCATTCTGGAAGTGGGCAACAGTGTATGTGTTTTATTGTGCAACAGAGGCTCTTTAGAAGCGAAACAGTGACTTTTTTGGTGGAAATTGAGCATGCGCATGAACATTCCTCACTTCCCGAGGCGGAGTAATTAGTTGTTTAGGTTACTTACTTCTTTTAATTATATTTGTGTTGTAATTATTTAATTAGCTAAAGTAGTTAATTAGTTGTGAGTTAATTTATTTCATTTGGTTTGTAATAGTTAATTAATAAGCTTAGCATAAATAGTTGGCTAGTTAGTTTATTCATTCGGACTCTCCTTTATGAGAGCATAATGTTGTAATAATATGTATGTCTTCCAACCCCACATCTTTCTCCCTTTTATTTAACTACTTATGATGGTTAGTATAGGGACATCGCGTTTAAATTAACATTCTTCATGTTTGCATCCACTTTGTGGGAGTCGAATAAGCAGAGGAGCTAGCAGGAATGTATCCCGGAAGTCAGAGACTATTCGGCTTCGTACTAACCGATTAAGATATCGAATGTATAGAAATTGCCGAATAGATGGGAAGATATACATTGGAATAAACAACAGGATAATAAGTAAAAAGTAGGCTCTGGACCTGAGGTCCAGAAAATGAGTATAAATGCAAGAGCTTCAGATTGAGGAAGGTATGTAAAAAAAAAACACTTTACTAAATTTATAAAATAAGCTTTCTTGAATAGAAGAACTGACTTGCCCGTCGGAGTGCTAATCCCGACACCCCCGACCGGAGTATTTGTCTTTGCAGGTGACTAGCTGAGTATCAAGAGCGTCTCCCAGGATCTGAAGAGTATTTCCAAAACCACTTCCCCACAACTGGCGCCGTCTGTGGGAATACTCAAATACATCCATGGAAGGCGTGACTCAAGATTCTCCGATAGCCACCGACGCGATCGCACAAAGAATCGACCTCACTCCGGCAAACACGCTCGAGAAGGAAATCGTCGCTGCAAGACGTGCCTTGAATGTTGATTCACAAACCACTCCAGCACAGGAAACGATGCTATCCATCTTGGAACGGGCCAGAAAGACCAAGCACAGTTTAGACAACACCATCGCTGAGAACGAGCACCTTCGCCGCGATCTGGCCTCAGAAATAGCAAAGTCCAGACAAAAAGTGCGCCAGGTTTCTAAGCGACCCCCAAGGGCAGGCAATCTATGGTCTCGGGCTCGACAGCAAAACACCAACGCTCGTTGTGCTTCAGCCGATTACTTTGAGAAGTCGACACAAGACGAACGTCTCCAGCGGAGTGTTCCGCATGATAACATCCATATGATATACAGCCTGCCGAAAGCCCTGGCCATACACGCAATCCAGTCCCTACCAGGCCCTCAGCAGCAACTCACGCTAGCCAAGCGACCCCGAGAATCGTCAAGCATCACCTTTGACGATTCTGATTTGATCGGCGTAACACTCCCTCACATCGTTCCGTTAGTTGTCGCGCTACGCGTAAACCGGTTCACCGTCGAACGAGTTCTTATAGACCAGGGCAGCACTTCGGAGGTCATGTACTATAAAACCTTCGTCAAACTCGGGTTCACCGAATCAGATCTGACTCCAGCCCCTTATCCCTTATTCAGCTTCAATGCCAATCCAAAATACCCTCTAGGAAAAATCAACCTACCCGTTCGAGCGGGTTCCAGAACGGTGGATGTAGAGTTTCTGGTCGTCCGGCTACCATCGCTATACAATCTCATCATGGGGCGATCGTGGCTGCATACTTTGCAGGCCGTCCCCAGCACCTACCATCAATTGTTACGTTTCCCAACAGAACACGGCATTGAGCAGATCCGCGGCTCCCAAAAATCGGCACAAGCATGTTACCTCCTGGCCGCCAAAACGCCAAAGGAGTTGCAGGTAAACTCCATCGAGGTACCCGATCGGGAAATCCTGGATGATGTCGGGCGGCAGCCAAGCGAAAAGGCCACAGAAGGTTTAAACCGAGTTGACATCGATGGAAGCCTGGAAAAGTTCTTCATGATCGGCACCTCTTTAAACCAAACCGATAGACAACAGCTGATCTCCTTTCTACTTGCCAACCTCGACGTCTTTGCGTGGACTCCATACGAGATGCTGGGTATAGACCCATCCGTTTCACAGCACCACCTGAACGTCAACCCCACGTGCAAGCCCATCATTCAGAAAGGCCGTCGGTCTGCCGCAGAGCACACTGCTGCCGTCATAGAGGAAGTCGACAGACTGCTTGACGCCGGGGCAATTAGAGAAGTCACCTACCCCACGTGGCTCTCCAACACAGTGGTGGTGAAGAAGAAAAATGGAACTTGGCGAGTGTGCGTCGACTTCACGGATCTGAACAAAGCTTGCCCCAAAGACTGCTTTCCCTTACCTATAATAGATCAACTCGTCGATGCCACGGCGCTCCATCAACGCATGAGTTTCCTCGATGCTTACAGAGCCTACCATCAGATTGCCATGCATCCAGATGACCAGGACAAAATTGCATTCCTCACCCCAAGAGGAACCTACTGCTACAAAGTTATGCCTTTTGGGCTGAAGAATGCAAGGGCAACTTACCAAAGATTGGTCACCGCCATGTTCAAAGAACAACTCGGCCACACTATGGAAGTTTACATCAACGATATGGTGGTCAAGTCCAAAGAGGAGAAGGATCACATAGCCGATCTAGAGAAGACGTTCGGCATCTTGCGCAAGTACAAAATGAAACTGAATGCCTCAAAGTGCGTGTTTGGGATCGGCTCCGGCAAATTCCTGGGTTATATCGTCAACCACCGTGGAATCGAAGCCAACCCGAGGCAAATCACAGCAATCTTGGAACTCGCTTCCCCCCGATCAGTGAAAGAAGTCCAAAAGTTGATGGGGATGGCCGCTGCACTCAATAGATTCATCAGTCGATCAACAGACCGATGCAGACAATTCTTCCAGACGCTACGTCAAGGCAAAGCTTTTGAATGGTCCGCCGAATGCGAAGCGACTTTCACTGGGCTCAAGACTTACCTCCGATCAGTACCTCTCTTGACAACACCAGCTGTCAGTGACCCCCTCATTCTGTATCTAGCAGTCTCCAATAGGGCCGTCAGTGCCGTACTATTAAAAGAAGAGGAAGGGCAGCAGCGGCCAGTGTATTATGTGAGCAAGGCAATGGTTGATGACGAGACACGTTATCTTCCGCTAGAAAAACTCATCCTAGCCTTGGTCATGGCAGCAAGAAAACTGATGCATTACTTCCAGGGGCATAGCATTGGGGTGATAACAAATTATCCCCTCCGATCAGTACTACGGAGTGCAGAAGCATCAGGACGTGTTTCAAAATGGGCTCTTGAACTCGGCCAATATGACATTCAGTTTTTACCCAAAAATGCAATCAAATGACAGGTGCTTGCCGACTTTGTGGCCGAATTTACAGGTGATCTTTCCAACCTTAAACCTGCCGATGTTCTTCCAAAGGCTGAAGTTCGATCAAAGTCGAACTGGAGAATTTATGTCGGGGATATTTGGCAGCTATATTGTGATGGATCGTCTAACCAACGGGGCTGCGGCGCCGGCGTGGTAATCATGTCCCCCGACGGCGCAGTAATAGAGCAGGCCGTCAAGCTTGGCTTTGAAGCATCAAATAACGAGGCCGAGTATGAAGCCTTCTTAACCAGTCTACGAAATGCACATATTCTTCGCGCTCGGCGTTTTCTAGTGTTTTGTGACTCCAAATTGGTCATCAACCAGCTAAAGGGAGAGTACGCTGCAAAAAATGACCATATGGCGGCCTATATGAAAACGGCCAACTCTTTGCTAACGAAGTTTGACCATCACGAACTGAACCAAATAACACGTGATCAGAACACACACGCAGATGCCCTGGCATGCCTAGCCTCCGTCGTTAATTCTGAGCTCAAAAGGACCATTGAGGTAGGTTTCATCCCGGAGCCGAGTATTGGCCCTTCGGAGGAAACCCATGTTAATGTCATAGAATCCGCATCAAGCTGGATGGACCCCATAGCCGAATTCCTTTCTTCTGAACAGCTCCCACAGGACAAAAAAGAAGCACACAAGCTACGCAATAAGGCCCTTCAATACTATCTGGATCCACGAGGAGGGCTTTATAAAAAGTCCCTCTCCGGTCCCTATTTGGAGTGCGTACACCCGGATAAAGTGGAGGAGCTTCTAACCGAGATACATGAGGGCAGTTGTAGTGCCCACTCTGGCAGACGCTCTCTCACCCATCGAGCTATAACACAGGGGTATTATTGGCCGACAATGAGAGCCGACGCAGAAAATTACGTTAAAAGATGCGAACAATGCCAAAAGTTTTCCCCACTAACTCATTTGCCCGCCGAAGAGTTGAACTCTATCACCAGTCCCTGGCCGTTTGCCCAATGGGGCCTCGATATTGTAGGATCGTTGCCAAGGGCCCCAGGAAACAAGCGATTCCTAATCGTAGCAACAGATTACTTTACAAAATAGGTCGAAGCGGAGGCTCTAACGCACATACGAGATGCCGACATAAAGCGATTTGTATGAAGAAACATCATTACGCGATTCGGCATTCCAAGAGCTCTCATCTCAGACAATGGTACCCAGTTCGATTATGGCGTGTACCGAGAACTGTGCAACAAATACGGTATCGTGCCTTACTTCTCTACACCCGCGTACCCCTAGAGTAACGGTCAGGCCGAAGCCTCTAACAAAACCATCTTAGACGGCATCAAAAAGAGGCTGGAAAAAGCTAAAGGCAAATGGGTCGAAGAATTGCCAAGTGTATTGTGGGCGCACCACACAACGCCGAGGAGGTCCACCGGAGAAACGCCGTTCGCTCTATGCTTCGGAACCCAGGCAATCTTACCCCTAGAAATCGGCCTCCCGACTTTGAAATCACAAGCCTTTGACACGGGCCGAAATGACATGATGCTCGCCCTAGACCTGGATCTAATCGAGGAACGAAGAGACCGCGCCCTGGCCTCTATGGCACGGTATCAGTAGCAGCTCGCTAAGTCGTACAATCAACGAGTTCAGCTGCGTCGTTACACTCCAGGAGAGCTGGTCCTAAAGAAAGTACTTCCAGCCGACCGGAGACCGACCGACGGAAAGCTGGGCCCGAATTGGGACGGTCCCTATCAAATAGACTCCATTGCAGGAACAGGGGCATATCGCCTCTCGGACATGTCAGGAAGAAACCTGCCACGGCCTTGGAATTCAATGCATCTACGAAAATTTTACCAATGACCCGATTTGTGGGCTTGATACTTGTACATACTCTACCGTAATGCAAAAGTTGCTCGTTTTTATGCTTCAGCTCATGCTCAACCTAAGTCTCGTTTTTATGCTTCTTGATGGCCAAATAAGTCTCCGGATTCGGAGCGCTCTTCGTGGATACCACGATTGGCCAAATAAGTCTCCGGATTCGGAGCCCCTTTGGGTGCATGACACCTAAGGGCCGAATAAGTCTCCAGATTCGGAGCGCCCTTCGTGAATACCATGATTGGCCAAATAAGTCTCCGGATTCGGAGCCCCCTTTGGGTGCATGACACCTAAGGGCCGAATAAGTCTCCGGATTCGGAGCGCCCTTCGTGGATACCATGATTGGCCAAATAAGTCTCCGGATTCGGAGCTCCCTTTGGGTGCATGACACCTAAGGGCCGAATAAGTCTCCGGATTCGAAGCGTCCTTCGTGGATACCACGATTGCCCAAATAAGTCTCCAGATTCGGAGCCCCCTCTGGGTGCATGACACCTAAGGGCTGAATAAGTCTCCGGATTTGGAGCGCCCTTCGTGGATACCACGATTGGCCAAATAAGTCTCTGGATTCGGAGCCCCCTATGGGTGCATGACACCTAAGGGCCAAATAAGTCTCCGGATTCGGAGCGCCCTTCGTGGATACCACGATTGGCCAAATAAGTCTCCAGATTCGGAGCCCCTTTAGGTGCATGATACCTAAGGGCCGAACAAGTCTCCGGATTCAGAGCGCCCTTCGTGGATACCACGATTGGCCAAATAAGTCTCCGAATTCGGAGCCCCCTTTGGGTGCATGACACCTAAGGGCCGAATAAGTCTCCGGATTCGGAGCGCCCTTCGTGGATACCACGATTGGCCAAATAAGTCTCCGGATTCAGAGCGCCCTTCGTGGATACCACGATTGGCCGAATAAGTCTCCGAATTTGGAGCCCCTTGGATACATGACATCTAAGGGCCGAATGAGTATCCGGATTCGGAGCGCCCTTTGCAGAATCCACTAACGGCCGAATAAGTCTCCGGATTCGGAGCGCCCGTCATGGGGGTCACGACTTCAACAAATTACATGATTCTTAATTGGAGCTGATCGTCGCATGTTCGAACGTTTACATTACGCAATATAGAGGTTGACAATAAATTGCGATAGGACGTTTCATTACGCGCAAAACATTTCAACGCAATACAAAAGCTGACAATAAATTGCGATAGGACGTTTCATTACGTCCAAAATGGCTCAAAAGTTGCCAATAAAAAAAATAAAAAAAAATTCTACTTATTAAAAAGATACTAAACATTTGATAAAGGAATTCTATTTATTTAACATTGTAGTCCACTAAGTCGGCATCTTCGTCGTCGCTTTTCTCGACATCGAACTCAGGATACGGAAGGTAATGCCGATGATATCGGGGCGAAGCCGAATTTATACCCATGGACCCAAGTGCTTCCATGGTTTGAAGGGCCTTGATCCATCCGTGCTTGAAACCACGATTTTCGCATCGGCAGACTTCCTCAGCTAGGTCCGCTTTGGTCTTTTTAACCCCGGCCTTCAAACCGTCCCGATATCCTCTCTCATAGCCCGAGGCCTCTCGGTTCGCCTTCTCCCCAATGCTCTTCGCCTGACTGTCCACCACCGACTCGGCCGCTCGAACACTCTTCAGCTCCCGAAGCTCACTCTCAATCTTTTTCGCGCGAGCCTCCAGACTACGATTCCTTTCGTTGTTTCTCTCACTCTCGCGTTGGGCTTCACATAGACGCATCCCGATTTCATAAGCGCTATACAGCCCCTTTACAGCACCATGTATGCCATCCCGAAATACTCCGAAGTCCCCACGACCGACCATCGACTGTTGGACCTTCGGCAGAAAAATTTGTCGAGCAAACTCGACTGCCACATCTGGATCTTTAATTATTGAATCCGTCTCTGTCATCGGTCTATTCTTCACCAGAACCGCAAAACTCAACGGTCGTGGCGCCGCCTCAGGCTCAACTTGCGGTCGTGGGCACGGGGAAACTCCCCGTTGTCTGACCTTTCAGGGCGATCTACTTCGACGACTAGGGGGCCCCTCTTTTTCCTGATCCATGGATGCTCTTCCTCTCGTGTGGGTAGGCCCGCTGCCACGATTCATTTTGACTGATAACCTCAGCCAACGTCGGCCCCTGCGCGTTCGGATCGAGACTGAATAAAAGAGAGTCAAATTGTTGACATGAACTCGCCCATTTAGTCTGAGGTATATGCAGCTCCCCCGACAAAACTGAGCGCCAAACGTCGTAGGTTATGCCTAAGCCAACCCGCGATTCTGAGATAGTCGGCTCATTCGGTCCCTCAGGCTCGCGCCCTGGCTAAGGCAAGGGCAGATTAATTAATCTCGTCGGCTATATTGCAAGCGCTATCACCGGTTATCCCACGATTGCTGGGGCAAGGGCACTCATATATCTACTCGGCCATATTTTCAAATGATAACGCCGAATAAGTTATGTCTCAGCCAGCCCGCGATTCCGAGATAATCGGCTCATTCGGTCCCTCAGGCTCATACAGCTAAGGCAAGGGCAGATTAATTAATCTCGTCGGCTATATTGCAAGTGCTATCGCCGGTTATCCCACGATTGCTGGGGCAAGGGCACTCATATATCTACTCGGCCATATTTTCACACGATAACACCGAATAAGTTATGCCTCAGCCAGCCCCCGATTCCGAGATAGTCGGCTTATTCGGTCCCTCGGGCCCTCGCCCTGGCTAAGGCAAGGGCAAATTCCTTAGGCCGATCGTCCAAGTCCGAGCTCAAAACTGCGTAATATCATTAAGTAATACCATTCTTCATTAGCAAAATTAAACACAACTCATGACATTTTATATATACTCATGACATTTTATATATGTTCAAAATAAATAAGCTATAAGCCCGCACAAAATTATCAAAACGATTGTAACAATACATCAGTAACATCCTAATACATTTGTGAAATTTGTGAAAACGTAAAAGTCAAATTGCCCAGCTTAGCCTTCGGAATCAGTCTCCAGCGGCTCAACATCTACCCTTCGTCAGACTTTGGCATAGTCAGTGAAACTCCAGCTGCAGCAAGGGCTTTGTGCCAGCCATGCTTGAACCCCCTATTTTCGAACCGCGGGACCTGGTCCACATACTCGGCAAGCCCAGCATCCTTCCTGGCTTCGAATACTTTGGAGGCAGCCGCCTTGATGTCGGCGATTCGGCTGCCAGTGGCAACCTTCTTTGGGACAATCTCAGCGCCATTTCGCTCGCGTCCACCTTCTTTTCAGCCTCCACTCGCGACTGATCTGCAAGGTGAGCTTTTCTACTTCGGCCTCGGCCCGAGCCGCTTCCTTGTTTGCTCTCAAAACTGCGTCTTCGGCCCTCTTCCTCTGGCCCTCCACCTGTCTTCGCAAGCGGTCCATCTGTTTGACGGCGTCAAGATGCCGACGTCCCATGTCGGCTATCCTTCCGATGGTCTGCAAGGGAAAAACCCAAAAACATAACCCCAACAGTATTTGGATAAAGTGAGGAAAAGTCAAAATACGTACCAAAAGTGCCGATTGCGCGGTAAGTGCTGTCGCATTCAGATCTGGTTCCGCCTGAAAAGCCTCCATATCAGCCGGCAACGACACGGACGTGGCCACACCGAATGCGACCTCTGGATCTTTAAGCGCCAAAGCGTTAGAGGGAACCGGCATGTCCTTCACCATTGGACGGATGACAAAAGGAACATCATTAGATCCCTTCAATCGAGGACGCTTACCACTCGGTTCGTCTAAATCGGCCTTGAGGTCCGCAGAATATTTCCCCGTCTTTTCCTCAAATTTTCGGCCGTCTTTCCCGTCCAAGGAAGATTCAACATTCCGATCCTTCGTCTCTTCTAGGACCCCTAAGGACGCTGATTCGGCAACAGGGAGGTGGATTCAAGATTCGATGGCGGGCGGCATTTCAGACGAAACGCCTTCCGCTCTTCGCCGTGCGGCTAACCCCTCCGCATTCGCCTTTTTAGCAAGCTTTGTCAGACTCAACCCGGCCATATCCTCGGAGTCAACGACGGGAAGATCCTCTAAGCGTTGAAAAGCGTCGGCAGAGGAAAGATCACCTGGTCCCGATGTAAATGGAGGATCGGCGGAGTCCAGTACCTCCTCAGATTCGGCCTCAGATCGATCTAAGTCGACGGTATCAGCTACCTCGTTTCGCTTCGAATCGGACCCTTCAAAGCCTATCTGCCTTAGGTTTTTGAAGTCGGACAGAATAAGAGCAGTGAGTGAATCTTCACCCTTAAGAATCGGTATGTTTTCCGCCGCCGAGAAGGTTGTGTACGTCGGCTCGTAACAAAGCAGAATATGAGCCGCCCGCCCCTCTCTCTGAAGACTTCGATGGCCGAAATACCTGAGAGTGACCTTAATGTCTGAAAGAACGGCGTCGTGGGTTGAAGAAAGTACCTTTTTCAAACCCCTTCCTGCACGAGACGAAGCCGTAAGATTTCAACGGAATAGATTTTACAATAAAAATGAACACGACAAAAACAAGGAGATACACGGCGACCTGGCTCGCCCCTCCGTCTAGGAATAGGGTCAATGCGATCCTCCCCTTCGCCAAATTCCCAGTTGCCTTGGACAACGACCATAACATCATCAACTCGTTTCCCAGAGCTGGAAAGCATAGTGATTAGTTGATGGTCAGTATCCTTGGCTCTGAGGAAATAACGCCCTTGCCGACCGGAGGACTTAGCCAAGGCATAGCAGTGCCGAATGGCCGGAATGCCAAGATTAATTCCAAGGCGATGATTCAGCGCAACAATCCCCATTATAATTCTAAAGAAATTCACGTTAGGCTGAGAAAGGATTAAATCCCAATGGCAAAGCACAGCCCTCAAAAATGGGTGTAAGGGAAGCGGACTCCACCCTCTGCAATTGACAAGAGAGAAAAGACGATTGTGGTCTCGTCCTCCCTCTCCATATCAAGGGTGCCATCTGCCAAAAGTGACAGACGATCATCAGGAATAGGGAAATGGCGTCTAAAACTGGCAATTCGATCTGATGAGAGGAGGTCTTTCAAATGCTTCGCCATACTCTGCAATTGGCACAGATACGCCAAAAAATAAAATCGGAATAAATCTCAAAGCAAAGAAGTGGAAAACTTACGGAAGATGAAGATTTTGAAGGGGACAAAATTGTAAGAACGATCCAAGGGCCAACCCAGCGACCGGTATCACGGAATGTGAATCTGAAGGGATACCAATCTTTGAAAACGTAATGAATTGACGTATACGAAGAGGCGGGAAGTCGGTACGACAACCAAAAGGAGGGCATACTTAGACATATGCTTTGAGGGCTCGAATACCAAAATTTTGGTGGGATATTCAAAACTCAGAGCCAAGTACTCCAGCCAACAAATGTTGGGAGAATGCTTGGGGGGCAATTGTGGGAGCCGAATAAGCAGAGGAGCTAGCAGGAATGTATCCCGGAAGTCAGAGACTATTCGGCTCCGTACTAACCGATTAAGATATCGAATGTATAGAAATTGCCGAATAGATGGGAAGATATACATTGGAATAAACAACAAGATAATAAGTAAAAAGTGGGCTCTGGACCTGAGGTCCAGAAAATAAGTATAAATGCAAAAGCTTCAGATTGAGGAAGGTATGTAAAAAAAAAAAACACTTTCACTAAATTTATAAAACAATCTTTCTTGAATAAAAGAACTGACTTGCCCGTCGGAGTGCTAATCCCGACACCCCCGACCGGAGTATTTGTCTTTGCAGGTGACTAGCTGAGTATCAAGAGCGTCTCCCAGGATCTGAAGAGTATTTCCAAAACCACTTTCCCACACACTTGTATTGCATGCACCGAGGCTCGGTTTATCATTCCAACTACATTGTTAGTTTAATACTTATTTGAATACGTGCTTAAACCACATGCTATCAATTGATTCATATGCCATGTTAAGTAACCGAGCCTATTTTAGATTGCATATCGCATGTGTTGCTTTAGTCATATCGCATAGTTAGGAATCGTGTATTTTTTCTAACTCTCTTATGTCTTTTTGGCTTGGAGTACAAGGTGAGCCTTTACTTGCTTTAGCATATTGCATGAGTGTGATTGTTGCCATGTCTAACAAGCTTACCATGAGGCTAAGTGCTTAATTGATATACCTGCTTGTATGCTTGTGGATGAAGGCTAATTTCTTGAATTGGAATAATTTGAGCCATGCACATTTAAGCCCACTTTTCTAGTGGCAAATTCAAACTCTTTTCAGAAAACAAACATGACTCAAGTGTTCCAATTTTTGCAAGTTAGTCTATACTTGTATGTGCGCATCACATAGTAATGCTAGATTAATAACTGGAACAAGAACATATAATGCAAAGTAAGATTCATATCATGATTAGTAGAGGCCGACCTTTGATCGTGCGAGCAGGGGTGCTCAATTCATGACCTTTCCCTCTCGTACCTAGGTTCCCGAGCCGAGACAATCTTGGTGATGACGGACACGTGGCCTTTGGTATGAGTCATGAGTTTTCTAAATTTCTCTAAAATAAAACATTTAGTTAACGACTTTGTATCTGGCAAAGCAGTCTATTTTTGGCAATTTGATTCAAAATCGATTTTCCAAAAGATGCGCTGAATTTGGACTCTTTGGTGTTTATCTATTTCACATTGCACTTGTGGAATCAGATTCAAAACTGTGGGAGTCCAATACTGTAAGGCTTTTTTCAACTTCTGAAAAGGGGCTTGAAAAAGTCGAGCTACACCAGATTGAGCATCACAAGCCTCAACTAGACCAAGCCTGAAGAACTCAGCCAAGCACACCTCAATAGACTGAGTCTTAGGATCGGTCTGGCCAAGTCCTGTAACCCTTAATCCAGTTAAGCCTACCACAATTAATTTTATATAACCATGATTGTTTTATAAATAATTTTCTTTCTTTCAAGTAATATTCTTTTTTATACAACACCATGCACACAGCTAACTCGCCCTTGCAACAACAAAAAAAACAAAACAAAACAAAACAAACCATGACAACCAACATAAAAAAAATTTAATTCCACAATTAGGCAAACAATCTTTGTAGTTTAAGCACAAACTTCTTACAAACTGTACTAATCTTTACAAAAGTAAAGTCAAACTTCACACAAGTAACTTAAGGCAAAACAAAACGCACAAGTCCCATCTACATCTCCTTCGCCCCCGCTAAATGCTAGGTCTTTCTCCTCAATACCCTCATCCAGTGGAGTCTAGGCCATGTCTTCTTCCCCTGGCCTCACATGGCTAAAATCCATGTCTAGGAAGAGTTCCTTCTCCCTTTTCTAGCAGCACATCCACCCACTATCCCAGTATAGGCTCAGCTGATGCTTGTAGACGTCAGACTGTTAAAAACTTTCTATTATCTCTGCCTTAGTTTACCCTTCCACCAGCTCAGCCACCGCCACGTTAGAAGGACCTACCCCATCTTCTCTCTCCCTGGCCAGACTAGCGGTTACAACAGCATCCATGGCTATTTGGAACTCTGTCGACTGCTTGTATTGCTCCATAGTTACGCTATAAAGGTCAAGGTAGACAACTCTCTCTGATAGCAAAATTCTGCTCAGCTCTGTCGATTTCTCTCTCTCTTCCTCTAATGCTTCTTTTGCAAAAGCAAGGCCCCTCTCCAATTCTACAATTTGTGCATCTGTGTTCTCCTTCTCCTTCAGAATATAATCACACAGTTCTTCGTTATTAGCAAGGGCTTCTTCCAACCTCTCATTGGTAGTGGTGCAGGTGTCCTGGACCTCACCAATCCTTTTTTGCTCGGCTGCCAAATTGAACTCCAGCATCACCACCGTAGGACACGCCGTCTCTAGCTTAGACTTAGCATAGTTTAGTTCAGCCTTTACAATCGCCAATGTCGCAGCCACCTCGATCTGCACCGCCATGGCTCTCTTAGCTACGAACTCCTATACCACTGCCAATACCTCCATGTTGTTAGCCTGCTTCGTATACATCAAGCCTCTAGCACAAGCACTTCGTGCCATTTTTTGCCACCGCTCACCTTCTATTTTTGCCGCCTTCAATTGTTCCTTGAGGGGCTCCATGTCCATCCTTGCATTTACTCATTTACCTAGGAGGGCAGCAGCCAACGTCAGGGACTCCATTTGCGATGAACAGAAGGCCCTTATCTGCTCACCCTCCCCAAATCTGGAGACGCCCTTCATGGCAGCATCTTCTATGATGCCCAACAGATGCTCCGCCGCCATCACGGCTCGCGCGGTCAATGTCACCTCTAACGACTCCTCCCTTTTAGCCAATAACCGACCAGCCACTACACTCAAGTGGCGAACGGTGGTATCCTTGATCTCCACGATTGGGCTTGCTTCCACATTTCCCTCTTGTGCCAAGGCAGGACGTCTCTTTTCCACATCTTGCTTTGCCACACATTCCCCTTTGGCTGAAAGGTCTCCCAATTTAAAAAATGTATAAGACATTAGGTCCAGTAGATAATTTTTATTAGTGAGAGGTCTAGCCTTTGTAAAATAGTTTGGTAAGAAATCCTTTTATTTGTTTTGAAGGATATTTTGTTTCCAATTTTATTCATTAATTTATCTATTGACTTTTTTTTATCTGTTAACTATCTGTTCAAATTTATTTCCTATTTGTTCAAAATGTTTCCTATCTATTCAAAATTATCCCCTATCTATTCATTTTTTTCCTACCTGTTCAATTTTTTTTACCCTATCTATTTGAAATCTGTGAGCTTTTCCCTCTATCTGTTTAAAATCTATGAGTTTCTTCATCTATCTATTGGTATACCTATTTGTTAAAATTCCTTATCTATTCAAATATTTGTCCAAATTTTATTATCTGTTCAATTTTTTTTACTTATTAGTTCAAATCTATTTGTTCAAATATTTTATATATTTAATTTTATCTATTAAAAAACGTTATCTGTTAAAAAAGGTTATCTGTTCAAATTTTCTTTGTGTTCAAATTTGTATCTTTATCTACTTAAATTTTTATACATATACACAGATCTATTTCATCATCATCATCAACAATAAAAATAACAAAAGCATGAACAAAAACAAGAACAACAACAAAATTCAAAGCCAAGATTTGTTTAATCTTAACAGACCTGTTACAAGAAGAAAAAAAAATCAAAGCTGAAAGTATATAATTTGTCAAGAGACCAGAAATAAAAGACCAGATCAGAGATTGAAACCCTAGAGTGCATAAATTATGAAGGAAGCTCTGTCTAATGTTGGTGAATTCGAAATATACGATTCTAGATAAGGTCTCGTCTTGGCGATTGAATTCGAAATATACGACTTAACAACTTTGACAACTCAGCATTGTTGATTTGTGCAACGGCAGAGTTGTGGTGGTTGAACTCAGATCAGAGGTCAGAGATAGTGACGAAGGTGGTGGTGTCAGTAGAGGTGGAAGATGGAACGGTAAGAGAAAGAGAGAGAGACGATGGAAAATTAAGGCCTATGTAGTTTGGTTTGGTTTGGTTTGTTTAGGGTTTTGGAAATAATATATAGCTGGGTAATTTGATCTTTTTGTGGGAGGTTATCCTTATGAACAAAGAAAATTTAATTTTGGACTTTTGGCCTGAGTGTCCAATAAACAATCAAGAGGAGAGTCTAATTCTTTTAAAAAAAATAAGTTAAAAAATTGTTTTATTATTTGTCAAAAGTTAAAAAGTTAAGGTCAGCACTCTCAATTAATCACATCTATGCCAGCATGTATGATGTTAATAAAAAATATTTACCTTATTAACTGTCAATAATTTGAAAACTAATAATTTAAATTGATAGTTTAAAAACTAAAATGATACGAGTGTAATAGTTTGAGAGCAGTTAAAATTTTAATTTTTTTTCTTAATTTTTTAAATAAAAAATTATGACAATGAGACATTTATAATTTTTCAAACTATAAAAAACAATTTATATTTCAAGTAAATTTCAAGGGTGTATCTATAATTCATATATATTTAAAAAATGATTGGCCTGTCCTAGGTAATGTCTGGTCCAACATAAAAGATATCCAAAGTTGCCTTAAATTATGAAATATAACAATAAAAAAATTAAATGAAAAAAAATAAAATTTAATGCCAAAATTAGGTAAGGATCCAATCTACAAATAAAATAAAAGTTTATAGTGAAAGAAAGAAGGAAGGTCAACGGGAGAGAAATCGCTACATATGACATGTAACAAAAAAAATTAAACATTTTTTAAATTTATGATTATTACAAAAAAATACTTTTATTTTTTAAAATTTTAAAAATAGGCACAATATATTTTTTTCAATTTTAATATATTTTAAAATATATATTTATACCTCCATGGATCCACAAAGTACCCAAAACGTATCCATTATGTACTCGAGCCATGCCCATGCCCATGCCCATGTCATATTTGAACCATACTCAACATTCACAAAAAAAAATAAATAAATATATATATATTAGATACATATTTTGCATATTCAGTACACATGCAATTGTATTAGTATTTGTCCTCGTAACGACTAAATATCCAGTACTCATACAATAATATTTTTAGTATACCAATGCTTGATAAAAGCTGAGGTTGAAGACTAAGTTTGACAAGAGTTTATTTTATGAATAAATATTAGGAATGAGGATGATATTATATATAATGGGTATTATAAACTAATGATAAAGTTCACAGTATGATAAAAACTATATGGTTGAGTTAGAGAGAGAGAAGGGATATCTCACCCAATTCATTTGTAATTTTTCTACTGATGACACCATATAAAATAATATTACTATTGTAATATTTATTTATATTTTGGTTATGTTTTTCACTATGCCTTCCATGCACTATTTTTGCTCACCAGAATCAAGTTTTTCATATTGATGGGCATAATTCAAATAGGTGGTTCAATGGGCTGTTCAAATAATTCCTAACCTAACTTAGACCCAATGGCCAGACAAAAAGAAGAGATAAGCTGCCCCTTTTTGTTCCGTGAATTCTATAACATGGTGACGCTGCCATGACCAGCTACAGATAGCTATAGACTTATGGCTGATAAGACAGCGTGAAAAGACAAAGACAGCGGAGCAATCATGAGTGGGGCACGGTAAGCCAAGAGGCCAACAAAGGTATGAAAAACATTAATACATATATACTCTCTCTAGCGATTTCTGAATTCTTCTTTCTGATCTGACTTAATCATCGGAGGGTCCTCAGGAAGGAACTACATCCCTTGGGTCCTTCCTACTAGACTTGATGCAGGTACTGCAGAAAGACGAAGTTCAGCCAACCCATGGAGCATCCAGATCTTGTCCGACTCATTTCTCGTCCGACCAAACTGCATCATCAATTGCCGCTATCTCTAGGAACTCTCTGGTTGACAGTTGTGTTCATTGTCGTCAGAGTGAATGGTTATGACGAGATCCATGGCTTCATAACACAATACCGGCAACCTTCAAGCTGAGTCCCTCAACCTGAACAACCCACCTCCATATTTCACATAACTTAGTAACAGCATCAATCGCCTAGCTAAGCAAAACCAAGTTCTAATCAATGTTTTGTTCTAGCATGATTTACTTGCTACGAAAATCTACCGCCGTCAGACTAGCTTTATACTAGCAAAGAATGAGGCAGCACTATAACAGCAAAGTCAGACCCAAAGAATTCGCAGTGGGAGACCTAGTCATAAAGAAGGCAACTCTGGGTACCAAAAACCCAACCGAGGGCAAGTTAGCAGCTAAGTAAGATGGGCCTTATATTGTCAAATCTAGACCGCATCCAGGCACTTACCGTTTACAAGATATGAAAGGCAGAGATCTACCTCATCCATAGAACACTAAGCACTTGAAGCAGTACTTTCAATAAAATGAAGCTCTTTTTCCATGTCTCATTTATTTTATTGTCCTGTTTAAATCCGATCACTTGTTGTATTCTGTTTTTTCAATACCATGTGTAAGTCGACCCTAGCAAGACTTCATATCAATGAGAAAAACATTCAACTTCTGCTATCTGTGTTGCACATTTTGTAAGTTTTAAATTAACAGAAAGAAAAAGCCTTAGCTAGACTGAACACAAAGACCTCGGTCAGACTAAGTCCAAAAGGCTCAGGCAGACTGAGTCCAAAAGCCTCAGCCAGACTGAGCACGAAGACCTCAGCTAGACTGAGTCCAAAAACCTTAGCTAGACTGAGCATGTAGACCTCAGCCAGATTAAGTCCAAATGCCTCAACCAGACTGATCACGAAAACCTCAGCGAGACTAAGTCCAAAAGCCTGACTGAGTCCGAAAGCCTGACTGAGTAAGAAGACCTCAGCCAAACTGAGTCAAACCTTGCGGTAAGAGCTAATCTATCAGCTGACCGTCTAAGGCACCCATTCGGGGTATACGACCTTGCGATCTTGAAAACTTAAAAGCAATAGATAAACATTTCTCCAAGATGAGCATAAGAACAAATGAAGAAGGTTAACATCATGAAGTGGAACCAAGCACTAATATACATCAGACATCCATGTGGAAGGCCATGCAAGAGACCTCCATATAGAAGACCATGCAGGAGACCCCCATGCTGGAGACCACCATATGGAAGACTGTCATGGGGGAGACCACCACATGGAAGACCTCCATATGGAAGACCATGCAGGAGACCACTATGTGGAAGACTATGCGGGAGACCTCCATATGGAAGACTATACAGAAGACCACCATGTGGAAGACCATGTGGAAAACCGCCATGAGGTACCATATGGAAGACCTCCATATGGAAGACCATGTAAGAGACCCCCATGCGAGAGACCACCATGTGGAAGACCATGCGAGAGACCTTTATGTGGAAGACCATGTAGAAGATCACTATGTGAAAGACTGCTATGTGGGAGACCACCATATGGAAGACCTCCATGTGGAAGACCATGCAGAAGACCCCCATATAGAAGACCGCCATATGGAAGACCACCATATGGAAGACCACCGTATGGAAGACCATGTAGGAGACCCCTATATGGGAGACTACCATGTGGAAGACTATACAGGAGACCTCCATATGGAAGACCATACAGAAGACCGCCGTATGGAAGACCATGTAGAAGATCGCCATGCGAGAGACCACCATATGGAAGACCTCCATGTAGAAGACTATGCGGGAGACCCCCATACAGGAGACCACCATGTAGAAGACCACCCCCACGCAGGAGACCACTATATGAAAGACCTTCATGTGGAAGACTATGCGGGAGACCTCTATGTAGAAGACCATGCGGAAAACCATGTGGAAGACCCCCATCCGGGAGACCACGATATAAAAGACCTCCATGTGGGAGACCACCATATGGAAGACTTCCATATGGAAGACCATACCGAAGACCACCATGTGAAAGACCATCGTATAGAAGACTATGAAGAAGACTGCCATGCAGAAGACCCCTATGTGGGAGACCACCATATAGAAGACCTCTATGTGGAAGACCATACAAGAGATCCCCGTGCGGGAGACCACCATGTGGAAGACCATGCGGGAGACCCCTATGTAGAAAACCATGCAGAAGACCACCATATGGAAGACCGCCGTCTGGAAGACCATGTGAAGATCGCTATGTGGGAGGCCACCATATGGAAGACTTCCATGTGGAAGACCATACGGGAGACTTCCATACAGGAGACCACCATGTGGAAGACCTCTATGTACAAGACTATGCAGGAGACCACTATTTGGAAGACCTCCATGTGGAAAACCATGCAGAAGACCCATATGCGGGAAACCACCATATAGAAGACCTCTATGTGGAAGACCATGCAGGAGACCACCATATGGAAGACCTCCATATGGAAGACCATGCCGAAGACCACCATATGGAAAATCGCCATATGGAAGACTATACGGGAGACCTCCATGTAGAAGACCATGCAGAAGACCCCCATACGGGAGACCACCATATGGAAGACTACCTTATAAAAGACCATCCGGAAGACCTCCATATGGGGAGACCGCCATGTGGAAGACCTCCATGCAGAAGACCATGCTGGAGACACCTATACATGAGACCACTGTGTAGAAGACCTCCATGCTGCAGACCCCCATGCCAGAGACCGCCATATGGAAGACCATGCGAGAAACCGCCATGCGAGAGAACCCTATGTGGGAGACCACCATCTGATCAGCAGCTTGAATTCTATCAATATCAAATGGAGACTGAGCAAACTGTAACTGAGCATATCCATCAACTGGGGCTATTCCAACAACAACTCGAATATACAAAACCTTAGCAAAAGTGCGCGCCAATGTGCTCTTACTTTGAGTCACCACTGTCGGATCAACTGATTCCATCTCGAAAAAATCATGAGAAATTGATACTCTTCAGTTTTTCTTCATCATCATCACACTCCACCACTTCCTCTACTCTCCACACCCAAAACCAAACCCAAAAAAATCACAAGTTTCTAGGTATATAGATATAGCGAGAGAAAGTGAAACAATTTTGCTTCTCTCTCTCTAAATAAGTCACTGTGATTCGAAGGATTGTCGTAGTGGGTCTCTTGAAATCTGAGAAAAAGAAAAGTTTTTATGGACTACTTGACAAAACATCAATCAAGCATGTCATTCAACAAATAAATTGGTAGGGCCAACTAAGCAAAGCAAAGCAGCACAACAATTCCAAACATAGAGATAAGTATTGAATTTTGGAAAAAAGACATGAAAACTAACCAAGCAAAGCAGTCAACAATCAAAAAGCTAGCAGGTCCCATAGTGATCATAATACAACAAATATCAAAAATCAAATTCACATGAATTATTTTCAAACAACCAAACAAAAGTCTTGCATGAACTCCATCCAAAAATCAATTACTACCTTGAGTGGGACTAAGTTGTTGGAATAATGAAGCCCAACAAATCAACAAGCTTATTTTACTAATCACACGCAATGTGCATTATTTTAACTAAGCACTATCACATTAAATCAAGCAATGGATCAGGCGCGTGTCAAAATCGGGCGCGTGTCAAATCAAGATCAAGCAATACAAGCACAATTGAGCATAACAAATAAGGCAATTTTGAATCCCTTCGTTGGACTAAAGCTGCACTCGGGAATGAGGGACTACTGATGGGCATAGCCTAAATAAGTGGTCCAATGGGCCGTCCAAATAATTTCTAACCCAACTTAGACCCAATGGCTAGACAAAAAGAAGAAATAAGCCATAGACTACAACGGTATGAAAAATAAATAGTTTTTGACATGGCGATGCTACCATAGCCAGCTACAGATAACCATAGACTTATGGCTAATAGGACAGTGTGAAAAGACAAAGACAACAAAGCAATCATAAATGGGGCACGATAAGCCAAGAGGCCAACAAAGGTATGAAAAACATTAATACATACATACTGTCTCTAGTGATTTCTAAATTCTTTTTTCTGATCTAACTTAATCATCGAAGGGTCCTCAGGAAGGAACCCCACTCCTTGGGTCCTTCCTACCGAACTTGGTGCAGGTACTGCTGGGAAGACGAAGTTCAGCCAACCCATGGAGAATCCGGATCCTCTCCGAGCCATTTCTCATTCGACCAAACTGCATCATCACATATGAAATTCATATTATGTTGTCAAAAAAATGACATATTATTTGGGCTTTGAGCAAAGCTTCCAAACTTGCACAAAAGAGGTGACAAGTTTTGCTATATAAATACTTAGCATGCCTGTGTGCAACACGGCCTTTTTTTTTTTTTTTTTGCCTAGCTATCTCTTCAATTATTCACAAGATGGCCTTTGCATGAATAACCAAATTACATGCCCATGGCAAGTCATGTATGGTGAAATGTGAAAAAATTTGCAAGGTGACAAAATTAGCTAGTAATTGTTTATAATTTTTTTTTTTCATTTTAAGAATTTATGCCAAAGTCTTTTATATAACTTCTGATGATGTTACTGATCCAAAGAAGGGTGAGTCGGGCCGACCCACGCTTCCAACACCTTTCACCGATCTCGAAGCTCGCTAGTGGTGCCTACAAAAAGGTCCAACAAGGAATGGGAGTCCCCCAGCGGACAATCTGACGATCAAGTTAGAAAATGGAAGGTTGACTGTGTAGAGAGAAAGAGAGAGGAAGAATAAAGAACTTAACCTTTGATGTGTCTTGGAATCCTCCTTATATCCTTTGTCCATCATTTCCTTGTCTATTCCGACCTGTCGTGTTAATCGAAAGTCTATGCTCTAGCTTGCATTGTTCACGGTGAGGCTTCCTGTTTCGACGTAAAGGGGTTGTCGTATTTAATGCTGTAGGAGCCTCATTAATGGCTGATGTGTGGTGGTGCAATAACTTTGCAGGATCTTTGTCTGCTTACGTGGCTGGTTCCCTGCTTGATAAGTGTTTAGATGCCATTGGTTCCTGGTCTAACATTGAGTTCTCAAAGGTGCTGGGCTTTAGCACTTGAACCATGAATTGGGCTCTAAGTCATAGGCCAAAGCCTTTTGTGGGCCCACCAATGTTAGTAGTCCCCCATTCTCAAGTGCAGCTTTAGTCCAACGAAGGAAATAAGAAGGAAAATGGGAAGTGTGTTGGGCCGAGCAAAAGGTCGACCGTAAAGAGAAACGATCATGGAAAGAGCCAACCGCGAAAGAGGGGGTCGAGCGAGAAGATCGACTGAGAGGATGGGCGACCGTGGAGAGGGTCGACCACAAAAGAGGGATCAAACGAGAAGATCGACCGAGAGGAGGGCCGACCGTGGAGAGGGTCAACCGCGAAGGGGGGTCGAACGAGAAGATCAACCGAAAGGAGGGCCGACTGCGAAGAGGGGCCGAGCGAGAGACCGACCATGAAAAGGACCGACCGTGGAGAGGACCGACCGTAAAAGGGGGCCGAGTGAGAAGATCAACCGAGGGAAAGACCGATCGTGGAGAGAGCTGACCGTAAAGAGGGGACCGAGCGAGAGGCCGACCGCAAAGAGGGGCCGACTGTGAAGATCGACCGAGATGAGGGCCAACCGTAAAGGGGGGCCAAGCGTGGAAACCAACTGAGAGGAGGGCCGGTCGTAGAGAGGGCCGATCGCGAAGGGGGGCCGAACGAGAGGCTATGGTGGTGCATGTGGCTCGAGATGCAGTGAGGCACGTGATGATGTGAAGTGGAATAGACGGGGAAAGGGAAAGGGATGGGGAATCGTGGTTGTATACGTGACATGATCTAAACCAGTAGTGAAGGAGGCGATACGTTAGTAGGAAACGAAAGGTTAGGACTAGGATAGGACGTGGAAAAGGCGGGGGTTATAATTTTTGAAATTTTCAAACCGGAGAAATTTAACCTTGATCCTTGAAAAATAGGCAAATCGTAGGCATTTGGAGTTATCCGTTTTACATACCTTATTGCGAAAAACCAACACATCCCATGCCTAACCTTATTCGTTCCGTGTGACACTCTCCTCCAACAATTTGCAAACTTCTTCGCGCCTGCATCCAAAGCAATATACAAAAACATAAAAGAGATGGCTCAAGACGAAGCACCGGCCATGAGGTTAAAGGCGTTAGGTGAAGACGATGCGGTGGAGTTGGCGAAGCAATATAAGACGGAGAGGTGAGAAGAAAGAAGGGCGGAGCACGCGATGCGACCTCACCCGTCCACAATGATCGTGGCGGCAAAGCCAATTAGCCAAGTGGGACCTGAACACTGGCACACCAAGGCTGACAAATCGACGTTTACAGAAGAAATACCAGATTCCAGCAAAGATAGAGTTGAAGTTGCCGACGTTGAATGAGAGGGCGTCGGATACAAATCTGATGGAGTTTACATTGTACGAGGAGGCGTTGCCGGAGGAGGTCTGAGGTTGCCGCTCCAACAAATAGTAGTGGACGTATTGAACAAGTTAGAGGTGGCGCCCGATCAACTTATGCCCAATGCATGGAAAATATTATTGGCCTGCGTGATCACATGGGCACAAGCGACCGGGGGAGCAGCGATGACAGCGGATGAGTTCTTTTCTTGCTATAAAGCCTCTAGTCAACAAGAAACGTGGGTGATCTTGTAGGCAGTGGCAGGTAGATGACTAGTGGCGGGTTTACCATCGTCGGTGAAGAGGTGGAGACCAAGGTGGTTTTACGTATCAGCAAATAGTGGTAAAGGGGTGCGCATAATGTAGAAAACTCCCATCAAGTCGGTGGAGCCAAGGCTGGAGGCAGAAGCAGAAAATAAGGTCAAACGAGTGAAGGAGTGGAGGGAGAAGAACGGAGTGAAGTAGGATGACCTTATCCAGCCTTCAACTTTGTTTGCCTTAAGTCTAGGGCCACAGCCGACCGAAGAGGACCCTGCACTGAAAGAGTTAGAGGCGAGGAGGAAGATGCAGGAGGCAGAGGATGAAAGGACATTCGCCAAGGCAGACAAGTACAAAGAATCACAGTTAGATCGTGCACCTAAGTTGGTCATGAAGGAGGGAGTCCGACCACGCCCCAAGCCTCTAGGAGACAAGGATTTGACCAACTTCGCGTCGCTGCCACCCCCAGTGGATCCACTGAAAAAGATGAGCAAAAAGGAGATGGAAACGGTGTTGAAGAAAAAGAAGAAAATGAGGGCGGTTGTGGAGGAGAGTGAGGGTGGGCCAGTGTTGAAGAAGGTGAATAAGGAGATGGTGAAGGCATCTCAAGAAGTAGAGATGGGGGAGACCAGAATGGGGGTGGGAGAGGCCATGGGCCCAAGTGCCCAAGTGGTAAGTGGAGTAGCTGAGCCAAGGCAGTTAGCAGAAGGCGAGCGGTTGGAAGACCAATCACCCAAGAGTGTGCCTGTACAAGAAGTGTCCCCTAGTCCTAGGGTAAGAAGCGAGCGAGCAAGTAGAGCGGAGACGAGGGCCACATTGAAGACCACCACGTATCATGTTCATGCGGTGGCCGGTCATTTAGCGAAAGAAGGGGGTGAAGCCATGGTCGCCGCAGACCGTCTCCTAAGGGTAGTGGAGGATGCGACCGTGCAGTCGATGGCGCAATTTATAGAGGCCAACCTCCTGAGAGGGTTCTGCTCAGTGCAGATAGAAGCGACGGCCTTGGCGGCAACCATGCTGAATAAGGCGACGCAGGCGAAGGTGGAGGTAGAGCCGCTGAAGGCCCAACTGGAAGGGGTGAAGGCTGAATTGCAAAAACTTAAGGGTAGAGACGACGAGCTGGAAGAAAGTCGCGCGCAGTGCCTGTGCAAAGGGCCTAGACTATACGCAAAGGGCAAAGAAGATGGAAGTATTAGCGGTGGTGCAGAGCTACTTGGTAGAGCGCGCTACCTCTGAGCTCGTCGTCGCCAAATCGAAGCTGGAAGTGGTGCGCCACAAGGTGGTATCGCTGGAGTTTGAGCTGGCAGGCGAGCAGAGGAAGATAGACGTGATCCAAGAAGCCTGCAACACCGCCAAGGAAAGGTTGGAAGAGGACTTCTCCAACAACGAAGATCTGCGCGACCAGGCCCTAAAAAACAAAGAATAAGCAGATGGGGATATCACGGAGTTGGAGAGAACGCTGGAAGAGGAGAGGGCCAAAATGGCCTCTGGGAGGGCGGCGTACCCAGACCTCTACGTGGTGGCAGTGGAGCAGTTTAAACGGTCTGCCGAATCCCAGATGGCCATCGACGCAGCGGTCGCGAGAAGTTTGGCCAAGGAGGGTGAGGGGGGTGTTGGGCCATTAAGAATGGCCGCTAAAGGTAGGAGCGAAGAAGAAGTGATCCAAAGTTTTCAACGGTCAAACTTCTACAAGCACGAGATGAGCCAGTACTAGGACAATGGCTGGATAAGCTTCAAGTATAAAGCGCAAGAGCTATTTCCAGATGTGGACTTCAGTCTGGTGAAAGTAGGAGAGTATGACATTGCCCAAACTCCCCTGGATAAGGAGGTGGAAGAAGAAGATCTGGCGTCCAACAAAGGGGAGTGAGAGTTTAGTGTTTTCTTATTTTTTGGTTGTTGTTGTTGTTGTTGTTGGTTTTTTTTTTTTTTTTTTTTTTTGTAATGAAGTAAATGTGATTTCTGTAATAAAGTGTATAATGGTGCAAGTTGTTAATAAATAAAAGTGCCAGTTCTGTTATGGTTTGTTTTTGTTGTTGTTGTTGTTGTTGTTTGTATTTTATTTTTATTTTTTTTTTATATGTGTGTATGTGTGTGTGAATGGCAAAATTGGACAAGTAATCTAACTTGTATGAATGGTAAAATTGGATAAAAATCTAGCTTAGGTAAAAATGACCTGGGATAAGAATAAATTGAGATTTAACTAAGTAGTGGCACTATGTACAACTCAGTCTGGCTGGGTAGGCTCACTCAGATTGGCTGAGCTCTTCATACTTAGCCTGGCTGAGACTTGGAGGGCTCAGTCGGGCTGAGGCTTGGTTTAACTCAGTCTAACTGAGCTCTTTATGCTCAGTCTGGCTGAGACTTTGAGGGTTCGGTCGAGCTGAGCTCTTTATGCTTAGTCTGGCTAAGACTCGGAGGGTTCAGTCAGGCTGAGCTCTTCATGCTCAATCTGGTGTAGATGTCCCCGAACGTCTCGGGAGAAATCCTGTTTTGTTCATTGGGCTCACTACAGTTCGGACTCGATGTCACGGTCCTGTATCTAATCTCGCGGAGTGCAATGCAAGACCGATGAATCATCAAAGAGTTCAAATCCGGCAAATCGTTTTGAAAAACTAATTTTTAAAAAGAAGTGTCAAACATGGACTGCTTTGCCAGATACAGAGTCGCCACCTAAATATTTTATTTTGGAGGAATTTAGGAAACCCTGACTCGTGCCTAAGGCCACGAGTCCGTGATCACCAAAGTTGCCTCGGCTCGAGAACTTGGGTACGATTGGGGAAGGTCATTTCATGAGTACCCCCGCTCGCCCGATAAAAGATTGGCCTTTACTAACCATAATATCGAGTTTTGAAAACATTATGTGCTCTTATTCCGGTTATTAGCCTAGAATTACTATGTGATGCACAAAATATACAAGCATAGACTGGATTGTTTGAGTTGGAACAAAACATTTCATGTTTGTTTATTTGAAAGATGGTTTGATGCTACTATTCACAAGTAGGCTAAGATGTAGATTTTCCACCCTCAAGTGGGCTTAAGAAAACATGATTTTGCCACTCTCAAGTGGGCTTAAAACTCTTAATTGGTGAATTGTTCCAATTCAAATAACCCAACCTTCACCCACAGGCATTCAGGCAGTTATATCACATAACAAATAGCCTCATGGTAAGCATGCTATCATGGCAGTCACTCACACGCATGCAAGGATGCTAAAACATAAATACTTACCGAGTACTCCAAGCCAAAGAAAGAAGCTAATTAGAAATCATGCATAAATCCTAACTATGCTGAAATGTCTAATGCAACACATACAAAAATGCAACTAAGATAGGCTCAGCTATTCTAAAATGGCATATGAAATACAACAACTGATACACGTATTCAACTCGGAATTGAAATACAATGCAGTTAGTATGATGCGCCGAGCCCGGTGCATGCAATACAGATGAATAAATGCAAACATGCAAACATATAGATGCTAATTGAAACGTGCCCTAAAACTAACCATCATAAGCTGGTAAATAAAAGGGAGAAAGACGTGGGGTTAGAAGACATACATTACACACACGCACACTTATTACAACATTGCCTCTCCTCGGAGGGTCTGAATAAATAATACACAACCGAATGAATAACAAATTATAGCTAATTATTATACAACCCTAATTAATTAACAAGTTAACTAAAATAAATAAGCTAGCATGTAAAACATATGAAATGGACTGCCTCAGCTCGGTCTTGAATGATAAGGAATGCATGCATGCTCGAGTCGGCTTACCGAAAAATTCGTCGCGATGCCCTAATTTGCCTCTGTTTGCAACTGGTCCCAGAACACTATACAAAGCTCCAGAAGGTTGCTGACCAATTTTTGTTGCTGGTTTTCGGTTTGCTGCAACAGAGAGCAAGAAAGGGGCATGGTAAAGTATTTTCAACATATGTATACACGACCACTCTCCTCGTTATTGCATAAGCTCTAGGGAGTATAGTCCTCAATCCTCGTGCCACCAATCACGCATCTCGATACATGATGGCTAAGGAGTTGAATTGCACGACTCGATGTAAAATGAATGCACATATAAACACAACAAGGCCTAAACTCCATCATGGGTAATCCGGAGTGTCGGTGACCAAGAATCGAGGCACGTTATGTCACTTGGAGTACGAAATGTCCCTCGTTTCCCGTGTTTGGACTAAACCCTATTCCAAACACAATGCAATATACATGGCATACACAATGCAACAACTATCATGCAATCCTAAACGAAGTGCAACTAAGACATGCAAACATGCAAGGAATGACATGCAAAGGTGCAACTAGCATACGCAATGCTATGAACTACGAATGGCATACTCAATGCACGTGACGCTATATGGCATACACAACGCACATATGACGATGGACATACACAAAGGCATAATCAAGGCATACACAATGTGACGATCAAGCATGTGACAACATGGACATGGCATACACAATGCAAGATGGACTTAAACTAAAATGAATGGGCCTCAGCCACACTCAAATCAATGGTTAAACATGATGAAATTAGGCAACAAAACACATGTAAACATGCACAAATGCAAGAGACCAAACCTAAGGCACCAAATGCAACTCTACCAATGCATGGCAAGGGATGAAATATGGCATACAATCACACATTTTTCAGCTCTGAAATGACATGCAAGATGGTCCCAAATCACGTAAACACCTCACACAATGCATGCTAGATGGCTCGGATACCGAAACTAGTGAAGTGCATTACACTAGGGGTACACAAAGCAATGCTCAAATGACCCAACCAGCCCCAAACAGTCCCTATGTAGGTCCAAGATAGCAGGAAAATGGTCTAAAATGATGGCTCAAAATGCATAGAGATGAAGCTTATGCAATGGTCCATAAATGAGGTATTCATGCACAACTCTCAAACACGTTTAAAGAATGGAAAACATGGGAATATGGCATAAGTGTAGGCTCTGAAATGACATGCTCAATGGCCCCAAAACATGAAAACACCTCAATATAAGCATGCAATAGGCTTCAAAACTCAAGGCTAGGCAAGGGTATTACACTACAACTATGCATAGCCAGCATCATTTGACCATGAGGCATAAAAACAGAGCTAAGGCAGTCCAAAATATGCACAAAATCAGTTTAAGTCATGGCCAAAAAGTGCTAGAATCAAAGGCGGCCAAAATAGCATGCAATATAAGCTAGTAAAGAGGATTTGCACTACAAGCATGTGAGGCAATCAAGAGGCCACTAAACCAGCAAAATTCAGAGGTATGACATGCCAAATAAAGCCAAAAACCCACTGAAACATGGTTAATGCATGCAAGAATGAGATGCTCCTTTAATATGCTATAAAGAGGGTTATTCTACACATGCAAGATGGACATCTAATATGGAAAAACAAGCTCTGGAAAGAGCCTATGCAGGTCCTAAAACTCACCAAAAATGGCCTGAAACATGGCTTGAAAGCATGCAAATAAGGGCTCCTTTGTTAGGCCAAATGTGCTAGAAATCAAAGCAAGGAGAGAGGGGGTCACCCCTCTCTAATTTTGGCACTCAAAATAGCATCTTAGCCACTAAAAATCCACTGGATTTTAGTGGCTAGAAGGCCAAACAAAGGTCAATGCAAAGGCCCTAATGCATGGCTCAAAATAAGGCAAAATGAAGCATGCAAGGGGGTAGATGACCCCCAATAGAAAAATGATCTTAAACAAACATGTTAAGGACCTCAAACTAAGACTTTTTTCAGTTGATGACAAAGCTCAAATATGCTTTCAAGTATAGGTAAAAGATGAAGCAAAATAAAGCTTAAAAGAGGGAATAAGGTGTTACCCTTGTGGCTCAGCAACTCCAGCAGCTTATGGACCAAAAATGTAGCTCCTTAGGACCTCTCAAGACCCTCCAAGAAGCTTAGGTTGGTTTTGGAGGTGTTAGGCTAAGAGGTAGTGTGCAAAGGGGCAAGAACTTAGCACTTTTGAGCCTTGAATGTAGAGATATAGAGAGAGAGGCATTGTCTGCCTTAGAAAAAAATTTTGAACCCTCTACAAGGAAGGGGAGGCCTTCCTTTATAGACAAGGGAGGCTAAAGCTTCTCCAAAAAGCTTAAAACCAAGCTTAAAGGTCCTCCATACACGTGTATGGAGGATCCTTTCTGTGCCTTCCAACTGGCACAGCTGGCAACAACTCACAGAGACAAGACTGAGAAAGGCAGGCCGACCAGTTCAGGTGGTCAGCCGACCAGTTCAAAAGGGTCAAGTGGTCGGCAGCCCTAAATGGTGGTCTCCTAATTGAATTCAAGCTAGTGGTATGGTGGGAGACCCACAAATGTGGCTTAAAAATCAAGGAGACCAGCTTTCTAACAAGAAAATCGGCCGGCGGGAGAAAAGGTGGTCTCCAAGAGAAAAGGTGGTCTCTCACCCTTGTACTACCTTCCAAACAATGAAAACAAGGTCCATGCCAAAAATGAACCAAGACGGATGCAAAACGAGGGTGTAGACACCCCATTTTTGACCGTCCTCAAGACTTGGATGTCACCGTTTGAACACTCGGCGATCATTCATGTTTGTGTTCGTTTTGAGTTCTCGGAGGTCTTGGCTACACGTCTTGCCTCAGGATCTTTTAACTTACCTGTTCAGTGCTTGGTTTTGCACCAAGATTTGTTTGTTTTTGCACTTGAGGGTAGGAGGTGGCATGTCAGCCATCCCTTAAACCCACCGGCCGTGGCTTGAGGCCACCAACCTTTCTTTATCTCTACCGATCATTTGTTTGGCCGGTCGGCCATTTATTTGGCCGATGGTCTCCTTCTCTGGCCGATGCCCCATTTTTTCCTCTTTCAGGCATTGTGCATGCCAATTGTGTCAACTGGAGTGGACGGACTTGTCCTCCATACACGTGTATGGAGGAATTGCACCCTTTGTACCTTTTTGCTCAAGCTTTTTGGAGAAGCTTGCACCCTTTGCTCAAGCTTCTTAAGGAAGCTTGACCCTTTGTCTTAGCTTCCTCAAGAAGCTCAGACCCTTTGCCTTAGCTTCTTTAAGAAGCCTTGACCCTTTTTGTTTAGCTTCTCTTAGAAGCTTAGGCCTTTGCCTTGTCTATATAAAAGGGCCCTCCCTCTCCTTTGAAAGGGGTTGAGCAAAAAAAAAAATAGACCTAATACATATATATCTGATATATATACCTTCTCTCTCTATATCTCCCTCTCTCTCTTCATTTGTGTGTGTTAGAGAGCCAAAAAGTGTGTTTTGTTCCTAGTTTTGCACTAAGTCACCTAGCATTACACCATACTTCGACTTTGGAGGTGTTGAGGGTTTGTTCTTGAAGTTTTGAGTTGGTTTTGATCAGAAGAAGGCGGCTGGACTTGCTGTTCTTGAAGTGTTCCTCAAGGGTAACACAATTTCTTTGTTTTTCCCAATCTTGCACTAGCTTTTACCCCCCTTTACATGCTGTTTTGAGCTTTGTGTATAACATATAAAAGTTCTATTTTTTTGTGTTTAAGACATTTCATTAAGGTCATTTTGGTGTTAGGGGTCGACCTCCCCCTCTTAGGCCTTGTTTGGCCCTTTTTGTGCTTTCCTTGTTAAGCTTTGAATACCTTTGTGCATTGGCCTTCTCACCACTGAAATCCAAAGGATTTTTAGTGGTGAAGAAGAGGTTTTGAGGTCTTGCATAGGGGAGGGACACCCCTCTCCCTTTGTGTCTCATTTATTCATATTTTGGCTCACAAGGGTAGCATGCATGCTTAGTTGTTTTTGGCTCCATTTCAGAGGTTTTTGGGTGTTATATGGTTATATTATATCTCTTTCTTTGGTCGGATTTATGGCCCTTTGCATGCACAATATACTTGCCTTGCATTCCTCCATTTTGCCCGGAAGGGTGCCATGCATTTAGGCCTCCATGCTTGCATGTTCTAGCTTGACTTCATGAAGCTTTTGGTCATATTTCATCATGCTTGAGGTCTGTTGGGTACTGATTTAATCATGTTTTCCATGTTTGGTATAGCCTCTTTACATTTTGGCTTGTAAGCCTTGAGTGTGTGGGTCACTAGTATGCTTAGCTTAGCTTATTCTCATGATTTGGCATCATTAGAGATCATATTTTAGTCCATAATCCATGCTTGTATGCTTGCATTCATCATTCTTTCCTTGCCTTGAAGAGGTGTCCTTTTGTGCCTTGAAATGAAGCATTATGCATGCCTATGTGTTTGAGGCTTTGGGTTGCCATATCAGTGGGTTTTGGGGCTTATTTTTGCATGATAAAACTCTGTTTTGCATTGAAAAATTCATGCCATGTTTGCTTGGGGTAGGTGTTGAGTAATGCCCTCTTTTGTGGCCTTGAATGCCTTCCATTTCGCATCCATTTCCTAGCATGTCTTGGCATCATCCTTCGCATGCTTTTCAGAGTTTAACACGAGTATTTAATGTCCATGTTTATCACCTTTAAGTGTCCTTGAAAGTTGCCCCTTCCATGCTTAGGTGATAGGCCTTGGTATGTGCATGCTTGCATGCGTGATTTGTGTCCTTGTGCCTCATCTATAGCCACTGTTTTGGGGCATGGCTGAGGCCTCCCATTTCAGTTTAAGTCCACCATTGCATGTTTTGACATGTTGCATTACTTTGGTCTCATGTTTGCATCGTATCATCTTTGCATGTTTGCATTGTTGCTTAGCTAGTTGCACATCATGTTTGCATCGCATGTTTGGCACATTACATACTTACATTATAGGTCACATTACATTTGGCATGTTTTGGTACCTTAGCCTTATGTGCATACTTGAGTCACATCTCACACATGCATTGCATTTTTGCTTGGTAAGCATGAAGAATGAGGCGTGTTCGTACTTAAAGTGACGAAACACGTCTCACTCCTCGGTCGCCGATCCCCTTGATCTCAATATGATAGGGCGTTAGCACTCATTTGTTTTGTTGCATGCATTTACATTGAATTGCAAACTTGGTGTCTTTGGCCATCATGCATCGAAGTGCGTGATTGGTGGCCCGAATATCGAGGGCCACCCTCCCTTGAGTCTATAGCATGATTGGGAGAGTGGCCATGCACACATTACTTTGAAAATTCCATACCATGCACTGTCTGTCCTCTGCTGCTATCAAAATAGGGTCTTGCAGGAAGAAATGGCCGGTCGACCACTTTTGGTGCCGACCGGCCATCATTGTTAGCCGATGACACAAGATTTGGCCGATAATCCCATTCCCATGGCTGGTGGCCTTCTGTTCTGGCCGGTGGAAATCCAAAACACTCAGAAGGAAGTTCAAAGCAGTTCTGGAAACTTTCATAACTTTCAGAGGAGCAAGGTAGTGTAAACAGAGGCAATAGTGGCATGGTACCGGGTTGCCGGGCGCGGCAAATCGAGCATGCATCATCCCATCATTCCAAGGCGGGGCTACGGCCACCTTTCTTTTGTAATTAATTTGTTGATTAATTAGAAGTTTTGTAATTAATTAATTAGTTAGTCAGCTAGTTAATTAGTTAAATCTGTATTATTTATTCAGACCCTCCGAGTGAGGGCAATTGTGTAATAAGTGTGTGTGAGTGTGTGTATGTCTTCCAACCCTACGTCTTTCTTCCCTTTTATTTACTAGTTTTCGATGGTTAGTTTAGGGCATGTTTTGATTAGCATACTTATGACAGCATATTTGCATACATTCATTCGTAATGCACGCACCGGCTCGGCGCATCATGCTAACTGCATAGTATTTCAAATCTAACTTGAATACATGCTATCTGTGCATTTCACATGCCATTCTTAGATTAGTCGAGCCTATTCTAGTTGCATTTTATATGTGTTGCATTAGCCATCTTAATATGAACTAAGATCATGCATTTGATTACTAACTAGTTTCTATTTTGGCTTTGAGTACTAGGTAGGCTCTTATGCTTTAGCATCTCGCATGCGTGTGAGTATTGCCATATTAGCATGCTTACCATGAGGCTATATGCTTATGTGATATATCTGCCTAAATGCCTGTGGGTGAAGGTTGGGTTATCTGAATTGGAATAATGCATTGATTACGAGTTTTAAGCCCACTAGATAGTGGCAAATCACTATGTTTTTCTAAGCCCACTTGAGGGTGGCAAAATCCGCATTTTAGCCTACTTGTGAGTAGTAAACCGCTTTCAAAAACAAACATGAAATGTTTTGTTCCAACTCAAGCAATCCAGTCTATACTTGTACGCTGTGCGCATCACATAGTAATTCTAGGCTAATAAACCAGAATAAGAGCACATAATGTTTTCAAAACTTGATATCATGGTTAGTAGAGGCCGATCTTTGATCGGGCGAGCGGGGGTGCTCACGAAGTGACCTTCCCTAATCGTACCTAAGTTCCCGAGCCGAGGCAACTTTGGTGATGACAGACACGTGGCCTTAGGCAACGAGTTAGGGTTTCCTAAATCCCCCCAAAAATAAATATTTAGGTGGCAACTCTGTATCTGGCAAAGCAGTCCATGTTTGGCACTTCTTTCAAAAAAATCTGTTTTCAAAAACTATTTGCCGGATTTGGACTCTTTGATGATTCATTGGTCTTGTATTGCACCCTGCGAGATTAGATACAGGACCGTGACATTGAGTCCTGAACTGTAGTGAGCCCAATGAACAAAATGGGATTTCCCTCCCAGGACGTTTGGGGGCGCATCTACAGAGGGTTTGGGGGCTAAAACGCGCAGCCGGGTGCCCCAAAAACTGACTGTTAAGCATCGAAAGCGGCGTGCGACCATGAAGGTGGTCTTCCGGGCCATAGTGTCCCTCTAGAGAAAGGAAACAAGGTGTGTGCCAAAAATCGGAGCAAACGGTTTAAGCAGTCCCGACTCGAGACGCACGGCCGACGGCTCCGAAAATCGAAAACTGGTCTCTAAACGAGAACAGTGGTCTACGACCACGAAAAGTAGCCTACGGCCACTGAGAGATGGTCTATGAGACCTCTCCCTCCCTTTGGGAAGAGAAAATAGAACCTGGTTCGCAAATCGAGGTAAAGCACAAAAGAGTCCCGAAGTCCGGAGGCAAGGCTCTCAGCCGAGACTCCGTAACCTCAGAACGAGCACAACATGCGCAATCACCGAGCGCTCAATCGATGACGTCTGAGTCTTAAGGTCAGTCAAAAATGGGGTGTCTACATCTGGTTGAGACTTGGAGGGCTCAGTCGAGCTAAGGCTTGGCTTAACTCAGTCTGGCTGAGCTCTTCATGCTCAGTCGGGCTGAGTTCTTCATGCTCAGTCTAGCTGAGACTTTGCAGGCTCAGCTAAGACTGCTGAGTCGGGCTGAGGCTTGGCTTAACCTAATTTGGCTGAGCTCTTCATGCTCAGTCTGGCTGAGACTTTGGGGGCTCAGTCTGGCTGAGACTTAGTCTAAAACTTGTCATTGAAGCACAACATAGATAATAGAGATGTGAAATTGTTGTCATTAAGGCACAGTCTGTCGACCACAAATTTACACCGTGTATGGAAAAAGCAAAAATGAACAAGTGTTCAGATTGACAAAAGAGAATATACAACAATTAAATGATGCAAAAACAGGAGACGCCATTTTACTGGAAATAACACTTCAAGTGTTTGGCATTCCATAGATGAGAGAGGTCTTTGACTTCCATATTTTGGAGATGGTAAGTACCCGGCCAAGGTAGGGCCTTGACAACGTAAGGTCCTTCCCATTTGGCTGCTAGCTTGTCCTCAGTCGGATTTTTAGTGGCAAGTGTTGCTTCGCGCAAGATGAGGTCTCCCACTACAAACTCTTAAGGTCGGACTTTGCGGTTATAATGTGTTCTCATTCTCTGCTGATATGATGCCCGTTTGACAGCAGTTACCTCTCTGAGCTCTTCAACTAGGTCCAGGTTAGTCCGATACAACTCTTCGTTTAGTTCAGGATTCGAATGTAGGACCCGAGGGGTCTATAGGCCGATTTCCACTGGGATGATTGCCTCGGCGCCATATGTTAAGAGAAAAGGGGTCTCCCCAATAAGGGTGCGAACTGTCGTTTGATAAGCTCAGAGCACATTTGGTAATTCCTCAGCCTAGAGTCCTTTGGCGGCTTCCAACTTAGTCTTAATGATCTTCAGAAGGGAGTGATTGGTAACTTCGACTTGCCCATTGGCTTGGAGATGGCTTGCGGAAGAGAAACATGGTCTAATATTGGGCTCTTTATAGAATTTCCTGAACTTGGCATTGTCGAATTGTTTTCCATTGTCCGAGACAATGGCTTGGGAGATATCAAATCGGCACACGATCGACTGCCAGATGAACCTGGTGGTGTTTCTCTCAATAATTGTAGCAAGGGGTTCTGCTTCCACCCATTTGGTGAATTAGTCAATGGCAACCACAGCGAACTTGGTTTGGCTCCTTCCAGTGGGCAAAGGACCAACTAAGTCAATGCCCCACTTAGCGAAGGAGTAGGGACTGCTGAGTGTAATCAGTTCTGTTGGTGGAACATAGGGGATGTTAGCAAAGCGCTAGCATTTATCACACTTAAGCACAAATTTGTTGGCATCTTAATTGAATGTGGGCCAGAAGTAACCGATGCGGAGGATTTTATGAGCCAAAGATCTTCCACCTGAATGATTACCACAAATGCCCTCGTGTATTTCTCTCATTACATAGGTCGCTTGAGCAAGACTGAGACACCTGAGGTATGGGCGTGAGAATCCCCGTTTGTATAGTAGGCTGCTGATAAGGATATAATTGGACGATCGGGCTCTAACTTTAGTGGCTTGTTGTTTATCATCTGGTAACTCCCCTCATGTCAAAAATGGAATGATATCTTAAGCCCATGGAATAGGTTCGTTCTAGAAGAAGTAGATCTCTTGTGGATTTGGCGAAGTTGCCGGATGGGTCAGGTATTCCATGGGCCGGATGGGTCAGGTATTCAATGCGGATGCCATGACTGAAGTCTGACTGGTCGGCCGAGGTTAACTAGGCCATTTCGTCTGCCTTGGAGTTTTCTGACCTAGGAATGTGTCTAATTTGTAAAATATTGAAGAGGCGGACAAGAGGAAGGGCAATGTCCCTGTATGCTCACATCGTTTCCTCCTTTGCATCAAACTCCACAGTAATCTGTCTGACAATCAGTTGGGAATCACTAAATACTTGGATATGGCTTACACCAATGTCTTGGGCCAGTCGAAAACCAGCTATCAAGGCCTCATACTCGGCCTCATATTGCTTGCGTCGAACAGGAAACAGAGGGCACACTTGAAGTACTCACTCTCTGGGGTGGTGACGATTAGACCGGCTCCATTACCCTCTTTGCGGGATGAGCCATCAACACTAAACGTCCAGGAGTAGGGGTCTTCTACATCAGTGGTGAAGTGTGCTGGTGGAGAAGGTACGTTCGGAGTGAGATTGGTGAACTCCAAGATAAAATTGGTGACAACTTGGCCTTTGATCGCTGTTCGAGGTCGGTAGGAGATTTTAAATTGACTTAGCTTGACGGACCATTGCATAAGTCTTCCTGACGATTTTGGTTGTTGCATGACTTTTTTCAGAGGCTGGTCAGTGAGAACCACTATGGAGTGAGCTTGGAAATAAGGTCAAAGGCATCTGGAGGCTATGACCAAGGCGAGGGCCATTTTTTTCTAATAGAGGGTAGTCCCGTTTTACTCCCTTAAGAGCGCGGTTAATGTAATAGACTAGACGTTGTACTGAGCCGCCTTCCCGGATGAAGGCAGCACTGACCGCAGTATTTGATACAGCTAAGTAGAGGAAGAGGGTTTCGCCTAGCAGCGCTTGAGAAAGGAAGGAATGGTTGGCCATGCACTACTTCAGTTGTTAGAAGGTCTCCTCGGATTCGGTGCTCCATTTGAACACCTATTGGAGGACTTTGAAAAATGGAAGACACTTGTCGGTTGCTCGAGAAATAAAGTGGTTGAGGGCAGTAACTCTTCCCGTAAGCCATTGAACCTTATTGACTGTTCTGGGAGACCGCATTTCTATCAGGGCCTTGATCTTTTCGGGGTTAGCCTCAATGCCTCGTTGGCTAACCATGAAGCCCAAGAACTTCACAAATCCCATACCGAAGGTGTATTTCTTCGAATTCAGCTTCATCTGATATTTGCGTAAGGTTTTGAAGGTCTCTCGCAGGTCTGCCAAGTGATCAAAGAAGAGTTTACTCTTGACTAGCATGTCATCGACGTAGACTTCCATGTTCCGACCTATCTGGTATTGAAAGACGGTATTAACCAGGCGTTGGTAAGTTGCTCCGGTATTCTTCAAGCCGAATGGCATAACACGATAGTGATAAGTCCCTTTGTCAGTGATGAAAGAGATGTACTCCTGGTTAGCCGGGTGCATCAGTTTATTGTAGCCGGAGAAGGCATCTATAAAGCTAAGCATCTGATGTCTTGCAGTTGCATCGACCAATAGATTTATCCGGGGGAGGGAATAACTATCTTTGGAGCAAGCCCAATTGAGGTTGGAATAGTCGACGTAGAGTCGCCATTTACCATTATTTTTGTAGACCAAGACTACATTAGATAGCCACCTGGGGTGGTTCACAATTTTTATGAATTGTTTCTTCAGTAGTTTGTCCACCTCAAAGGCGATGAGGGTATTGTGTTCCAGGTGAAAAATATGATGCCTCTGTCTAAAAGGTCAGAAGTGGGGCTCAATACTGAGACGATAAGTGATGAAAGAGGGATCGATACCTGGCATGTCTGAATGGGTCCAAGTGAAGAGATCGTTGTGCTCGACTAAGAGAGCCGTGAGATCAACCTTGGCCTGAGAGGACAGTTGGCTACCAATTCTGGCTGTTTTGGCTGAATTGGTAGGATCGATAGGCACTTCGACAAGTTCCTCCGCTGGTTCCCCTCTTATTAACTCTTCCTCATCTCTAACGTCGAGATCTTCGATGATCATAGCCTCCTTCATTTTGACCTCCTTTAGTGAGGTAACGTAGCTTTTTTTGGCCATCGTCTGCTCGCCCCTCACGGTGCCGACCCCGAGGTCGGTCAAAAATTTCATGGCTAGATGGTATGTAGAGGAGGCAGTTTGGAAAGCGTTGAAAGTCGTGCGTCCGAGGATTATGTTATAAATAGAAGGAAAGTTAACGACAAGGAAAGTAAGTAGCTTGGTAGTCTGCCGTGGATATTCTCCGATGGTGATGGGAAGATCAATGGAGCCTGTGGAGGTCACCTGATTGCCAGTGAAGCCGACTAGCGGGGTTTGGAGAGGGGACAACTTTTCTTTTCCGACCTTGAGTTGACGATAGGCGTTCAGGAAGATAATGTCTGAAGAGTTGCCGTTGTCGACAAGCACCCGTCTAACTTTGTAGTTGGATAGAAGAGTGGAGATGACGAGGGGGTCGTCGTGGGGGTAACGAATGCCTGTGCAGTCGGCCTCTATAAAGGTGATGGGTTCAGACCATTACTTGGGGTGTTTGAAGGGGCGGTCCAATGTCGTAACTTCCTTATCAGACCCTTGTCTGATTTTTCTGAGTTCAGCTCGCTGGGCCGAACGAGATGGCCTTCTGCATGCGATCCCGCTAGCAATGACTCTAATCTCTCCGACTAGGGGGGACGGGATTGCCTTGTGCCCAGGATTGTGGTGGGGGCCGATCATTATCTCGCTTAGGTTGTGCGGGTTGTCGGGGGATATGTCGACGGTGGTTCCCCAGCAGGTCGGTCCTTGGTCGTTGTTAGGGACGGGCTGCCGTGAACTGACTGTGGTGCCTTTGGCATATCAAATCCTCTACCTGGTCTTTAAGGTTAACACATTCCTCAGTGTTGTGGCCATGGTCCTAATGGAAACGGCAGTACTTGGATTGATCTCGCCAGTTGAAGAGAGATCATGATGGTTGGGGCCATTTCAAGTTATAATCTCGTTGAATCTAGTTCAAGACTTGTTCCATGGGGAAATTGAGAGTGGTGTATCATTCGAACCGACCAGGCGGTTGGGTAGGTGCCGGTCGGTCGGCTCGAGCAAGTCGGTCAGTATATTGAAGGATTGCTATGTATATTGGGAGGATCTGGTTTCAGGTTTCTTTCTTTTGTCCTTAGGGGTTGGATTTTTAGGTGTGGTATCTTGGCAAGTTGCCAAAGAATCTTCGGCATTCATATATTTTTGGGCTTTGAAAAAAAATGTGGCCATAGTGGTCGGAGGGTTTTTAGAAAAGGAGAAAAGGAAATCGGAAGGTCGTAAACCGGCCATGAAGGCTGTGAGGATGACCTTGTCGTCGTTTTTCGCTACCTATAGGGCCTTGGTGTTGAAACGGGTGACAAAGCTACATAGTGACTCCCCTTCCGTCTGTCGGATATTAAGCAGTTGAGTTACCGAACGCCACTAGCGCTGAACACCAATGAAATGGCTCAGGAAAGAATCACTTAGGTGTTGGAAAGTAGAAACAGAATCCGGCGGTAGCTGACTAAACCATAGTCGAGCTAACCCTTTAAGCATCACGGGGAAAGCCCGACACATGATCTCGTCAAGAAAAGCATGGAGGATTATAAGGGTCCTGTAAGTTTCCAAATGGTCAACCGGATCCGTTGTGCCGTTGAAGGTGTCGATCGAGGGCATTTTGAACTTGGAGAGTAGGGGTTTATCCCTAATAGAGGTGACAAACGGGGAGTTGGCTGTTGTGGAGGGTTTATTCTATATGTTCTACATGACTCCTTGAAGCTGAAGTTTCATGGCTCAGAGTTCCGCATCCCAAATAGGAACATTGTCCCCTCTAGAGTGCAGTGGGGACTGAACACTACTAGTCTCTCCTTCAGGGACAGGTGCTTGAATTGATGGATGTAACCCCGAGGTGGTGGGTTCATGTCTTGAGGTGGGACTTGCAGACCCTCTAGGTTTGAAAGGTGGGCTTGTTAGAAAGGATGGCTCGGGGTCTGTTCTCGATTAGGAGGGATGTCTTGTGGTGGTGGAGGAGGTATAGGGAAATTTTGTTGGAGTAAAGTGTTGATCAAGGCCTGGTTTTGCTCGGCCAAGCGGTTGATGCTGCTAGTGAGCTCTATGAAGTATTGAGGTGGGTTATTTGGGTTGGGAGGGTCGGTTTAAGGATCGACGACATTGTGTTGAGAAGCCATGGATCTTGTTGTAACCATCCACCTTGATGACAAGTAAGGAGAAATTATCGAGAACGGGTCTCTAGCAACAATGAGCACAACTGTTACCTAGAGTGGCATTTTCCACAGACAGAGGCAACTGATGGTGTTGCTGATCCAAGGGAGGGCGAGTCGGGCTGACCCACGCTTCCAACACCTTTTACCAGTCTCGGAACTCGCTGGTGGTGCCTGCAAAAAGGTCCAATGGGAAATAAGAGTCCCCCAGCGGACCCTCTGACGATCAAGTTAAAAAAGAGAAGGTTGACTGTGTATAGAGAGAGAGAGAAGAAGAATAGAGAACTTAACCTTTGATGTGTCTTGGAATCCTCCTTATATCCTTTGTCTATCATTTCCTTGTCCATTCCAACCTGTCGTGTTAGCCGAAAGTGTATGCTCTAGCTTGCATTGTTCACGGTGAGGCTGTCTGTTCCGACGTAAAGGTGTTATCACATTTAATGCTATAGAAGCCTCATTAATGGCTAATATATGATGCAATAACTTTGTAGGATCTTTATTTGCTTACGTGGCTGGTTCCCTATTTGACAAGTGTTTAGATGTCATTGGTTCCTGGTTCTACATTAGGTTCTCAAGGGTGCTGGGCTTTAGTACTTGAACCGTGAATTGGACTCTAAGTCGTGGGCCAAAGCCTTTTGTGGGCCCACCGATGTCAACTTCTATTAATCGCTTATAAAGCAAAAATAACTTAAATAAATTAAAAAAAAAAAGGGTGATTTTTACTTTTACTTTATAATTATTAATCTTCAGCTTGTAAAATGTTGCACTTACTTTTCTAATACAAGTGCACACTTACAGTTCATTCTTTTCCTTTTGTTTTGAGAATTTAGTTGACAGTGCTGTTTGGCAAAATATATTTGTAGCTTAAAAAATATATAATTATTTTTAAAAAAGAATTTAATTTTTAAGGTACAAACAAGTAAGACAAAAAAAAAAAAAATTACAAAATAACCTAAAATTTTAAAATACAACTGAATAAACATGAAAATAAATTGCAAATAAATTTTGTTTTAGGGGCTAGACTGAAGATAAATAATAGAATATTTATACAAATAAAATTTTATCCTTCGGGATAGAGCAAAGCTAAACAAATACTAGAAAACTTGTACAAAATGATGTGATTAATTGTATTTTTATTGTTTCAATTTTAAAAAGGTTAAGACCTGTTTGGTAATGTTTTTGTTTATCATTTTTTATTTTGTGTGACTACAAAAATATTAGTTTCACTTTTTTTCTTTTTCTTTTTTGGTTATAAATCGGGAAGAAAATCATCATTGCAAAATCGATAAAAAATAAGATCAATCTCATACAACATTAGTAAGATCTCATAAAAAGATAACAAACTTTCATAGAAGGAAGAATCCTAACTTTCATAGAGGGAAAAAAAAAACCTCTCACAAAAGAGGGACACAAATCCAACAAGGAGAATTATTACAACAAATAATTTAAAAAAAAAAAAAAAAGCAAACCAAAACCAACCATATTTAAGTTGCCAAACGTATCCAAAATTTCATTATATCTCAACCTTCAACTTGAAATATGAAGACCCCACCCATGTTGGTCAATATGAAACATTGAGGTTGAGGTGGTTACTTAGTGTGAAACGAACGTGTTAAACAGTGTCAATCTTGGAATTGTGCAAAAATTTGGAACCAAATCTTACAGTTTTGGGCACAAGGGGTGAAAGTTTTGGCACAAACCAAACATTAAAATTGGAAAATCGAAAAGAGGGAGAGGCGACACCAACACTAGTGGCTAGAATTGGATCTGAAGGAGATGTGGTAGATCTAGTAATGGTGGATCCATAAAGATGGGTACGTGACAGATCTAGTGGCGATGTGGTGGTAGTAGCACCGAAAAGGGTTAGAAGAACAAGCTTTCAATATTATTAAGCAAAAAAATAAAGAAAATGAAAAAAAGAGGGTGAAAGAAGGAGATATGAAGGAGGTCAGCGGCCGAAACTTCTCCTCACCCCCCACAGCATACCCATCATAAGGCTTAGTGAGGAAAACTTAGAGAGAGATGCACTAGTGTCTTATTTCATTTTATTAGTAAGTTTTAGTTCATTAGTTTCACTTGTTTATGGGGGAAAAATTGTATTTCGCATTTTCCTATTCTTGCATCTACCTTTTATAGATCATCACTACTATAATTTATCTCTGCATTCGACCATCGTCACAAGTCACTTTGACAACCACCTCCTTGTTTGGCAATCACTTTGGGCTACCAATTCTTGTCAGAGACAATCTTTGGCTGCTATCATTGGACGTCACATCTAGCGACCAATCACTCTCCAATCATGACTAACCAGTTTTGGACATCATTTCCCTCATTCAATCGACAATCATATTTGTCAACCGCCAACCACCTCCTACTAACAACAATCACCTTTAGCAGTTAACAATTATCTCTGGCCGTTAACAAACTACCATTAATTACCACATCCGGTTAACCATTCCTTTTACTTATTTTTAAAACAAAATTTTAAAATGCATACATATTAAACATTTTTTTTTATTTGAGCATTATTATTCAAGACAAAAAATTTGATTTAATTTTTTAGTTTAGTGATGTGATAATCAATTAGGATATTTAACATAACATTCTACCTAGGGTAGGGATGTAAATTTGGCCTTGGGCTCGGGCTTAGGTCGTGCAGGATTCCGCAAGAAAAAATTGAATCAGGGCAATCCACTTGTGCAAAAATTACGACCAGGCTCAATCCGGGGCATAGGGGTACTCAAGTCTTAAGCAAGGTAGTAGACTAGTCCTTGGGTAGGGCAAGCGGGCCTAGGCTTGCGTTGGAACTTGGGCCAGGCCTCAGGCTAGGTTTACGGGTCAAACCAGCCTTCGAAACATTCGGCCCAAATTGATTGGCATAGGTTGGGAGCGGAGTTCAAGTGAACCGTAGGTCATATTTACACTCCTAACTCTCTTTTTCTCATATTTTTTTTTATAATTATTAACCAATCATATCACTTATACATCATTTAATCAAAAAATAAATCTAAAAAATAAATTTATATTTTATTTTTATTTTTATTTTTATAAAAAAATAACAAATGGTAAACATTACAAAAATGAGTCATCAATGTTGCAACGCAACCAATAATGTAAATATTTAGAAATCATTATTGCAAAAAAGATGAAGATCAACAATAGCAAATCACTCTCTCATCAAATCAAATAAAATCCCTAACTAAAATTAAAATCATTAAAAGCTTTTGCCTCCCCTTATCATCCTATTAACTGAATCCTCTCACCAAGCATTACTTTTTCCTTTCCTTTGCCCTAATCCCCCAATCCCTGAACCCTAAAATTCCAAAATTTACCAACACATATCAAAATTCAACTTTTTACCCAGAAAAAATTTCAACCAAATTCTTCCCCAATTCCTCGATTTTCTCTCTCATCGACGAACATGGTAATAGAGAGAGAAAGATGTGAATGATGGGTTGGACTTGGAGCTTCTTCAATCTGCCATGCTTCTCTCTCCCCAAACCCCAACCTTCTCTCTCTTCAATTCATTTTCCTTCTTCGTCTTCACTTTCTCTCTCCTGATTCCTCAATGCAACAATCCCATGGTGATGATGATCTCCGATGTGGCCCCTCCGTAGACAATCCCTGCCCTCCCGATCTCTCCACCATGCTCGAAGACGAAGAACCCTCCACTTTGATCCACACCCACGAAGAACCCAAACACCAATCGCAAAACCAAGAAAGCAATTACCAAAACGAAACCAAAATCAACGGCAATAGTGTAGTGAGGAGAGAGAGGCCTTCGAGGGCTTGCACGGCGAGGTCCGCCGCCAGGCTTTATGCGGCGGCAGAGGCGGAGGCGGCTTTGGCCGCCGCCGTACGGAGGCAGAAGGTGGCGAGGAAGGAGCGGATGAGGGAGGAGCCGCAGCCGCCGTCTCCTCCTCCGCCGCCGCAATGTAAGATAATTACACAGCTAGTGGCGGAGCCGCCTCCGTCGCAGTTGCCGCGGTGGAGTCTCCGGTCGATGTGGGAGCTAGCTTCCATTCTCAATTTCTTGAATGTGAGCTAAGAAAAAGTTGTGAACTTTGTTTTGGAATTGGTTTTTCAGCTGGGTTAGGGCTTATTCGTTCTTTACTCTGTTTTGTAGGTTTTTAGGCCCTTTTTGAATATTAAAGTGGAATTCTCGGCAGAAGAGTTTGAGACCGCTTTGATTACCCCAAACAACACTTTGGGGGATATACATATTCCTTTACTGAAGGTTAGTGCTTTACTTTCAAGCAATTCTTTTGTGTTTTAAGTACCAAATATACTGTTTTTAGTGCATGCTGAGCCTTTTTTCTTGCATGCAATTTTGGGTTAGTGTAATTCTCATTGATGACGTGTGTGTTTTTTAGAATTCTAGGCATGATTTCATCACTGTTTTTGAAGCATTTCTATTGCTTATGAAATAAAATATTGCATTTTTTAGCTCCTATAAGTGGAATAGGAATTGTCATGGTACCTTAATTGTCTAAGAACTGGAGGCTTTAATTTGTTTTTGTTTTCCTGCGGTGAATGCTTATGCATAGTTTTTAACTTATCAATCAGACCGGTGAGGTTTTAGTTTTATTTATGCTGTTAGGTTGGAAAGCTGAAATAGGAAGTAATGAAGTGCCGAAACTACTGAGAAATACATATTCCTATAGGATAATGTCATAGTTTTTTAAGTTTCAAAGTTTATTCACTTGTTTGCCTATTTAAAAATAACTTATGCAAGTGTGAATATTCTAAATCTGAATGACATTCACCGTTAGTTACGTGGAAGCTTGGATTTTCCTTGAATTGTAATGGAATTGAAAAAGGCAGAGGTGGACAGTTTGTACTTCAAAGGAGGTTGAATAGGCCAAACCCTTGATTCAAATTACTGATTAAAAATTAAACCAACAGTTATTATCAATTCAAAATTTTAATTCAATATTTCTTGAACAATCATATCACAATATTGCAGTAATAAATTAACTAACAAGAGCATGCGAATACGTGGAAAATCTTGGGACCACGGGCACACAATTGACTAGATCAAGAGTTAACACAAACACTCAAGTAAATGACCTATAAGTGTGATAAAGAGAGTGGATAGTGTGAGGAAGGTTGTTTTGGCAGGCTCTTTCCGAGGGTCTTATTATTTGTGGCCTTGGAGGAGGAAATAGCTATTAATATGTCATGAAGATAATTGGTCAAGGGTTTTTATGGGATCATACATCAATAGAAGCCTCTTGTATTGAGAAATTAGCTCAATCAATTCTCCCATGGAACCTCCATAATCCTAGAATTTTGACGATGATGTTTTTAGAAATTCTTGTTGTGGAGTGTATTCCATATGAAATTTTTTGCTTTTCAGGCTTGTCAAATTTGCTAGGGTTCTGCTCTCATTTAGATATGTGAATGTTTTTTTTCCTTTCATTGTGTTCTTATTGATTAAACATTGGTGTTTGATACCTCATATTGCGGAACTAGACTTTCCCAACTGGTGTAACAACTGGATCATTTGTGGCTGTCTTGTGGAGTTGGTTATTTGAATGTTGAATTTCCTTGTGTTAAGGATGATCTTTGGGTCAATTTGATTGCTTGGTAATTTCATTAATTTTGCTACTGCAACAAGCTTTGCTTATTAATTTTATTTCATTTTCTACAGGCGATCCCTCCAATTACCCGAATGGCACTTGGACATAATACTTGGATTACAGTTCTCTGCAGAAAGTTGAGAGATTGGTGGCATTGGGTAAACATTATTTATGTGCTCCTTGAAACTAACGTTGGACAATGGTGCACATGAATAGATCCTTGTAAGTGATAACTTTTGAATTAACATGACTTTGGAACTTCTTTGCAGGTTGCAGAAGGGGAGCTACCAATAGTCGCATCACATGGGTGAGTAACCTTGAGTATTTGTAAAATTTGAATTTATGGACTTTTGCATGTTAAACAGTTTATGGGTTTATCTTGTTCATGTTGTTAGGGCTGAGGTTGAAGTGTATAATGCACTTGATCCGGGGGTTCGTGTGGTGATTTTGAAAGCCTTATGTGATATTCGTGTTGAGGTACTATCATTGCCAAATAATTTCCCACTTTTGAATACCTGCTACCAATCCCATCTTTGGGCTTTGGTAGTATGCTAATTTGATTACTATTTTTACTTTAGATCATGCAAAAAAATTTATTTCACGGCAATGTTGATTTTTGCATGCATTGTTTACTATCATCTAATTATGAGGTTTATTTGTATGCTGTGGTTATTTTAATGCTTAGACTTTATCTTGCAGTGTAATATGATAATTTCTTTGAAAACTTTTCTTTCCCATACCAGATCTATAAATGTTGATCCATTGTAATTTTTTTGTCAGACATGCTTTGTAGAAGTAGTTTGTTATTCAAATATATTATTATCATACAAAAGCATGTCTTATATTTTATTTTTCAAAACCACATGAATGGAACTGTCAAGTTATTTGATAGTAGTTATGTTTTCTTGTTCTTTGAAAGAATTACAAAAAGATATTTACACCTCCCTACTACTAGTACATGACCTAAAAGAAGGTTTTCAGTAGTGCCCTTAGAATCAAATCCTTTTGAAGTGTCAATAGCTAGGGCTTTTGTCGTTATTGCTCCAGGTTTCAATCTATATGACATCTGGGAGGTTCAAAGTGCTCCTCTTCTGTATAGGCAGATAGTAACCTAACCTTCAAGAGTTTGTTACTTACAAGGGGGTTGTTCGCATTAAGGAAGTTATGGATATTTGGGTCCTTCAAAAGCACAACAAAGAAGAGTGTCTGGGCAAGGAGAATGTTGGGTTCCCCAAAAAGCATTTTTTGAAAGGATTAAATATTAGTTAGTTTTGAAAAAATTCATTTTTTTTTTCTAATTTTCTTTCATTGTTTTTGAAAGCATACAATGAAGGAATTGGAAATGATTGTCTTATTTGTGCAGCAAGAAGATATTCGGAATTATATAGACGATTCAATCAAACATGGTGTTCACCTTTCAACATTCCGTAAGGAACGTATTGGGGGTGATGCTTATGGAATCTCATATTGGTAAGATAGTTGTGCTTTTGGTGTGGATTTCATGTCATTTTTTTTAAGAGTAAAATACTGTGTGTCTGACCTGCTGGATTGTAACCAGTGACCTAAGGATTAGCTGTTAGGCTTAACCCCACTACAGTCCTCTGCTCTACCAACTGAGCTGCGGTCGGATTTGTGTGGGATTTCATAACATGTCACAGAACACAATTTCTTTTTATTAGATAAATAGAATAATACTGTTTTTTGGTGAATTCTCATGTCACGTATTGTTGGGTAGTCACGTTTAATCTGCTGATATGTTTGTTGATATGTAGGTATGAAGATGATCCCATAATTGGTCACCGGTTGTACCGAGAGATTAGAAAGGTGGAGGTGAAGAAAGCAAAAGGAAAAAATGTACAGCCAATTCCTAGTTCATCGTACCAGTGGGAAATGGTTGCATCTAATTTGGATGAATTTGAAGATGTTTCTGTAAGTTACTTCAATAATTCTATTGTATCTTCCATGTTTAATTATGCCCAAATGCAAAATGTTTCTTTGGTTTTCTTTTTTTCTTTCAGCTTCTCTTTTTTTTTTTTTTTTTTTCAGTATTATTATATTAGGGTAAATTATAAATACACCTCCTAAGATTTGTTTAAAATACAGATTGCCCCCTGTAGTTTGAAAAATTACAAATATTCCCTTGTTAGAAATGTTTTATTGAACAGAATTAACTGAAAAAACGAAATTCCTAATTGCTCTCATACCGTAATAAAATTACTTGAATTATTAATTGAACTCTATTTCTGATATCATTAAATACTGTTAATTAATTTGATAATTTATTAATAAAAGGAATCATTTGTTATGAAATTATAAACTTCAAGGGGTGGGATGTAATTTTCAAAATCACAAGGGCAATTTGTATTTTAAGCAAACCTTGGGGTGTGTGTTTGTAATTTACCCCTATTAAGCATTATTTATTTTGGTTGGGTGTGGGGAGTGAGGAAGATCTGAATGGGAAGGAATTAAAAAATTAATTGATTAAGGAGCTGAAAACTTCCTATTTATGTTTCAATTGGATATCTAGAAATGCAAAAAAAAAAAAAAAAAAAAAAAAAAAAAAAAAAGAAAAAGAAAAAGAAAAAGAAAAAGATGCCCTCATGAAAATAGAAAGTGGTCATAAAAAATAAATAAATAAATAAATAAATAAAAAAACCCTTATGTAACTGCTATTTAATTCAAAGAAAGAGATCCTTATAGAATGCTATTGAGATCTGAACTCATTATGTACTTTTATCTTTTGTAGTTTCCCTTTGTATATCTACTCTGATATATATATGTATATATATTGTACTATTTGTGTGTGTTTAGTTTGAGTTTTTTGTTTTTCATTTTTTTTGTTTTTAGTGAGTATTTTTAAATTTTTAAACATTTTTTTTTACTTTTTTAGATGCACCTTACTTAGATGTATCTAAAAAGTAAAAAATTTGTGAAAAAATATTTAAAAAATTAATAAATACATAAAAATAAGAAAAATATACTGAATTATCATATTTTTTTTGTATTTTTAGTATTTAGTAAATTTTTAAAAGATGTTTTCACAAAAATTATACCTTTTATGTGTATTTATGTTAGGTGTATCTAAAAATTTTAAAAATTGCTTAAAATATTAAAAAAAAAAAAAAAAAAAAAAACACACAAAAAACAAGAAAGTAGAATTTTTTAAAAAGTGTTTTTGGAAAACCAAAAACAAGCATTATTTTTTTTTGATAAATTATATATATTGTACTATTATATAAAGCACACAACTCAAAAGATAGTTTGAAGCTTTGTAATGCTGTTTTCTTTTCCAATAATGCCCATAAAATAACTGGTAACTGGTTATAATAACTGCTAAACAGTTTACAAATATAAATGATCTTCCTCATTTCAAAGTGTCCAAAAGTTTAGATGTAAAATTGCTAGCACCATGTGTTGGCATCCATCACTAATATATATACATGACATGATAAATATATAAAACTGAATATTTTGCTCGTATATTCCACGTGTTGTATCCTGCATTTTAAAAAATCTCCATGTCAATGTGTCCATGTTATGTTGTGTGTCCCTGTTCATGCTTCTTAGTTCATAAGCAGATTGATTTGGTGCAGCTTTACCTTGTTGATACTTGAGTTTAGAGGTTTATGGAAATGCCTAACCTTTGGAGATATTGAAGTGCTAAAAACGAGTGAGGTGATGGTACATTAAAAGTGGAGTATTGGTGGTGGTTGCATGGTTTACAAAGTAGTTAAGCTAACTGCCTTCATTACGTTGGGAAATGACTGTGAAGTGCAAGTTGCATGTGGTGCGTGGTTACTGCTTTCATTTCCATAGAATGTGATGGTAAGGTGTGTTACATGTGTTGCATAGTTATTACTTTGTGGAGTGGGAATGTGATACAGGACCAATGTGGGGATTGTTTTGGGTGCTGCAAACTGTAACTCATAAACAGTAAATTCAGAATTTGGAGAGGCTAAGAGGTACTTCTATTGAGTGGGATGCGAGAGAAGTTGAAGCCTCACTCAGTGAATTGAGACAGGGTATTCGCCTGATGAAAAGTGGGCTCAGTGATAGAATCTTGTAGGATTTTATTCAAGCTCTTTGGGAAAGTGTTTACGGAGGTTTGCTAACGAGAGTGGCCATCTTTGGAATAGTATTATTGTCTCTTAAGTATGGTTTGGTGGAATGTGAATGTCTAAGGAGGGGAGGCAAGCAAATTGTATAAGGCATTTATATGCTTGAGAGTAGTCAATCTTTCTTGGATGATTTTGAGAAATGTATAATATACAAAATTTCAGCAAATTATGTCTTTGATTTTTTGGTCATGTAATTTTTTTTATTTTTTTTTTAAATATTACATATTAGACAACCATATCCTAATCATAAGCTGTTTTAGTTGTCTGGACCATATGCTGCTACCTATTTTTCAACTCAAAATCAATATTATTGAAGATTTTAGCAGTCATCTAAAAATTTTGATACAGAAAGGGCTCTGTAAATCGCTAATCCTACTTGTGACCATGACTTTTCTTTTACTAATTTTTGGTATTTAACACTCATATAAATTTTAAACTTGTTGAAAACACTATTGATGTAGCCTTTCTTTATCTGCTCCTTGTCCTCTCACTTTCAGTTGTCCTGTCTTCTGTTCACAGGAGAAGCTTTTCTCTAGTAAAAATAGAACAGAGGCTTCACTTGGGAAGAATTTGAAGAGTGACATGCTCCCTGAGATTGACAAGGTCCATAAGGTAGTCAACTATATCTCATCTGGTTCCGCTTTTCTCAACTTTGCGCTATTTTACTTTTTTTTTTTTTAAATTAAAATGTTTCTTGACTTGCTCTCATCAATTATTCTCTTCCTGAAAAAAATGCCTTCTGCATTATATTGGTGTTACTAAGGCTTAAAATTTTTCAATTATCATTTGCAGAGGAAAGAGAAGCTGCTGAAAAAACAGCATAGACAAGCTCTTCTTCTTGATAATATGATCAACGTGGATGGGCTTGCTCAAGGACGCTCCCTTCGAGATAGAAAACCTGTCACTTATACTTTTGGTAAGAGCATGAAGTTTTTTTTTTTTTTTTCCCTCCCTTTTTTGGGTGGGTAAAAGAGCATGAAGTTGACACACTTCATTTTTTCTAATAGTTGTGCTTGATATTATATGCATCAAGGTGAACTTTCTTGGGTATTTCATGATAATTGGTAAATCTATTCTATTATATAAAACACACAACTCAGAATATGTTTTGAAACTATGTCACATTTTCTCATACCCAAATTAGCCCTATGCAATTGTCCTTTTATTTCAAATTTTGATTTCTTTTGTTCTGCCCCGTCCCCCCTCTCATCTACATCGAGTTCTTTATTTTTAATTTCTTTTCTAGATGACATTGCAACCATAATTTCTGCACATGCATTGCAAGTGTGCATAGCCTTCTAGTATGGTTAGATTCAGCGAATTTTATCAATTGTTCTTTTACACCTGTGGGGAAATAGATGAATAATATGATCAATTTGTAGCTAGATATCACACATCTTTGCATTGCTTTTGGTTAGAATGCATATGATGGTGTGTTGTTCCTTGGCTGAAAATAAGTGTAATGAGATCTTTAGATTAAACTATTTAGTGCTGCATGATATGCCACATAGTGCACCAATTACGGGAACATTCATTGTGTAAGTTCTTCAGTTGGTCATGTGATGGAAAATATATGATAATAATACAATTTTGTCTGAAATGTGGAAAGAAAGAATAAGACTAATTGCTTAATTGTGCTTGCTTGTGTATTTGGTTGCAAATATTATTAAAATTTGTCTTAATTTTGTTAGAAACTGCCTTATTCCCTTGATTTATGGTTCTGTGCAACAAAAATACTATGTAGCCACATCATAGTGGCCTAATGTTTTACTTTATTGTCACGTGAAATTTTCATGTGAGGTTAGATATTTGTATATCTTATTCTTATACTGAATTGCTTTGCAGATGATTATGACCGATCAATTAATGAGGCTATCAAGATAACCAAGTATGGATTTTGTCTCCAAGCAACATCATTTGATATTTCCATTTTAAAGGAATTTGCTTTCTAAATTTTTGCTACAAAGTAGACCTTTGTCTTTGCTTATTTTTCTCATTTTACTCTTTAAATCAGGCGGAAACAGTCATCCCCAGAACCTACTGTCAGAAGAGAATTCGTTGCAAAAGCTGAGGCTTCTATAAATGGTAGTTGGAGTGGTCCTTCGCAAATTCCTGAACAAGGCTCTTTCGACATGCCATCACCAGAGTCATTTGATTATGATGAATCTGATATGGACCATAAACCTGAACTATTGGATCGCAGGTAGACTCAGCTTCTTTCTATCCATAATTTTTGTTCCGATAATTCATCCATGCCCTTACTGGTGTCTTGTGGTATCCAGTAATCGACGAAGACAAAGGCCTCAACGGTATTCAGCGAAAGAGTTTGTTGAAGCAGTTTCAGAGAATGAGGCTGACTTTGATAGTGATGATGATATAGTTGGAGAAGCTGTATACGATGAAGAATATTTGAGGCAGAGGAAGAAAATGAGGAAAATGTCAAGCAGCTCTGAAGGAGATGAGGAATATCATTGGGATGATGAAAATGCTGAAGAGGAAGAGGAAGAAGAAGATGATGATGCTGATGATTCCTTAAGTAATAGCGACGGTAGTGATGAGCCCCGAAGATTTAAGAAATTGCCAGGCCGTACTAGGAGGGAAATTAGATTAAGGTCAGTTGATGAGCTCCAGTCAGGTCTAAGGCGTAGTAAAAGGGCCATGAAAAATCGTATCAATTATAAACAGTATGAAATGTCAGAGTCAGAAGCGGAGTCAACGAAAACTGAGAAATCAAATGCATTGGATGCACACACAGATACTGATAATGCAGAATTTTCAATGGAAAGTCAAGATTCCGAGGGCAACAATGATAACAAGGAGATAAAAGAAGTTAATCAACCTGTAGAAGAAGAGCACCCTGAGACGGTAGAGAAAGAGCGACACCAACCACCTGAGAAATCAAACAGCCCAGGTCAAGATGAAATTGAAGGTGTAAGAAAAAGGCGATTTCTTGACCTAAATGAGCTTGCCCCGAGTTGCGGTTTTGAAGATGGTCCCAACACAACAATGAAAGATGAAGATCCAGCAGATGACTTCTAATGCTTCCCTCGCCACAGGAAGGTTTTAGTTTTCTCTTGGGAAAACCTTGGTTGTACGATAGATAATTTATAAATTTTGCTATGAGCCCCAGAAGTTGCAATTAGAGACTTACTGCAGTTTCTTCATGATTTCCAGCGGGGAGCAACTTGGTGCTGAGAATATTATGTAGATTGAGTGGTCATTTTTTAGTATGCCTACATTCAAAGAAACAAATCTACGGCAAATGAATGGGAAATTTGTTGGGAGTTCTTTAGTCTTTTCTTATTGAGCCAGTGTACAATATATCCTTTTCAACTCATTGTAACCAAAAATTTTTACTTTCACGTGTTCAAGCCCCATTGTTTTATCTTCTATGGTCATGACAATGGTCTGCTTCTGAGCATCAGGGTTGGTTGGTATCTATCTGTTGGTATGATCAAATCAAATTTTCAAAACTGATTTCTTTGTTGTAATTAAACCTTCCTCCCTTGAAAGGTAACTAATCCTCTTACTTTTTCTAGCTTTGCATCTTCTTACACTGCTGATTAACAGTTTTGTGATTGGTTGCTCTGAATATTTATTCGTATGTATGAGATACATTGATGTAGTGCTCTATTTCAGAACAAAACTGATGTTTTAGATAGCTGCCATTAACATACATAATTGACAATTGAAAACATATTTTTGCGTCCTTAAATCAGTGGTTTTTCAGTTTCTTGCTTATCTTGAGATGTTGAATCGTCCTTTTTTGTGTCCTCCATTCTTAGCTGCTCGTTTGCTTTCTTTTCAGCTGCTTCTTTCTTCGCGTCCTCAAGAGCTTGAATCAGTTTAGACAAGCATTTCTCTGCATCTTCTCTTGCAGACTTGGGCATGAGGTTCTCTGCCACATCAGCGGGCGTGATCTTCGTCTCCTCCATCAACTGCTTGATTGAGTCAAACATTGGGTGATCTTCTAACAACAGGTAATTCTTCGCTAACACCTTAAATCCCTCAAAACTACAGTATGAAAGCTCAATATGCTTGTCCATACGTCCTCGTCTTATCAGGGCAGGGTCTAATTTCTCCACAAAATTAGTTGTGAAAACAATTATTCTCTCCCCTCCGCTGGCAGACCAAAGGCCGTCAATGAAATTCAGAAGCCCAGAAAGCGTAACTTTGCTAGAACTCTCTGCCTTCGGTTCTTTCACAGGAACTTCGTTCTTCCCGTCTTCATTCTTGTCTTCTGCAGATTTCTCCGGTTTCTTCTTTCTTTGACCTGTAAGATCAAGTGAACAGTCAATATCCTCGATTACAATGATTGATTTACTCGTAGTCTCAATCAAAAGCTTCCTAAGGTCCGTGTTGTCCTTAACAGCCGTAAGCTCGAGATCATAAACATTATATTCCAACAAATTTGCCATTGCGGCAATCATGGTGGACTTTCCAGTGCCGGGGGGACCATAAAGTAGATATCCCCGTTTCCATGCCTTCCCTATCCGAGCATAAAAATCCCTACTCTGGCTGAAAGTCAAAAGATCTTCCATGATCTCTTGCTTCTTCTCTGGCTCCATCGCCATCGATTCGAACGTAGCCGGATGCTCAAACGGAATGTGGGTCCACGTACCCTTATTGTGGATCGACCATTTATAACTAGAATCGTTCGTGTAGAGCTTTCTCTGCCTATTCTTTACCCTAATCTCTTTCCCTCTCTTCACCACATGTTCCAAGTAAGACTCGGTTATCATTTCCCTATCCCGCTTATGGAATGTGAGCTTGTAATACCTTTTCTCTGGCTCCGGATGGTACCCCATGGGCATGGCCCGAGGCGATGACGCTGCTTTGGTCAAGACCCACCAAACTTTCACACCTTGAAACTCGTCTGTAGTTTTTTCATATTCATCCATGCTGAGTACTAGCTTCTTGTTGTCCTTTCCCATCTTGGCTTTGAGCCTCTTGGCACTGTTTGATGAATTCTTGCTGAGGTATGCCTCGACTGCGGCATAGGCTTCGCTGCGGTTGAGCCGGGTCTCGTTGAACTCGTGGATTGAAACCCGGATATAGGGATCGAAGAAGGTCCTGATACTGTGAGTGTGCTTCTCTAGGAAGTGGCGGAGCTCGTAGGGACAATATTGGCGGATCATGGCCCAAACAAACATGAAACTGGCTAGGGCTGAGCCCACTGCAGTCCATGTCTCTGCCATCGTCGGCCACATCGTTGCTGCTCCCGCCACCATGTTTTTCCTCTCTCTAGAGTAGAGAGAAGCAGGGTGAGTTCTTGGTCTTACTCTTACATCAAACATCTAAAGACTCTTTTTCGTGGAGAGAGAGAGAGAGAGAGAGAGAGAGACAGTAGATAGAGCATGTGTGAAGACTAAAGTAGTAGGACATTTATGACTGGTTTGAGCACCAACTCTTCATAAATTCAAGAGCTTTGATTGGTTGAACTACGTGGACCTAAGTCATCAATGACGCTGAGATTGATGACGTCCTGAGTAATCAATTGATGTGAGAAATTTCCAAGAAAGTGACCAAGAAAATGTGTAAATGGCTTGGATGGCCTGGTCTTGTGGGGTCTTTTGATGTTGATTTTCTTCCTTTTTGGGTGTTTAAGACTTTTTTGGGTTTGGAATTTTGGAGTTATTACTCGTTGAAATGACAAGATTGTACCCTTGTTCTGAGATCAATTTATGAATTATATAAGGTTAATTTTGTTAACTCACATAAATTAGTACTAGGCTATATTATTTTTTTACAACCTTCTGTTATTATTTTTTTACTATAGAGAAATATAATAATGTTTTAGGTTTGTGAGATGGGATCTAAGAACCACGAATACTGACATGAACATAAATACAGAATACAGTGATTTAAACCAAATAAAGACAGGTACACAGTAGGAATGTGACAATTATATATTTTTATTCGTTTTATATATATAATATCCATAAATAAATCCCTAAAATTTCTAAAAGAAATAGTACTAATTTAACATAAGAAAATTAAATTTAAATCAGTTAGAGACTAAGTGCTTGTTTGGCATAGCCTATAAAAGATAAAAAGTCAGAAAATTACTAAAAAAGTTAAAAAGTTATTACTATTCACAAAAAAAAATATAAAAACAACAAATTTACACAGGAAAAAAGTACAAGCCAACTGTGGCTACTGTAGTGATGGTACAAATTTACACAGGACGATACTGTTCGGCCTATGGGGGTTTATCATAGGTCATGTTTTGATAATCTGAACCGTTCAATTTGTAGAACTCGTTAAGTATTATATGTTTGTAAAAAATCATGGTGATCAGATATCGATAGTTACATGATCAAATTAATTTTGTATAAAAAAAATGGACAGTGAACAAATTAACCGTTGACAAAAAACTCATTCGATGATATAGTTATCGATATCCGATCAACTTGATTTTTTACAAACATATAGTACTCGACGAGTTTTACACATTGAACAATTTGAATTATTAAAATGAGATCCGTGGTAAGGTCCCACGGCCCGAACAGCACGGTCTAGTCCACCATACAACTTGAAAGCGATGTAGCTAATTGGCTTCCTAAACAATCACTGTCAGTACATGCATAGGGGGCATTAGGGGTAATTTTGTTATTTTAGACAATATTTTAATATACATTTTTTCATAAAAAGTTAAAAAATTATCTTAAATAATCATTTTTTTTCCTCTACCATTTTAATTCAAAAAATACACATATATAGTTCATTCTAAACAACCACTAAATATGTGTTGCATTAGACTCTCCAAATCATCAGGAGTCATTCTCTTAAACCTTGTTTGGATTTGTATTGCCTTGTAGATAGTTTGATGAGTTTTTTTTTTTCTTTCTTTTTTTAAAGCAACATTCATCTTTTTGAAGGGCTAGCTCCCTGAAGTCTGTAATTAGATTGGAGGATATAGTTGGGTCGGTGGGGGTTCATCACGGATCTCGTTTTAATAATATGAACCGTTTAATGTGTAAAACTCATCAAGTATTATATGTCTATAAAAAATCAATCGGATATCGATAATTACATGATCAACGATTTTGTATATAAAAAAAATAGACGGTGAAAAAATTAACAGTTGATAGAAATCTGATTCGATGAAATAGTTATCGATATCCGATCAACGTAATTTTTTACAAACATATAGTATTTGACGAATTTTACACATTGAATAGTTCAAATTATCGAAACGAGATCTATAATAAGCCTCCACGGCCCAACAGTACCCTCCAGTGAGACTAGAGGAAACCCGACCCCTTTCTGAATATTATAATATGACCTTTTGATTTAGTCTTAAAAAATGAAATGAAAATAAGATGAGTTCTTGTCCTGAAGCGTGCTCTTATGTGTGTTTGCCTGGTGTCTACGTGTCTGTTGAAAAAAATTTATTAAAAATATAGACACGTACAAGACCTGCATTCTCATATGATGTTTGAGACTTTTTTGGTTTGGAATTTTGGAGTTATTAATCCTTGAAATGACAAGATTGTACCCTTGTTCTGAGATCAATTTATGAATTATATAAGGGTAATTTTGTCAACTCACATAAATTAGTACTAGGCTATCTTATTTTTTTACAACCTTCTGTTATTATTTTTTTACTATAGACAAACATAATAATGTTTTTAGGTTTGTGAGATGGGATCTAAGAAACACGAATCTTGACATGAACATAAATACGAATCCTGACATGAATATAAATACAAGATACACTGATTTAAACAAAATAAAGATAGGTATACGGTAGGAATATGACAATTATATATTTTTATTCGTTTTATATTTATAATATCCATAAATAAATAACTAAAATTTCTAAAAGAAATAGTACTCATTTAACATAAGAAAATTAAATTTAAATCAGTTAGAGACTAAGTACTTGTTTGGCATAGCCTATAAAAGACAAAAAGTCAAAAAGTTTTTACTATTCATCAAAAAAAATATAAAAACAACAAATTTACACAAGAAAAAGGTACAAGCCAACTGTGGCTACTGTAGTGATGGTACAAATTTTACACAGAACGGTATTGTTCGTCCCGTGGGGGCCCATTACGGGTTCTATTTTGATAATCTGAACCGTTAAATTTGTAGAAGTCGTCGAGTACTATATGCTTGTAAAAAATCATGTTGATCGGATATCGATAGCTATATGATCAAATTAATTTTGTATAAAATAAAATAGACAGTGAACAAATTAACGGTTAACAAAAAACTGATTCGATGAGATAGTTATCAATCTCTGATCAACTTGATTTTTTACAAGCATATAGTATTCGAGGAGTTTTACACATTGAACTGTTCGAATTATCAAAATGAGACCTGTGATGGAGTCTCACAGGCCGAACAACACCGTCTAGTCCACCACACAACTTGAAAGCAACGTAGCTAATTGGCTTCATAAACAATCATTGTCAGTACACGCATAGGGGGCATTAGGGGTAATCTAGTAATTTTGTTTTTTATACAATATTTTAACGCACATTTTTTCGTAAAAAGTTATCTCAAATAACCTTTTTTTTTCCTTTACTTTTTTAATCCAAAAAGTACACTTACATAGTTTATCCCAAACAACCCCTAAATTTGTGTTGCATTAGACTCTCCAAATCATTAGAAGCCATTCTCTTAAACCTTGTTTGGATTTGTATTGCCTTGTAGATAGTTTGATGAGTTTTTTTTTCTTTCTTTTTTTAAAGCAATATCCATCTTTTTGAAGGGGCTAGCTTCCCTCAAGTCTGTGATTAGACTGGAAGGTATTATTGGATTTGTGGGGGTTCACCACAGATCCCGATTTGACAATATGAACCGTTGAATGTGTAAAACTCGTTGAATACTATATGTCTGTAAAAAATCGCATTGATTGGATATCGATAACTACGTGATTAAATTAGTTTTGTATATAAAAAAAATAAACGGTGAAAAAATTAACAGTTGACAGAAATCTGATTCGATGAGGTAGTTATTGATATCCGATCAACGTGATTGTTTACAGGCATATAGTACTTGGCGAGTTGTACACATTGAATGGTTTAAATTATCGAAACGGAATCCGTAATGAACCCCCACAGCCCAACAGTACCCGCCAGTTGGAGGAAACCCGACCCCTTTCTGAATATTATAATATGACCTTTTGATTTTAGTCTTAAAAAATGAAAATAATATGAGTTCTTGTCCTGAAGCGTGCTCTTATGTGTGTCCGCCTGATGTCTACACGTCTGTTGAAATTTTTTTTATTAAAAATATAGACACGTACAAGCCTTGCATTCTCATCATGCCATGGCAATGTATCATTGGTGTAGCAAACTGACAACATCTATTTTAAAAGTGTTGATGTGGGCTAAATTAAAGACAAATGGGGAAGCCTGTGAATTGAATTTGCATCTTTGTTGTCTGCTCTTGATGATTTTACTTATCTCAATCCTCTGAGGCTGTTCACATACCAAGTTTTCTATTTTTGTTTGTATCATTGATAATCCTAAGTGTTCCTGTTGTTTATTCATTCATTTTAAAAGAATGTAGAAAACGGTTGTGCTTTTTATGCTGTGTTTAGTTGAGAGATTTGAGAAGGAAGTTGGAAAAAGAAATGAAAAAAGTATGTGAAATATGAATAAAACATACCTATATTTCACTTAGTTTTACACATATTTTTTCTTTCTTTTTTTAAATCTCTCCCTAAATCTCCTAACCAAACACAACGTTAAGGTCAAGGTGCTAAAATATTTATGTAAGCATTGACTCGTAGTAGTCTCATGATTATTGATTGTTTTTTGTCATCGTTTTTGTACATTGGTTTCTTCTTCCCACACAGATTTCTCTCTTTTTGATTTCTGATAATGATTGGAGGGCAGTATGCGATGTGTAGTTTGAAACGTTTTTTTTTTTCTTTTGGATTTTTTCTTTGGTTTACTTCTTGTTTTCTGGTTTCTTGTAATCCTCCTTTTTTATTTAATAAAATCCTTTTGTAGCAGCAAATCAAAAAATAAATAAACAGAAAACAGACTTGTGGCGTTGTTTTTAATTTATTGTTCTTTGCTCTTGAGGTTATTTTGAGGACAATTTTGTTGGTAAAAATGGACCTTATATCCACTAAACTATTGGGTTAAGAAAGGTGTAAAAAAATCTATCCAATGGTCCTTTGTTTTTTGGGGTTAAGAATTTTTTAAAATTTTCTTATACAAGTTATTTGAGCACTTCAGTTATATATGGATCCCGCTTAGGACAGTTCTAACCTGCTATACTAAGTAAAAATTATATCAAATATTCTAACACAAAAATAAAATGCATGCATAACCCTTATAAGCCAATTCAAGATATGTATAAATGAACAAATAAAAAAGCATAGCAAAGAAAAATTGCTAAATGCACATATATATATTTGTGGAGTTTATTTTTGTTTCATTTTATAAAATTCGATTAATTTGATTTTCTTTTGTTACGAAAATAATCAACTCAGCGGGTATTATAAACTATTCGGAACATGCGAAGAAAGACTAAAAACAAAAATCTCTAACTCACCAAAACCCTCTTCTCTAATAATCAGTAATAAGGGAATAAGAGAATGAGATATTATATTACACGAAATTCAAATTCAGACATCACATTTTGTAAGAGAGAGCGTCAAAACCCTACCCTTTTTTTGATACCACCTATTCCTTTGCTATCCAGAATGGAGAGCCGACTATTTCATCTTCTTTTTTCTTTTTGCCATTTTTCTTTCTTTCTTTGTGTTTTCTTTTTTTTTTTTTGGGTGAGACTTTTTCATGTCAACCTGGATTCATATTGGTAATTTTGAAGCCAAGTCACAGATGAAATTTTATTGTTGAATGAGTATAGTATGATATAGCAGGTCAAAACAAGTCTTTTGCGAGGCACAATAATCTTTGCCTTCTCTCTGACTTTGACTAGTCATATTATTGCAAGCCAACAATTGTTTACCAGTCTGAAAACTAGGTTTTCCTTGTCCTTTCCCTTTCATTGCATCATATTTTAAACTAAAACTGCATCAGCTATGACAGACACATGATACTCTCTCAAATCCTTTAGTTACAAACGACTAACAGTAATTAAATCATGAAAAATGCTTCGGAGCTCGAAATTCTTGGAGCTCGAACGCCCCGAATTCAAAACGACATCGTTTTGAATTTTTTTTTTTTTTCTTTCCTCTTTTATCTATCAAACAGAGGAAGAGCGGAAGAGAGAAAGAGAGAGAAGAAAGGCAGAGAGAAGGAAGAGAGAAGAGGGAGAGGGCACCGATCTTCTCACGCCATCGCTGTCGCCACCACCTCCTCTTCCGTCACTGCTGCGACCACCACTGTCATTGCTACACCACCTCCGTCGCCGCCCTCTCTCTTCTCCTCTTCTCTTTTTCTATATATATATATATATATGTGTGTGTGTGTGTTTCATGTTGATTTTCCAGATATGTATATATGTGTGTGTATTTCATAGATTTGTGGGTTTGAATTGTTTCATGGTTTTGGGTTGATTTGTTTCATGGATTGTGGATTTGATTTGTTTCATGGATTTGGGTTTGATTTGTTTTGTTTCATGAATTTGGCTTTGATTTGATTTTCATTCCAGATGTGGCTTTGATTTTCTAGATTTGGCTTCTCCTCCATCTCTTTCCTCTCCTCTCTTCTTCTTTCTTCTTCCTTCTACTTCTGCGAGTCAAGGAAGAAGAAAAGAAAGAAAAAAAAAAAAAAAAAAATCCCAAACAACGTCGTTTTAAAATTTCGGGAAATTTCGGGGCATTCAAGCCTTCAATTTTTTGAACTACCCAGCGGGATTGTTAAATCATATGCCTTTGAGATTTCTGTGTCATGATATTCTCATGTAATCTAATAATTATGAATATTATGAGTTAAGAATGAAAAATTTGAGCACATAGAATTTGACCATAAATCAACTGCCCCACATTCCCCATTATAATGCCCAGCCTCATAGACTTCCAACCACAATTTCAACAGTAATTGTATACAATGCCCTACCGAATTAATGGTACAATGCCCTGGAGTTCGAAGAACTGCTTGATCGGCCTGAACCCTTACATTTAAGAGTGGACCCTATATAATCATGCAACTGCTGGACATTGCCCCAAAAGTACTATGAGCCTGTTTGGTGCAATTGTTCTCAAGATAAAAAATTAATATTCAAAAAACAAAAGTTAAAAGTACTGGTTCCCTAACTTCCAAATAATAAACATTTTTCAACTTATCTAAGTTATTTCTACCTTAAAGCATACCAAACATTCTAACCCCCCCTATGTCAACCAAATCCGTTTTACTTTAACCATGTGGAGATAGAAGCTCCCGCTATTTCTCTTTGGTGTTAAACTCGTTTACTTATGCAACTGCGGTTCTGTAAAATCACAGAACACGGATTTGTGTAGAAATGTTTGCTGAACATTTCACCCACTTGATTGTTTTCTAATCCAAAAAAAATAAAAAAAATAAAAAAAAACGTTGAATGGAGAAAAGATGAATGAATATTATAGGGTCCTAAATAACCCAGTTCATCTAACAGTCAATTCTCCAAAAGAATTTACAGTATGTAGGATACTATGACTGCAAAACTTGTACCCTTTTCATATACTCACAGATTTTCCATGTTGGAACTCACTCCCTTTTCATATACTCTCCGATTCCCCACCTTGCCAACTGTCATCTCATGTTGCAGCACCGAGGCCTCCCTAGCTGTCGCAATTTGTTCCACATGCAGATCATCTGCCTTGGAGACTGGTAATGCGCTGTATAATAATCGTCGATGCAACCAAACTGACAGAACTTCAAGCTGTGTACATACTCCACCGGTCTTGAGCTGTTGAATTTTTCCACCCACATTCCCATACTCACATCCTCCATCTTGAACAACTGTACAGAAGATAAAACTTGTTAACAATCACCAAAGAGACCACGATCGCCTGCATCAAGTATCTATATGCATGTGCATGCGTGTAGGTGGGTGGGCACGTGAAACAGAGAAAAAGCAATTTATAGTAAGCTACCCTTAATCTATGTTTCTCAAATTCAGATACAATAAAGCGTGCAATGTCTGATGTCACGATGTAGCCTGGGCCATTTGCATAAGGTGGGTAATCTTCTTCTGGCCATTCCTGAACCACCACAAAAGATGAAGAAAACGTATGAGAACATAACATAAATAACAGCTCTGCAGAAACAAGTCACGCAAATCTCAAATCACAACATGTCTAAACAATGATGACAATATGTTGGACAGTGCAAGAGAAATTACGAATCATGCCAAATTGTAAGTAGAAAAATCAGTGAAGTTTTATGATATCTCTGGTGTTCTAAAACAGTCCATTTCTAATAACAATGCAAGTGACAAACAGGTTGAATAAGCAGTAATAAGCTCCTACTTCTTTACAAACTAAAACAAGATTAACAAATTATAAAGAAATTTGTACTTTACATCCAGCCAACAAGTTTCACATCAGGTGCAGACCATGTACACACATGCAGACACACACATCCCTATAAACAATAGGCTATTTTCTGCATCAATAAATCCATTGCGAAAATTGTAGAAGCAATGATATCCATAAATTAGAAACAAAGCAGAGTAGAAGATTTTCCTTTTTGAAGTAATTATATCCGCACAAATCAGAATATCTTAAAGCTACTAGGTTGATAACTCAATAAATGCAAAAGCAACAAGAACAAGAAATCATGGCATCAAGGGAACAGAACCAATGTATTCAGTGATACCTCATATGTGACTGCCCATTTACCATAACGCAGGGGCTTATGGTAGTAGTTAACATTTCCTATATAAAAGCTTTTATTATCGGGTACTTTCTTTGCTTCCTTGATAACTGCATCCAATCTAACAAATGTGTCGTCATCACACTTCATGATATACTTTGCAGCCACTGTTCGAACCTGTAACCAAACAAAGACATCAAATACGATTAGCTTCCAGTTGTATATATAGCATTGCCACCTCCAACTTTTACCACATTCTACTACTCACCCCATATTCAGAGATGGCAACAGTTTTCAGAACAACAAGGTCATAATTATCCATATATGGCACTATAACAATGTCACCAAAGAAATCTGCTTCTTTCTTTAGCTCCACATTGACTTCTATTCTCGCATGCTGTCCAAAAATTAGTTTCAACTCAGATTTCATACACAAGCGATCGATAATTTAAACCAGAAATTCCATCATTGCCTTCACCTACCAGAGCTACAAAGAAACGAACAACCACATTAGAGGACTTGATTAGCCTATGTTGCATCCAAGACTTTCTTACAGCCATCCGTTCAGCAAAATGGTTTCCTGCTGAAAGAACGCCAATGAATAATTCCACCGGTCCATCAGGAATAGGTGGGGCCTGCCACCTGCTTGACATTTCAAGAAGCCTCTGAGGAGCGAAACTGGGATGTGAATTGGGCAATGACGCAGCAAAAACAGAGAGAACATCAAGGTCACCATTCAAAGATAGCCCCGTAGCATCTTCAAGTGCGAATCCCTGTGAACATTAACAACCTTAGGACAAATCCACATTCATCGTTAAATCATTGGTTACATAATTTTACTCACAGTGCGATAAGGAAACGAGGTGACATGCCTCCCGTCAACATTTACATGATAGCCCTCCAAGCCCGCACTAAGAGTTAGGACAAATAGCTTGTCCTCTGCAAATGGGAAAGGCCAATCAAAAGTCACCTTCTTGGTTCTTCCAATTAGCCGGTTCAACCACCATGTTGCCTTCGACTCCTCAGAGTGGTCATCATCATCACGGATCCACTTCTCACACTTTACTTGACCATCAACTGCACATAGTCCAGAGAGTACACGATGGATAACAATCAGGGTGACGTAAAGAGCCAAAGTCCCGAAACCATTTCAATGGTAGTATACAGAAAAAGAAGGCTTTGATACATGTCAATAAAGGTAATCAAATTGACAATAAAAAACACAAGGACTTTTCTTAAGTGTGCAACCCTTGAGGGTTGCACATCATGTGCCACTTACACAAAAAGTGTAAGTGGAAGGTGAAAACAAAAGCAGACTGCAAACAGAAAAGGCGTAAGTGTAAGGCGTAAGTTGCACACCATAACAGTACCCAAAACACAAAATCAGATAGAAAACAACCAAGAAGATGTTCTCTTTTGGAATTTTGTTTTCATTCATCTTCAGATAGCAAGGAAAGAGTAAAGGAAAAAAAAAATTTCAGAATCTCACAACCACAATTCCAACTCTTTTTAAGTTTTTTTTGCCCTTCTTATTCAAACTCAATCAATATAAAGATGCAAATCATTCAACCCCAACATTAGAACTCGAGAAACTCAATCAATAGACAGATGCAAGTCCCTAAACCAATCAAATCAGATTAAATCAAGCTACAATTAATTCTTTTTTCCCCTAATAAAGTATGATCATTTCTCGCATAATTTTACTCATCTTTCAATAATTCAAGTCAATCATACATACTACGAATTTTGAAGGCGATTTTATGAATCAAATTGAAAAGTACTTATTTTCATTTAAAATCAGTAAAATCCCAATAAATTTCACTCACCAGTCTCTTCATCAGCCTTAGATTTCCATCCATCACACCGTAACCCCGACCCCCATTGCATCCTATAACAAGTATTCTGCTCAATCACAGGCTTTCCACTCCAATCCCCCTTCAACCTAGGATTGAAATGCAAAATCCTTGGTGGGTCCTCTCCATCAACAGTCTTCAAACCTTGCAATTCCATCATAAACTGTGAAACCATCACATACTGACCATCGTTCAACAAAGATATCTTCGGGTCGTGCTCGGCGTGAGCTTGTCTCGGCTTCCCCACAACAGTTATATGAGAACCCAATGTCAATCCACATGGAAGAACAATGATTCCTCCACGGTCTGTGAATTCAGACCCTGACAATGAAATCGAATTTGGGCACGACTCGGTTCGATTCTCCGTAGTCTTTTTCACATCGTTTCGAGCTTTCCCTGATTCGAGATCATCCCACAGCTTCTTCCCCAATTCGAATGCCTCTTTCGCCGACTTCAAAATCCCTGAAAACCCATCTTTACTACTACTATTCTTAACACTATTCTCGAAATTCAAACCCGATAGAGTTTTGTACTCTCTGACTCGCCTCTCGGGCCTTCTCGATTGTGAAGGTTGGTGATTCAAATCTCTTAGAGGGACCTCCAAGGGCCGAATCGGAGCTTCTTTTTCTACCAACTCTTCTTCGCTTTGAAGCTCTAGAGGCCGAGACAATGCGTCGTTGAAGAACCCATTCAAGCCCTCTTGTGACACAGCACTGAACCCAGTTCTGAACACAAAAGGAACTTCTAAAGTGACCATGAACACATACAAAAACCCAACACAGATCAAAATTTGAATCGATCTCTGTCGACTCAGATATACGAACAAGTCCAACTTGTCTCTCTTCATCTCTCCTAATCTCTCTCTCTCTCTCTCTCTCTCTCTCTCTCTCTCTCTCTCTACAACAACCCTGAATTCACAGAAAGCGAAACCCTGATTTAACAGACTCTGATCATGCAAAATACAACGGAAGTTTCTAGAGAGAGAAAGAGCTGAAACTGGTTCAAATTTGAATTCGATTTTTGCAGAACGTTGCCCTTAATTCTCAAGCTCAGAGAGAGAGAGAGAGAGAGAGAGAGAGACTCAGGTTATCAACACAGACGCGTTTAGAGAGAGAGAGAAAGAGAGCTGGGTTGAATGAGGCTTGGGAGGTCGGTGCGGTGGCTTTTCTGGAATGATAGACCAGACTTTCTTTGTTGTTGTTTTTTTTTTTTTTGCAAAATCAAATTGAAGAAAAAGAGTTGGTTTAAATGGAGTTAGGAATATATTCAATAAAAATTAATTAATTACTACATAAAAATATTTGAATGAGATTCTGGTGATGTGTCTTTTGCTTTGCAATATGGTAAGAAGTTTAAAATTTTATGTAATAATAAAGAATGTATAATATTCTTTAATTTTTTAAGTACCCATTATTAAAAGCACAACCTAAATATTGATAATGTTTAATTTTTGAATCATCTATTAAAACAGAAATGGATCATTTTAAATTAAATATGAATTCTTTAATCACTTTGAAAAAAAGGAATAAATTATTGTCTCGTAATTTTAATTCAATTGATAATATTTAATTCGACAATGCTACGTAGCTCAAATTTTGTAGCTCAAAAGTGACTCAAATGGCCAAAACGACGTCGTTTTGAGTACAGAACAACATAAAAATGGTCAAAACGACGTCGTTTTGGTCATTTGAACCACTTTTGAGCTACAAAATTTAAGGTAGGAAACATTTTCCTATTCAATTTCTAAATGGTCTCTCTATTAGAATAAATTGAAATAATATAAAAAAAATTAAAATGAAGATGTAATTAAATTAGAGCAATGATTGAGATCACCACTCTCACAAAATCTCTATAAATCTAGACCACTCATTGTGAACTCCACACATATATAAATAGATCCTATACATATATGAAAAGACAAGAATCACTTTGAAAGTGTGAGGGGGTATTCCCAAATATTTTCCTTAGAATTATAATAACAAAATTGATAAAAAAAATTTATAATCTAATGTGGCCATTGTTTATTACAAGATAAAATATTTGTTAAATAACAAATTCGAAAAAGAAGTTTTGTGGTTTTTGTCATACGTGTGAGAGTATGTTAAAGGATTGAACTCGCTCTATTGGCCCATTTTTCCGATTTGCTTAAGGACACTTTCCGTTCGTGAATAGATATTTTAATTAATTATTTAATTTTTTATAAAATTGCATATAAAAAAATAAAAAAAAATAATATGATGTGATATTTTATTTTATTAATTATTTTATAATCTGTGGGGATATATTTTCTGAGTACCAACACGTGGCAAGGTGACACCGACGTGTCAGCCGATGTGCCACGTGTCTTGGCCGTTGTGCCGAGGTCATCTCGGATAGGCCGAGGTTACCTCCGAAGATATCGGAATCCGAGATAAACGGATAGGGGACAAGAGTCCTAGAATAAAGAGGGAACTCAACCTAGATATGGACAAGAGTCCTAGATTGGGAGAAGACTTCAGTTTGGGTAAAGATAAGACTCTTAGAGAGTTTATCCTAGTCCCACTCAGATTAGCAATAATCCTAAGTCCATTAGGGCCAGGCTCCTATTAGGACTAGGATTGTGTTGGCTATAAAAGAGAGGCACCCCCATGGGTCTAAGGTATGCTTTTTGATACTCAAGCTTGTGAATTGAATAGTTGATTTATCTTTGAGAGATATTGAGTACTGACTTGATCGTCGGAGTACCCCCGGGTGGCGAACCACCGTGGGATCCTTCTCTTTCTGTTGCAGGTCAGCCAAGTGCCATCTATTCTGCCAGTGCTCTCTAGCTGAATACTGAGTTGGCAGTGTGGTCAGAAAATCACTCACACAATTTGGCGCCGTCTGTGGGAAAGAAAGAAAAATAGATGGCCAATAACGGACAGAAGGATCAGATTGAAGACAACACTCCTACTGAGAGTAGGAGACCTATCGACCTTGACGTTGAAAGGGACGACCGCAACACAGAAACTCGTGACTAGAGTCACGGAGTGAAAGATGCCGGCCAGGAAGGTGACGTACCAAAGACAACAGATCGAAGCGGATACTACAACGAAGATGACCTCTAGGTATGGAATGATAGATACCTGCGGAGGAACGAAGACCCTTCCAGAAGGGATGCAAACACAAGGGGCATGAGCGCTCCCAAGGAGATAACATTCAAGTATAGAAGAGCTCAACCTAAGTGAGCAGATCCTGGATTCCAGACCCCGGATCCGAGAAGACATGATCTCGGCCTAGATGAGTATGCCCGAAAAAGAGCTCAGCCTGAGTGAGCAAATCCAAGATTCTAGCAGACAAGATCTCGGCGCTTAAGTCCGAGAAGAGAGAATGCAAAGATACAAAGTTTACCACTTGTTAAAATTTGTAGCAATTTACAAGTTGGTCAAACCGATACAAAGTTTACCACTTGTTGAAATTTGTAGCAATTTACAAGTTGGTCAAACCGATGCAAAGTTTACCACTTATTGAAATTTGTAGCAATTTACAAGTTGGTCAAACCGATACAAAGTTTACCACTTGTTGAAATTTGTAGCAATTTACAAGTGGGAGTTAAGCCGAGATTACTGTTTCTCTTCGCTTGTTGAAATTTGTAGCAATTTACAAGTCGAAGTGAAGCCGATGTTATTACTTACAGACTTATGGCAATTTACTGGTTGGCTAAACCAAAAAAGATGCTTAACACTTGTTGAAATTTGTAGCAATTTACAAGTTGAAATTAAGACGACATATGATCATCTGTTGAAATTTGCAGCAATTTACAGGTTGAGGTAAAAGCTAAGTATATTGTTCAAACCCTTGTTGAAATTTGTAGCAATTTACAAGTAGATCACTGTTTAACACTTGTTATAACTTGAGAAAAGTTTATTGTATATGTTAGTCCTTGTTGAAATTCGTAGCAATTTACAAGTAGGTTAGAATGAAATTACTGTTTACATATTTATTGCAACTTGAGAAAAGTTTGCAAAGTTTACATTGAAAAGTATATGTTTTATACTTGTTAAAATTTATGAAAAGATTGCAGGTCAGTATCTTGCCGAAATAAAACTTGCAGTTATTATACCCGAGGTATGTAACCCCGAGAAAATTGTGCAAAGGAAGAATTATACAAAATATTCTAAGTATAGAATCATGCAAAGGCAGCCAAGAAAAGACAAAGGCACAAGCATTTAGAGAAGGGAAGTTAAATTAGACATTCAAGAATAAGGAGGCACATCGGCCATATGAAGAGCTTACATTTTCTAAAAAACAAGAAGGTACAAGAGTACAAGCGACAAAAAAGGAAAAACCTCAAAAACCGAGATGATGCTTAACCGAAGTTAAGCCGAGATGATGTTTAACCGAAGTTAAACTGAGGTGATGCTTAACCGAAGTTAAGCCGAGATGATGTTTAACCGAAGTTAAACGGAGATGATGCTTAAACCGAAGTTAAGTCGAGATGATGTTTAACCGAAGTTAAAACGAATGATGATAACACTTGTTGAAATTCTGAGAGAATTTACAAGTTAAAGAGTGCACAAAGTTAAATGTCGGCAAAAGATTCACCGGAGTCAAACGTCGTTTTGATTAGAACAGAACCACTTAGTGCACGCCAGAAGTGGTGACCAGAATTGTGAAAGGAATAAATGCTTCAAGAAACAGCGATGATAGTTTGCACAGGCCAAGAGAAAAAGGGTCTAAAAGGGGCGAATTAAATACCAGAAGTTTTAATACATCGGCGAAAGAAGAACACATCAGGTCTGTGACTGCGGCATGAAACCAACTTCCCTAATGTGATCCTAAGTGCAACTTATGTTCACATTAGGGGGCAGGGAGAAGATGCAGGGGGAAGGAATGATAATTAAGGAGCAAGGAATGTTTTCACTTGTTGAAATTTTTGAGCAAATTACAAGATGAGTTAACCAAAGATTATGAAGTCTACCACTTGTTAAAATTTGAAGCAATTTACAAGTTTGGTATAGCCGAGATAACACTGAAAGACGTTTCCGAGATATGATCATCCGAGATGACCAACTAGCTTGTTAAGAGCTGAGAAGGTTGGCAGATACAAAAATGAAGACCTTAAAGAACTAAGGACTGAAAGCAAGAACGTCGGACTGATCTGCTTCGACGAACGACGATGGTTCAGCCTCGACAGTCAGTTGGAAGAGCTTCTTTACCGTTACCTCGGCATCAATTTCAAGAATGAAGCAAACTACTCGGCATCAGCGGTAGGTTGGGTCTCACCCCCAGAAGACAGTTGGAAAGAACTTCTCAGCAGCCTTCTCAGCCACGAGTTCAGCATCAATCTCCTAAAGAGTTTGATCAAAGCTCTTCTCGGCGATTGGCACCTCGAAGTTTTGAAGGCAAGGATTGAAAGCAAAAATCTGAAAAAAGACACAGAAAACAGAAACAAGAAATGTAATTCGAAAATCAAAAATGGTGATGAAGCTATCAAGAAATCAAGACAAAAAGATTGCATAGGTGTGTCAAGCCAAGAACAGTGGCAGAAATCAACAGATATGTGAACAGTGTGTATTCAAGAAGATGATTTGGAAACAACGGGTAAAACAGCAATGGTGGTTAACAATGAAGCAGAGCTTCTTGGAAAGCAACAAGTAATAAAACCAGGAGGAACAGTGGCTTACCAGAAAGAGGGAAGTCGGAATGAGAATTGCCGAAATCTGACGACAATGACAAAATGACGTAAGCTTCACCGGAGGAGAGGAACGAAGACAGTTGCAGAAGCTTGAAAGCTTGGAACAATGACAGATTTAAGCAAAAGAGCTAAGAAAGAGAAAAAGCTAGATGATTGAATGAAAAAAGAGAAAAATCAGAGTCAAGAAGACGACGAAGTTTAAAGATAAAGCCAAGTGCACAGGCGCTAAATAAGTATATGAAGAAACAAGAAAGTAATGACCCAGACACAATGCTAGCAACAGAAAGCGGATATGGCAAAAACAGTACCAGGCATTTAAAATTTTCAAAAAACTTGAAAACAGACGAAAAATAGAAGATAACAGAGGGCAAGTAAACGGATTCAGAAGAGTTATGAAAGATTGAACTTAATAAAAGAGTTTATGAACCTACCAAGATAAGTGAACGCCGATATGAAGATCGCCGAAGTCAAATAGATGACTGGAAATCAGGAGTTCACCAAAAAATGTGAATAAAGCAGATGCAAAGCTCTTGGAGTTTATGAATTAATGAAACCAGAAACCTCGGCTAGGTGGTATGATCTCGAATAGCTTGAAAAACATGAAGCTTGATACTTGACAGAAGTGGATAGTAAAGTCCAGGGAACTTTGAGGTCGGCGAGTTTGATCTCGGACAGAGGGACACAGATGAACGAACAGTATAGGTTCTATCACCTCAGAATGCCGAGGTAATAGAACCTAGGGGACAGTTGTGGGGATATATTTTCTGAGTACCAACACGTGGCAAGGTGACACCGATGTGTCAGTCGAGGTGCCACGTGTCTTGGCTGTTGTGCCGATGTCATCTCGGATAGGCCGAGGTTACCTCCGAAGATATCGGAATCCGAGATAAGCGGATAGGGGACAAGAGTCCTAGAATGAAGAGGGAACTCAACCTGGATATGGACAAAGTCCTAGATTGGGAGAAAACTTCAATTTGGGTAAAGATAAGACTCTTAGAGAGTTTATCTTAGTCCCACTGGGAGTCCCAGATTAGCAATAATTCTAAGTCCATTAGGGCCAGGCTCCTATTAGGACTAGGATTGTGTTGGCTATAAAAGAGAGGCACCCCCATGGGTCTAAGGTATGCTTTTTGATACTCAAGCTTGTGAGTTGAATAGTTGATTTATCTTTGAGAGATATTGAGTACTGACTTGATCGTCGGAGTACCCCCGGGTGGCGAACCACCGTGGGATCCTTCTCTTTCTGTTGCAGGTCAGCCAAGTGTCATCTATTCTGCTAGTGCTCTCCAGCTGCATACTGAGTTGGCAGTGTGGTCAGAAAATCACTCACATTGATGATTATGAGAATCCAATTACAAGTATTATTTGTTATAAAAAAAAAAAAAAAAACTAACGTGCATTAGAACATTGTTGTGATTTATTAATAAGTCTAAAATCAAATACACAATATAATACAAATGTCTCACAAAAAATAGAGTTCACATAATGTGAGACTCATCCTGTATGCGGTGTAAGGTAACTGTTGTGCTTTTTTCTAAGTGGTCGCCGCTGTAAGCGCAGTAGGCCTACTCTGGGTCACACCTCAACGATTCGAATCATTCACTTTTTAAAAAATATTGAATAGAATCTCTCTATAAAAATTAAGTTAATTAGATAGTGATAACCAGTAGCGGAGTCAGAAAATTAAATTAGATGGGGCACTTATTAATTATAATATCAAAAATTTTTACAAAAATATTTCACGCGAATTTTTACAATTGATTACAAGAAACATAAAAAAAAATAGTGTTATTTGCAACTAGTGAATTATGGATAATACAAAAAAAAAAAAAAATAGATATAAGTCTTAAAATAAATTATATAATAATAAAAAAAATTTATACAAAATTTGATTAAAAATTCAATATAATAGTAATACCATGTCATTATTGATATGTGATATCACTAACTAATAGTACATAAACACATAGAGAGTGAACTTCACATGTCAAATGTAACTAACAATCTAATAAATTTCATATCTTTATAGTGAGATTACTTATACTTGCATATCAATAATAATGACATTACCATTATATTCAAAAAATTTCATAGATAATATAATTTATAGTAGTCTCTTCATTTTCAATTAAAATAACCATTATTGTTCTCATAATTTTTAAAATGTCATTAACATTTCACTCTAATAATATTTTTGTAATTTTTTTATTTAAAATATTTTTTTTATGTTTGCAAAATTTTAAGAAAAAATCCTAAAATTCAGGGGCCACGTGATCCCTTGGGCCTTCACTCCCTCCGCCACTAGTGATAACCCTATAATCAAACCAATTTTGTATTCAGCTTTATACTTAAAATTACACCTATAGTTCACTTTTGTAGATACAAATATGGTTTGATTTTAGGGTTACTAAATCTGATCAATTTAATTTTTTACAAAAATATTTTACTCAACATATTTTAAAAAATGAACCATTAAGATTCAGAATAAGTCTCGTTGCACACACAGCAACCACACCACATCTTCCTTCGTGAGACATGTTTGACGTATGTGCTCCTAATGAGTAAGGTTACTAACCTATATATTTGATCTATAAATTCACATATAATGATGTAATAAGGGAATTAAATCTTTAATAATGAGATGTATAATAAATTAAAAATTAATACATAACTTATTATATCATTATAAATAAAATTATAAAAAAATTTAGAAGTCCCAAATATTTTTCTGCACCTAATATTTGCTTGTCATTTATTATTTTCGGATTAATGGTTGTAAAATTGCTTTTTTCTAGATATTAATTTGAGTGGGAGAGAATGACTGAGAAAGGGAATCTTTTTATTGGAAATTCCACCATTTATTGTTATTTGAAGTGCTCAAACTTGTTCAATAATAAGGAAATACTTGCATCTTACGTAAAGGATACACACAATTTTAATGTATTTATTATTTCAGGCAACTTTAATGTTACTTTTTTTTTAAATAAAAAATAATAATTTCATATTCGTCATGTTGACTCACAATAGTAACGTAGTAGGAGAATTAAAAAAAAAAAAATTATAAAAAGTGTGTTTATATAGCACACCACAAACATACGTATCTGATTAATGTCACTGTCCTTGATTTATTAACTATGAAAATTGTTAAGAAAATAAATGTGTAGCGTAGATAAAAAATTATTGTATTGTGGGTATTGTTTAGAAATCTCATCCACACAATTTAAATTATGAGTAAATTTTTGAATTTTTTTTTTTTTTTTTTTAAAATTTTGTAGTAGTGTTGTGATTTTAGACAATGCAATATGATATTTTGAATTTTATTTATTTATTTATGATAATTATAGCCAAAAAAATAATATGCCAACTTATCTTTATTAAATAGTTAAAAGATGAAGAATGATAAACTTGTGTGTTGTAATTTATTAGAGAAATGTCTCATTTCCCATTTCATCAACCCCAATTGCACCTCTAATGAAGTGACAAATAATACCAACCAGCAACTTTCTTCAAAAGCTTCTCTCTCCTTTCAAAATTGTTTGCTACCTCATTAGAAGTGTAATTAAGGGTGATGAAACGAGGGATGTAACACAACTCCATCTATTATTCGTTAAGAATACCATATAGACAATTTTAAATAATATTATGAGAATGTCTAATTTTTTTATTTACGATAATATATATATATATATATATATATGTACATATAGCCCAACATTTAGGTTGTGCTTTTATTTTTGTTTGTGGTATGTATGAAAATTTGTTTTGAAATTTTTTATTAAAAAATGATTGAGACTTAAGAGTCTCTTAATTTATTTATAATGATATGATATGTCACGTGTCAATTTTAATTTATCACAAATTCAATCATATAAGGCTCAATTATCTGGTCATGCCATTGTAAGATTAAAATCAATAAATTTAAATAACTTGTTTCTCAATAATGAAGGGACGAAATGGGGGCAGGGGGAAATGGTGATAGTTTAAGGAATAAAAGTGAAATTAACCACAAAAATTGATAGTACAATGACAAAATGAAAAAAAAAAAATGATAGTTTAAAAGATAAAAGTGAAATTAAACCTAACATTTAAGATTTTCAAATTCATATTATTTTCAAATTTGTCAATTATTTTGCAAAAGTGGTGGTACCTACACTTAAGCGGGTTAGGATAAGTCTAAAAATCGTGGATTGTCTATCATTGGCTATGCACAGAATAGTAGTATATATAGGTTTATTGTGCACAAGTTTGATATTTCAAATATACACAAGAATACCATTATGGAATCAAGGAATGCGTCTTTCTTTGAGGATGTATTTCCTAGTCGAACCCGAGGAGAGGATCAAAGTTTTGAAAAGAAACTTGAAGATGATCCTAGTGATAATGATCAAGATGAGAAAGTAGATAAACCAAGAAATAGTAAAAAGGGTAGGACTTCCAAGTCCTTTGGCCTAGACTTCTTGATTTATATGTTACAGAGAGAATCTCGAACTTTTCATAAAACTGTGACTTCACTTGAAAATCTTTTGTAGAAAGAAGCGATTAAGAATGAAATTGACTCTATCTTATAGAACCATACTTAGGAGTTGGTTGATCTAGCCCCAGGTAGTAAGGTCTTAAGGAGTAAGTGGATCTTGAGGAGAAAAATGAAAGCAGATGGATCAATTGATAAATATAAAGCTAGGCTAGTTATCAAAGGATATAGGCAGCGAGAAGGCCTGGATTACTTTGATACGTATTCACCTGTGACAATGATTACATCTATTCGCATGGTGATTGCGATAGCAGCTTTACGTGGTCTAGTGATACATCAGATAGATGTAAAGATAGCTTTCTTAAATAGAGATTTAGATGAAGAAATCTACATGGAGCAACCTGATGGGTTTTTAGCTCCAGGACAAAATAAGAAAACCTATAAGCTTGTCAAATCATTGTATGGTTTGAAGTAAGCTCCTAAACAATGGCATAAGAAGTTTGGTAACGCTATGTTGTCAAATGAGTTTAGAATCAATGAATGTGACAAGTGCGTATATGTCAAAGACACTAACAAATGTTATGTCATTTTATGTCTATACGTTGATGACATACTCATTGTTGGTAGTAATAATGAAATAAATAGAACTACCAAGAGATTGTCAAACTCTAAGTTTGATATGAAAGATAGGCCTTGCAAATGTGATTCTGGGTGTTAAGATTACTAGAACATCTGGTGATATTGTACTTTCTCAATCTCACTATGTTGATAAGATACTTGAGAAATTTGATAAATCAGATATGTGTATCTGGGACACCGGTAGACTTGAGTTTACACTTGACCAAGAATATTCTTGGGTCATTAGGAGTTTGATGTATCTGATGAGTTGTACAAGACCATATATAGTTTACTCTGTTAGCAGGCATAATAGATACACAAGTAATCATAATGCTACTCATTAAAAGGGCATTATGCAGGTGTTGGGTTATCTCCGCTGCATTATACTAGATACCCAACGGTCTTAGAAGGATATAATGACGCTAATTGGACATTTGATATAAAAAGCTCCAAATCCACTAATAATTATGTGTTTACCCTTGGAGGGGCAGCCGTGTCTTGGAAATCTTCTAAGCAAACATATGTATTGAGATCAAAGATAGAATCTAAGTTTATTGCTTTGGTAAGGCAATTAAAGAAGCTGAATGGCTTTGCCAATTCGTTGAAGATATTCCACGTTGGTCGAAACTTGTGCCAGCTATTTGTATTCATTGTGATAGCCAATCAGCGATTGGACAGGCACAGAGTAATATATATAATGAAAACTCTAGACATATACGTTGTACACATAATTCTATACAACAATTACTCTCTAATGGAGTTGTCTCTCTAGATTATATAAAGTCTAAGGACAACATTGTGGACCTGCTAACCAAAGGGTTTACTCGAGAGTTAGAGAAATGTCGTCAAGAGGAAAGGAGTTAAGGCCTTTAGTAATGTTACCAGAACGGAAAACCCAACCTAATTAACTGGAGATCCCAAGATCTAGGTTCAAATGGACAACCTAATTTCGTGTAATGGGTGAGTCACTGAAGAGGTAAATCCTCTTGCCCATTCCTTTGTACAATGATACCGTGCGGATGTGGAAAGTTAAGCTAATGCTTTTAATGACCTAAGTGATATGAATAATCAACTGTAGTATAATAAGATACCTTATATAGGTCATCTATGTAAATGCAAAGTGGGGCCGCTTTTTTAAGAATTGGTAAGGCCGAATTCTTTAAAAATACTCATTGAACTCGACTAATGTTCCAGGGCCATACCGGTGTCACTAGTGAGAACAAGAACAATGATTAGACTAACTCCTATGCGAGGTCTATTGTCTCGGTTTACACAAACGACAGAACATTTCAAGACATCACGTTCACTAGTCAGCTAGTAAATCTGATAGGCTTTCACTACGAAAGGTTCAAGGCCAACAGTTACCTTTTCTGATGTAGGGTTAGTTTGTGTGCTCTTTCTCCGAGTCTTTGTTATAAATGTTGTCCGTTTTCTGCATTCGGTCAATTTTTATTCATTTGGGGGATTGTTGGAAAAAAATAGTTATATGGTGACTTTAATGTGAAATTAAAGTAGGTCCCAACCATTGGTTGAAGTGAGATTAAATGGGTTTAGATTATTTGTAACAAGATCTTTATACCACAAAAGGAATAACCAAAAACTATTAAGAATTGAATGAGAAATTGTCTCATAAAGTTGGCCTCATTAATGAGGTATTGGGAATTGTGTATAACTATCAATCTCACATTGAAAGGAAAGCTTTGATAGGTATTTAAAACTCAAGATTTTGATAAAGGTATGAACCCTTTAGGGTATCCAAATTTTCTCAAGGAAGAGAAGAATGGATGCTTCAAAGATGGGCTTGGACCAAAACTATGATCCAAGGTGGTTATGCAATATTTGCCACATGCGCCACTAGCTCGAGCTGGGTCGGGTCCGAGTCTGTGATCCGTAGGTTGTGGGTCGTAGACCATGGATCTTGGGACTTGAGGCTTGAGGCTTGTTGGAATAGGTTAGATTGGGCTGGACTGGATTGGTGGCCCATCAGCCTAATCTTTTTTGGGCCAAGTTTATTAGGTGGCTACAAATATACATACATGTGTATATAAAGTGTATAACTTATATACTAATTGTCTCATCAATTTTGATTGCATTTGTTGCCACCCTTTATGGTTGAGAGACTCCTCCTCTCTCCCTTTTTGTGTATAAATAAAAAGATCTTTACACCACAAAAAAGAATGACCAAAAACCATGAAGAATTGAATAGAAATTGTCTCATAAAGTGGCCTCATGAATGAGGTATTGGAAATTGTGTATAACTATCAATCTCACATTGAGAGAAAAGCTTTGATAGGTATTTAAACCTCAAGATTTTGATAAGGGTATGAACCTTTTAGGGTATCCAAATTTTCCCAAGGAAGAGAAGAATGGATGCTTTAAGGATGGGCTTGGACCAAAACTATGGTCCAATGTGGTTATGCAAAATTTGCCACATGCGCCACTAGCTCGGGCGGGGCAGGGTTCGGGTCCGTGATCCGTAGGTTGTGGGTCGTAGACCGTGGATCTTGGGACTTGAGGCTTGAGGCTTGTTGGAATGGGTTAGATTGGGCTAGGCTGGGCTGGATTGGTGGCCCATTAGCCTAATCTTTTTTGGGTCAAGTCTGTTAGGTGGCTACAAATATACATACATGTGTATATAGAGTGTATAACTTATACACTAATTGTCTCATCAATTTTGATTGCATTTGTTGCCACCCTTTATGGCTGAGAGGCTCCTCCTCTCTCCCTCTTTGTGTATAAATAAAAATCAACTTCTTTGGTTGTCAAGACAGAATTTTTTACTTTCATATTATATAGTCAGTCTGTTCTTATATTTTTCTTTATGTGTGAGAGAGTACTGTCATTGTTGATTTGCCGGAGTTAAACAGAAGGTGCTTCTGCGTTAGCTTATTTAAACTGTCGTATCTTGGGAGACAGACGTCGACATACCTCCAGCACTCACGGTAAGACGGCAAATCTATTTTAAAAAGATTGCGATACCACATAGATTTCGGTTTAATTTCTCTTCTTCCTATCATGTATTTCTGCTCATCTAATTATAATTTCTAGCATGAGTTCTTATTCTGTAAATTAAGTTATTATATATGAATCTGGTTGGTTTTGTTTAATTAGACAATTTGTGCAACAACTTATGCATACACTAGGCACATCTACGCTCCATGTTTGGTTGATAGGAATAGAGAGGTCCAGCTACAATCCATTACAACGGTTTTCATGTATTGTGCACTTAAAAATTTTAAAATAGAATTATTATATCAATTATAGTTATAAGCAGATTTAATTATTTGATCACAATGCGTAATAAGCAGGGACGGAACTAGGAGAAGATTATGAGGGGTCATAGTCCCCCTATTTTTGCAAAAATTATTATTTACCATTGAACTTTAAAATATATATATATATATATATCATTTTATACATAAAATGGCCCCCCAATATAAATATATATATATATATATATATGTCATTCTTCTTCTATCTTGAATTCTCTTTCTATTTTACACTAAAAAAGTTTCTTCATCTTATTAGAAATTGCTTCTATGATATCTAATTTTTTTTATTATGTATATATAATTTATATATATTATATTATACATACATGTGTGTTTTGTGTATATGATGAAAAAAAAAAAATATTTTTCTTTTAGACCCTCCGATAATGAAATCCTGGTTCCGTCCCTGGTAATAAGTAGAATCAATTACAGTAAAAAGTATAATCTGTTCAAGTAATAATTAAGATTACAAAAAATATTTTATTTTTATGAAAAAATCACTTCATTTTTTTTTCTCTACATATGATTTTTTATTCATTATCTATATATTAAGGAAAAGGGTCTTTTAAAACCCAAGGCTTGTGGAAGTTCCAACATGCCCATCCTAATTTCCTGATTTTTTAATATTTTTTTTAAAAAAAATTGATTTGGTGATTGGTGATTGGTTTATAATAATTACACTATTGACACGCAATAAATGAAATTCTAATTTTCTTACTTTTTGCATCCCCAACAGACCCATGTAATTATGGTGTATTAATTTTTTTCCCTCTTAATTTTTTTGTTTTGTTTTTTGAAAAAAAAAAAATAAACACTTATTAAATTCTTTCAAACTCCTCGGTCAAACCCCATGTATTTAATTTATATATTAAAAAAAATTAAAACAAATATAACGCAATAAATCAAATCATAATTTCCTTACTTTTTGCATCCCCAAGAGACCCATGTAATTATGGTGTAAATGCCTCTTAATTTTTTTCCCTCTTAATTTTTTTGTTTTGTTTTTTGAAAAAAAAAAAAAAACACTTATTAAATTCTTTCAAACTCCTCTGTCAAACCCCATGTATTTAATTTATATATTAATTTCTTGATTTTTTAATATTTTTTTTAAAAAAATTGACTTGGTGATTGGTGATTGGTTTATAATAATTACACTATTGACACGCAATAAATGAAATCCTAATTTCCTTACTTTTTGCATCCCCAAGAGACCCATGTAATTATGGTGTAAATGCCTCTTAATTTTTTTCCCTCTTAATTTTTTTGTTTTGTTTTTTGAAAAAAAAAAAAAAAAAACACTTATTAAATTATTTCAAACTCCTCGGTCAAACCCCATATATTTAATTTATAGATTAAAAAAAATTAAAACAAATATAACGCAATAAATCAAATCATAATTTCCTTACTTTTTGCATCCCTAAGAGACACATGTAATTATGGTGTAAATGCCTCTTAATTTTTTTCCCTCTTAATTTTTTTGTTTTGTTTTTTAAAAAAAAAAAACACTTATTAAATTCTTTCAAACTCCTCCGTCAAACCCCATGTATTTAATTTATATATTAAAAAAAATTAAAACAAATATAAATATCTATAATTATTCCGTGCGTAGCACGGGTGATAGGCTAGTTAATCAATGGTTCAAAAATGTATTCCATAGAAAAATCAACAAAGGGATGGGAAAGAAAGATGTATACTTAACTCCGAAGGCCTGACTGCTGATCAAAAAAGAAAAGAAAAAAAAAACTCCAAAGGCCTAACCATAAATAATATTTAAAAAAATTAATTAAATTAGATGGGTTATGGGTTATGGGTTATAGGTTATATATAGGAGGCAACAAGTTTAGGTAACCCCTTCTACTTTCTTTGCACCATAGCATTTATTGAGGAAGCATTAAAGTATTAATTAGTTTCTACTAGGTTTGCCATACCCTTTTTTAGACTTATAAAATTTAATGTTGTTTTAATTTATGAATAATACTATATACTAATTAATGCATTAATTAGTATACTAATATATGACGTGGCATAATTTTAAAAATTTTAGTTATTTATAATTTATATAATAAATAGGGTCAGTAATATGACATAACACTAGTTGGTACAGTAGTGTGTGTATTAATTAATGCATGTAGTATCACCATTAGTTTATTGGAATGAAATGAATGGAAATATCATTTTAACATAATGTATATTTTTACGTTTGGTTCATTGAAAAAAAATATAAAAAATGTATATTGCAAATGAAATTATCATTCATTATCATAAGAAAATAATTATTTTGTAAAAAAACTAAGAAATGATTATTTCACTTCTTTCCAACAGACCAAACACTACATAACTGGAACTCAAATTTCCAAAGCATTAAGGATAAAAAAAAATTACGGTAAAAAATATATAATATAAGAAGACCTTCAAATCTTTTACCCCAAATTTTCATTTCCAACTTCCTAAATAATGACAAACTAAGCTAAAATATTAAGTATTTAGAAAAATATCTAAAAAATATTCAAAATTTGAAATGTTTTGAATTAGATTATCCAGAGTGTGGTTCGCAATAGATCAAGTTTAATTTTATAACATATATTCAAATGATGGATATTTTTTCAAGTAATTTTTTCTAAACACATAATTTTTTGGAGTACTTACCAATCAGTCCTATTAACTAAACTTATTTACCTACAGGTCCTAACTAATAAATTTAACATTATAAAAATAAGAGATTGATAAATTTATCACTATAAATTTATTCATAAAAACAAAGAGACTGATAAATTTATCATTATAAATTTATTCATAAAAATAAAAGACTGATAAATTTATCTTTATCACTTAATAAATTTATCAATAGGACTTAATGGGTAATAAGTCTCAAAAGTATGACCTATTGATAATTTACCCAAATTTTTTACAAGATAAAACATCATATTTCAACGTAATTTCTAAAAGAAAGTTGAATTAAGGTGAAAATTATATAGGTATATTATATTATTTTTAAACAATTAGAAGCATAGAACAATGTTCAACACTGCTACCTACACCCACTGGGGGTCGACCCCCAGTGAGGTGGCGCAGTGCAATTGGCCAACACTGTTTTTTTTTTTTGCTTTCAGTCCAATCCCACAGTGCCATGTGGCCTTTGGTAGTATGGCGATTGTACAAATTATGACTTCCACAAACATTGTTCGAGTGCTGCTTCACACCCCCAGTGACGTGGAGCTCTCGCATTCGCCGAAAACTTAAGAAAAAAAAAAAAAAAAAAAACAATTTTTTTTTTAGCCAATCATGAGCCTTCAAACAGGACCCCCAGCAAAGTATTGCTTTTGGCACATTTCACGAACAGTATTAATTAAAAGAATAATGCTCGGGATCCCTTTTTGGGGGTCACCCCCTCACCCCCCCTTTGCCACGTGGCGGGTGGTGATTGGAGGAGCAAGAAAAAAAAGAAAAAGAAAAAGTAAATGTAACCAATGAGAGAGAGAGGGGGTCAACGGGGGTGAGGGAAAAGGGGGATGAATCATTGTTGTAATTAAAAAAGAAGGGGGAAAAAGCATTTTTAAAATTTAAAAGCAACGGATACAAATCAGATATGTCGCTGTTTTTGTGTGCACCATGCTTTGATGACAGAGATACCACCATCATCCCATCACTCACGCACCAACACCACCATAAAGTTACCATCACGTTGATGAACATACTTTTGTATGGGAAATTTTTTTTTTATTAAAATTGAAAAGTTCAACTTCACAATAAAATTGACTCATTGTAGAATTACTTTGGATTAATTTTGATGATTTAAATTGTTCATCTCATATAATCGATGGAGAAAATTATTGATTCAATATCGATTGTCATACCATCAGATCATTTTTATCTATACAAAATACATGTTTTCATGAATCGATCGTCTATTTGTCATAATATATATATATATATGTGTGTGTGTGTGTGATTTGATTATATGATTATTTTATATTTGATCAACTCATTTTTGTATGTATATTTTTTTCAACTTGTCATACGAGATGAATAGTTCAAATAACTGAAATGAGTACAGATTGGTCCTGCAATATGCCAAATTCACATGTGGAAATTTTTGCAAATCCAAACTCATTTTTACATTAATCATAGTTTTTAATATCATATTTGATTTATCATATGAGTTGTTACTTCTGCATTAGCATAAGATATACATGGTATAAAAGTGCTGGTCGATCTAATTTTTTTTTTTAATTTAAATTTTTTTGGATGGAAAATTAAAAATAAAATTTTAACCATATCTAAATTGCATCTAATTTGAGATTTAAAAGAATAGTCCAAATAAAATTTATTTATTTGTAATTTAAAAATATTTTAATAAAAACTATGAATGAAATTTTTAACTATATATAATTAGACAAACTTTAACATAGAATAAACTAAAACTAAAAAATTTATAAAACAAAATGTATTTTTATTTTCTCATAAATATATTTTTTGTAATTTATTTTATTTTTTTCATCTTTACCAATTAAATTATAACATCTATTTCTTGTGGTGAACTTAAAATATACAATTAATGACATAACAATTGCAATATATATTGTAATAAAATGATTAAAACTTAATTCATTCTAAATTATTTTTCTATATACTTTAAATAAATTTTATGTTATTATTTGATTTTAAAATTATTTTTAATTATTTGTTTAGAGCGTTGTGCATCGCACCGGTTCTTATAATACATAAATGATGAGACCTACTAAACCAATATAGTAATGATAACTCATATGATATAAAAATGTAATTGTTATAGTACTGAATCAATCAAGAATTCAAATACAAAAATATCAACAACAAAAAAAAAATATATATATATATATATATAATCTAGAACTCCACTAATATAAATTAAAATTTAAACCACGCACTACTTTTATTAATATTTTTCTGCATTTGAATTCTTAGTACCTTACATACATATATTTTGACAATTTAATTAAAAGTCAAAAAGTTAGGTTTTTAATTTTTTTAAAATTATATCACCTCTTTATTTTTTTACACATTTTTTTAAAAAAAATTAAATAAAATAAAATAAATTAATTTTTAACTTACGAATAAGCAAAACATGTCCACTACTTTTTTTTTTTTCATTTTTCTACTTTCAAACACTATGAAAAAGGGCATTGATTAATGGAAACGTTCATTTCTTGTATGATTTTTATAGTACTTTCAAGGAATCCTCTCTAAAGTTTTAGTGTGTGGTACTATTTGCAAATTCCAGTTCAATCAAAGTGATCATAATAATAATGAAGTACAAAGTTTTTTCAGGACATGGGACACCATTAAGGTTGAGAGATTAAAGCACTTATGGGTTTCCTATTTGACAAGAAAGAGAGGAAAATTTCATTAGCCACTTTTCACTAAAAATGAAATTACAGTCCTCTTATTTTTGACAAAACTTTGATTTTTTATCCATAAGAACGATAACTTTAACAATGAATTTTGTATTTAACTATGTATAAATATCAAATGGCAATTATCGCCAATTTTTACTTAATTATTCTTGATGATGCAGTTTTTTCCAATGAATGGGTCGGACTAGTCCAAGCTCTTCAGTGTCCACGTCCGGTTGACCAGGCCCACCGGATTGCCTGCAAACAAGTCCAATGGAGAACGGGATAATCCTCCAATGAACCCTCCGACGAGCAAGTTAGAAGGAGAAGTAGGGCGTAGAGAGAGTTTAGAAATAACAAGCTTAACCTTCTTTTTGTCTTCAATGTTTGCTTATATCCTTTGGTAATCATTTCGCTGTCTCTTCTGACTTGACCTCCTCGCCGAAAGTCTATGTTGTAACTTACCTTGTTCAGGGTAAGGGGGTCATGTTTCGACAGGGAGGTATTGTTATAATAAATGCTGTGATGGGCTGCATTAATGGTGATGTGCAGTGGCAATAACTTTTCAGATCTTTGTCTGCTGATGTGGCTCGTCCTTCACCTGCTATGTGTCAGAATGCCATTGGCTCTTTATGCCATGTTGGATTCCAGTTGTTCTGGATTTCACCAGTTGGGTTATGTATTGGGCTCCGATTGATGGGCTTGGGTTGTTTATAGTGGTTCATGGCCTTTGTGGGCTTGTACACGTCAGTAGTCCACCATTCCCAAGTGCAGCTTTAGTCCAAGGAAGGGAATAATAATGAAGAGGGTGAGGGTGTCAGGGAATGATGATATGGAGGTCGGCCGGCGGGAGTGACCGAGCGGGTGAATCGATTGGGAGGTAGTCCGACCGTTCAAGGTGACAGAGTGGAAGGGCCGACCGCGAGGAGGGTTGACCGCGAATGTTGACCGAGTGGAAAGGTCGACCACGAGGAGGGGTGAACATGAAAGTTGGCCGAGCGAGAGGGCCGACCGTGAAGCGGGCGACCGTGAGGATTGGCCGAGCGGGAGGGCCGACCATGCAATGGGCGACCGCGAAGAGGGCCGAGTGGGAAGGTCGACCACGAGGAGGGTTGACCATGAAGATTGGCCGAGCGGGAGGGCCGACCGTGAAGCAGGCAACCGCGAAGAGGGCCGACCGAAAAGGCTGGCCGGGCGGGAGGGTCGACCAGGAGGAGAACCGACTGCGAAAGGTGAGGTGGAGGAGCGTAGGGCTCAAGAGGCGGCGTGTCACGTGGTGATTTGAAGTGGAAAAGACAGGATAAGGGCAGGAGACAGTGGATCGTGGTCGTACACGTGGCAATACCCCGTGATGGGGGAAGATTAGGCGTTGGATCAGAAATGAAACGTTAGGTCACTATGGGTGTTGAAATGAAACGTTAGGTCATTATGGGTGTTGAAAAGACAGTTTTGGCGGATGATTTGAAAAGTTTTCAAGCTGGCAAAAATTAATTGGGATCCTTGGAATATGGGTAAACCGTGGGCTTTTGGCATTATTCGATTCACCTACTTGTTTACGAAAAATCAAAATATTCCAAGTGTGAATTCCTTTCTTGCTCACGATACACCTCTGTAACACTTTTTCAATTTCCTTACACTTGCCTCTGAAGCGATTCGCAGACATACCTTAGAAATGGCCCAAGAAGAAACTGTGAATGTCAGGGTAGATCCACTTGGCGATGATGATGCTATGGAGTTAGCGCAATAATACAAGATAGAGAGGGTGGGGGAGTTGATTGTACGATCCCACAGGTCCACCATGATAGCAGCTCCCAAGCCTATTAGTCAGGCGAAACCTGATCACTAGCATACAAAAGCAGATAAATCAACGGTTACTGCAGCGGATTCGGAGGCTAATCGCGAAAAATACCAGGTGCCTGCCAAAGTAGAGTTGTCGTTGCCAACGTCGACGGAGAGGCCATCCGATGCCAAGCCAGGGCAGTTTGTCATTTATGAGGAGGCATTGAAAGGAGGACTAAGGTTGCCCCTGCCACAGGTGGTAGTAGACGTCCTAAATCGTTTGGAGGTGGCGCCGGACCAACTAATGCCCAATGCATGGAAGATCTTGCTGTCCTGTGCAAGTGCCTGGCCGAAGGCGAACGAAGGGGCGGCCATGACAGTTGATGAATTCTTTGCGTGCTACAAGGCCTCAGGGCAATAAGAGACCTGGGTCACCTTGCAGGCAGCAGCAGGGAAAGGGCTGGTGGTGGGGCTGCCGTCGTCGATCAAAGAGTGGAGACCACGGTGGTTTTACGTATCTGCCAGTGGAGGAGTTGGAGTGCGTACCATTTGGAAGATGCCCACCAAGTTGATGGAGCCAAAGCTGGGATCAGCAGTAGAGGAGAGGGTGAAGAGGGTAAAAGAGTGGAGGGAGAAAGAATGGGCCAAATGGGACGAGCTCGTTCAACCGTCTGCATTGTTTGAGGCAGGGTTGGGTCCACAGCCGAGCGGTGAGGACCTCGACCGAGCGGAGTTGAAGGCGAGGAGAAGGCCTCAAGAGGCGGAAGATCAGACTATCCTTGCCAAAGCCCAAAAATTCAAAGAGTCCCAAGCCGACCGATCCCCAAAATCGGTTGCAAGGGAGAGGATTCGCCCTCGCCCCAAACCCTAGGGAGAGAAAAACTTAGGCGAATTTGTACCACGACCACCCCCAACAGACCCTTTGAAGGAGAGGTCTTTGAAGGAGATGAAGGTATTAGGCATGGTGAAGAAGAAGAAGAGGGTGAGGCGGAGTGAAAAAGGGCCTGCCCAGAATAGGAGGAGAGAAGTAAGGGTAGAGGAGGCCAGTATGGCCAAGGAGGCGGAGGGGAGAGGGAAGTGGGGGAGGCCCCAGGAAAAGTGATTGCCCCAGAAGTGGTGGACATCGCTTCAGAGGGCATAGAGGTGGTTCTAGGGGTCGCGAGGGCTGCCGCTGAAGTGCAAGCAGAAGATAGGGCAACTGGCCATGGGCCAAAGAGGGAAAAATAGCCCTAGGGGAGACCTGCACCCCAAGGAGGGGAAGTCAGCTGACCACAGCGATCTACCACGCTCGAGCGGTGGCGGGGCGGCTAGAGAGAGAAGAAGGCCCAGTCAGAGCAAGGGCAGACCGCTTTGTGGGAATTGTAGAAGAGACAACCTTGCACTCGGTATCCAGATTCAACGAAGCTGAACTGTTGAGGGGGTTATGCTCCGCCCAAATAGAGGTAACCACCTTAGTAGGGGCTCTGCTGAGGAAGGCAGGGGCTGCCAAACTCAAGGCTAACAAGGCCAAGGCTCAGCTTGCCAAGTTGAAAAAGGAGAGTGCAAGCTGGGAGAGTGCCCACGCTGATCTGCAAGCGGTTAAAGTGGAGCTGGAGAACACACGCCGCCAGGTTGTGTCGCTTGAGTTCCAACTGGTTGGCGAGCGGAAGAGGGTGGATGAGGCCTAAAAAGCCTGCGCAGTCGCGATCGAACACCATGAAGAAGCAATGAGCAGCAATGAAGAGCTGGTCAGGCAAAAAGATGAGGCAGATGTCAAGATTGGCGATCTGCAGAAGGAATTGGAGGGTGAGCGTACCAAGGCAGTGGAGGAGAGGGGGAGGCTCCAGAAGGAGTTGGAAGCAGAGAGAGCGAAGGCGACGGCGGAGAAGGAGAGCCTCAAAAAGGAATTGAAGGAGGAAAGGGCAAAGACTGCGTCTGAAAGGGCGACCCTGCAGAAGGAGCTGGACGAAGAGAGGGCGAAGGCAGCCTCTGAGAGGGCGGCTTATCCCGATCTGTGCGTCGCAGCAGTAGAGCAATTCAAAGGGTCTGCTGAGTTTCAGATGGCAGTTGATGCCGCCGTCGCCAGCAGCTTGGCTAGGCAAGAATCTGAGGGGGCGGGCCCATCGAAGACGACTGCTGGAGGCAGAAGTTATTGAGAGCTTCCAGTAGTCAGACTTTTATAAACACGAAATGGCTGAGTTCTGGGATAGTGGCTGGAAGATGTTCAAACGTAGAGCTGAAGAACTGTTCCCAGACTTAGACCTCAGTAGTGTAACAATTGGTGAAGACGATGTGGCCCAAACCCCCCTAGATGAGGGTATTGAAAAAGAAGACCTCATCTCTAGTGAGGAGGAGTGACTGGAGAAGAAGGAGAATGAGACTTTGCACAGACATTGTTTTTGTTTTGTTTTGTTAGTTTTCTTTCTTCTTTTTTTTTTTTTGAATTGTTGTAATGAACTTATGTACAAAGTTGTGAATAAATAAAATTTCAGTTGTGTTTTGTGTTTGACTGTTTTTGCTTGTGCGTCTGAAATGGATGAAAACTTGTGATAAACTTGTGATAAACACTGAATTTAGGAATTCCTCAAGACAGAGTGGGATTGAAATTGTAATAAGAACTGAGTGGAGAGTAAAGTTAAAGACTCCCTAATGCAGAGTGAAATTGGACTTGTAATAAAAACTCAATGCAAAGTAAAGTTAAACTTGTAATAAAAACTTAATGCAGAGTAAAGTTAAACTTGTAATAAAAACTCAATGCAGAGTGAAGTTAAACTTGTAATAAAAACTCAATGTAGAGTAAAGTTAGGAACTCCTCAAGGCAGAGTGAAATTTAAAATGTAGTAAAATTACAAGTTTGTGTTGCCACACTGCTCAAGTAAGTTAGTGGTTTATGGAGTGAGACTTGGTTTGTGAGGAGGAGAGGGCTAACTCATGAGAGTTTGATTGAGAAGAAAATAACCTATGTCTGACCCTGAAACTGTGGCGCTCGGTCTGGCTAAGACTTGTTATGCAAGCCGAGTGCTTCATGCTTGGTCTGACAGATTTTTTTTTTTTTTTTTTTTTGTGTGCTCAGTCTGACTGAGGTTTTTAGTGCTCAGTCTGGCTGAGGCTCTTGTAATGCTCAATCTGGCTGAGGCTCTTGTAGTGCTCAGTCTGTTTGAGACTTTTAGTGCTCAGTCTGGTTGAGGCTTTTAGTGCTCAGTCTGGCTGAGGCTCTTGCAGTCTTTCGATCTGGTGAGGCTTTTAGTCTTCGATCTGGTGAGGCTCTTCTGAGTCTTTCGATCTGGTGAGGCTTTTAGTGCTCAGTCTGGCTGAGACTTTTAGTGCTCAGTCTGGCTGAGGCTCTTAGTGCGCAGTTTGGCTGAGGCTATTGTAGTGCTCAGTCTGGCTGAGGCTTTTAGTGCTCAGTCTGGCTGAGACTCTTGTAATGCTCAGTCTGGCTGAGGCTCTTGCAGTGCTCAGTTTGGCTGTGACTTGTAATAAGTGCTGCAAATGAGAATATTATTGAGACAACACACAGATAACTAAGGTATAGAATCGTTGTCATGGACAGTGTAATCCAGTCGATCCGAATTTTACATTGTGTAACAAAAAGAAAATACAACAACTGAGCAATACAGCAGTAGGAACTTATTGAAAGTAGCGCTTCAGGTGTTCAGCGTTCTAAGGATGGGGGAGATCTCGACCTTCCATGTCCTGAAGTCGGTAAGTGCCCAGACGTGGGCAGGTTTTCACAACGTAAGATCCCTCCCATTTGACTGCTAGTTTACCCTTAATAGGATTTTTGGTGGCAAGGGTTGCTTCTCTCAAGACAAGGTCCCCTACAGCGAACTCCCTGGGTCGGACTTTGCGGTTGTAGTGTGTTCTCATTTTCTGTTGGTATGAGGCCAGTCTGACAGCAGTGGTTTCTCTGAGTTCTTCAATTAGGTCCTGGTCTGCCCGATGGAGCTCTTCCGTTAGTGCTAGATCTGGATGTAAAACTCTAGAGGTAGGCAGACCGACTTTTACCGGAATAACCGCCTCAGCGCCGTATGTTAGGCGGAAAGGAGTTTCCCCAGTGGGCGTCCGAGCTGTAGTTTGGTAAGCCTAGAGTACATTTGGTAGTTCCTTAGCCCAAAGCCCCTTAACAGCTTCTAGCTTGGTTTTGATGATCTTCAGAAAAGAACGGTTGGTGACCTCAACTTGGCCATTGGCTTGGGGATGACCGGGGGAAGAAAAACATGGTTAAATTTGGAGGTCTGCACAGAACTTCCTATACTTGGCGTTGTCGAATTGTTTACCGTTGTCGGAAACAATGGCCTGAGGAATGCCAAATCTGCAAACGATTGACTGCCAGATGAATTTGGTTGTGTTCCGCTTGGTAATGGTGGCAAGGGGTTCTGCCTCTACCCACTTAGTAAAATAGTCAATAGCAACAATGGCAAATTTGGTCTGGCCTCGGCCGGTGTGTAGAGGGCCAACTAGGTTAATCCCCCATTTGGCGAACGGGTAGAGGCTGCAAAGTGTGATCAATTCAGTGGGAGGAGCATGGGGGATATTGGCGAAACGCTGACACTTATCACATTTGAGCACGAAGTCAACCGCATCTTGGTTGAGAGTAGGCCAGAAATAGCCAATGCGAAGTATCTTGTGGGCCAGGGACCTGCCGCCTGAATGATTGCCACAGATACCCTCATGAATTTCTTGCATCACATAAGTTGCTTGAGTCGGATTGAGGCACCGCAGATGGGGGCATGAGAAACCGTATTTGTACAAAATACCGCAGACGAGGATGTAATTGGACGACCGGGCCCTGACTTTGGCGGCTTGCTGTTGGTCATCTGGGAGTTCTCCTGTTGTCAGAAATACAAAGATGTCCGACGCCCAAGGGATGGGCTCATTTTGGAGGAATTGTATTTCGTGCTAGTCGGGACAGATGGCGGGGTGGGATAGGTATTCTAGGCAGACACCACGGCTGAGGTCGGACTGGTCTACAGAAGCCAACTGAGCCATCTCATCTACCTTAGAGTTTTCTGCCCGATGAATGTGCTTGATGTGGAAGGAATTGAAGAGGCGAACAAGGGGAAGTGCAATATCCCTGTAAGCCTGCATTGTGTCCTCTTTGGCATCGAATTCTTCCGTGATCTGTCCGACGATGAGCCAGAAGTCGCTGAACACTCAGATGTGGCTGACACCAATATCCCTGGCTAGGCAAAGACCTGCAATCAATGCCTCATATTCGGTATCATTGTTACTGGCCTCAAACAGGTAACAGAGAGCGCATTTGAAATAACCACCCTCAGGGGCGGTGAGGATGAGGCCAGCCCTACTATCTTCCCTGCGGGATTATCCGTCGACATTGAGAGTCTAAGAATGAGGGTCTTCTGGTTCGATGGGAGCTGGTGGGGGTGTCCAGGCAGTGGTTGGGGTAGGATTAGTAAATTCCATGATGAAATCGGCGATAGCTTGTCCCTTAATTACTGTTCGAGGCCGGTAAGAGATGTCAAACTGGCTGAGTTCCACTGACCATTACATGAGTCTGCCGGAAAGTTCTGGTTACTGCATAACCTTCTTCAAGGGTTGGTCGGTGAGAACCACTATGGAGTGGGCTTGGAAGTAAGGACGAAGTCGTCTGGAGGCAGTGACCAAAGCCAAGGATAATTTTTCTAACAAATGGTAGTTCTGCTCCGCTCCCCTGAGGGCCCGACTGATGTAATAGATTAGTCGTTGGACGGAGCCGTCTTCTTTGATAAGAGCTGCACTGACAGCAGTGTTCGATACAGCTAGGTAGAGGAAGAGGGGCTTGCCCGTAATTGCCTGTGAAAGGAGGGGAGGATTAGCCATGCACTGCTTCAACTGTTGGAAAGCTTCTTCGGATTCAGCCGTCCATTCCAAAGTTTGCCGAAGAACTTTGAAGAATGGCAGGTATTTATTCGTTGTGCAGGAAATTAAGCGGTTAAGGGCTGCAACTCGGTCAGTGAGTCTTTGGACCTCCTTAACCGTTCTGGGTGACTACATCTCGATCAAAGCCTTGATCTTTTTAGGGTTAGCTTCAATGCCCCGCTGACTGACCATAAAATCCAAAAACTTCCCAGATCCTACGCCGAAGGCGCACTTCTCTGGGTTAAGCTTCATTTGGTACTTGCGGAGGGTGGTGAAGGTTTCTCGCAGGTCGATTAGATGATCAGTGGAGAGTTTGCTCTTAACCAGCATGTCGTCGATATATACTTCCATATTCCAACCTATCTGGTAATGGAAAACGGCATTGACCAACCGTTGGTAAGTGGCCCCAGCGTTCTTCAAACCGAATGGCATCACACGGTAGTGGTAGGTACCTCGGTCAGTAATAAAGGATGTATGTTCCCGATCAGATGGGTGCATCAGGATTTGGTTGTAACTAGAAAAAGCATCCATGAAGCTGAGCATTTGATGACCGGTCGTGGCGTCGACCAGTAGATCTATACGAGGAAGAAGATAGCTGTCTTTGGGGCAAGCTCGGTTCAAGTCAGAGTAATCAACACAGAGTCGTCATTTGCCATTGTTCTTGTAGACTAGGACCACATTTGACAACCATTTGGGGTAGTCCACGTTTTTGATGAATTGGGCCTCAAGGAGTTTGTCAACTTCTGCGGCTACAAGAGTATTGTGCTCCGGATGAAAAATACGCTACTTCTGGCGGTAAGGTCGGAAGTGAGGTTCAATGCTGAGGCAGTGAGTTATGAAAGAGGGGTCAATGCCCGGCATGTCTGAGTGAGTCCAGGCAAATACATCATTGTGCTCGGTCAGAAGGGCAGTGAGGTCGGCCTTAGCCTGGGGAGATAGTTGACTACCGTTCTTGGCCATTTTAATTGGGTTGGTGGGATCGATGGGAACCTCAACAAGCTCCTTCACCGGTTTCCCTCTGACCAGCTCGTCCTCATCTCGCACATCAAGTCCTTCAATTATCATGGCCTCCATCAGCTTGGCTTCCTTGAGTGAGGCGACATAACATTCCCTGGCTACGGTCTGCTCCCCCCTTACTGTCCTGACACCCAGGTCGGTAGGGAACTTTATGGCGAGGTGATAGGTTGAAGTGATAGCTTGGAAAGCGTTGAGGGCCGTGCATCCAAGGATGATGTTGTAGACGGAAGGACAGTCGACCACAAGGAAAGTGAGCAACTTCGTAGTCTACCGTGGGTATTCGCCGATGGTAATGGGGAAATCGATAGAGCCGATAGAGGTCACCCGGTCGCCAGTGAAACCAACCAAAGGGGTTTGGAGGGGCGACAGACTTTCCTTCCCAATCTTGAGCTGGCGGAAACAGTTGAGGAATATGATGTCTGAAGAACTGCCGTCGTCGATGAGAACCCGTCTGACCTTATAGTTGGAGAGAAGGGCAGAAATTACGAGGGGGTCATCATGAGGATAACGGATACCTGTACAGTCAGCGTCCGTGAAGGTGATGGGTTCTGTCCATTGCTTGGGCTGTTTGAAGGGTCGGTCTACCGTGGCAACTGCTTTGTCTGAGCCTTGCCTTATCTTTCTGAGTTCTACTTTCTGAGCCGAGTGGGATGGCCCCCCACAAGCAAGGCCACCTGAAATGACCCGGATTTCACCAACTGGCGGAGGGGGATTACCTGGCGGTCGGGGCTGTTGTGGAGGGCGATCATGGCCTTGGTTAGGTTGAGCTGGCTGCCTGAGTGGGGTGCGCCGTCGGTTATTTCTGGGGGGCTCGGTTCTTTGCCTCTGCTGTGGGCAGGTGTCCGTGAAGTGGCTGAGACACCCCTGACATATTAGGGCCTCGACCTAATCTTTGAGGTTGATGCAGTCATCAGTGTTATGGCCATGGTCCTGGTGGAAACGGCAATATTTAGACTGATCTTTCCGATTGGAAGGGGTCCGTGAGGGTAGGAGCCATTTGAGAGGGTAGTCCCGTTGGATCTGGTTGAGTACTTGTTCCATGGAAGAATTAAGGAGGGTGTACCGCTCGAACCGATCGGCGCGGTCGGGCTGGTACCGACCGGTCTGCGCGAGGGGTCGGTCTGTATAGTGGGGTGTTTGGCTATTATACTGGGTGTTTCTGGGTTCTGAATCTTTTCTTTTTTCCCTGAGGGACGGGCTTTTAGCTATTGGATCTTGCCGAGCGGCTAGTGAATCTTCAGCATTCATGTACTTCTGGGCTTTGGAGAGTAGGGCTGCCATGGAGGTCGGAGGGTTTTTGGAGAGGGAAAAAAGGAAATCGGACGATCGTAACCCGGCCATGAAAGCCGTGAGGATGACCTTGTCATCGTTTTTCGCTACTTGCAGGGCTTCGGTGTTGAAGCGGGTAACGAATGGCTAGCAATGACTCTTTGGCCGACGGATGTTGAGGAGTTGGGTTGTCGGGCGGCGTTAGCGCTGGGCTCCAATGAAATGGCTAAGGAAGGAGTCGCTGAGGTGCTGGAAAGTGTAAATAAAATCTGCTAGTAATTGACTGAACCACAGTCGAGCTGACCCCTTCAATGTCACGGGGAAAGCCCGACACATGATCTTGTCAGGGAAGGTATGGAGGATCATAAGGGTGCAGTAGGTCTCCAGATGGTCGACTGGGTCCGTCGTACTGTCAAAAGAGTCAATAGTGGGCATCTTGAGCTTGGCGGGCAGAGGTTTGTCCCGGATGGAAGCAACAAATGGTGAGTTTGCCGTGGTAGAGGGTTTATGTTGAATGTTCTACATGACCCCTTGGAGTTGGAGCTTCATAGCTCGGAGTTCAGCGTCCCAGAGGGGAATGTTGTCACCATGGTCAGTTAATGGGGGCTGGACGCTGCTGGCTTCCCCTTCAGAGGCTGGTACCACGACTGACGGGCGTAGGGGTGGAGGTGGTAGATTTATATGTGGAGAAGGAGGAGGTTGCAAACCTTCCAGGTTTGGTGGATAGGGTTGCAGAGCAGTATGGCTCGGGGCTCTTTCTTGGTTAGGTGGGATATCTGGAGGTGGTGGTGGGGGCATCGGAAGGTTTCTTTGGAGTAAAGCATTTATCAAGGCCTGGTTTTGCTCGGCTATGCGGTTAATGCTGTTGGTAAGCTCGATAAAATACTGCGGGGGGTTGTTTGGATTGGAGGGGTCGGCCTGATGGTCGGCAGCATTATTATGAGAAGCCATGGATCTAGTCGTGACCATACACTTTGATGGATAGGAGGAAAAGGTTGTTGGGATTGGGTCTCCGGCGACAATGAGCACAATTGGTGCGCGGAGCAAAGACCTTCCCACAGACGGCGCCAACTGATGATGCAGTTTCTTCCAGTGAATGGGTCGGACTAGTCCAAGCTCTTCAGTGTCCACGTCCGGTTGACCAGGCCCACCGGATTACTTGCAAACAAGTCCAATGGAGAACGGGGTAGTCCCCCAGTGAACCCTCCGATGAGCAAGTTAGAAGGAGAAGTAGGGCGTAGAGAGAGTTTAGAGATAGGAAGCTTAACCTTCTTTTTGTCTTCAACGTTTGCTTATATCTTTTGGTAATCATTTCGCTATCTCTTCTGACCTGCCCTCCTTGCCGAAAGTCTATGTTGTAGCTTACCTTGTTCAGGGTAAGGGGGTCCTGTTCCGACGGGGAGGTGTTGTCGTAATAAATGCTGTGATGGGCTGCATTAATGGTGATGTGCAGTGGCAATAACTTTACAAATCTTTGTCTGCTGATGTGGCTCGTCCTTCACCTGCCATGTGTCTGAATGCCATTGGCTCTTTATGCCATGTTGGATTCCAGCTGTTCTGGACTTCACCAGCTGGGTTATGTATTGGGCTCCAATTGATGGGCTTGGGTTGTTTATAGTGGTTCATGGCCTTTGTGGACTTGTACACGTCAATTCTCGTTGTCTTGATGTGAATAATTTTAAATATGGAATATGAATGTTGGACAAAAGCGATGGTTGGATATAAGGATAATGAAGTATAGATTAGGCATTTAAAATATTTTCCAAAAAAAAAAAAGCTTCAAAACATGTAGGGCTTGTTTGGTTTGAATTTGAGAGAAGAGTTTAGAAAAAAATTTCTCAAAAATTGTTTGGTTTGAGATTTTTCTCAAAAAATTTTCAAAATCACTTTCTCTCTCTTACACATCAATCAATCACTTTTTCTCTCTCCTCTCTCCTTCTCAATCACTTTTTTTCTCACACACATCTACTAAATTCTTCCAAAGTATCAAATCATCCTAAACTCCCACAAAAAATTTATCTCTCAAAATATATAATCAAACAAACCAAAAAAATTTCTAAAACAACTCTCCTAAATTTTTTTCAAAAACAAACCAAACAAGCCCGTAATTTTCAGCATTAAAATGAAATATATGATCCAAATATCCAAAATGTTGTCAAAAGATAATTATTTTTATGTCCTTATATTTTTTAAGGGTTCTAAATAATCTAAAAAAGTTACAAATTGTAACTTGAGAAAATCTCACTTTTTTAGGCTAAATAAACTTAAAAAGCCATGTAAGTTATAATTTAAAATTACAACTAAATACCATTTATTATTATTTTTTTAACAAATAAACCAAATACGTTAACTTGCGCTACCAAATGGGGGCATTAAACCTAATTTGTTAGAAAAATTTGAACGAACTTTTTTTCATTAGAATAATGTGTTAGTGATATTTTTGAATATTATTATTGTAAAGTGATAAGATCATAACTCTACCATACGCATCTGTATATATTTTCTATTTATATAACAACAAAACAGAAAGCTTGGGAGCATAATTACAGTAAGTCTAAGTATTCTTAATTCTTAATGCTGGTGGTATACATGTAGATTCTCTGCACACATGATTGTTATGTATATAGTTTGTATATGATGTTCATCTCCTCTGTTCATATATACCTTAATTCTATATAAAATATCATATATAAATTCTATATGTATATATATATATATAGTTTATATATGGGTATTCATTGATCTCTTACCTGACTTGTAGCCAGAGGCTTAAGGCTTGAATTTTGGGCCAAATCATAAATTTAGATGTTTTCAATTTGACTTTTTATTGGTGTTTTTAGTGATCGGGTACTAATCTATTGTGGTAATTTTCTTTTATTTTATTTCAAAATAAAAGAAACAGATTACTTTTCGAAAGACTGTACAGCTTATTTGATTTTAATTTTCAAAAAATATTTTTTAGAAAATTCTATTTTTTTTTTCAATGAATCTTTTTAATATTTTAAGCAATTTTTAAAATTTTTAAACACACCTAACATAAATACACTTAAAAAGTATAATATTTGTGAATTTTTTTTTAAAAAAAATTCACAAAATAGAAAAAATACAAATATATTTATATATATATATATATAAATTTAGTACATTTTTCATATTTTTTTGTATTTATTAATTTTTTAAAATATTTTTTCACAAATATTTTACAATTTAAATATATTTAAGTAAGGGACATCTAAAAAAGTAAAAAAATTACTTAAAATTTAAAAAATATTCACTAAAAATAAAATAAAAAAATACGAAAAATAAAAAACTCAATTTAAAAAAAATTAAATTAAAAAAACTAAAACCAAACACACTGATAAGTTCCTCATAAAAAAATATGTGTGTATATATATATATAAAAGGGTTGGAGTTTAATTGTTGACTAATCTTACAGTATGGTGGTGACGTAATTTTGTTTTGCTAATCACTTTCAAACTACATGAACATAGGGGTAATAAATAAAATGTTCTTACAAACTTATTTAGTAACCATACTTTTTATAATAATAGTTAAACATGTTATTACCAATCACATTTTCATCAAAATTTGAATTAAAAAATAAATTTTAATTTAATTGTTAATCACTTTTTAGTAATCACATTTTCATGAGAATTTGAATTAAATAAGAAAGTAAAAAAGCATGGCTACTAAAATAGTGATGCTACGTAGCTCGAAAGAGCTCCCTCTAAATTCCTCCCGAAACGAAAACGATGCCGTTTTCGGCATTTTCATTTTTTTTTTTTTTTCAGAAGAAGAAGAAGAAAATTAGGGGCGGGGGCTATGAGAAGGAAGGAGGAGGAGGAGGAGGAGGAGGAGGAGGGATCAAGGGCCAACAAATTGGGGCTGGGCGAGGCGGAGGCGGTCATGACGATGGGGCGAGGCGGCGAGGCGGAGGCTGACGATGGGCGGAGGCGGCGACTCTCTCTCTCTCTCTTTCTCTCTCTCCCTCTCCTTCTCCTCTCTCTGGTTTCTGTAATAACCCCGACCCTGATTAACACTAATTGGAACTTAATTATGCCTGATAATAATTAAGAAGAAATCCGGGACTGATTAGCATGTGCATTGCATGAATTATGTGTTTCTATCTGTTTGGTGTCAAAATACCTGTTTGTGTTTTAAACTTTAATTCGCAAATTAGAAGCCTTATCGGCACCCGATTCCGAAATTGATTAGTGTTTTGGACTAGTTAGATTTTATGTAAATTTATGGTAGGCCCAATTAAAATTCGATTTGGAATGTTTAAAACTGGTTAAATAACATTTTAATAAGGAACCTAGCTTAATTACAGAAATGCCATTGAGTGGCCTTATTCTTAAGCTTCATACACTCAAACTAAAGACCTCCTTCAGCCTATTTGGGAGAGACCAACGACTAGAGAGAGAGAGGAAGGAAAAAATTGGTATAGAATTGGAATTTTTGGCTCAACAAGTGATTTGGCTTGATCTTGGAAGAGATTGAAGAGGTGTGTGTGTGTTAGAGCCTTTAAGCTTGACATTCTAGACTTAAAGGTGAGAATTCATCCCCTCATTCATATGATTAAACTACTTCTTGCATATTTTCATGACATATTGAAGATTGGAGTCTAGAATTAGCTTGAATGGTGAATTGGGTAGTGTAACATACATGCATGAACACATTCATGGAAATTGAGGTTGTTGGGTGTTAAATTTCTACATGCATGTGCATATTTTTGATACAGCCTTTGAAGTCAACAAATTTCTGAGTTAAATATTGCCTTGGATCATGTTTTGAAGCTTTGAAATGCATTTGAATTCATGCATGAATGTTTAAACTTGGTTTTTGGAAATTTATGGAAATGGTGCTCAAATGGACTCACTTTTGGGTAATAATTTTATAAATTGGCTTTTAAAACTTGTTGTACTATGAGTTTGAAATGTTTTCCCAGAATTTGGGCCCAAGAGATTGATTTTTTGGTTGAAGAATGCTTGGTTCGAACTTGGAAGACAAATCTGGAAATTTCAGATTTTGCTTCCTCGCTCGAGCGAGCACCTTTGTCCAGGGCTCCGCTCGAGCGAGCATCAAGCGACCATCGCGCGTAAAATTTCAGCATCCAGTATTTTTACTGTTTCATCAGACCGCTCGAGCGAAGCCTTTGATTTTGGAAGCTCGCTCGAGCGAAGGAAGGCTCGCTCGAGCGAGGCCCCTGTTTTCAGTAACTCTTGAAAAACATTTTCTAAAACATTTTTACACCCCCATTCCATCCTAGGCATTCCTAGGCCATGCTTAAGACTCCTTAACAAGGATAAGAGGTTAGGTACACACTTAGAGTCATTGGTGTGAGTTTTGTACCTTTAGAAATGCGTATTTCAAGTGTGTATCCGTAATGTGTTATGTAGGTCACGTGCCGCAATCTGTTGACCCTTTGACTTCGTCTACTTATATCAACGCCCACTGTGAGTAATAACTTTGTAAAGTTATGTTCAATGTTATGTATTTTCAGTAAACTATGATATGAAATGGTTGGTTCCTAAAAAGCTATGATATGTTGGAAATGAATGAATGAATGTCTAGTTTTCTGAAAAGTAGTTGTGGCACCCTTAGTCCCGATGGCCCTCGCCCGGGGGTAACAATACCATGGCCGATGGCCCTTGTCCGGGGGTAACAATACCGTGGCCGATGGCCCTTGTCCGGGGGTAAGAATACCGTGACCGATGGCCCTTGTCCGGGGGTAACAATACCGTGGCCGATGGCCCTTATCCGGGGGTAAGAATACCGTGACCGATGGCCCTTGTCCGGGGGTAAGAATACCGTGACCGATGGCCCTTGTCCGGGGGCAAGAATACCGTGACCGATGGCTCTCGCCCAGGGGTAATAATACCGTGGCCGATGGCCCTTGCCCGGGGCTGACAATACCGTGGCCGATGGATCTGTTAGCTAAGGGGTGTACCACATATGATCTTATGCAAAATCTGAATATGAATATGAGTATGTATCTGAACCTATATCTGATTTGAAATCTGAATATGCATAAGACTCTGTTTCTGATAAGATTATGTTTCTGATATAAACTTTGGTTTCTAACTCTGTGATGGTCATCATTCATTAAACCCTTTACTCTGTTATTATTCACTAGGCTTTCGCTCACAGTTTATTATATATATGTAGGTGAGCCGGCACAAGACCCTGGCCAGAGTTGATGGCCCTCTGTTTTTTTTTTTGGTTAGCCACCTGTTGCGCCTCCTGAGGAGGTTCCGCTTGAAGCCTAACACCGTGGCAGTTTTGTACTTCATGCTAATCAGCGGTAGTGTTCTTGTAAAGTCGGATCTCGGGACGTACTTATGTAAATATTCTGTACGTATTGGTGTACTTGGACTGGCATGCTATGTATATAAATAAGTTTTAAAATTTTCTGTCCCATGTATGTCATCACAGCTCATTGGACCTTGTTTATTTTATATTATTGCTTCCGCAGCCCCTTAATATTTGTTAATGTCTTTAGAGGCCGTAGGTAATCCATGGATTACTGGCCGGTTACGTCGCTAAACCTGTAGGCGCGGGTTTGGGTCGTGACAGAGTGGTATCAGAGCACGAGTTGTACCGCACACACAGGTCCTTATGAGCTTAGGATGTCCTAGTAAGAATTAGGAGCATTCCATTTGCATGTGTGGGTGTGTGGTAATGCAATTGAATATTGAAACTGAATGTACATTTGAACATATAAAGTCTTGTTTACCTATAGCCATGGACAATGCAAGGAATGATGATACAGCAGGGTCTTCTGACGCCCGAATGGATAGAATGGAACAAATGCTGGCAACCTTGACCGAAGTGGTAATGCAGCAACAGAGACAACAACCCTTGCCCCCTCCACCTCCACTCAAGACAGTCCGGGATAACAATATGATGAGATCATTAGTCTGACACAGAAATTCCTGAAAATGAAACCGCCAATGTTCTACGGTGGGATTGAGCCCCTGAAAACTGAAACATGGTTGCTTGAGATGGAGAAGTTGTATGAGGTGTTCCTTTGTTCTGAAACTCAAAAAGTTTTGTTGGCTACCTACACACTGAAAGATGAAGCTCGTAGGTGGTGGTTACTGATTCGAAATGGTCACGAAAATATGACATGGACCCAGTTCAACGCAATCTTTTATGATAAGTATTTTCCTCAGTGCTTTCGAAACCGAAAAGTCTCAGAATTTCAGGAACTTAAACAGGGCAAGATGTCTGTAGCCCAGAATGAGGCCAAGTTTACTGAGCTAGCCAGGTTTGCTTCCCATATAGTGGACACAGAAGACAAGAAGGCCCGCAAGTTTGAGGATGGATTGGATCTGGACATACTGGATAGGGTGGGAGTTCTGAATCTACCCACATATGTGAACGTTTTGGACAGGGCATTAATGGCAGAATCCATTCTAGCAGCAAAGAAACAAACTTCCGTTCCACGGACTGAGTGGACAGGGAAAAGATCCGGGAATAACTTTAAAAAGGGCCGTTCATTTTCTGGAAATAAGAAGCATAACACAGGGTATTACAGTAACTCAAGCCAAGGTAGTGGCTCTACGCCGAATTGCCCCGATTGTGGGAAAAGGCACAAAGGCACTTGTCACCGAACATTGGGTGCGTGTTTCAGTTGTGGCAAGACAGGCCATATGATGAGGGATTGTCCACTTAGATCTGAAACTACTAGCCGTCTTGCAGCAAGTTCAGCGGGATCCGCTTCTGTGGCCAAAACCAATGTCAAAACCAATGCAGGAAATGAACCTTTGAGGCAAGGCCGGGTGTTTGCCTTAGTGCCGGGTGACGTACCGAACACCTACACGGTGGTGTCAGGTACACTTTCTATATGTTCTCAAAATGCATGTGTGTTATTAGATTCTGGTTCTACGCATTCTTTCGTGTCGCATGCTTTCTCTCAAAAATTAACTAGGCCACTAGAACATATGACATGTGTATTATCGGTGTCTACACCTTCTGGGGATTCTATGATGTGCACTCATGTTTATCCGGCTTGTGACGTTGTGGTTGGTGATACGATATTGTATGTGGATTTATTGCCTTTGGACATTCATCATTTTGATTGTATTTTGGGGATGGACTGGCTAACTAAATACTAGGGGTGAAAGAATAACCCGAAAAACCGATTAAACCGACCGAACCGACCGAACCGAACGGTTTTCGGTCGGTGTTTTAAGTTTTCATGTGGTCGGTTCGGTTCAAAATATTTTTTTCTGTGCATTCGGTTCGGTTTACGGTTTTGAATTTTTTGAACCGAACCGAACCGACTTATGTGATTTTAAAAATATTTTAAAAATATTTAGATTGATTTGAATTAAAATATTGGTTTGAATTGATAAAAATATAAATTGAGTATGAGTTGTATTTTGAGTTTGTGAGTTAAATTAAAATATTTAAAAATATTTTTATAAAATAGAGTTTGAATTTATTTTTATAAAATATTTTAAAATTTAAAAAATTAAAATCGTAATATTTTGAAATTAAAATATTTAAAAATATTCAAAAATTTAAAAAATTGTAATATATTTAAATATTAAAATATTTAAAATCTTAACAAAATTAAAATATTTTTAAAATATTTAAATATTTAAAATATTTACAATATTTAAAATATTAAAATATTAATTTGAATTGATAAAAAAAAAGCCTAAAAACCGAAAAACCGAAAAAATCGTACCGAACCGTAATAAACCGAACCACGCCGGTTTATGTCATTTTTTTGGGCGGTTCGGTCCACAAATATACAAAACCGAAATGATTGGTTCGGTGCAAAAATAGTGAAAAACCAAACCGAACCGAACCGATTTCACCCCTACTAAATACTGTGTTACCATTGATTGTGCAAACAAGACTGTTGTGTTTAGACCGCCGGGTATGCCTGAATTTACCTTTAGAGGGAATGGGGTAGTTCCTCCCCCGTACTTAATTTCGGCTATGAAGGCTATAAAACTACTTAGGAAAGGTTGTAAGGGTTATCTGTGTTGCATATTGACCACATCATCTAACAGTCCTACTGTAGAAACAATCCCTGTTGTTTGTGACTTTCCTGATGTGTTTCCAACTGATTTACCGGGGGATTTAGTTGACAGAGAAATTGAATTTACTGTTGAGGTGATTCCGGGGACATAACCTATATCCAAGACTCCCTACAGGATGTCTATCTCTAAATTGAAAGAATTGAAAACCCAACTCCAGGAATTGTTAGACAAGAACTTTATCCGTCCGAGTACTTCACCTTGGGATGCTCCAGTGTTATTTGTTAAAAAGAAGGATGGGTCTTTGAGATTGTGTATAGATTATCGGGAATTGAACAAAGTGACTATCAAAAACAAATATCCTTTGCCCCGAATAGATGACTTATTTGATCAACTTCAGGGTGCCCAAGTGTTTTCAAAAATTGACCTCAGGTCTGGGTATCATCAGTTAAAGGTTAGAGCAGAAGACATTGAGAAACGCATTAGAACTAGATATGGACATTATGAATTCTTGGTAATGCCGTTTGGGATGACAAATGCACCTGCTGCTTTCATGGATCTTATGAATAGAGTGTTTAAATCATATCTGGATGATTTTATTGTTGTATTTATTGATGATATTCTGATATATTCTAAAGACAGGGAAGAACATGAAAAGCATTTGAGAACCGCCTTGCAGATATTGAGGGAAAGGAAGTTGTATGCTAAATCATCTAAGTATGAATTCTAGCTGGACAGTGTGGCATTTCTGGGCCACGTGATTGACAAAAATGGTGTTTCTGTGGACCCTCAGAAAATTGAAGCTGTTGTGGATTGGCCGAGGCCTACAAACGTGACAGAAGTACGAAGTTTTCTGAGACTTGCAGGCTATTACAGGAGATTTGTGAAAGACTTCTCAAAGCTTGCCTTGCCATTGACTCAGTTAACTCAGAAAAACATGCCATTTGACTAGAATGATCAAAGAGAGGCAGCTTTCCAAGAGTTGAAAACCAGGTTAGTGACTGCACCAATCTTAACTTTGCCAAATGGTACTGATGGGTTTCAAGTGTACAGTGATGCCTCATATAAAGGCTTAGGGTGTATACTGATGCAAAATGGAAAGGTGATTGCCTATGCCTCCAGACAACTGCGACCTCATGAAAAGAATTATCCAACGCATGACCTTGAATTGGCAGCCGCGGTGTTTGCTTTGAAAATATGGCGTCATTACTTGTATGGGGTAACTTGCGAAGTGTACACCGACCATAAAAGCTTGAAGTATTTTTTCACTCAAAAGGAATTAAATATGAGACTGAGGCGTTGGTTGGAACTAATCAAAGACTATGACCTGCAAATCTTGTATCACCCGGGAAAGGCTAATACTGTGGCAGATGCCTTGAGCCGAAAATCCGGTGCAACTGTGTCATGTTTGTTGTCTAGCCGAAAAGACTTGTCAACTGACTTAGAACAAGAGGGACTGACATTTGCTATCTCTGCCCAACCTGCTATTCTTGATGAGATTAAACAGAAACAATGTGAAGATGAACACTTGAAGAAGATTATAGAGGAGTTTGATTTGAAACCAAGGCTCGGATTTGTGTTTGAAAACGGTGTGCTGAAATTTCAGAACCGTCTTTGTGCCCCTGATTGCTATGATTTGAGAAAACGTGTTATGACCGAAGCTCACAGTAGTAAATTTGCTATGCATCCGGGGAACACGAAGATGTACCACAATTTGAAACAAAATTTTTGGTGGCCTGGAATGAAGAAGGGTATTGCAGACTTCGTGGCTAAATGTTTACACTGCCAACAGGTTAAAGCTGAACATCAACGACCTGCCGGTTTGCTACAACCACTCCCAATACCAGAATGGAAATTGGAGCACATCACCATGGATTTCATTGTGGGATTGCCTCGTTCTTCTCGAGGTATGGACTCTATTTGGGTTATAGTTGATCGTTTGACTAAGTCTGCACATTTTCTGCCTGTTAAAACTATTTATAACGCTGATAGACTGGCTAACATCTATATGACTGAAATTGTGAGACTGCATGGAATGCCAGTGTCTATTGTATCTGACAGGGACTCGAAGTTTGTGTCAAGATTTTGGCAAAGTTTACAACAGGCTTTGGGAACAGAATTGAGATCGGCGAAGGTTACCACCTACCACATCGATGGCCAAACCGAACGAACAAACCAAACTCTGGAGGATATGCTCAGAATGTGTGTATTAGACTTTCAGGAAAATTGGGAAGCTTATTTGCCATTAGCTGAGTTTGTATACAACAACAGTTACCACTCAAGTATTGGGATGGCTCCCTATGAGGCATTGTATGGAAGAAAGTGTCGATCTCCAGTATGTTGGGCTGAGGTAGGCGACAGACCTTTGTTGGGACCAGAACTTGTGCAAGAAACAACTGAAAAAGTGAAACTGATACAACAGCGTTTGAAAACTGCACAAAGTAGGCAGAAAAGCTATGCCGATGTTCGAAGAAGAGAAAGGGAGTATGAAGTGGGGGACCATGTGTTTATTAAGGTGACCCCGATGAAGGGTCAGACCCGATTTGGTGTTAAAGGAAAATTGGCTCCGAGGTATGTTGGACCTTACGAAGTTCTTGAAAAGATCAATCCGGTGTCCTACCGAATAGCCTTACCGCCGGTGATGGAACATATGCATAATGTTTTTCATGTATCGATGCTTCGGGAATATCTGCGAGATCCACTCCATGTCATCGAGCCGACACATGTACTGTTGAAGGACGACTACACCTATGAAGAGGAGCCTATCCAGATTGTAAATCGAAGGGTTAAAAGACTGAGAAATAAAGAGATACCGTTGGTGAAAGTTGATTGGCAGAATCACGGAGGGACCTACGCAACTTGGGAAACCGAGGAAGACATGAAGAAGAGATATCCGGATTTGTTTCCCTTAGACCAAATGTTGATTCCGAATGAAGGTAACTCGAGTTTGGGAACCAAACTCTTTTAAGGGGGGAAGACTGTAATAACCCCGACCCTGATTAACGCTAATTGGAACTTAATTATGCCTGATAATAATTAAGAAGAAATCCGGGACTGATTAGCATGTGCATTGCATGAATTATGTGTTTCTATCTGTTTGGTGTCAACATACCTGTTCGTGTTTTAAACTTTAATTCGCAAATTGGAAGCCTTATCGGCACCCGATTCCGAAATTGATTAGTGTTTTGGACTAGTTAGATTTTATGTAAATTTATGGTAGGCCCAATTAAAATTCGATTTGGAATGTTTAAAACTGGTTAAATAACATTTTAATAAGGAACCTAGCTTAATTACAGAAATGCCATTGAGTGGCCTTATTCTTGAGCTTCATACACTCAAACTAAAGACCTCCTTCAGCCTATTTGGGAGAGACCAACGACTAGAGAGAGAGGGGAAGGAAAAAATTGGTGTAGAATTGGAATTTTTGGCTCAACAAGTGATTTGGCTTGATCTTGGAAGGGATTGAAGAGGTGTGTGTGTTAGAGCCTTTAAGCTTGACATTCTAGACTTAAAGGTGAGAATTCATCCCCTCATTCATATGATTAAACTAGTTCTTGCATATTTTCATGACATATTGAATATTAGAGTCTAGAATTAGCTTGAATGGTGAATTGGGTAGTGTAAGATACATGCATGAACACATTCATGGAAATTGAGGTTGTTGGGTGTTAAATTTCTACATACATGTGCATATTTTTGATACAGCCTTTGAAGTCAACAAATTTCTGAGTTAAATGTTGCCTTGGATCATGTTTTGAAGCTTTGAAATGCATTTGAATTCATGCATGAATGTTTAAACTTGGTTTTTGGAAATTTATGGAAATGGTGCTCAAATGGACTCACTTTTGGGCAATGATTTTATAAATTGGCTTTTAAAACTTGTTGTACTATGAGTTTGAAATGTTTTCCCAGAATTTGGGCCCAAGAGATTGAGTTTTTGGTTGAAGAATGCTTGGTTCGAACTTGGAAGACAAATCTGGAAATTCCAAATTTTGCTTCCTCGCTCGAGCGAGCACCTTTGTCCAGGGCTCCGCTCGAGCGAGCATCGAGCGACCATCGCGCGTAAAATTTCAGCATCCAGTATTTTTACTGTTTCATCAGACCGCTCGAGCGAAGGAAGGCTCGCTCGAGCGAAGCCTTTGATTTTGGAAGCTCGCTCGAGCGAGGCCCCTGTTTTCAACAACTCTTGAAAAACATTTTCTAAGACATTTTTACACCCCCATTCCATCCTAGGCATTCCTAGGCCATGCTTAAGACTCCTTAACAAGGATAAGAGGTTAGGTACACACTTAAAGTCATTGGTGTGAGTTTTGTACCTTTAGAAATGCGTATTTCAAGTGTGTATCCGTAATGTGTTATGTAGGTCACGTGCTGTAATCTGTTGACCCTTTGACTTCGTCTACTTATATCAATGCCCATTGTGAGTAATAACTTTGTAAAGTTATGTTCAATGTTATGTATTTTCAGTAAACTATGATATGAAATGGTTGGTTCCTGAAAAGCTATGATATGTTGGAAATGAATGAATGAATATCTAGTTTTCTGAAAAGTAGTTGTGGCACCCTTAGTCCCGATGGCCCTCGCCCGGGGGTAATAATACCGTGGCCGATGGCCCTTGTCCGGGGGTAAGAATACCGTGACCGATGGCCCTTGTCCGGGGGTAACAATACCGTGGCCGATGGCCCTTGTCTAGGGGTAAGAATACCATGACCGATGGCCCTTGTCCGGGGGTAACAATACCGTGGCCGATGGCCCTTGTCCGGGGGTAACAATACCGTGGCCGATGGCCCTTGTCCGGGGATAATAATACCGTGACCGATGGCCCTTGTCCGGGGGTAAGAATACCGTGACCGATGGCCCTTGTCCGGGGGTAAGAATACCTTGACCGATGGCCCTTGTCCGGGGGTAAGAATACCGTGACCGATGGCCCTCGCCCGGGGGTAATAATACCGTGGCCGATGGCCCTTGCCCGGAGGTGACAATACCGTGGCCGATGGATCTGTTAGCTAAGGGGTGTACCACATATGATCTTATGCAAAATCTGAATATGAATATGAGCATGTATCTGAACCTATATCTGATTTGAAATCTGAATATGCATAAGACTCTGTTTCTGATAAGATTATGTTTCTGATATAAACTCTGGTTTCTAACTCTGTGATGGTCATCATTCATTAAACCCTTTACTCTGTTATTATTCACTGGGCTTTCGCTCACAGTTTATTATATATATGTAGGTGAGCCGGCACAAGACCCTGGCCAGAGTTGATGGCCCTCTGTTTTTGTTTTTGGTTAGCCACCTGTTGCGCCTCCCGAGGAGGTTCCGCCTGAAGCCTAACACCGTGGCAGTTTTGTACGTCATGCTAGTCAGCGGTAGTGTTCTTGTAAAGTCGGATCTCGGGACGTACTTATGTAAATATTATGTACGTATTGGTGTACTTGGACTAGCATGCTATGTATATAAATAAGTTTTAAAATTTTCTGTCCCATGTATGTCATCACAGCTCATTGAACCTTGTTTATTTTATATTATTGCTTCCGCAGTCCCTTAATATTTGTTAATGTCTTTAGAGGTCGTAGGTAATCCACGGATTACTGGCTGGTTACGTCGCTAAACCTGTAGGGGCGGGTTTGGGTCGTGACAGTTTCAGGCCTGCAACACGAAGAAGAAGATGGGAAAAAAAAATGAAAACGCCAAAAACGGCATCGTTTTCGTTTCGGGGGAATTTAGGGGAGGAAATTCGAGCTACAAATCATTATTGGCTACTAAAAACATTGTTTTATGTACTTCAAAAAAAAATTTGAATTTTATTACTTTTTTTTTAAAAAAAAAACACCACTAAATTACTCATTGTGATAGATTTAGAGACTATTTGATACAGCTTATTTGAACTATTTAGGTGACGTTTAGAAAGAAATAGTTTTAGCTTAAAAGTCAAAAAATTAAAAAGCCTATAACTTATATTAAAAAGTCCAAAATTTCATTTTCTCTTTACTTTTTTCAAATCTTTTCGTAAAAAATCAAAAATTCATTCCAAATATACAAGATTTTTTTATTTCATATTTTAGTCAAAAAGCTAAAAAGTTACTAAAATAGTTTATTCTCAAACGATTACAACTTCTGTTTATAACTTATTATACTTATTTAAATAATCTTTTGGGAAGCTGGTAAAAAGCCAGTTTCCAGCTTTTTGTCATTTTGGATCATATCACCTCTCACATAACTTACTCACAAAAAGACAAAATAAGTTAAAAAAAGTCAAAAACTTAGCTTTTTACTAACTTCTCAAAACACCCATTAGAAGTTAATAAATAATTTTTTTGGTTTCAATTTTCAGGATTTATATTTTAGAAAATTCTACTTTTTTGTCTTTTGTATTTTTTTTTTTTTTTTTTTTCACTGAATTTTTTAAATATTTTAAGATTTTTTAAAAAAAAATTTAGACAGACCTAACATAAATACACTTAAAAAGTATAATATTTGTGAAAAAAATCTTAAAAAAATTTACTAAATACCAAAAATACAAAAAAAAAAAAAAATTTAATACATTTTTCGTATTTTTGTATATTTTTTAAGGTAAAATACTAATAAATCCCAAAATATGATATTGTGAACTATTTAAACCTTCCTTTTTTCTTATGAACCTAAAAGTCTCTTTAAAATGAAAATTACACAAAAGAGTAGTTACTTACATGTTTGGGTTTAATTTTTCAAGAATAAAAGTGGGTTTCTTCAAATGTAAAATTACACATTTGAGCAAAAAAGTTTTAGATTTTCCCTCATTTTGGAACAAATATCACATTACGAACAAAAACGTAACAGTTTAACGTAACACTCCAATATAACACACTAAAAATTTCTTGGTATATTTTTTCCAAACATAACGGCGTAATATTAAAAAAAAATTCTTTAGTGTACTTTTTCCAAACGTAACATTCCAATCAATGTAATCCCAAACGTAACACTTCAATGTAACGCACACAAAAACACTAAAAACTCTTTAGTATACTTTTTCTAAACATAACACTCACAGTTTGAAATTATACATTTATCCAAAACTTATTAAGAAATTTTTGTACTTCTTTTGAAATAGTTTGAAGAATCTCAAATTCTTTTGGAATGATTTAAAGAATTCCACATCCTTTTTTTGTAGTGTTACATTGAAGTGTTACGTTTGATAAAAGTATGCTACAGAGTTTTTTTAGAGTATTACATTGGAGTGTTACGTTTGAGAAAAATGCACTAAGAAATTTTTTTGTGTATTACATTAGAGTGTTTCACTAAGAAGTCTTTTTGGAATGTTATATTGGAGTGTTACATCTGGAAAAAGTATACTAAAGAGTTTTTTTGTGTGTTACATTAAAGTGTTACACTAAGGAATTTTTTTGAAATATTATATTAGAGTGTTACATTTAGAAAAAAGTATATTAAAAAATTTTTTTGTGTATTATATTAGAGTGTTACACTAAGGAATTTTTTTTGGAGTGTTATATTGGACTGTTATGTTTGGAAAAAATACACTAAGGATTTTTTTTGGAATGTTACGTTTGAATGTTACATTAGAGTGTTACAGTTTGAAATTATACATTTGTCCAAAACTTATTAAAGAGTTTTGTTACTCCTTTTAAAATGTTTAAAGAATCTCAAATCTTTTGAAATGTTTGAAAAATCTCATATTTCAAGTCGTTTTTGTACTCCTTTGTAAATGTTTTCCAAACAAAAAAAATTCTCATACAAAAATTTATCCCAAATTTGATTCTCATATATTATGTACCTTACCTTTCTAGTACAAAAAAAAAAAAAAAAAAAAAAAAAAAAAAAAGAAGAAGAAGAAGAAGAAGAAGAAAGAACGAAACATAATACAAATAAGGGTATAATCGTAAATTTAATTTTTAAATAATATATTAAATATATTTTTCCAAAATTAATGGTATTAATTGGTTTATAAAAAAATTCTTAGAATTAAATAGATCACCATCCCTTAAAATGGGATTTATAAGTAAATTTTACTATTTATTAATTTTTTAAAATATTTTTTCACAAATATTTTACTATTTAGATACATTTAAGTAAGGTGCATCTAAAAAAGTAAAACAAAAAATTTAATTTAAAAAATATTCACTAAAAATAAAAAATACGAAAAAAAACTTAATTTCTAAAAAATTAAAATTAAATACACTGAATTGTTTTTTACTTTTACTTTTACTTTTTTATTATTAATTTTTAATTTATAATAAATTATACCTAACAAACCTTTACAGGGGCAATGATGGCAAGAATGCAGGCACTTGTCCTCTGTATTTGGTTTGTTCTTTCTAGTTCAACCATGGTATATATATGTACCAAACTGTCCACACACTAATCTCCCAACTCTCTCACATTAATATTATTTTCACCTAAATTTTAGGTTTCCAAATGGAAATCTCAGGAGGATCATTTATTTCGTCTCATGCAAGATGGTTCAACTTGTGTAGCTGTTTGGTGTAACTTTGCTCTATAATTTATTAGGTAGAAATAGCTTAAATAAGTTAAAAAAATTGATTATCTAAAAATTAGAAGTAATTACTTTTAACTTCTATTTTATAATTATCAATTTTTAATTTATAATAAACTGTATTAAACAAGTCATGACGACTTTATTCACCTATCAATATAACTCATAAGTAATTCCCTCTAGGTTTTGAACTTGTATTGTGGTTCTAATTTTGATACCAAATATTTTTATTTAAGGGAATGTCTTGTCGATGATCGGTAAGAATCATTAAACAGAAAACTCTTATCGATAAGAGTTTTTAAAAAAATTCAACTTGATCATGTTTTCTTTAACTCTTACCGGTAAAAGTTTTCCTTTTAATGATTCTTACCAGTCAGAGACCTCAACTGTCTGGTTCAGTTCAACTTTCAACTAAAGACAAATTAAGATCAAGTTTGACAAGTTGAAAAAAAGTCAAAAAATCAAAAAGTTACTCAAAAAGTTAAAAAGTTATTACTATTCACCAAAAGTAAAAAATTACAGTTGCACAACTCTCAATCCTAATTTTCCCCTACACACTAATTTATACAATTTTTTAATACACATTTTTTTATAAAAAGTCAAAAAGTTAACCCAAACATCCATATTTTTTTCCTCAATTTTTTAGTCAAAAAAGACAAAAATTGTACTTATTTAGAACACCCCAAACAACCCCTAAATTCTTCATTTAACTAATATGTCAAAAGACGCTAGTTTAATAATATAACATGTGAGATCGAGTCTTATACATTTTCTACTATACCAAAAAGGAAAATGATCCATTCCCAAAAAAAATTTCTATAAAAACATCCTTTCATAGACTCTGACAGGTAAGAGTTTAACACTACAAAATAAGTGAATAGACTCTTACCAGCCAGAATGTATGAATAGGTACTTTTGTGAGACATTTTTGTGAGAATGTAACACAACTGATACCAAAACAATGGCCTAACCCATATCCAATACATACACCTATGATTTTTTTTAATTGAAAAAAAGATGTTCTGAGATGTTATCTTAGTATCCGTAGACTCAGATCCTGAAATAGCCGGTTGCCAACTTGATTTAATCTAATTCATAAGAAGTGACCTACCACTAAAGCATTAATAGAGTTCATCAACCTCCCCCAATGAGGCTAATTTTCGATCGAAGTACAATGCGAAATCCCTATAAAGAAATAATGAAAATTATACACCATTTCATGCCTCCAAGAGTCAAACTTGACTCTTTGTTGGGGAAGGACAATGCTTTTACTACTGAGCCACTGCCCCGGTGGTTACCTATACCTATGGTTGATCCTTCAATTATTATGACAACTTGATAACAATGGTAAAAAAAATAAAAAAATAAAAAAATAAATTGACAACAATGGAATCCATGGACAATTATTTGATATTGGTGAAGTTCAGATTTATAATTTTTTGGTAAAATTTTAGGAGATAGTACCCAACGTATCAATCAATAAATGAAATGGAGCAACATTCTAAAAATACTCAATAATTTTTTGATTGCTCAACAAAGGGTATATTCTTGAACAAATTTGTGATAATAATATTCTGGAGAAATTTCAATGCACAGTAGGGTTATAAAAAAAATTTACAAATAAATGATAAATTTTATAAGTAATACTAATTAAAGATATAAACTTTTTTACCAATCTGTAATAACTTTTTGACAAATGCACTAATTAGTAACTTCCCCTAAGATTTTTCCTAATGACTCTGTTTGGCAATTGGTAAAACAGCAACATGTTTTTTTTTTTCTCAATTTTAAAAAAAATATATATATATATATTTTAAAGATTTATGTTAAAAAAATTTAGGTCATTTAAGTCTTAAATGATCTAAAATCTAAATAAGTGTGAGAAAATCCCAAAAAAGTTGATTGAAGAACCAAAAAAATGCCTACTTTTTGTGCCTTTTTCTCTTTAGTTGACTTTTTCAAATTTGGTATATATATATATATTATTTTTAAAAATTTTAAGGTCTTATAGTCTAGTAGGGACCTTAAAAGTTAAAAAAAAAAAAAAATGAAAAAAAAAAATACTAAGAACAAAAAAAATATCCACAAAAATTTTTGCTAAAAAAAATTTGCTGTGCAATTGCAAGGTTGCTCATTTGTGACTAGAAACAATTTTCGTACGCCGAGTTAAGGTTACTTATATATAACTCTTTTTAAATCTTACAGTGACGAGAACCTTATATATTAGAATTGCCATTTTTATTTTATGATTGCCCCTATTGTTCCCTCTCATCCGATCCCATTCTAGTGAGAGCCTTGTGTAATAAGTCACCATTTTTTTATAAGTAATTTAATGTTGCAAAGGTCCCAAATGACTTCTAATGGATTCTCATTAGCCATTGACAATTATTTAATTTCATGTCGTTCTCAATATCCTTTTGTGTTTGTTTCACTGGTTCTTTATCTTGTTTGGATACCATGATTCATTTTTCCTTTGTTTTCCTTCACAAGAAACTATTACAAAGGAATCAAAATTCCACAACTCTCCTTAAAATTGTTTCCAAACATTCTTTTGACCACACATCATGCCAAAATGGTGGGAGCAAACAAGCAAGCTCAAATGTGCTTTTCCAAATTGCTTCTTTGATTAGTTGAATCTTATTGTCTATAATGGCCACTCTCGTCAAACTTGTGATCAATGGAAAATCAAAAACAAAGCAAGTCCCTTTCACACTAATGAAACATTTAATCCAAACAATAAATAATTTAAGCTAATTTATTTAGTTTAGATCTAAGTTTAACCAAATAATTCACCCAATTTGAACCTGACTCAAATGCTCTTGGAGCCAGGCATTTGATATGAGTTATGGATGGGTTAGAGAGGTAATAATAAATTTTTAAAATTTTTTTGGATTTCATCTCAAGCCGTTAAATCAAAGATACCATTTATCATGCAAATTTAGTTAAATGGGAGTGAAGCCCATGCTTTTCTTGCCTCCACACTAGTTAAACCTCTAAGCTCGCAACCTCTCACCATTCGCTCCTTGGGCCATCTGCAGAGGTTCAATGTTTGAATTTGCATCGCTTATTCACTCTAATTATCATTTTTCCTTCTTCTTCTTCTTCCTTTTCGTGAATGTTGACATAGTTTTGGATCAATAGGTACAATGGTGAGGCCTCCGTGTTGCGATAAATTGGATGTGAGAAGGGGGCATTGGACCGAGGAGGAGGATGCGAAGATACTTGCATATGTATCGAAGCATGGAACGGGGAATTGGACAGATGTGCCAAAGAAAGCAGGTTCGAAGGTTCTTTTCATTTGGCTAAAACTAAAATGTCAACTTTTTTTTGACTTATTTTTATCTTTTTTAAAAAAATTTCAATTTCGAATCAAATTTTATTACTTTATACGTCTGTCTCAAGACGACTCTAAAAATAAAATAAAAAATAAGTTATTTTTTAAAAAAGATTACTAAAGACATGTTGGCTATTTTTTTTCATTTTTGAACTTTTTTAAGAAAAAATTCAATTTTTATCTTTAAGATCGCCTAATCGAGACCGAATCTAAAAAGGTTTTAAAAAAAAAATACAGAGAAAATAAGCCTAACTAAAAAAGAAAAAAAAAAAACTATGAAAAGAAGATCTTGAAAAGAAGATTACATTTTAAGATTCATTTCATTGATGGTGAATCCGAAGTGTTTCAGACTAGTTAATTTCGATTTCATGTGGATTAACAATGGCATGAGTGTGGTTTTGTAGGGCTTCGGAGGTGCGGAAAGAGTTGCAGATTAAGGTGGACTAACTACCTAAGGCCTGATCTCAGGCATGAGACCTTCACACCCCAAGAAGAGGAATTGATTATCAGGCTTCATGCTGCCATTGGCAGCAGGTTAGTCGGTTACCGATGCGTTTAAACTTTCTTCCAAGTAACCAGCAGCAGGGATGTTTTCCCAGACTTTCCGTCACTTTCTCTAGAAATTTTTAGTTATTTTCTTTCTCACTCGGATTGAATTATGAAACTACTAATTTTACTTCTTTCACTCACATTGGAAGCATGATTTCAGATTTCAGATTGATTTTTTTCCCTCCTTCATAACCCCGTATACAAAATCAGTCACAGAACCAGCCATAGAAAGCTCTTACAATCATTCAGATTGAATTTCTTACTTAAAAATCTATTCATGTGCTTTTCTATCAAATTTTTTCCTTATTATTTATTTCTTATTTGAATGGATTATGTATATATATGTTTCAAATTTTTTACTAGAATGACTATTGGTCAAATAAATATTAGTTATAACAGTAATAATACGTGACAGTATCACCAACCAATGCGAATTCTCATTTTGTAACGGTTAAGACTACATGATTGGGTTAGTGGGGCACTAGGGCTGTCCACCTAGTTCCATTTGTGATTTTTTATTGATCAATGATACTATGTAAGATAGTGTCACTGTTGCACTCAACATTTATTTCAGGACAAATTACAACAATAATCCCTACATTTTGCCCCTTTTATCATTTTGGTCTCTACATTTTTAATTGGCTCAATTTTGACTATTAATTTTAGATTTTGTATCAATTTGGTCCAATTGATGACATTATTTGTATTTTTGATAGAAAATAATAACTAAATTAGTTGAAATTAACTTACTAAGTAGACCAAGTTTGTAATTTTACTTCTAAAACCATGATACATACCAATTATATGCGCGTTTTCTATAATATATATATATATATATATTAATATTTGTAATCAATTAGACTAAATTGAGATAATGTTGTAAAGTCATAAATTTATAGTTAAAATTAAATCAATTAAAATTATAGGAATTAAAATGACATAAAAATCAAAATAGAATTATGAATGTAATTTGCCCTTTATTTCACGAGAAGCTGTTTGTTTCCCACCAAGCAATAGGGTGATTCATAATTATTTTGTTTAAAATGTAATAGAAAAAGTAAAAATAAAAACAAAGATATAGTTACACGTCTTTCTGTCATAGACACGCCACATATGATAACCCCATTTTTTGGGAAATTTAAAATTGATAACTGGACAAACTTTCAATAGTCATTGGACGGACTCAAACACGACACCTTAAATCTTATTCTCAGAAGATAACAAAATTAACTATCATATGCATCTTACTATAAATTGATATAATTTTATCATAAAATTTTATAACATTAATAACAAAATGCGTAACTTTATCACAAATTAACATAATAAAAAATATCATAATCAAGTCACAAACTTTTAAATTTTTTATTATACTAATTTATAACGAATTTAAGTATTTTATAATTAATATTATAAAGTGTAATAATAAAATTATATCAATTTGTGATAGGTTACATATAAGGTCCACAACATTGGCTTTCCCGCAAAGTTTAACTTCCTCTACAAATAGAAAAATGTTTTGAAATTTTAATTTGTGAGCTCTAATAACTTTAATGTGTATGTGAAACTCATCTAATGTGATGTTTTAGCTTCTTTTTTCTTTTTTTTTTAATTTTTCACTTCACTAGAGTTCAATTAGAACCGTAATTTTAGAAGATGTATCATTGTTGCTACAAATATTTTCTTAATTAATTCTTCTGTGTGTCATTGTTTTATGTGGTTCAGGTGGTCTATAATAGCCCAACAACTTCCCGGAAGAACAGACAATGATGTGAAGAACTACTGGAACACAAAACTAAGAAAAAAGCTATCTGAAATGGGAATTGATCCAGTGACTCACAAACCCTTCTCCCAAATCCTTGCTGACTATGGAAACATTGATGGCCTCCCAAAATTCGGAAACCGAATCGGATCCCTCAACCGGGACATAAAAAACGCATTCATCTCCAAATCGGTCCAGTCTCCGATCCCACAACACGTATTCTCAAATTTCAACATGCATTTCACAACACTTGATCATCCAATCCAAAACACCACTGGCAATTACGCAAACAACAGTTCGCTAGACCTTCTCGCTCAGCTCCAAGCCATTACGCTCGTTACAGAAGCCTCATCAAACTATACCAACCGCCAAGCAACCAACACGCCACATGTTGATTGCTCCTCTTCATCAGCAGTAACTCAGTTTAACGCGTCTTTGAGTTTCAGCTGGCGCGATTTTCTTATTGAAGATCCATTTATACCGGGTGATGTACAACAACAAGAAGAAATTAAGCAAGAGGAAAAACAAGATTTTAGCGCGGTTGAAGAAATGGGTCATGAATTTGAGGTGATGAATAGCTTTGAGAGTTCATCGTGTTCTGACAGATCGTTTGTTGAAGCCATGATGGATCAACAAAGCGATATGCTATTGGAGTTTCCTGGACTTATGGAAGAATCATTGTTCTATTGAATTGTCAAGAATCATTGGAGTTCAAGAACTTGTCAAGAATCATTGTTCTACTGAATTTGGCAAAGATTTAACTAGCAATTTTTGTCAGTTTGTTATTGCTTTGTTCATTAATTAACAGTATATAAGATGTAACTGAATGATTTCTAGTTACCTAATAAAGGAGGTGGTTGTTTCAATTAATCAAAGTACTACATTTTATTTATAATTGATGTGTTATGGCTCTATTTCGGTCATGCATTTACACAATAATTGTGAAGGAATAAAGGAAAGAAAAAAATGAAGTGAAAAAACAGAATTTATTTATTTATTTCATTTTAATTTGTTTTTATTTTTATTTTTTTCATAAATTCAATAACACCCATTTTTCTTTCCTTTACAGTAGAAAATAGTTAATGCTATACATAAATAAATAAAATTATATACAAAAAATTTATATTAAATGATGTAACTCGTTTATAGTCATTTAATAAAAATGAAAAAAAGTCACCACCATAAATTGTAATGCTAAAATTCCGTTTTTGATCATACTGCCAAAGTTCTATATATTTGTCATTTTCATTAAGAAATATATTATGTTTTTATTATAAACTAAATTAAATTAAATTTGGTGTTCATCAACTACGGTTAGTTACACTATTAAAAAAAACACTTTTTGCGACCGCTATAAACCGTCGCAAATAATAAAAAACAGTCGCAAAAAGACTTTTTGCGACGGCCCATGCGACGGCAAATAGGGGTCGCGAATATGGGGGTGGCAAATACTTTTTGCGACGGCAAAACAACGGTCGCAAATTATTTGCGACCACCTAAACTACTTATGGCGACCGTTATTTTGCCGTCGCAAAAAACAAAAAAAAATACTAATATGATCTTTTGCGACCATCTTGTTACCGTCGCAAAAAATAAAAATAAAAATAAAAATAAAAATAAAAACAAATAAATAAATAAAAGCATTGCATAAACTAATAGAAAACTAAAAGTTCCATCCTGTCCAACCTTCCATGAAAAGGATGCAGAGACATTATGAGGTAGCTTTTCTCCTCAGCCAAGCATTTAATCATCTATCAAGCATACAATTGAGCTCATAAAGTAACCAACTTTACGCAGCATTTTGGAATTATGTGTGCTTACACAGTTTATAAAAGTTGCAAGGTGACTCAGCCATGTTTACACAGTTTACGCAGCATTTACACAGTTTCTAAATTTCACGCAGCATTTACACAGTTTCTAAATTTCAAATGCTGTCTTACTGCTACTTCTGCTACTAATTATTTCAAGTATCAGAACCCCAAAACTATATACGTCTGCCTTCTTTGTAAGCTGTCCTAACAAGGCGTACTCGGGGGCTAGGTATCCCCTGCAGAACGTAAAAGATGAACGGTGAGATACGTAGAGGAAACAACAAATGGAAAAAAGAAAGAACAGAAAAAAAAAATCAGCAGTCAATGCACTATAATACACTAACGAAGATTGAAAAAAATCAGCCTGCATTGTCATATAATGTATAAACCAATGTGGGTTAAACAATGTATAAACTAATGTGGGTTAAACAATGTATAAACCAAATTAAAAAGAGAACTGCAATGCAATACCACTTTCAAATTAAACAAAGATCATTTCAAAAGATAGAGACATCTAATATGGTGTATCATTTCAAAAGATAGAGACAACCAAACACATTCTTTATCCCTTTAAAAGAAATCTTAGTATTCAAAATACTTGTATTGCACATGGAAAACTGACCTGGTGTTTAGAATCAAGCAAAAATAAGAAACACAGGGAGAAAACACCACTGTTAGTTCAGTCCCCTCAGCCCAATACAATATTACACTCCCAACTACTAAAAGGCACGAGTCCTGAGTTGCATCAGCCACAGTTTTGTTAATTAGGTTGCTATATGCATCCCATCAATCCTGGCGTTTTTACTACATGCTTGGGCTTGTACACCCACTTCACCCAAAGTTTTGTTGACAAAGGAGAACAACACCCATGAAAAGGGAAACCAGGATCACAATGAAATATTCCAGTAACCAAAATGTGTAAAAGACTATCAAAACTAAGGCCATGTTTGGAGCACCACAACAAAGAGTTGCCTTAAGTATCAGCCCAAAAGATGTTATGTGTTGCATTGAAATTTTTCAAAGTAACTAAACTTCATTCACTCGTTGGTTTAACCTTTGGAGACAATTTTCCAGCTACCAAAATTTAAATAAAGAGCAAAACAAGTACTGATTACCTCATTGCCATGATCCCCAATCATGATGCAATGGTATTATCTCTCCTCCCCATTCAAACAAGTGGCCACATGGCATAAACACAACCATTGTATACTCTTTACTGGCCAATGTAAAAAAGAAACAAACTGGGGCATTTAGTAGAACTGACAGGCTGCACACTTCTGTTTTTAACCAATGTGGGATTGTTGCAAAACGGGTGAGGCCGTTTTATATTATAACAGGTGCCTCTTGCTATTATTTTCAGCGATATGGGATTGTTGTCTCTCTTGCCTTTTTTAATGTTAAGCAACATATAAACTAATTTATTTATTTATTTACTATTATTTTTTAAATGTACACACACACTCCGTAGGCACTCCCGCTCTGATGGTATTTCACAGAAGACACTCTTGCACTCCCACTCACACTCCCACTTCTGCTCCATGAATCGGTGCTTTAGCTCACAAGAGTCCAACCCTTGAATCCTAGAAAGTATACCACAAGCTGAAGCCAAACATGACCAGGAAGCATGCTAACAGTGAATTGGTTTAAAAAGAGGATGAATTAAAGCACTCCTCCCCCTTCCAATTGTTTTAAGCAATAAAATTTAGAATCTACAGATTTAACTTCCAAACATGCCTATGAAGATGAAACAGTGGGTTGGATGCTTCCTACTATTCTTAATCTATTTTTATTTTAGTACACCAACCCACAATCATTTTAAATTTCAACCAATTGATAAAAATAAGGAGAACAATGTGCATGTCTATCAAATATGTAACAAAGAAACAGTAACAAAACGATTATGGTACCTCTGGACGAAGTAAACGATCTATCTCAGAGAAGAGATCTAGCATGGTACACCTTCGCTGCTGATCAGTTTCAAGTGATAAAAGTCCTTCAGCATGGACCAAATCATATGTTCTAGGGTAAGTTGGAAATGGTTCACACCTAAAATAAAATTAAAAAAAGAAAAAGTTCAAATGATGCATAAATCACAGAATCACAGGAAAAAAAAAAAAAAAATCATATAGGGACATCAGTTGGAACAATGTAGAATAACTTTTAGCTTAAACCTGAGATTTATAATGCTCAGGTATCAAATCCAGTATCCTTCCAACAATGTATGAGACCAGTGTGTATACCATTATAATTTCCAATAAAAAAAAGGGTTATCATTGTGACAAACAATTTCAGTTACAGCCAAATATTTCATTTCAACAAAATAATAAAAATCACTACCAGATACCAAATTGTTCTGAAAAATTATAGAACTTAAGACTAATCCTCCGTTTTCCTTTTTCTATTACCTTCTCTGATCTTTTTATATTATTTTTTTCTCCTCTCTTAATGTGGCATAATAGTACAAGGGGTTGCTTTCCCTTTTCAGGTTTCACTGATTGTCAATTTGAAATATGGAATTGGTATGTAACCACCACAAAAGTAGATTAACAACAAACACTCATTTTCTATGAACGTGGGCTGTCCTATTTCAAGAACAAGAACGTGGGCTGTCATATGATTTTGTCATAGCAAATACACGCATTAAAAACGGGATGAACACTTGATAAAATTTACAAGTGGAATGAAAATCAGTCAAATAGATTTCTTTCTCATTAGAAAAATTGATAAATGAACATGTAAGGATTGTAAACATAGTTCAATTGTTCAGATGTATTAAGAGATAGAAGAGGAAGATTAAAGGAAATAGGGACTTGCACAATTGAAACTATTTTAAGAACAGAATGATTATGAAAGGAAAATGAACTTCAAATAAGGAAATTTATTCTATGTGATGTGAGATGAATACTAGCATTAAAAAAACTAGCAAAAGAGATTCTTGGTGAATCTAAGGGAAGTGGCCACCATCTAAAGAAACTTGATGGTGGAATGAAGATGTTCAAAAAGTCATCACAATAAAAAGACTCAAAAATTTTTATAACAAATATCTCTATATGATGTTTATTGACTTAGAAAAAGGATATATGATGGGATTTCTAGAGAGAGAACGTAGAGAATTTTTAAAAAGTAATAGTATTAGTAATAAAGACATGTCTAATGGAGTTGTGACTAGTGTTAGTTGTGTTAGAACAGCTGAGGAGAAACATGTGAATTTCTTATAACAATATGTTTATATCAAGGATCAACCCTAAGTCCTTACCTTTTTGTAAAAGGTATGAATGAACCCAGAGGCGGCATCACTAAGAGTTGAGGGTATTCATTTGAACACCCAGTCAAAAAAATTAATACTAGTAATAGTATATGTTTGGAATGGCATTTGCCCTTTTGCAAAAAAATTGAACACCCTACGCACCACTTGTCACTTCAATATATATATATTTTTTAGAGTGACAAACTAGCTCCAATGTGTGCAAAAAAAAAAAGAAAAAAGGTTTTGCTTTCTTACTAACTTCCAATCCTGACTTGTATATATATACATATATATTTTTTTGATGTCTAGAAATTAGCCCATTTTCCAAGAGTATATGCATCTCATTAGGAGGTTAGAGGTTTGATTTTGTGATCTTTCTTATGTCTGTTGAGTTTGTTGTATATTTGCAATTGTATTGAGCTTTTTTTCATAGTTGAATGTTCAATTTGACATAATTATCATAATATTTGTAATTTACCTTCTATTGATTGACAATAAATTAAATGTCTACTCGGACAAAAATTCCTGGAGCTGCCACTAGATGAACTTTCTAGGAACATTCACAGAATATTCCCCAGTATATGTTATTTGCAAATGATATAATCTTTGTTGATGAAACAAGAGAGGAGTAAACTTTAAGTTAGAATTGTAGAGAGACACTTCAAAATCTAAGGGGTTTAAGTGTTGAACTAAAATAGAATATATGAAGTTTAACTGCAGCAAAACTAAAAATATGGATAAATGCAGTAAAAACTTAATGGTCATGAGATACCTAAGAGTGATGATTTTTGATATCTGGGGTGGTCAAATATTCATAAAGAGAGAGATTTAGGATGTGACCCATAGAATTAGGATAGGTAGAATGAAATGGAGAAATGCATCAATTGTATTAAAGGTAAAGGCAAATAAAGGTAAAAAGCACACAAAATATAACCCAGAGTTGCAGTATAGTTGAATGTGTCATCCGATTTGGTGGCAAAAACAGAATCATCAACTGGCCTCACTGATTGCTATTACTCACCCTGAAGTATCTACCCAAAAAAAAATGGACAACAAAGAAAAATACGAACAACACATAAGGAAAACAGAAAAAACAGAAGACCAAACACGAGCCACAAGAGAGCACCAATGCCTTATTCATTTAAATTAAAAGCTGATCTACATTCATAGCAGCCTGGCATAGGGTACTTGAAGAACTACAATAAACTACCTACCTTGACTACAAAATTTACCAATAAGATCCAACTGAATCCAAAAGATTTCAGTCACACGAGAGAGAGAGAGAGAGAGAGAGAGAGAATTCTAAAATCATCCATGACATCTGCATAATTCCCATAAGTTCGTCATGAAGGAAAGCCACCATTACATCACATTTCACATCATTTTTTTTTTTTTTTTATAATTTCCCAACAAGATGCACAAAAAACAGATACATTACAAAACAAGAGTAATGACAATCCACAAATAAGCACAGCCAAGGCCAACAAATTCTACCAATCACAGAATCATCCTTAAGAAACTAGTTTGAGAGCACAGCCAACCACAAGGTCTAGAAAGTCTATCAAGCTTTTATTGAACACAAAGCTTCCTAGTTATACAGTTCTAGAATTTGATGAAAAAAGGGATAGCAAGTGAAGCCGTTTATGATACAAATATTGAGTCATCTCAGTTTTGCAGTATCACAAATACAATCCAGTAAAAATTGGTATGAAAAAGATGCAAACTAATAACTAAGTTTGTCCCTTGAAGTGGTTTATATCAAATAAAGCTTTTACTAAGATTCTACACGCATTAATTGAACTGCACAAATAGTAGGAAGCTACAGGTGTGGTGCTGACCATAAATAAATAACTAGGCATACCATTGTTGTCACTCATGGAAAAGGAAAAAACTAAAAATTTCATTATATGACAATTATCAACAGTGAATTCAACATTGCAGTAGTGACCTAACATTAGGCTCATCACAAATGTAATCCTTTTTGCACAAGTCAAAATTTCAATAATTAAACCAACCACTTAAGTTGATAGAGATTGATATCTGAATTAGGTAGCTAAAGAAAGTTACCCCTGTTCTTTGTTGATTTAAGCCTCCACTGGTTGCAATCAACAAGTATCGATTTTCATGAGTTTTAGCTTCAGCAGCTGGAGCACATAAAACACAGTATAAATCAATTCAATATGAGAGAATCTTAAATTACATGAGATTAAAAGCCCTACTAAACGGAAAATCTTTTTTAATTAACTTCATTCAGGAATAATCTATTTCCTCAGGGGAAAACAAATTAAGACCAATTCAACTTGATACCAAATTTCAACGAATTACCAATTCGAATTAGTTGAAAGAGTCAAAGTGCTTAATCATAACCAGTTCAAACTCGCAACTCCGACGATCATAATCAGAGAGAAAACGTACTCAGAAATTTATTGCTGGCATTACTGCAACCATAGAAGAATTTCGAGATAACTAGGGTTTAGATATAGCACACAGAGAGAGAGAGAGAGAGAGAGAGAGAGAGAGAGAGAGTAGCTCACCGATCTGAATCGATTCACCGATCTGAATCGAAATCTTCATAAACAGCAGCTTGAAATCTTCGCTTTGTATGTGAGAGTTCAGCCCCTTTAATCGATCAAAATTTTCAAATCTGAGATTCGAGCGAGAGAGTCGAGTGAGAGAGACGGGTTCAGATTTGGGAAATAAGGGGAAAAAATTGGGGACGGGTCAAGTTTTTTTTAAGGCTTGGGTTTTTTTTTATTTTGAGAGAGAGAGGTTTTTTGCGACCGCAAAATCAACTGTCGCAAAAAAATAGACGCAGAAAGTCATATTTCTAGTAGTGTTATAATATTTTTAGGGTTACCGAGACCTCTTAAACCATTAAAAAATATTATTTTGAACCCCTAAACTATAAAAACGTAAAAATAGACCGTCTAAACTATTGACGTGTTTCACTTTGACCCTTTTTTGTTAACAATTTGTACGTTTTTATAAGTTAAGAAGTTCATTTGTATGCTTTTATAGTTTCAGACAAATTAATAAAATTCAATTGTTTAGAGGGTTTATTTGTAAATTTTTATAATTTAAAGAGTCAAAATAATATTTTCCAATAATTTAAAGGATCTCTGTGTAAATAACTCATATTTTTATTCTTTTGCTATTATACTCTATAAAAGATGGTTTAAATTAAATAAATTTATAAATTTCTACTTTGAACCCCTCTTCCTTCTACCCGTCTTTTGCTCCCTTCAAATGCCACAACAATCATTGCCTCTCCTCCTACCTCTCTTTATGTTCTCGATCTTCCCCTTACTCTTCCGAGTCCGGATCCCCTTCTCGATACCTCTTTTTCATTTCTTATTGGCAACGGCTGAGATCAGCAGTTGTAGATCCAACGGCTATAAAAAATAAATAAATAAATTGAATTTCGTTTCCCATCCAAACCTATATACAAAACATAGCTTTTGTACACTCACTTTCACTCTCACTTAGCCCTCTTCTCCTCCACCGAACCCACCCTCACCAGCGACCCATCCTCACCGCGACCCACTCCTGACAACGACGAAAAGCTCCTGAAACGAAACTAGCTGACTCCTTTCTTTTTCCTTCTTTCTCCTTACACAGGCAAACAGTCTCTCTCTCTCTCTCTCTCTCTCTCTCTCTCTCTTGATTGTGTTTTTGATTATGCAATGCTTCATGATCTGATCGTTGGATAATTCGACAATTTTGTATTTGAAGTATGCAACTAAGGAGAAATTAAACATGAATAGTCACTGCATTATTGGTTTTGAAAAAGAGAAGGCTAGTTGCTTAAGTCTTACATCTGTAGCAAATTCTTTGTAGCAGAACTTATATGTTTGCCCTCCTCTGTTTCATGTTCACATTATTATATGAGTTCTCTTAATATGGGTTGTCAAGCTTTTTGTTTGATTGTGCTCTGGTATTCTGGATTGGGACATGGGTTGTTGTATTCTTGGTTTGAATAACTGATTTTGCTCATATAATGCAATTGGGTATCTTCCTTCTTCTTTTTTTTTTTTTTTTGGTTACATTCCAATTTTCTTTTGTTTAATTGTAATTTTTTTTTTTTTTGAAAACCTGTGTTCACAAATATCTAATAAGGAAATTAATAAGGAAGGAAATCAATGGTGAAAACAATGGTGAAGGACAACCTATGTGTTCGCAAATATGTTGTTTGGCTGCTACGAAAACAACAGCGAAGGAAATTAATAAAGATGGAAATTAATTGTGTTTTACCACTTCTCCAATCTTGCTACTATGTGTTTTCTTTTTATTTAATTTTTTTTTTTAGTTGCTGGATTTGCTGGTGTGTCTTTTTAATTTTTTTTTTTTTTTTTTTTTTTTTTTTTTTTTTTTTTTCGTTTTAGGCTATCGACAGGCAGAAAGAGGTGGAACAGGTGGAACGCACTAGAAATTTCAGTCATATAGCAATCAAACCTGCTTAATCTGTTCTTTGTGCCAAAGGTTCTTTGTTCATGTTCTTTGAAAAAAGTTCTTTGAAATTGTTCATGTTCTTTCAGAAGTTCTTTGAATTAGGCGAAACGTGTGTTATGGCTTGTATTTACACTAGAAATGTTCCACATTTTGTAAACTATTGTTGTGCCAAAGGTTCCTGTTCATGTTACTGAAAAAAGTTAATGAAATTGTTCTGAATTTGATGTTGTAGTTGCTGAAATTGGGCTGAAATGTGTCTTATGGTTTGTATTTACACTAGAAATGTTACACATGAAATTTGTCCTCCAGCTTCTAAATTATTCTACTTTATGGTTGTCGTCTAGATTGTGATTTAGTTGATTTGAGTTTTAATAGACTTGGTGGTATGGTATGTTGCTAGCATTTGTGGAGGAACATCAGCTTGTTTTGAGTTATTCCTAATTTTATATAGTAATTGGCATAAGTTGTGGTGACGATGATGTCATATTTATGTTGGTGTTAGTGACATCAAATAATATTTTAGAGCTTTACATTGTGGCCTGCTTCCAGTCTGGATTCTGGGTTTTCTTTGGAAAGAAGGGTTCTTTGCTGAATTTTATTGGGAAATTACAAATCAATGAAAAGTAAAGAAAATAAATTAAAAAACATGAATGTGCAGGAGGCCTCTGTAAAGTAAACTCACAATTTATGCTTATACTAGAGCAGAGATCCACTCATTTTTCTGAATTTTATAGAACTTGTAATGGAACTTGAATTCAGTGTATTTTGTGGAATTTGTAATGGAATTTGAATTCACTACTTCACATAGAAGATATGTTCTCCAAGAGAACATGTCACAATCTTGTCTTTTAACATCCCCGCCAAACTATCAAGTAGCAGTTACTTACAATCAATCTCCACACATCACACAATGTTCATTACCAACCTTTCACTATGCCAAAATTGGGCTTTAGCGGCGGTTTTTTACCGCCGTTAAAGGCTATAAAACCGCCGTTGTTACCGCCGTTTATGCGCGTGTCGGAAAAAGTGAAACCGTTATAAAAAGGCAAATTACCGTCGTTAAAAGTCGACCAAAAACGGCGGTTTTTTACCGCCGTAAATAGGTTCAAATTTTTCAAAAAATAATTCTTTCTTCTTGCACTCCCCAAGTTTTGAACCCAAGACCTCTCATCCACCCACACCAACCACTCTGCCACAGCCACTCTTCATGAAATATATTCCCTAAATAAATATTTAAACATTACTTTTACTTTATTGTAGATGGTTTCGCCGGAACTTGCCGGAGTTTTGCCGGAGCTCCACCGGCAAAGACTGCCGTCATTAACGGCGGTAATGGTTGGGCATTAGCGGCGGTTTTGTTACCGCCGTTAAAAGTGGGCATTAACGGCGGTTTCGTTGCCGCCGTTAAAAGTGGGTTTCATTACCGTCGTTAAAGACACTTTTAGTGGCGATTTTTTTAACGGCGGTAACGAAAACCGCCGTTAATACCACCGTTAATGTATCATTAACGGCGATTTTCGTTACCGCCGTTAATAGTACCTTTAATGGCGGTTTTCATTACCGCTGTTAAAAAAACCGCCGTTAATGCCCTGTTTTGGCGTAGTGTTTTTTTTCCCTTCCATATTTCCATACATACACCAGGTTTAACAAAAAAAAATTTTTTGTCCCGGTCTCTGTATTTATGAAATCAAATACATACATACACCAGGTTCAACAACAACAAAAAAAAAAATCTGTCTATCTCTGTATTTATGAAATCAAATACAAAAAATCAAAAATAGGTTGAACCAAGTTAAGATCATGAAGCATTGCATAATCAAAAACACAATCAAAAAACCAGAGAGAGAGAGAGAGAGAGAGAGAGAGAGAGAGTCTGTTTGCCTGTGTAAGGAGAAAGAAGGAAAGGAAAAGGCGTCGGCCGGTTCCGTTTCAGGAGCTTCTTGCCGTCGTCGGGAGTGGGTCGCCGATGAGGGTGGGTTCGGTGGAGGAGAAGGGAGCTGAGTGAAAGTGAAAGTGAGAGTGAGAGTGAGTGTACAAAAGCTGTATAAGCTGTATATAGGTTTGGACGGAAAACGAAATTCAATTTGTTTTATTTTATTTTATTTTTTATAACCGTTGGATTTGCAACTGCTGATCTTAGTCGTTGCCAGTGGGAAATGAAAGAGAGGCATCAAGGAGGAGATCTGGACTCTACTCTTCCACCTTCTCTTTTCTTTCATAGGTTAGGTTTCAAAAAGATAGAGACAACAAGGTGAGGATTTATAAAAAAAATTATTTTTTAAATAATATCAAAAAAAATTAGGGATATTTTGGAAAGATAGTTAAAAGTTGACTTTTTAAATTTTTTTTCTTTTTTGAAAAAACGTGTAAAATATATGAGAAATGATATAACTCAAAATAAGTTAAAAGCTAGAATGCAACTTTTAACCCACTTCCCAAAAAAGGCCTTAATTGTGAATTGTTAAGCTTCATTTGAGAAGTGAGTTGGTTTTTTAACTTTTTAACTATTTTAGCCTAAGCTAAAAAGTTCATTTGAATTGATTTTTTTGATTTTTGTAAGAAAAAAAATGAAACAATTATAATTTAGATATAATATTTTATTTTATTAATTTTTAATTTATTTATTTTTATAATTAATTTAGTCCAAAAATTTAAATAAAAAAAATTCAGTTATCAAACGAAGGTTTAATAAACTTTTTAAATTTTAATCATCCACCTAGGGGTGTAAATCTAGCCCTGTTTGACCCATGTCAGGTCTTACGGGCTCCCGTCACGGATCAAAAAATTAGGCCCAAGCCCAAGGATATTTGGGCTTGGGTGGGGCGAGCCTCAGGCTGACCCGGTGGGCCTATCCTCAGGCTTGGGCTGGCCTGATCATTTTATTTTTTTTAAAAAAATTTTTACTAAAATTTTATTTATTTTTCACTAAAAAATATATTGGACATTGGCCCAAGCCTTGAGTGGGTCTTAAACAGGCCGATGGTTCAGGTCAAGCTTTAAAATAATAGCTCAGGCCTAAGCTTAGAGGTTCAAGCGAGGCTCAAGCTTGGACCCAAACGAACCTAAATGGGCTAGGCCCACCCTAAGTCGCAAATAAGATTCGAACTGACCACGAACCGCGAGCCATTTGTACATTAGAGCATCTCCAACGGTTCACCTGATGTTTCACCAAATCTGAGTAAAAAAATGGCCATTTCCTCAATTTGATACTGCGTGCTTCAACGGTTCAGCTTCATCAAATCTCATACAGGACAACCGGTTGGTCGACCGGTTAGAGGAAATTTTTTTTTTTTTTTAACCTTTCTGAACTGTTTGAACCAACCAACCTGAACTGACCGATGTGAACTGGTAGAGGGGCGACTGGTTGGTTGACAGTGATCAACCACGGTCGACCGGTAAGCTTAATTTTTTTTTTTTTATTTCCCTCCATTTCTGTTCCTAATTCTTTTCCTATTTGTTTTTCCCTCCATTACATGTATGGGGTTTTGGTTTACCTGTAATAATTATTTTCTTCTAAAATCTCGTATAAACACATTATTATTTATATGCCAGACAACTCCACAAGAATCATAGCTTAAACACAAGGATCACAAGTTAAACAAAACAGAGCATAATGGATACTTTGAAATCCATGATATTTACTTCATTTTCATCTTCTTCTTCTTCTTCTTCTTCTTCTTCTTCTTCCTCCTCTGATGACGAGTGTGATGATGAATATATGGTCACACTTTTAGGGGTTTATGAGCAGAATACCAGTAGTATGCTTCAGATTCTTAAGTTAAGAAGTGATAGCTCAAAGAAAATAGAGGGTTCTGTTGTAGGCCACAAGTATATACGTAGAGATAGAAGGCAAGGCCATGATAGATTGTTTGCAGATTATTTTGCTGTAAATCCAGTGTATTCAGCTACAATTTTTCGGAGACGTTTTCAAATGCGTCGTCCTTTATATCTGCGAATTTTGAATGCAATTCAAGCACACAATTCATATTTCCTTCAAAAACAAGATGCAGCTCATGTAGTTGGATTATCTGCCCTACAAAAAATGACTTCAGCGATGAGAATATTATCATATGGTGTCACAGCAGATGCAGTTGATGATTACATACGTATTGGGGAAAGCACTGTAATTCAAAGTTTGCAACACTTTTGTAATTTAGTGATTGAAATCTTTGGAGTAGAATATTTGAGATCTCCGACACCAACTGGCATTGCTAGATTACTTGCTATTGGCGAGGTTCGGGGGTTTCCGGGTATGTTGGGAAGTTTAGATTGCATGCATTGGGAGTGAAAAAATTGTCCAAAAGCATGGCAAGGTCAATACGTAGGCCATCAAAAAAAGCCAACCATTATTCTTGAGGCAGTAGCTTCTTATGACTTATGGATTTGGCATGCATTTTTTGGAATGCCTGGGTCACACAATGACTTGAATGTATTGGATCGGTCACCTTTGTTTTATGACCTTGCCCAACTGTAACAACCCTCACACTATTTACCGATTAATGACTGATTAACTACTGATTACTGCTAAACTGGGACTGAATCTGATTGATAATGGAATTATTGGAATACTGAACTGTCTGACTAAGATCTGAACCTGATTGACTGACTGTATCTGTCTAAATGCATTTTCTATTTGTTGAGTGTGTGATTATCTGTTAATGTTTATATGTTTGAACTGTAAATTGAAGGCCTTATCGGCAGCCGAACCAAAAATTGATTGGTGCTGTAGGACCATCATAATTTATGTGATTTTATGGTGTATTTAATTAAAATGTGATTTGGTATGATTAAATTAGATTAAAATAAGTTAGATTGCATAGGTTAGCTTTAATTACCATTAGACTACTTAGTGGCCACTATCTACACACCTTGGAGACTCTATCTTGCATTACACACACATTTCATCAGCCACGTTTGTCACTCATCACCGAATTTAGAGAGAGAGGAAGTAAGAGACTTGATTTCATTTGAAGATTTGCTTGATTGAGAGGATTGAAGTATAGATTTCCTCTTTAGGCTTCTACACTTGGATTACAAGGCCTAAGGTAGGAGAATCAACCTTTCATTGTTGTATTCAGGTTAATTTGTGCATGGTTCATGTTAGATTAAAGCCTCAAGCCATGAATTGGAGTTAAATTGTTGCCATGAAGCTCAATTGTTGCATGTATGTGCATATTGATAAGTTTCAAGGTTGTAGTTCTTAATTCCTCACATGCATGTCCATGTTTTGAGAATAGACCATGATTTCATCTTGACTTTGTAAGAATGAGTTCATTTGAGCAAGCATTGAAGCTTTAGTTTGGTTTAGAACTTATGCATGTTCATTTGAATTGTTGTTATGAAAATGGGTTTGAAATTGAGTTTAATTAAACTCCCCTTGGGCTTTGATTTTACAAATTGAGCCTTGAATCAAGTAATATTGTGTGTTTACAAGGATTTTGTAGAAAATTAGCCCAAGAGGGTCGGTTTTAATGCTTCAAAGGTTGAATTTGAACTTGGGACTCAAATCTGGAATTTCCAGATTTTGGTCGCTTCAGCCGAAATGGAAGTAACGCCGGCGGAAAAACAAGCTCCCAAGATTTTGACTGTTTTCGATCGCTCGAGCGGAATGATGCATGCTCGAGTGGAGAAATCGAGCTTCCAGTACTTTGCACTGTTCATCAGTCTGCTCGAGCGGAGTATTGGATGACACGCTCGAGCGGGTCCCTTTGTTTGCATGTCCGCTCGAGCGGGGAAACCTACGCTCGAGCGGAACCCTGTTTCGCTGAAAATTCTGAAAATGTTTTCTGTGTACATCTTTGCATTCTCATTCCATCCTAGGCATTCTTAGGCCTAGTTTTAGACATCTTAATGAGGATATAGATGTAGAACACACCGAGGCATAATAGGGAGTTAATAATTATCTTTCCCAACTGTGAAACTTAGTGTGTGTTCAATCTGTTAACTGTATGGGGTTGGCATTCCGAGGAGACACCCTAGTTCACTGTAGCCCAGAACTCTGTAAGTAACAATTGTGTAAAGATATGTTCAAAATGATTATCTTCTGATTACTGAACTGAACTATTTACTGAACTGATATTGGTTACTGAATGAATGTATGTCCTATATTCTGAACTGTACTGTGGTATCCATAGCACCTACTGTTTACTGTTACTGTTACAGTTACAGAGATCTCTGCCGGTCCCCTCGTGGAACCACTACTGTGTACTGATTGATGGCCATCATTATTGTTCGGTCTTTAAGACCTACTGCTTACTGTACCGTTATGCTAATGGATGTACCACATATGACTGATTGTACTGAATCACTGAAATACTGTTTAATGAACTGTTTTCATTACTGTAAGGACATTCATTCTAAACCCCTTTACGCATTATGTTATTCACTGGGCTTTAGCTCACTGCTCATATATATATATATATATATATATGTAGGTGTACAGGCACTAGATCAAAGCTAGAGGCGTCGGGGTATTTCCAGTTTTGTCAAGCCAACCAATGTGCCTCACTGCGAGGTTCCGAGCCTACCAAGCTAAGGCTTAGGGGTGTTTTCCCTTCCGTACTGTTCTGTAATATTGTACAGACTGTATGTTTGCACCGTACTGTATTGTAATAGGGATTAGGTCCCTGTTTCACTGATTGATATGTATGTATGTGTACTGTCCTGTAAATATGTATGAAAAATCTTTTTGGCATACTGTAGACACCCCATTTTTGACCGACCTTAAGACTCAGACGTCACCGGTTGAGCGCTCGGTGATATTGCATACTGTGCTTGTTCAGAAGTCCCAGAGTCACGGCCGCGTGCCTCCCGACTTAGAACCATCTTCTACCTTGTCTCTTGCGATAACCGGGCTCGGTTTTCTCTGCTTTTCTTTCTGGCGAAGAGTGGTCCCAGAGACTATCTCCGTGGCCGTGAGCTACGTTCGTGGGTCAGAGGCCATTTTGCCCATTTCGAGCCCGGTTCGTTTTGGGCCAGTCGGCCGTGTGCCTCGGCTTCGGACCGCCCAACCATCTCCGAAGTTCTCCGGTTTTTGGCATGTGCTCGCTTTTAGTGTTCCGAGGGACACTGGGCCCCCGAGATGCCACTTTCCGGTGCCCGGCGACCCATTTTCGGGACCCCAAATTGAGCGGTTTTGGTCCCGAGCTTTCATTTTGCATCAGCCTTCTCCGGTTTTTGGCAGGTACCTCTGTTTTGTCATTCCAGAGGACACTGGGGTCGCAGATACCCACTTCGATGCTGAACACCACTTCCGCAAATTTCATTTTCGATCCCGATTTGCTCGGTTTTGGCCCCGAACGTTCATTTCTCATTAGTTTTGCTCAAACTTGGCGGTACCTCTGCTTCAACATCGGAAGATCACGGGGGTGGGAGGCCAGCAATTATCCCAGATAACCGCCAGCTCCTCCGGAGCCCGTTTTGCTCACTTCCGGGCCAATGTTGAACACCCTAGGGATATTTTCTTCCAACCAAAGCTACATATCTGTGATGAGGGCATCTAGGAGGACCCTAAGGGTTGGTGGTCGGCCAGAAATTCAGGGTTTCATTTTTGGGCCTCTCCTTCAAGCTCTATGTTGTGGCTCCTGCTTCAGTGTTGCCAATTTCCGACCTTGGAACCTTGTTCTACACATCTTGGAGGACACAAAAAGTTGGTGGTCGGCCAGCAATTGTTGGTTTCATTTTTGGGCCTCTCCTTCAAGCTCTATGTTGTGACTTCTGCTTCAGCGTTGCCAGATTCCGACCCTGGGACCTTATTCTACACACTTGGGAGGACACTTTGGCATGGTGGTCGGCCAGAAAATCCTCACTTCATTTTTTGGTGGTGGCCGGCCGGCCATGGTGGGTGGCTGGCCGACCAGGTGGGGTGGCCGGCCGGCCACCTCCCACAAATTTACCTGGCCGGCCAGCTTTCGGCTGTTCCAAATTGTCCGGACATCTTCCAACATATCCCGGGGCATCCGGGGGATATTTCGGGAGGGAAAGATTGGGTGCTTTCCCTCCCCTTTTATACCCCATTTCTTGCCTATTTGAAGGGCCCTCCCTCTCCTTCTTCAAGGTTGGAAAAAATTGTCTCAAGAGATCATCTTCAAATTCCTCCATTTTCATAGCTCAAAACCTCAAAAAGCTTCTAAGTCCCTAGGTCCTCTCTTCATCAACACCTAGCCTCACCATCCCTACTACCATTCCAGCAGCTAGGAAGTGAATTTCAGAGGTTGAGAAGCTACAAATCAAAGCCAAGAATCAAAGAAAGACAAGTCTTCAAGGGTAAGTCTTCAAAACCAACTTTTAGGGCTTTTTCTTGATTCATTTCTATACTCCAATTGGTTGAGAATTGGGGCTCCGACCCCTACTTCTTTTGTGCTTGTTTTGAGCCCCTCTACAACTTTGTAGAAGGGCTCAACTTCATTTGATGCTCCTATGATATACTTGTTTCAATACCTAGCTTTTATGCCATCATCTTGCATGCTAGTTTAGGCCTATTTTCTTTTGTTTTTAGGGGTCCGACCCCTACTGGTTTTGTGCTCATTTTGAGCCCCTCTACAACATTGTAGAAGGGTTCAACCTCATTTGGTCATTGTATATACCACCTCCTTCAAATTTCATCAAGTGTGCCATTTTTGCATGCAATTTTTGACCTATTTGTGTTTGTTTTTGGGACTTCGACCCCTACTGGTTTTGGTCTTATTTTGACCCCCTTTACATGTTTTGTGAAGAAAGTTTTGTCATTTGGTGTGTGCATTGCATGTCTCATGATATAGCCTATTTGGAAGACTACTTTGCATGGATTTTATAGCATGTTTGTATTCTGATTTTGAGGATGTCATCTTCTGAAATTGTGCTTATTTTTATCTCATATTCAATGTTGTAGAATAAAGTTTGTCCATTTGGGGTTTTCATATATCACTTGTCTCAATACCCCTCTTTTGGCCACTAATTTTGCATGCTATTGTTGATCTATCCCTACTTGCATTTTGGCCAAGTTTGTTACTGAGAAAATGCCATATTTGGGACTGCCTTGCTACTGTTCTTGCTGCCATGATTATATTTTGCATGAATAGCATGGCTATAGGCCATTTCGGGGCTTAATTTCACTTTTTCGGGATGAATGCATGCTTCGAGTGTTATTTCGAATTGTTTCGGGGCTGTTTTCCCCTTTATTTAGGTGCTGAAATTCCATTGCCATGCTTACATATCATTCCCTATGCCATTTGCATCATTTTTGCATTGCCTCGGTTTGCGTGCCAGTGTGCACGCCTTTCGAGGCGCCCCTGTTTTATCCGACGGCAGCCTATGTGAGTGTGGTTGAGGCCCTCTCATGTCGGTGTAAGCCCAATTTGCATTTTCATGCTTCTACATCATTGCCTCGATTTGCGTGTCCGCGGGCACGCGTTTCGAGACAGCTTTGTTCTTACCCGACGGCCTCCTATGTGAGTGAGCTGAGGCTCTCCCATGTAGGTGTAAGCCCATCGTTGCATTCCGTATGCCATTTCATCCCATTTCCTCACCGCCTCGGTTTGCGTGCCTGTGGGCGCGCATTTCGAGGCACTTCAGTTTTATCCGATTTTGCATCGCACATCATCGCCTCGGTTTGCGCGCCTGTGGGCACGCACTTCGAGGCACTTCGGTTTTATCCGATTTTCATCTTTCATCATCGCCTCGATTTGCGCGCCTGTGGGCACGCATTTCGAGGCACTTCGGTTTTATCCGATTTGCACTTCATATCACCGCCTCGGTTTGCGTGCCCGTGTGCACGCATTTCGAGGCACTTCGGTTTTATCTGATTTCTATTTCATCATCGCCTCGGTTTGCGTGCCCGTGTGCACGTACTTCGAGGCACTTCGGTTTTATCCGATTTGCACTTCATATCATCGCCTCGGTTTGCGTGCCCGTGTACACGCATTTCGAGGCCCTTCGGTTTTATCCGATTTGCACTTCATATCTTCGCCTCGGTTTGCGTGCCCGTGTGCACGCATTTCGAGGCACTTCGGTTTTATCCGATTTGTATTTCACATCATCGCCTCAGTTTGCGTGCCCGTGTGCACGCATTTCGAGGCACTTTGGTTTTATCCGATTTCCATTTCATCATCGCCTCGGTTTGCGTGCCCGTGTGTACGCACTTTGAGGCACTCTGTTTTGTCCGATTTGCATGTCATACCATCGCCTCGGTTTGTGTGCCCGCGTGCACGCTTTTCGAGGCATCTCATTTTCATCTCATTTTCACAGCATTGCGCATGCTAGGTTGTATATTAGTTGCATTTCATGCATATCATGCATATTGCACGGGAAACGAGGCGCGTTTCGTACTCCGAGTGATGGAACGGGTCTCAATTCCCAAGTCACCGACACTCCGGATTACCCATGATGGAGTTAGGTTTTCATTGTAGCATTCATGTGCATTCATCCTATATTGAGTTGTGCAATTCGGTTCCTCGGCCATCATGCATCGATATGCGTGATTGGTGGCACGAGGATCGAGGCATGCATATATTTGTGAAATACACTGCTGTGCCCTTTTCCTGCTCTCTGTTGCAGCAAAATCCAGAGTTAGCAACTTTTCAGAATCCGGCGCGCATTTCGAGAAACACTGCAAACAGAGGCTAATCGGGGCATCCCAGTGGATTTCCGCGCCAGGCAGCCCAACAGGCGGCATCTATCAGAAGCAAGGCAGTCCCTGGCTTGCATGCCAGTTTTACTGCTTTCTTAGTTAATTGTCAATTAATTAGAAATTTGTATATTTATTTCGGACTGTAATATTCTTTCATTTGGGTCTGTATTATTCTTTATTCGGACCCTCTGTGCGAGGGCATAAATGTAATAAGGGTGCGTGAGTGTGATGTATGTCTTCCAACCCCCATTTCTTTCTCCCTTTTATTTATCCGCTTACAATGGTTAGATATAGGGCATGTTTCAATTAGCATACGGCACGACAGCATGTTTGCATCATTCATCTGTTTTGCATGCACCGGGCTCGGCGCATCATACAAACTGCATTGTATTTCAATTCTAAAGTTGAATACATGTTAGTTGTTGCATTCCATGTGCCATGTTTAGAATAGCCGAGCCTGCTATAGTTGCATCTTTGCATGTGTTGCATTAGGCATTCTGTATACTTAGGATCATACATGATTTCTAATCAATTTTCTGTTTTGGCTGGGAGTACTCGGTAAGTTTTATGCTTTAGCATTCTTGCATGCGTGTGAGTGTTGCCATGATAGCATGCTTACCATGAGGCTAAGTGCTTATGTGATATATCTGCCTTGAATGCCTGTGGGTGGAGGTTGAGTTATTTGAATTGGGACAATTCATCGACTGTTTGTTTTAAGCCCACTAGATAGTGGCAAAATCATGTTTTCTAAGCCCACCTGAGGGTGGCAAATCCGCATTTTAGCCTACCTTCGGGTAGCACCTTCAAACCATTTTCAAACAAACAGGCATGAAATGTTTTGTTCCAATTCAGACGGCCTAGTCTATACTTGTTTGCTGCGAGCATCACATAGTAATCCTAGGCTAATAATCGGAATAAGAGCATACAATGTTTTCAAAATCAGATATCATGGTTAGTAGAGGCCGGTCTTTGGCGTGACGGCGTCAGTGCTCACGATGTGACCTTCCCTAATCGTACCCAAGTTCCCGAGCCAACTTTGGTGATGACGGACACGTGGCCTTTTGGCACCGAGTCAGGGTTTCCTAAATTTCCCATTTTAAAAAAATATTTAGGTGGCGACTCTATTATCTGGCAAAGCAGTCCATGTTTGGCACTTCTTTCAAAAAATCTGTTTTTTTCTCAAAACGATTTGCCGGATTTGGACTCTTTGGTTCGAGATTTGGAACCGCAACAAAAATCGAGTCCGAACTGTAGCGAGGTCCCCCGCGGGCGTTGTTACACATACAGACTGTCACAGCTCATTGGACATTGTTTAATCACTGTATTGGCTTCCGCTAAGCCGCTGTACTCTGTATTACTGTCTTACTGTTAGGCAGGCCTTCGGTAATCTCGGATTACTGGCCGGTTACGGTGCTAAACCCATAGGGGCGGGTTTAGGTCGTGACACCAAGGTAAGGCTCCCCCTGTCCACTACACTGTTAATGGACATAGTTACGATATGAGTTATTACCTTGCTGATGGTATATACCCGCAATGGGCAACATTGGTTCAAACAATTTCTTCTCCCCAATGAGCAAAGAGACAACATTTTGCAATGATGCAAGAGTCTGCCAGGAAAGATGTAGAGCGGGCATTCGGAGTCCTTCAATCTCGATTCGCAATTATAGGTGGTGCTGTACGTTTTTGGGATCCGAAAATGCTTGCCAACATAATGAAGACTTGTATTATATTACACAATATGATTGTTGAAGATGAGAGGAAGGAGCACCTTGATTTTGATTATGAAATTTCATCAACCAACACACCAGTGCAACTTTCCTCTACTCCTACCAATGACTTTGAATCAATTTTGTCTCGTCATTTAGGTATTAGGGATAAAAATGCATATCATGCCCTCCGTAATGATTTAATAAAGCATATGTGGCATCTTCGTGGTGAAAACTAGATTCACCATAGATATATTTTGTAATTTTGTTTATAGTTTTGGAATGGAAGGTTGTCTTGTTTGTAATCTTCATTATCATGCACTATATTAACCAAGTAACGCAGAAGTTATGTCATTACATATGCTATTTGGTTATCCAATCTTCAATATTCATAATTGTTCTCTGTTCAATTTATGAGAATCATCAAAATAAATTATTTCAGTATGACAATCACATTGAGAGACAAAGAATAACTTACCTTGATATGGACAACTCTTTCTGACCCCTTTCATAGATGTATAGTATGGAGTTTGAGATCATGAGGGGGGTCTGAGGAAGGTGGGTATGGTTTGGTTTGTATTGGTTGTAATAAAGGTAAGAGGGGGTCAATGGAGGTATTGCTTTTAAAATCCTATGCCTTTTCTCTCCTTTACAGCATGGTTTTGATCATGGTGTGAGCTTTTGCTTAATACATTAGAATATGACATATATGTCTTACATGAAATGAGTCTTATATGTGGATCTCATATCATGTAGATCACATTTCATATGAGACATATGTGTCTCATTCTGTGTTTTGTATTTATATTCCTACCATTACTCATTCATTCCCTTCCATCCTTAAAAAGTGAACCACACATTTCTTAAGAATCTTCAATGTATTAAAATTTGATGACAAATTTGGTACAAATCACCTCCAATCTACATGAAACTTGTGTTAAATCAAAATTTTACAATTTTGGATTCATCTCAAGGCAAAAATAAGCTTTTTACCAAATTTGATGAAACAAACTTTTGGGAATAGGTTTGGAATTTTTAAAAAGATTTGATGATTAAGGGTTGCCATTTTTAACAAGTGAGGATTGGAGCATTCAATTTTTTTATCAAATCAAGCATTTAATTAAGGGTCTGGCTTGTGGGATTCATCATGAATTCCATTTTGATGATTCGAATAATTGTTTTTTTAAGGATTTATCTTCAATATTCATAATTTATTTTGTATGCATTTTAGTATGTATATTCAATGTATTCGTATGTATATTTGTTTTAAATTCAATGCATTTCAGTATGTATATAAATGTATGCATTATTTGTGCCATTCATTCATTTCTAACCTCTTATTTGTGCTTCAAAAATTATTTGTGCATTATTTGTGCCATCAATTATTTGTGGCATTCAGTCAATTATTGATGTTGATGCATTGAACATTCAACCTACATTTCTGCCACCAAAAAGCATTTCACCTACATTCATAGTACTATATGTGTCATACGATTTAATTCAACCACCATTAAGAAGATCACACCACCTACCATTCATTATATCAGCCACCTACCATCCTCTATATCAACTCAACATTGCCATTACCACATTCACATGTTTTCACTGAAGACCTCTACCCACAAACTCTACATTTTCAGAAGAAAATCCATTTAGTTTGTAAATGTGAACAAACAGGAGATATCCACATAATCAAGTGTGAATCCACATGATCACCAAGGCAGTATCAGTAGGAACAAGGCAGGATTAAAATAGTGCATAATAACAGGATCAAAACACTGTAACTTTCAAGTTTGAATCCACATTATCACCAAGGCAGCATCAGTAGAAATAGAGGAACAAGGCAGGATCAACACAGAACTCCAAGGCAGCAGCATCAAAACAAAACAAGAAGGCAGCATCAGCAAAACAGAACAAGAAGTAAGCATAAAAGGCAAGATCATTCACGGGGCAACCGGTTGGTCAACCGGCCCTTTCTCTTTTCTTTTTCTTTTTTTCCTTCCAGTGTGCATGCCACATATTTGTTCATCTTTGTTTACAGAACACAGGAACATGATTTCACTACAGAACTGAATTTAGCTCAACTATGTTCACTACAGAACTGAATTTAGATCAACTTTGTTGTTTACAGAACACAGGAACATGATTTCACTACAGAACTGAAATTCACTACAGAACTAAATTTCACTGCAGAACATGATTTCAACTTTGTTCAACTTTGTTTATTAAAACCTGCACTACAGAACTGAATTTTGAGTTTTATTTGATGTTACTTTATTGTTTTCAAAATGCATGTAATTTATTAAAACCTCAACTACAGAACAAAAGCTCAACTAAAGAACAATAGTTTACTTTAATGTTTTTTAACTACAGAACAAGATTTTGATTTTGACTTCATGTTACTTTAATGTTTTTAAAATGAATGTAGTTTATTAAAACCTCAACTACAATACTGAATGTTCAGTGTGCATGTTTTATTAAAACATGAGCTACATTCAATTGATATGTACTGAATAGAGAGTCTGCATGCTTTATACTAAATTAGTATGTTCTTAAATTTTCAGTGGGCATGCTTCCTTAAAAATACATGTCTACATTTTAATTATAAATTCATGTTTTCATTAAGCATTTTCAAATACAGTGTTTATGTTAATTACTTCATTAGTAGCACATTTTCATTAAAATTCAACAGATATTCACATCATGCCTAGAACTAAAAGAGTGCGACCAGAAGCTGGTGAAAGTTCTAACCCTCGACGACGCGAACAACAGCAGCGTCAAAATCAGTCATATCCTACTGATGATTTTATGAGCGAAAGTCATGCACTAGCATTTCCAAACTTCTCAAGCCGACCTATTGTAACAGGGAGGAGGGTAAATCTGCCACCTCAATATGATACACTACTAGTTAGTAAACTTGAAGCAATGGGATGGCTAAATTTAATTAATTTACCCCAAAAGGTATATCCACGACTGGTATCCCTTTTTTATGTTCACCTAACAGTTACTCAGGAAAAAGATGGAAATTTTACTATTTTTTCATATGTGAAAGGAAAGGGTATACAATTTGATGTTCCTACTTTGGCAGGCATTATTAGAGCTAAGGTAGGTGATGAAAATATCCATTTTCAGACTGAGGCTAAGTTAGTTAATATTGTTGGTGATGGTACTGAGGTATATACTACTATATGTCATAATAGATTTATTGGAACTGGTCTACAAGCAAGATATTTAAAACCTTATCTTCAGATCCTCCACCGGTGGATTGTAGAAAATGTCACTCCAAAAAAAGGACATCATGATACGGTCCCATATTTTAATGCCTATTTGTTATACTATTTTGAAGTTTGGCAGAAGTTAGATTTGTGTTACATAATTATGAAAGAAATGGTGCTCGCAAATCAAGGTCAATTCACGGGCCGGTCATTACTATTTGGGGCACTCTTGACAAAAATTTTCAAACATTTTAAGGTTCAGTTTGTAAATGAAATGGATATGAAAATCCGTACAACCATTACTCCGTATACAGTGAATCGTGCTGGGGTAGCCTTCAATTTAATGGGAAGTGATAATGGTGAAAAAGATTCAGAAGATGAAGTCCCACCAGATGATGCTCCAGAAGAGCCTCCTACCAATGTCATGCCATCAACTGAACCACCTCAATATTGGACAGAGTTTTTGGCCATGGAAGAACAACGTTATAATCAATGCGTTCAATGGGAACATCAAATGGCTAACCAGGTCAATTCGTTGGGTACTCAGTTTGAGGCATTTGCCACTGCGCAGAACTCATTAATTAAACAATTTGGTGAGTTCCGTTTGGACATCGGAAGACGTCATGACGTGGCAAACAATCGCATTGATAGAATTGAGCATCGCGTAAATGACATATACCATCACTACTTCCCTCCTCCACCACCACCAGATAATGACTGTTGATCTGTGTGCCATACAGTGTTTGCATTGTTTTGTCTTCTATTATTTTCACAACCTTTTGTTCTGTAAATTTCGTTTATGAATGTAGTGATTTTCTCATGTTATGTGATATGAACTTCTCTTGCCTTGGTAATACTTTAGCACCATCTTTTCGAGCTTCACTCATGCCATAATGTTTAATATGTCATTAATGCAACTAAATTACTTCAATTTTTATGAGATTTTTGGAAAGGTGTAATGGTAACCAAAAAAAAGAATAAAGGATGTATTCATATTTCAGTATGTATCTGTAACACTGTATGTACATGTACAACATATTTTTATTTGAGAAAGTTAAAACTGAGGTTGATGAGAACAGTAGCATCAAGAAGATATGCGTCACCTAATTGAAGTGAGAATGTAAATATCAGTGTTGCCCTAGCATGAAGAAGATATGCATGCAGTGTAGCATGAAGAACAGTAGCATAAGAAAACATGTAAAAATCAAACAAATAACAATTTGACATCCCTACATTTGGTTGCAATGCAAGGATAGAATGAGACATGAGATTTGTAGCCTTGTATGTGACAATGTAATCATCTATAACAATACGAACATATAGCCCTTCGACTTGATTGCTTAACAAATATGAGCCCCTTATCTGACATATCCATCAAGAAGAATTTCATTCATGATAAATTACATGTATTGTTTTTACCAATCAATATAGTATCCAAAGTAGCAGGAGAGAATATAACCCAACCAACTCAACAAACAAAAACTTATAACAAATTAATTAATTTCTAATTTTACAGAAATGGAAAAAGCAAGCGAGACATTGCACATAATTTTACACAATTTTTCCGTTTCCTTTTCCAATAGATGACACCAATAGATGAAACTAGTAAATACAGAACCCTTCAAGGCAATCTATTAGTTATTCGAAATAAAATTTGTCGTTGAAGATCTTCGTAGTACACCCTTTGCATGGGATTTAAATTTGTCATATCCATTGACATTATTTTATGATCTTCATTTCGTTGTTCTCTTTCATTCATCATAGATAGGAGTTTTAGTTGTTCCTCCCTATCTTCGGCCCTTCTTCGACGGTCTGCAGCTTTCTGTTCACGGTCGATCGCCTTTTGTTCATCTTGCGCAATAGTTCTAGCGGAGATAGTTGATAACACTTCAACAATTTTGGATTGGTTGGCAGTCATTTCATCAAATCTACTATCGTGGGTTGTTTGATTCTTCAACTTCTCTTTCACTGCTTTAGTACCAATTGGTCGTGTTGATGTATTAGATGGTTGTTCGTGCCCCACATTATTTTGGTTGGATTGAAATGCATCAGATTCTCCAGTTGATGGATTCGAACATGGATAAGCATGTTGCGTGTTCTTTTTGGATTGTGTTCGAAATTCATCCCACTTACAACTTCGGTGCAAAATATCTCAACATGTATCAAATGTAAAGTGTTTTTTCTGTATTGCATGATACATCCGCTTTGCTTCAGCGACCTACAAAAAAAAATTACAACAATTTTAATAACAAATATACATGTACAGAAGAAATTTGATATTTAATAACACAAATAAATGTTACTATGTCTACCTCAGTTGTTCCACTTTGTTGCCTCAGTTGAATTTGTTCAAGAAAACCACAGAATTTATTAATTGCCTTTTGCATGGCAGACCAACGGTGAGACAAAGAAATTCGATTCCGATTTGATTCACCACTCAATTGTGAATTAAAATTAACAAGTACTTGTTCCCAAAATATAACCATAGTCTGACTATTACCAGTAATGGGATCATGAGAGACTGCTAACCAAGATCTACATAAAGTTTCATCTTCTATAATTGTAAATGCTTTACCACGAGAAACACGAGAAGTTTCTGAAATAAAATGATTATCACTGCTCTGCGTGTTCTGTTCCAGCGAAGATTCCGACATAAAATTAATATCAATGTTGTGGTGAAACATTTATGATTCCTCAAACATGTCAAAATCTTCCATAGTTTAAAAAAAATACAATACATACAATATCTAAATTACTGAAAAATATTAGAATGCTATACACTCAACCTCAGAATCAGATAATACACCCAACCTCAGAATCAGATAATTTAATCAGATAATATAAATTAAAGTTTCAAAGGAAAAAAATCAGAGAAGAAACAAAATTCACAACATACAATGCTATTATCAAAATAAAATACTCTGTCTGATATATTTTATAGAGCACATTATCAACGGTAAATTTTCAAAATATTCTGACAGAGCAACGGTAAATTTATTAAAACGGCTACTTTTAAAATATGTATATGAATTATATCATTAAATTAAATAACAATTTAAATTATTCCAAGTCCAATATGAAAATAAACGTATCTGAAAATAAACCTGTTCAAACCAAACAAAACCAGTTCAAACCTTCCATTCCCATGCCTGCATCGCAAGACAGCAGGATAGTCAACTTGGCCAATCACCATTGGTTGACCGGTTCACTTTCATATCATCAGGCCACGGACCAATTGAAACAAATCAGTTCAAACAGTTCAAACCCGTCGCAGTTTAAACCCGTCGCATAATATGATGAACCGGTTGACCGGTTGGTCAACCGGCCAAGCAACCGGCTGGTTGACCGGTGTACCTCTTTCAACGGTCAGTAACAGTGATTTGGTAAAATCTGTGTCTCGTTCTCAGTTTGATGCTTTTTTTCATTTTGATATCAATCTGGTGTAACGGTTGAAGCATACAAAAGTGGCTTTTTCATCAAAATTTGAATTTGATGTTAACTTTGATACACCGTTGGAGATGGTCTTACACAAACTATTTTGGTGTTGAAACATAAAATTTATTTTAAAGAAACAAAAATTTAAAGACAAATAAAATTATAGAATTTTTTTTTTTTGGTCCCCAATTAAGCAACTAGAGAGAGAGAGAGAGAGAGAGAGAGAGAGAGTTTGAAGAAAAGAAAATGGTGGCGATATCGCTGTACAGAGGGAACCTCCACAGAGTCCCAGACGTTCCACGGCGATGGCTAATGCCAACCCCCAAAATTTCCCTCAAAGACTTCCGAATCCTTCTCAACCGCCGCTCCAGAGCCCTCTCTCGCCTCCATTCCTCCTCCACAACCTCCTCTATCCCTAACCCTAACCCTAACCCTAATGTCAAACAAGAAGAAGACGTGAAAGAGAATGATTCTCTTCCTCCTCAGTTCGATCCACCAAACATTACTATTACTCGTCATCGTAAAGAAGAAGAGCCTTTGAAGGAAGAAGAGGTCCAAGAGACTTTGAAGGAAGAAGAGGTCAACCATCGGAAGGAATCGGACGGTGGTGATGGATCTGATGCATCACCGGATGCGAAATCGCCACCTGTAGTTCCTCAAACCGCCACCAATCCGGTGGATGCGATTGCTAATTCACAAGACGAAAAGTCGCCGGAGAGGTTGGAAAAGCCGAACCTTGAGGTACTGGCTATTGTTATGGTTCTTGGGGTTTGATGCTTTTGTTTGAATTGGATGTTTTGTAGTTGAATGTGCTGTAAATATGTGAAATTTGACCTAATCAATACTAGTATAATTTAAGAGAAAAAAAAAAAATGAAAATTTGTGATATCTACTTTGCAAATTTGAGAAGTTGTAGATTAAATTTAAATTACAAGGAATCAAGGATTGAGGTAATTGATATGGAAATTTGTAATAAGCAAAAAAATTGTGGGTTAATATGATTTTTCGAAAGAAGCAAGTTTACATTTATTTACATCCAAATATGTCACTTCTTAAAAAAAATAAATTTAAGAAACTGAAACACTACACTACACACCCGAATAAGGAACTAGAAGTGCATAAATAAATAAAGGTTGACATATCACTATAATTGCTTTTGGGATTGATTCATGTGAAATTACCACTGCCAAATCATTACAACCTGCATTTTTTTCTGTTTGTAAAAGCAGGACTCCAATAAAGCCTTTCAAGTTGCAATGCTTTACTAGTACTAGTGGGTACAGAGGTGCTCTTTACTTAAAATAAATTTGAAGTTTGAGTGATGGAAACTTGATTTGTTACTATATTGTTAGTAAAAACCTTTTCATTTTTTTTCTTAATGAACAAATCAATCTATCCTTAAGTTTATACTTTAAGAATTATGGTTGTTGGAACCTACAATTTTCAGCACTATTTATTTAAGACTAAAATATTTCATTACTTGAATATTTATCATTTTTTTTTTCCATTACTTGATTTTTTATTTTATCTAACATGCTCTTAGTCAAGCTAAGCGTTTCTACCCAGATGGCTGCATCAATGTCTTTAATCTATCCATTTAGTTGTGAAGGTAGGTAAGCTTCAACTCATTAGTCATGACAATGTGTATCCACATATTTAAGTAGTAGTACATAACCCTCTCCATTAATAATGCTTCTATTTTGTAGCCTTGATGAAAACTTTGTGGAAGGGAAGGCCAGGGAAAACCTTTGAGAAAGGAACCACAATTTCTCACCTACTATTTTGTTGAGTAGAAAGGGAAAGAGAAGGAAGGACATAGGGTGCTATTGTTCGCTTACATGTTAATACAAGTTCTTAATTGAAGAGCGGAAACTTAACAACAAAATTTCTCTCTTTCCCTCCTTTCTACTTGCTTTTGGGAAGAAAGAAAATGTTGGGCCTAGAAGTGATCTTTCTCCCTTTTTCTTACCTATCTTTTTCTTTCCTAACAGATGATGAAAAATCTCTCCATTTCATTCCTTTCCTTCTTCCCTCGTCTATCACAATCTTCCCTCCTACCAAGTACCCAGTGGAGGTTTAGGCAAAGAATAAACAGAAACCACTCTTGAATAACTTAAGACTTTCTTAGGAAGCTCAATGTGAGGTGTATTGTTGACAGCATGAATACCTAGAGTGTTGGCTAATATCAGTATAGGCATTTGGAATGAGTATGAGCTCTATGAAAAGAGGAAATGTAAACACAGTTTATATCTCCATGTAGGAACCACTGAATGTGTTTGAAATTTGATAAGATTTGGAGATTTACATGGGTGTGCATTTGTGTCTATGAACCTAAAAAATAAGATATTAGTAGAAAACTTGTTGGGCTAGTATTGATAATAAGTTTTATGATTAGAATCAGGGGATATGCATTTGAGATGGATGCATCTATTGATACATGCCAGGGGATATATATATATATATATGAATAACAAGTGGTACTCCAATTTCTTTCTTTATTTTGTTTTATTTTTTTGTAAAAATGGTAAGGATAATAAAAACAAGTGGGAAGGATAATTTCAAATTCTAAAACTACATACTGCTTTAAAAATGTTTCCTTTTTTTCCACTTGCTCTTTAACTTGGTTTTCCATGGTTGAAGTTCAACATATGTGACTTGTAAGACCATGTAGCTGAGGATTGATATTTTGCCACATCATGAACAAGAAGTGCTATTTGAGTTTATCTCTGCAATGGCTTAAGAGAGAACTTGAGATACAAGGTGGTGTAACGTTTCCCAGAGCTGTTATGTTAATAACTTGACAATGACACCCTTCAAAATAAAATAAAATAATTAACTTCACAATGACAGCAGTAAAGGCATATTCACAGTCAAAAAGATTGAAAGGCGAAGGAATGAAGCTTATTCCCTGTCTCTTCCTTTCACTGTTTCCATTTTTAAGTAAATAAAATATATGTTTTAAAAACTAATATTTGATCTTGAATTTGTATTGCAGATTTTGATTGCAGCTCATAATTGTAAATGTCAAAACAAACAATGTTGATTATCATCTCCATGGCCTTTAATTTAGTTGATACGAGAATTGTCAATTTGGATATCGAAAGAGTTGTAAAGTCTAGGAAACTTACCTACAAAGTTTTAGTTTGAATTCAAAATGAAATAATTAAGTAAAAGAAGACAGAGGAGGATGGAAATTAACATAACTAACTAATTCTGTTATGTATTATCTGTATCCATCGGATGTACTTAATAAATAAATAAGCTGTACTGATCATATGTGAGGGGAGCTTCTTCAGTACTCAGGCTTGTGCTTTTTCTTTCTTTCTTTTTATTTATTTATTATTATTTTTTTGACGTCTATGCAAAGACAATCATTAGTGCACCATGTTTTGAGCTGTGAGTCTCAATGATGTTGAACCTTTCAGACTGATTTTTAAATAGTTTACCTTGAGACTTGGCTTGAGGGTAGCTCATGCACGGCATAAGCCCCTTTCATAACCAGCAGTGACAGTTCTTGTATTGTATTAAGTAACTATTGTTATTTCCTCTTACGCCTCTTATTGGTTCTTATTTTTTGAAGTGCCAGACAAACAACAAAGTGGATGCCTTGAGTGATAAAGAGAAAAGAAAAAAGGAAGTCGAGGACAAGTTGCAAATTTTGAATGCAAAAAAACATAGTTTAGTACAAGTGCTGAAACAGGTAATTTTATATTTCATTGCCATCTTTTATGGTTGAAGAGTTTCTTGGTATTTGCAAACATTGTAGATTATAAGACCTTTTGTTTACTACATCTTTTCTCTGCAATAATTAGTAACTAGGCTGTAATTGGTGATGTTTAACAGATATTGAATGCGGAAGAAGAATTAAAGAGGCGAAATAGTACACAAGGAATAGGAATTCGCCCATGTATTCCACTTCAAGTGGATGCTACAAATGATTCTGGATCGATGACTAGGCTTGCTACTCCTAGGGTGGGCTCAGAGGGAAACCTTGGCGGTGATATGGAAGGAGGAGAAGCTGATGATGTTTCAAACCATAATATGCATTCCCGCCATTTGCTTCGAATGAGCAGTACATCACCATCTTCTGATTCTCCTCATAGAAGGCCGGCCTTTAGTGTGGTAAAGTATATGAAATACCCATCTTCTAAGAAGCAAGGACACTTCTAAAAAGGTGCCATGTCCGAAGTTTGAAGAAAATAACTTAGGTTTCAATGATAAACTAAAAACAATGAGAATTTATACTTATTAATTCTTCCTCTAGAGTTTTTAATTTGAAGGATTCTAGAGCCGAAAATATGAATAGAACTTTCTAAAATAGATATTAGACTTTTTGTTTGCACTTCTTTTCCAATATGTACAGTGTGGAAATTGATTTTTACTATTTTGATATAATTAAATATATATGTATATTTGTAACATAAAAAATGAGAAGGAAAAAAAAAAAGAAGAAAAAGATATTAGGCTCATGTATACATATAAAGATATATATATATATTTATTTAATGTTGTGTCCTTACCTTGCCCAGTCCTGATGTTTTCAAAAATTGTTGCGTCGGTGTATCCATACTGTGTGTTGTGTCGTATTTGTGCTTTTTAGCCCATCCCATCTTTTTTGCTGAATGCTACCTGTGATACCAAATTTGGTTGAACTCTTGGTGACAATTCGTCCATGTTGAAATATTAGTGATAATCTGCTGCAAACTCAAGGCCTTGCCCTATTTTTAGGAAAGACTTGCTTTAAAATGTATTAATTTTTAGTTACGGCATTTATTGCAGGTTCCACATACTTCTCGAGCAAACTTGGCTGTTGTTGCCGGCAGTCCATCACGCTTTGCTCCCACGGGGCACCAAGGCCACCCTGCAAATCTGCCAACGGTCTCTGTATCTGGAACAAGTTATATGGCCTCCTCTCCATCTCCTTCCCCTGCAGCGTCAGGTGGCACTTCAGCATTTCGAGACGCCAGATTGCCTAGTCCATGGAATTAGAAGCTTTGCTGCCTACATTTCACATCTTGAGGTGATTTGACCTATTGAGCCGCATTTAGATTGCCTGCTTTGAACTTGTTCAGTAGAACATGTGCTGAACACCCAGTTTCCAAGCTGTTTGTGCCGGAGCTTATAGGTCAGAAGCAAGTACAAATCTCTTTTTTCACTCTTTTGTTTATCTATTAAAAATCCATGTCTTGTCAGCTACATTGTTGTTGTAAATTTAAGCATGTTAGCTAGTCTTACAGATGCGATCTGTAAATGTGTTTGAAGAAATGAAATATGCAGACTGAGTCAGAGTTTCTCTATTCATTTTCTTCGTAGTTTTATGATGATCCACAGCTATTGTTCCTAATCTTGAATCAATTTTGTTGCTGAGGAAATCTGTTTGGTAAACAATTCTTGAAAATAACCTAATGACAGCGGTATGAAACAATGTGTTTTTAAAGGTTTTATTATCTTCGTTTTTGAAAATATCAAAAACAACGAAAACACAACTAAACAGACTGAATTCAAACCCCCTAATGCCACTGTCCGTACACAATCTAGTGCCTCTGCGGATTCTGATAAAATTCATATTGAGAGTAGAAGTGTAAAAATGACCCGGGCTCATGAGCTGTCCCAAGTTTGTCCGTTGTCAGGGATGTGTCCTGCCCAATTAGACCCGGTTAGGTCTGGGCTCAAACCCAACCTGGGATGGGTCCGGGTGGGCTGGCTAAATTTACACCCCTAATTGGGAGTGGCAGGGAGGTAGATTAGGAGACTGTATTTTGTATAAGGGGTATATTATAATGATATATTTCTCTTACATACATGTGGCCTTCAGTACAGTACGATAGTATATTTATATGAGCTAGCGATAATCCGTGTGATGTACGAAAAAATAAGTTATATATATTGTGTGATAAATAAATTATTTTAATCTTAAATTATGTCTATGCATAAAAAATTATTAATTATAAAAATTGTTGAGAATAATAGTATCACAATCATTTGACAACATAAATAACTTGTATCAAACTAAACAAAACATTAAAAGAGATAAATAAATTTTATAAACTCAGAAAAGTTATTATAAATTTACTTGGACTTTTAAATCAGTGGTATATATTATTATTGTGGGATCAAATTATAAATAACTATCAACTTTTAATTATACTGTATAAGTAGTTTTTAAAAAATTTTAATCTAAGTTTGTTGTTTTGCTCATAAAAGAACTTCTCAAACAAATCATTAATTGATTATATTAACAACTCTCTATCTTTGATTTCCTCTATCAATGACACACATATATCATATCAAAGTAAAAATCCTTCTCCATAGTTTGAATAATACTTGCATAGTTTCAACATCATTTTTAAAAAATTAATCAAGATAAGAATTTCGTAAGATTATAAAAATTATATAAGAAAATAGTTTTAATCCATTTTATTTATAAAAAAAAATGATGAAAAATTATTTGAATTGTACTTGAAGAAATATAACAAATGATAGTTTTAATCATTATATACCAAAAAAATATATATAGGTTATGTAACGAAAAAATGGTGGAATACAAATAAAGTCATGAACATTGAATTAAATCACATGGGCTCTAAATTGATAGTATAATCTAGCAAATCAACTAATAATAACATAGACATATTGACAAATATGTAGTACTTTCCTATCATTTTTGTATTATATTCATTAATTTTGTATATCATATAAAAGTTTTACTCGTTTCGATCCTTCAATAAAATAAGGACCAAAAAAACAAATTTGATAAGAAATTGATTCTAAACTTTATTATTGCAAAAAAAAAAAAAAAAATTCAAAGAGAGAATTTAGAAATGAGATTAAGGAAATACTATAACGAATGACAACCTTATAAAAAATTAAAATAAAATAAAAAACATAACAATGATCTAATGCAAACTATTTTTAATAACTAATAGAAAGAATATCAAATTATTACCTTGTATAAATATGTGACAAAAATTAATTTTGTGAGATTTTTGTGCTGCCTTCTCTCATGCGGCCTTCATTATTTTATTATTAATACTCTTCTCATTCAGAGCCAACTAATTTCATTATTAATACTTTTATCATTCAGAGCCAATAATTTTTTTTTTTATAATCTTTATCACTGGGTAGATAATAATGAATAATAAAAATTATTAAGAGAAAATTAAGAATTTAATAGGAGATAAGAAGTTATAGATAATGGCATTTCATAAGATAAAAAATTTAAAATAAAAAAAAGATAATATGTGATAGAAGGAGAAAAAAAATATAAGTAAATCAAAATAAAGATTTAGATATATATGTTTTTGATAGATATATAGATTAACAAATCATATCTTTATCTAAATTTTATTATTTTAATTTTTTGTAAATCAATTATTTAATCATTATCTCTATTTGTAGGTCACAAAATTAATCTTTATAAATTATTTATCAATTTTTATATGTTTATTTATCTATAAGTCATGAAATTAATTTTTAAAAAATATTTTTTAATTTTTATCTTTACCTATAGGTCATGAAATAAATTTTCATAAATTATTTATGAATTTTTATATGTTTATCTATAATGAAATTAATTAAAATACAAAACGAAGGGAAAAAAAAGGGAGTAATTTCGTTTTTTTTTTAAATAAATTATTTATTCTTTATCTTTATTTGTAGGCCATGAAATTAATTTTTATAAGTTATTTATCAACTTTTATATGTTTATTTATGAGAAGAAATTTTAAATTATTTATAAGTTATGAAATTAATTTTTTTAATTAATTGTTTAATTTTTATTTTTATCTGTAGACAATAAAATTAATTTTCAGTTTTTATATGTTTATTTATATGGAGGATTCTCATTGAAAGCCAATCAATTTCATTATTAATACTCTTCTCATTTAGAGCCAATAATTTTTTTTTAAATCTTTATCACTTGGTAGATAATAATAAATAATAAAAATTATCAAGAGAAGGTTAAGAATTTAATAGGAGATAAGAAGTTATAGATAAAGGCATTTCATAAAATAAAAAATTTAAAATAAAATATTTTTTTTAATATGTTTGTTTGTGGGAAGAAATTTTAAATTATCTATAAGTTATGAAATTAATTGTTTAATTTTTATCTTTTTCTGTAGACTATAAAATTAATTTTCAGTTTTTATATGTTTATCTATATGGAGGAATTTTGAAATTCAAATCTTTATCCATAAGCAATGAAATTAATTTTAATTTTAATTAATAAAACAAATAGAAAATGAAGAAAAATAGAAAACATGAAAGACAATCAAAGAAAGTTGCCATGTAGGAAAGAGAAAATTTTAAAATTATGAGAATTTAAAAATAAATATTTAGAGACTTTTGACAAATAACTACATTTGGTTATATATATAGTACTAGCGGTAACCCGTGCGATGCACGGAAAAATAGACTATATATATTTTGTGTGATAAATAAATCATCTTAATCTTAAATTATATCTTAATAGAAGCCATAATATTAAGCCATCTAGGTAGATGTTAACAATAATTAACCAACAAAATTTTACAATAAAATTTGATATGCATAAGAAATTATTAATTATAAAAATTATTGAGAATAATAGTATCACAATCACTTGATAACATAAATAACTTGTATCAAACTAAACAAAACATTAAAAGAGAGAAATTCTATAAGCTCAGAAAAGTTATCATAAATTTACTTAGATTTTTAAATCAGTGGTGTATATTATTATTGTGGGATCAAATTATGAATAAATATCAACTTTTAATTATAATTTATAAGCAATTTTTTAAAAATTTTAATCTAAATTTGTTGTTGGCTTATAAAAAGAACTTCTCAAACAAATCATTAATTGATTATATTAGTAACTCTCTATTTTTGATTTCCTCTATCAATAACACACTCATATCATATCAAAGTATAAATCATTCTCCATAGTTTGAATAATATTTGCATAGTTCCTACGTCATTTTAAAAAAAATTAATCAAGATAAGAATGTCACAGTATTATAAAAATTATATAAGAGAATAGTTTTAATCTATTTTATTTATAAAAAAATGATAAAAAATTATTTGAATTGTACTTGAAAAAATATAACAAATGATAGCTTTAATCATTATATACCCCCAAAAAAATTATATCGGTTACTCAACGGAAAAATGGTCAAATACAAATAGAGTCATAAACATTGAATTAAATCACATGGGCTCTAAATTGATAGTATAATCTAGCAAATCAACTAATAATAACATAGAGATATTGACAAATATGTAGTACTTCCCTATCATCTTTGTATTATATTCATTAATTTAATATATTATATGAAAGTTTTATTCGTCTCGATCCTTCAATAAAATAAGGATCAAGAAAACAAATTTGATAAGAAATTGATTCTAAACTTAATTATTGAAAAACAAAAATTTCAAAGAGATAATTTAGAGATGGGATTGAAGAAATACTATAACGAACGACAGTCTTATAAAAAAATTAAAAAAAAAAAAAACATAACAATGATCTAATGTAAATTATTTTTAATAACTAATAGAAAGAATCTCAAATTATTACCTTTTATAAATATAGTGAAGAAAATTAATTTTGTGAGATTTTTGTGCTACCTTCTCCCATGTAGCCTTTATTATTTCATTATTAATACTATTCTCATTTAGAGCGATAATTTTTTTTTATTTTTTATTTATAATCTTTATCATTTGGTAGATAATAACGAATAATAAAAATTATCAAGAGAAAGTTAAGAATTTAATAAGAGATAAGAAGTTATAAATAAGAGTATTTCATAAGATAAAAAATTTAAAATAAAAAAAGATAATATGTGATAGGCGAAAAAAAAATGAGTAAATCAAAATAAAGATTTAGATATATATGTTTTTGATAGATATATAGATTAACAAATCATATCTTTATCTAAATTTTATTATTTTAATTTTTTGAAAATCAATTATTTAATCTTTATCTTTATTTGTAGGCCACGAAATTAATCTTTATAAATTATTTATCAATTTTTATATGTTTATTTATCTATAAGTCATGAAATTATTTTTTTTAAATAATTTTTAAAATTTTTATCCATATCTATAGGTCATGAAATAAAATTTCATAAATTATTTATGAATTTTTATATGTTTATCTATAATGAAATTAATTAAAGTACGAAATGAGGGGGGGAAAAAAAAAAGAGAGTAATTTTGTTTTTTCTTAAAAAAAAATCAATTATTTAATCTTTATCTTTATTTGTAGGCCATGAAATCAATTTTTATAAGTTATTTATCAACTTTCATTTGTTTATTTATGGGAAGAAATTTTAAATTATCTATAAATTATGAAATTAATTTTTTTAAATTAATTGTTTATTTTTTATCTTTATCTGTAGATTATAAAATTAATTTTCAGTTTTTTTATGTTTATCTATATGGAGAAATTTTGAAATTCAAATCTTTATCCATAAGTAATGAAATTAATTTTAATTTTAATTAATCAAACAAATAAAAAATGAAGAAAAATAGAAAACATGATAGACAATCAAAGAAGGTTGCCACGTAGGAAAGAGAGTGTTTTAAGAATTTTATAAGAGATAAGAAGTTATAGATAAGAGTGTTTTAAGAATTTAATAAGAGATAAGAAGTTATAGATAAGAGTATTTCATAAGATAAAAAATTTTAAATAAAAAAAAGATAATATGTGATAGGAGAAAAAAAAAAGAGTAAATCAAAATAAAGATTTAGATATATATGTTTTTTTATAGATATATAGATTAACAAATCATATCTTTATCTAAATTTTATTATTTTAATTTTTTGAAAATCAATTATTTAATCTTTATCTTTATTTGTAGGCCACGAAATTAATCTTTATAAATTATTTATCAATTTTTATATGTTTATTTATCTATAAGTCATGAAATTATTTTTTTTAAATAATTTTTAAAATTTTTATCCATATCTATAGGTCATGAAATAAAATTTCATAAATTATTTATGAATTTTTATATGTTTATCTATAATGAAATTAATTAAAGTACGAAATGAGGGGGGAAAAAAAAGAGAGTAATTTTGTTTTTTCTTAAAAAAAAAATCAATTATTTAATCTTTATCTTTATTTGTAGGCCATGAAATTAATTTTTATAAGTTATTTATCAACTTTCATTTGTTTATTTATGGGAAGAAATTTTAAATTATCTATAAATTATGAAATTAATTTTTTTAAATTAATTGTTAAATTTTATTATTTTAATTTTTTGAAAATCAATTATTTAATCTTTATCTTTATTTGTAGGCCACGAAATTAATCTTTATAAATTATTTATCAATTTTTATATGTTTATTTATCTATAAGTCATGAAATTATTTTTTTAAAATAATTTTTAAAATTTTTATCCATATCTATAGGTCATGAAATAAAATTTCATAAATTATTTATGATTTTTTATATGTTTATCTATAATGAAATTAATTAAAGTACAAAATGAGGGGGAAAAAAAAAAGAGAGTAATTTTGTTTTTTCTTAAAAAAAAATCAATTATTTAATCTTTATCTTTATTTGTAGGCCATGAAATTAATTTTTATAAGTTATTTATCAACTTTCATTTGTTTATTTATGGGAAGAAATTTTAAATTATCTATAAATTATGAAATTAATTTTTTAAAATTAATTGTTTATTTTTTATCTTTATCTGTAGATTATAAAATTAATTTTCAGTTTTTTTATGTTTATCTATATGGAGGAATTTTGAAATTCAAATCTTTATCCATAAGTAATGAAATTAATTTTAATTTTAATTAATCAAACAAATAAAAAATGAAGAAAAATAGAAAACATGATCGGCAATCAAAGAAGGTTGCCACGTAGGAAAGAGAGTGTTTTAAAATTATAAAAATTTAAGAATAAATATTTGGATGTTTTTGACAAAACATCTATATTTAGTTATATATATAGTATAGATAGATAGATAGATTTTACCAAAATATCACATTAAAAAATGCCACCTTGGTACCTCCCTTTTATCCTATGAAACTGATACATCACGGCAATAAATCTCTTTCACATTCATGTGAGTTCAAAAGTGTAGGCTCCATATGCATGTGATAGAGAAAACATTATCGTAATACACTAGTTACACAAATTGCCACTTCCTTAAATTTGACCTCATATCTTTCTAAAATATAAATATAAAAATAGATTTAAAGGGTTATTTGACGTGTTTTAAATAAGTATATTTTTTTACTTTTTAGATTAAAAAGTTGAAGAAAAAAAAATGATTGTTTAGAATAATTTTTTGACTTTTTATGAAAAAATATGTATTAAAAAATTATATGAATTAGTGTATATGAGAAGATTGAGATTAAATAAGCGGTACCGTGGGATAATTCATGACAGTGTGGGCAGAGTGTAGCTTGGGATATGATTTCCTTGCTTTTCGGACATTAAATTGGAGGTGTTGTTCGGCCCGTGAGAGTCCACTATGGATCCCGTTTTGCTAATCAAAACTGTTGAATGTGTAGAACTCGTCGAGTGTTATATGCTTGTTAAAAATCACATTGATCAGATATTGATAACTATCTGATCGAATTAGTTTTTTTTTTCAACCGTTAACTATAACACAATCCATTTTATAAATTTTAACTGATTTGATCATATAGTTACCGATATTCGATTAACGTGATTTTTAACAGGCATATAGTACTCGACGAGTTCTACACATTGAACGGCTCAGATTATTAAAACGAAACCCGTGATGGGCCTTTATGAGCCAAACAATATCGTGTTATTTGTGCACCTAAATAAGTATAATTTTTTCAAAAAAAGGCAACTCCGCTTGTGGGAAAAGAGAGTTGTCTGAAATGTAATTATGTGTTAAATTAATTTTTTAATATTTTAAATAATTTTTTAACTTTTTATCTTTTTTAAGATATATCAAACCACGTCTTAGATTAATATTTTCAAAAATGCTTCACACCCCCACTGGGGGTGGACACCCAATGAGGTGTAGGCCCATAATTGCACCCAAAACAAAATTTTTTTTTTTTTTTTTTTGGTCTTCAGCCAGTGAGGGTGCACCACATCACTGGGGGCGCGACCCCCAGTGGGAGCATACAGCAAAGTCCTAATATTTTATATGATGAGTACGTCACCATAATACATTTGTTTCTTATATAAATGTGAGTTCCATAAATGTAAACTCTACAAGTGTAAAAGAGAAATATATTATTCGATACATAAAATATACATTCTATCCGTATATCTGACACCTCACCTTCTTTTAATGTGGTAGAAAATTGTAGCTATTACTAATCAGTTCTATTAACTAGATTTATTTACTTACAGGTTCTAATTAATAAATTTAACACTATAAAAATAAGAGATTAATAAATTTATCACTACAAATTTATTCATAAAAATAAAGAGACTGATAAATTTATCACTATAAATTTATTCATAAAAATAAAAAACTGATAAATTTATCTTTATTACTTAATAAATTTATCAATAGAACTTAATGGGTAATAAGTTCCAAATGTAAGACCTATTAGTAATTTACCTTTGATTGTATTGTTTCATATACTATTTTGTTTGTATGCGGCTTATCTTTTCTCTATTTTTTTTTTAATATATATATTTTCTCAGCAACTTCCGTGATGATGACTGGGCTATACCGGTAAGTATTGCAAAGGCCAAGTTTAGCATAAACAATATAAAAAGTTAAAAAATTATTGTCTTATTTAAATTATATCATCTTATTTAAATCACATTATTTCTTTAACACATCACATCAAATTCAATCCAAACTTAATTTATATAAGCCAATAAATTAAAAAGTGTACTTTTTTAGAACAACCCAAACCAAGATAAGACCATTCAGTGATATGAAACTATGTGCAATTGAACTCTTTTGTACTCTTTTTTTTTTTTAAATAGTACAAATAAATATGTAATATTTTCTCCATTTTAAAATATTAGTCTCTTATTCTATTTCTTATTATTTCAAAATATTAGTCTCTCTTCAAAAATCAAATATAAAAATAATATAAATTTTTTATTTTGCCTTTCTTTTAAATTAATAAATAATATAAAAAGTACAATTATTATATTGATATTCTCAAAAAATGTACTATCAAAAGGAAAATTTTGAAAAATCAACTTTTTTCAAATACAATAATTGTACTACCAAAAAAAGTTGGATTCTCCAAAAGGGACCATTATTTTGGGACGGAGGGAGTAGCTTTGTTGTATCACACTGCTCATCTTTTGTCTCTTTATTGGCTCTGTTTAGTGTAATTATTAAAACAAATTATAAATTATAACTTAACAGATTATAAATTATGACTTTAATCAGAAATTGTTAATCTGTTTGGTGTAGCTATTGAATTATAGATTTAAATTACTAAATAGTATTTGTTAAATAAGCTGTGAAGTAATTTTTTCAATTAATTTTTATTTTTTCTTATTCACTACTTGTCTATATTTCTCATTAAAAATAATAATAATCATCTATAGTCTATTTGGGTCTTTTTTTATTTTTAAAAAAATAAAAAATAAAAAAATCTAAGAATATAATCGTAAATTAACATATCCACAGCAAAAACTGAAAATCAGAAATATGAGATGAACAGCTTCTCAGAATCAACTTTTTTGAATTAAAATCAGTTGTTAAAATCAAAAATTGTTTGAAATAAGTTTAACCAAACAATTCAAAATAACTTTTTCAAAACTAAAAATTATAAATTGGCTAAAAAAATCGAAACAAACACCCCATTATAGATTTTCAAATCTATACTAACTCCCCATGTTACTTTGCTCCCTCAACAGTTGTTGGAAAATTGGTTTATATATAAGGCATATTTTGGGCTAACTTTGAGCCCAAAATTGAGTGGGCCCCAAACGTCTTTTGGGGTAGGTCTGAAGAGGTGACGTGTTCCTTGCCGCGTGGCAAGTCACACAGTGAAGACGGAACGTCAAAACCATTTATGAGTGAATGGAAAGTTAACGTCGTTTTCGGGTTTAACATTAATTTTTTAGATAAAATTCATTTGAATTTTTTCAGTAAAATTATTGTGGGAATTTAATTTAAATATAATTTATTTTTTGGTTTCCTTAAGTGGTTTCCTAAAAATGATTAAACTATTTAAATAGTTATATATATATTCAAATAGTTTAATATATATTTAAATAATTTAATATATATATATATATATCAATAGTTTAATATAAATTAAGTTCCTTCATTGTTGACTTTATCCACTAACGGTTCAAAGTTTGAATTTTTGGTGTTGGTTGTGCAACCGGCAGAAATAGTTTGTTGAACCTGTTCATTTTAAATTCACATCTGTTGAATTTAAAAACTTGCACCTGTTCGGCGCTTTATATACCAAACTTTGTCCAGCATTTTTTGGCAATTCCCGAAATTGAGTTTGCATGTATTGATATTGCTGTCCATATTATTCTAGTACATCTATTTTTCATATTAGTTTTAGTATAATATTTCAGAGAGTTAGAACACAGGTTTGGTTCGCCGAGCAAATTTATTTGAAGTGCTTTATTAAATTTGTGAAGATCATTGTATCATGGGAGATAGACGCCATTCAACCGTAAGCACCATAGCGGGGCGAATCTGTCTTAAGGACAGAGTGTCACACACTCGACTTGGTCTTGAATTATTTTTCCGGTTCAATAAATAAATCTGGTATGTAATTTATTTATTTTGTTTGGTTTTATTCAGTTTATTTTATTTACACAGAAGATTGTTCCAACAATCTTAAGACAGATTTGAATTATTCTATTTACAGAATTTTTCGTTTGTTTCCTTTTTCTATTCTTCGTAAATAATTTCGAAAGAAAATTATTTTCTGTGAATTTACAAAATAATATTCTGGTTGGAAAAACAAATAGTGATTATATGCTATTTGACAGATAGTAGTAATATACTGTCTCTTTTCTTTGACAACAACTAGTAGTACGATGCTGGTGTCATTAACAATTCAGAATATATTTTTGTGAAATTTTTTCAGAAATTAATTTTGGGTTTTAGAAATTATTTTCTGAGTTTTCATTAATTAAAATTCTGTTTTCAGTATTTTAATTATTGAAGTGTAACAAGAGATTTAAATTTCTGTGTGAAATTAATTTGGTTAAATAAAATTTTATTTTTCCAAATTAATTGAAAAATAAAAGTTATATTTTTATTTCTTTTATTTAATTTCTTGTGTGGAATTAATTTGGTTAAATAAAATTTTATTTTATTTCCAAATTAATTGAAGAATAAAAGTTATATTCTTATTTCTTTTATTTTACAGAATTTAATTTTCTGTGTGGAATTATTTTGGTTAAATAAAATTTTATTTTATTTCCAAATTAATTGAAAAAATAAAAGTTATAGTTTTTATTTCTTTTATTTTCGGTGTGGAATTAATTTGTTTAAATAAAATTTTATTTTATTTTCAAATTAATTGGAAAATAAAAGTTACATTCTTGTTTCTTTTATTTTTACAGAATTTAATTCTGTGCATTTGGTTTAATTTTACGTAGTGTAAATTCTAATTATAATTTTGTTTTATAAATTAGAATTGATGGCTCTGAAACAAATGCCCAAACAAGTACTCTTGTGGTGGTCATGATTGCACCAATCCTCTCTGTGATGATGCCGGTAAATCACGGTGAAAAGCCAGAGAAGTTCTCAGGAACTGACTTTAAAAGATGGCAACAGAAAATGTTGTTCTATCTTACAACTCTAAACCTGGCTCGTTTTCTCCGTGAAGATGCTCCTATCTTGAAAGAGGATGAAACCGACTGGCAAATGGTTGCTGCGGTTGATGCTTGGAAACATGCCGATTTCCTTTGCCGGAATTACGTCTTGAACGGACTTGACAACACATTATACAACGTCTACAGTCCAATCAAGACAGCAAAGGAACTTTGGGAATCGTTGGAGAAAAAGTACAAAACGGAAGATGCCGGCTCAAAGAAATTTGTGGTTGGCAGATTCTTGGATTTTGTAATGGTTGATTCAAAAACTGTGATCAGCCAAGCTCAAGATTTCCAACTCATTCTGCATGACATTCACACAGAAGGCATGTCTCTTAGTGAAACCTTCCAAGTTGCAGCCTTAATTGAAAAATTACCCAAAGGCTGGAAAGAATTCAAGAACTACCTTAAACACAAGCGCAAAGAAATTTCTATGGACGAGTTACTTGTGCGTTTAAGGATTGAAGAGGACAACCGCAATTCTGATAAGCGGGCTGGTAAGAATCCTATGGAGTCTAAGGCAAATGTGGTAGAACATGCTTCAAAAACCAAGAAACGTAAGTCTTCTGGAGAAAGTTCATCACAAGGCTTTAAAGGGGGGGATAATAAAAAGTACAAGTTTAATGGCAAATGTTACATCTGTGACAAAGAGGGACATCGGGCCAAAGATTGCCGTAGCAAAGGCAAAGGCAAGAAAAGAACAAGCAAGAAGCCTGCTCAAGCCCATATGACCGAAGTGGACAATATTTCCAATGGTGTCGATGACATCAATCTTTCTGCAGTTGTTTCCGAGGCAAATCTTGTCGGAAATCCTAAAGAATGGTGGGTGGACACTAGTGCTACTCGTCATATTTGTGCCGACAAAAAGATGTTCACATCCTATTTTTCAGTGGACAATGGTGAACAACTGTTTATGGACAACTCCTCAACTTCCAAAGTTGAAGGACCAGGAAAGATTGTACTCAAGATGACATCAGGAAAGGAACTCACTCTCAACAATGTGCTGCATGTACCGGACATTCGCAAGAATTTAGTTTCTGGATCTTTGTTGAGTAAGAATGGGTTTAAGCTAGTATTTGAGAGTGATAAGTTTGTACTTACTAAGAATGGGATGTATGTAGGAAAAAAGTTACATGTCTGATGGCCTTTTCAAGTTAAATGTAATGACTGTTGTACCCTCTGTTATTAATAATACTACATCTTCTTCTTACTTGCTTGAGTCTTCAAATTTATGGCATGGTAGACTAGGACATGTTAATTATGGATCTTTGCGTAGATTAATTAATATGGAATGTTTACCTAAATTTGAAATTGATTCAAATCATAAATGTGAAATTTGTGTTGAGGCAAAATTATCTAAAACTCCTTTTCATTCAATTGAAAGAAGTACGGAACCACTTGAATTAATTCATAGTGACATTTGTGATTTTAAATCAATTCAAACCAGAGGTGGGAAAAAGTATGTAATCACTTTTATAGATGACTATACTAGATATAGTTATATTTATTTAATTCGAACCAAGGATGAAGCTTTGGAAACTTTCATTCAATATAAGAATGAAGTTGAAAATCAACTTGGTAAGAAAATCAAGAAACTTAGAAGTGATAGAGGTGGTGAATATGAATCACCTTTTGGTGAATTTTGTAAAGAACATGGAATAATTCATCAAACCACTGCTCCTTACTCACCTCAGCAAAATAGAATTGCTGAAATGAAAAATAGGACTTTAAAAGAAATGATGAATGCCATGTTAATCAGTTCTGGATTACCTCAGAACTTGTGGGGGGAAGCAATACTTTCTGCTAATTATATTTTAAATAAAATACCCCGAAAGAAAGTGAATCAAACACCTTATGAATTGTGGCATGGAAGAGTACCATCCTACAAATACTTAAAAGTGTGGGGGTGTTTGGCTAAAGTGGCTATTCCTAGTCCTAAAAAGACTAAGATAGGTCCTAAGACCATTGATTGCATTTTCATTGGTTATGCTAAGAATAGTAGTGCATATCGGTTTTTGATTCATAAATCAGAACATACCGAAATGCATATAAATACTATTATTGAGTCAAGGAATGCATCATTCTTTGAACATGTATTTCCAAAGAAGACTGGACAAGAGACTAGTAATAATAAGAGATCTTTTGATGCTATTATTAGTAATGATCAAGAACATGATCAAGAGCAAGAGTTAGATCAAAATGAAGAAGAGGAACCTAGGCGTAGTAAACGTGCTAGAACCTCAAAATCTTTTGGTCCAGATTTCCTAACATTTTTGTTAGAAAATGAGCCTTTAACTTTTAAAGAGGCTATGTCCAGTCCTGAAGCTCTTTTATGGAAAGAAGCTGTCAACAGTGAAATTGAATCCATCTTGCAAAATCACACTTGGGAATTAGTAGACTTGCCACCAAGTTGTAAACCTCTTGGGTACAAGTGGATTTTCAAAAGAAAATTAAAAACGGATGGATCAATAGACAAATACAAGGCAAGACTTGTAGTCAAAGGTTTTAGACAGAAAGAAGGTCTAGATTACTTTGACACATACTCACCGGTTACTAGAATAACATCCATTAGAATGCTAATTGCCATAGCATCTCTATACAATCTAGAAATTCATCAAATGGATGTTAAAACCACTTTCTTAAATGGTGAGTTAAATGAAGAAATTTACATGGAACAACCAAAAGGGTTTTCTGTTCTAGGGAAAGAAAAGAAAGTGTGTAAATTGGTTAAATCATTATATGGTTTAAAACAAGCGCCAAAGCAATGGCATGAGAAATTTGACAAGGCAATGATGTCAAATGGATTTAAAATTAATGAGTGTGACAAATGTGTTTATATTAAAAACACAGACAAAGGTTATGTCATTGTATGTCTTTATGTAGATGATATGCTCATCATTGGTAGTAATAATGATATGATTATAACTACTAAGAAAATGTTGAATAAACATTTTGACATGAAGGACATGGGCATTGCTGATGTAATTCTTGGTATGAAAATTACCAAAACATCAGAAGGATATGCTTTATCACAATCTCATTACGTTGAGAAAATACTTAACAAATTCAGCAAAGATGATGATCATCTTGCTAGAACTCCTGTAGATGTTAATTTGTATCTTTCTAAGAATATACAGGAAAGTATTTCTCAATTAGAGTATGCCCAAATTATTGGAAGCTTAATGTACTTGATGAATCGCACTTTCGTCGGATATAGCTTATGCAGTAAGTAAATTAAGTAGATATACAAGTAATCCGGGAGTAGAACACTGGAAAGCAATTGTAAGGGTTCTTAGATATCTCCGATTTACTCGTAATATTGGGCTGAATTATACTAGATATCCAGCAGTACTTGAAGGATACTGTGATGCAAATTGGATATCGGATACAAGAGACTCAAAGTCCACTAGTGGGTATGTCTTTACTCTTGGTGGGGCGGCTGTATCTTGGAAATCTTCCAAACAGACTTGTATTGCTAGGTCTACTATGGAATCTGAATTCATAGCCTTAGACAAAGCAGGGGAAGAGGCAGAATGGCTTCGCCACTTCCTTGAAGATATTCCAATATGGCCAAAACCGGTGCCTGTTATATGCATACATTGCGATAGTCAATCAGCTATAGGTAGAGCACAGAATCATATGTATAACGGTAAGTCACGACACATTAAGTAAATCGACATAACACCGTAAGACAACTACTCTCTAATGGAATTATTTCCATAGAATATGTTAAGTCTAAAGACAACATAGCGGATCCATTAACCAAAGGGTTAGCAAGAGAGTTAGTTGAGAATTCATCGAGGGGAATGGGACTTAAGCCTATTACATAAGAGTTACCACAACGGCAACCCAACCTAGTTGACTGGAGATCCCAAGATCTAGGTTCAAAGGGACAACCGAGTTGTGAATGACTCAGAAGGATCACTGGGGGGTCTAAACTCCTACCCGTTTCTTTGATGAAATAGTGATGTCTGCAGCGTTAAAGGTTAAGTAAAATTTTAATGATTTTTATATCTAGGTAAACCTAGTGGAGTATGGCAGGATACTCTTCATAAGAATCACCTATGTGAGTGTGAACTGGGCCGGTTCTGTGAGATTTGTGAAGGGCTACAATTCTCTAGAGCACTCACGAAAACCAGGTTGTTCAGGGCCAAAATGAACACAATAGTGAGAACTAAACTGTGTCTGGGAATATACTGTGTGAGTTCTATTGTCTTGGTTTACACAAACAGCTGAACAGTTCAAGACATCGTGTTCACTGATTAGCTAGTGAATCCGATAGTGTCTCACAAGGGAAGGTTCAAATCCAAAAGCTACCTATCCTTTGCAGAATATTTTCAATTTCTAAACTCTCTGATTAGATCATGTTGTTACATTTTCTCTCCGTTAAATTCCATTCATGTAGGGGATTGTTGGAAAATTGGTTTATATATAAGGCATATTTTGGGCCAACTTTGAGCCCAAAATTGAGTGGGCCCCAAACGTCTTTTGGGGTAGGTCTGAAGAGGTGACGTGTTCCTTGCCGCGTGGCAAGTCACACAGTGAAGACGGAACGTCAAAACCATTTATGAGTGAATGGAAAGTTGACGTCGTTTTCGGGTTTAACATTAATTTTTTAGATAAAATTCATTTGAATTTTTTCAGTAAAATTATTGTGGGAATTTAATTTAAATATAATTTATTTTTTGGTTTCCTTACGTGGTTTCCTAAAAATGATTAAACTATTTAAATAGTTATATATATATATTCAAATAGTTTAATATATATATTCAAATAGTTTAATATATATTTAAATAATTTAATATATATATATATATATCAATAGTTTAATATAAATTAAGTTCCTTCATTGTTGACTTTATCCACTAACGGTTCAAAGTTTGAATTTTTGGTGTTGGTTGTGCAACCGGCAGAAATAGTTTGTTGAACCTGTTCATTTTAAATTCACATCTGTTGAATTTAAAAACTTGCACCTGTTCGGCGCTTTATATACCAAACTTTGTCCAGCATTTTTTGGCAATTCCCGAAATTGAGTTTGCATGTGTTGATATTGCTGTCCATATTATTCTAGTACATCTATTTTTCATATTAGTTTTAGTATAATATTTCAGAGAGTTAGAACACAGGTTTGGTTCGCCGAGCAAATTTATTTGAAGTGCTTTATTAAATTTGTGAAGATCATTGTATCCTGGGAGATAGACGCCATTCAACCGTAAGCACCATAGCGGGGCGAATCATCTTAAGAATGAGTGTCACACACTTGACTTGGTCTTGAATTATTTTTCCGGTTCAATAAATAAATCTGGTATGTAATTTATTTATTTTGTTTGGTTTTATTCAGTTTATTTTATTTACACAGAAGATTGTTCCAACAACAGTATCAACAACTTTCATGCAAGAATGTTGTTTATTATAAAAATTTATTTTAAATTTTATCTTAAAAGTAAATGGATAAAATAGATTTAGGTCATGTTTGATTGGAATATATAAGAGCATCTCTATCTCTTCCCTTATATTACTTTTTTATTCAAAATAAAGAGTTTTTTTTGTCAAAACACATCCCCAACAATTCCTCTATCCAACCCTCCAAATATAAGTATTGCTACAACGACTCCGTACGAATAGAGAGTCACTGTAGTTCCTTCATATTTAAAAAATTCTTATTTTATAGGCGCAAAGGAAGTTTCCCGGACGTCCCTTCCACACATCCCTCCAGATGTCTCATGAGAGTCCTGAAGCTAAAGAAGAAAAATATCCAAAATTAGGTTGACCGGTCAATCGCTCGATCATCTGGGCGGTCGACCACCCGGACGACCGTCCCTTTGCTTTCCTCTGCTGCTACTTCTTGCTATGCTATGCTGTTGTGCTTATTTATTTTTATTATTTTATTATTAAAGAAAAATTTAATTATAAAAATAATTAAAAAGATTATTTTAATAGAATAGAGAAAGATTAGGGAGTTTGTTGGGAGAAAAAGATAAAAAACTAATTCTTAAAATAGGGAATGAATTTTTTAATAATATTTTAGAATAAAATTTAGGTAGTCTAATAACCATGCTCTGATAAGGAATGTATCCTTTTAACTAGGGGTGTAAACGAGCCGAGCCGAGCCGAGCCTTGCTGGGCTCGAGCTCGGCTCGTTAAGCTATCGAGCTCGTTTATTGAGCTCGAGCTCGGCTCGATAAGGGACTGGGCTCGAGCTCGGCTCATTAATTTTGTCGAACTCGAGCTCGGCTCGGCTCGATAAATTTTTTTTAATATTATTTATATTATTTAAATATAAATTTTTAAATAAAAAATATTATTTATATTATTTAATATATAAAAAATGCATTTATATTATTATTTATATATATATTTATATATTTTTAATATATAAATAATGTATTTATTATATAATTTAATTATAGATAAACGAGCCGAGCCTACCAAGCCGAACACAGGCGAGCTCGAGCTCGGCTCGTTAACGAAATGAGCCCAATAATCGAACTCGAGCTCGGCTCGTTTACTAAACGAGCCGAGCTGAGCCGAGCCCTTACCGAGCCGAGCCGAGCCTGTTCACGAACAGCTCGGTTCATTTGCAGCCCTACTTTTAACTGGATACAAGAATAAAGAAAAATATGTGTATCTCACTTATTTATATCCTTTATTTGGTTATTAGATATAAAATTCGGAAAAAATGTTTCATACCACTAATTTAGCACCACTAATGTATCACTAATGATGTGGCATCAAGTGGATCCCACCACTGATATGATAGTTTGGCCTTTGTTTTGTTTTATTTTTTTTTTCTTTACATTGCCACTTCATTAGTGGTGTTTTTAGAGCTTCAAATTTAGTGCTCTAAATCACCACTCAAAATTCGGTGATATGTTATAGGAAAATGTTTGGGACCCCTACAAAGAAGGACTTCCATGACCTCCACTGATGTATTAATCATTGATGCGTTTGAATTTTTTTTGGAATTGTGCCTAACAGTGATATGAAAGATTCAGATCATTTTGAGGGTTGTGAGGATTGTATTTTGTGGAGATCTTTATCATTACTGTATATTATATGTCTAAAAAACATAGGATATGTCACACATCACACATTCTATGATATTGCATATCTCCCATCAAAGGATATGAGTTATCATACATTTAACGATAAAAAATAAACTCTTTTCTCATCCCATGACTTTATCGTATATTTAGGGGTATTTTGAAAAGTTGGTAAAAAATTAATTTTTTGATTTTTTTAGTTTATTTTGTCTTTTTGTGAATAAGTTATGTAAGAGGTGATGTAACCCAAAATTAGTAAAAAGTTGGAAACTGACTTTTTACTAACTTCTCAAAAGAGCACATAATCAATTTTATATCATAAATATACTATCTCATCCTATATCTATTACATATGCTCACCAACCTTTTATATTCAATTCAATCAATGTGAATAGTTAGTGAAATGTGAATCATATCCACAATTAATAATGCTTGGTAGTTTAAATTTTCATGATTCGAATGGCTCGAATGTTTCAAAACAACGTCGTTTTGATACATTCAGACCACACAATTTCAAACTATCAAGCATTTTTCATCCACAACATATAATAGTCCATTGATTTACTTTCCTTAAATTTTTTTGATATTTTTTCTAAGGTAGGTGTTGTTGATTTTCATTCCCCTTCCAACCAAAAATTGCATCACGAAAGAACCAAAAAAATTTTGTCCACCTCCGTACCAAAATGTTGAGGTCATGACTCAGCCGGCCATGTTTGATTTCATTTTTCATATATTTGTTTTTAAAAACAAAAACAAGGAAAAGTTTGAAAAAATACTATCCAATTTCATGACCTTGTTTTATTTAGTTTTTTCAAATTTATTTTTGAGTTTTTTTTTTTAATATCTTTAGTAAACTTTTTATATATTTTAGTTAATTTTTTTTAGATGCACCTAAAAAATAAAATATTTATAATTTTTTTCAAGAAATGTAAACTAAAGAGAAAAAAAAAATTTAATTTTTATGTTTTATTGTTTTTGGTGATTTTTTATTTTCACAAATATTTTATTGTTTAAGTGTGACCTAGATTTTTTTTTTTTTTTTTTGGCCAAGATTGTGAGATGTTAGTTTGTTAGTAAAGTTAAATTACAACTAAAGGAGTCGCCGCTGCTCCATCAGCTCGAAGACTTAACATTTCCTTAGCCACACCCTAAGGTGTAATCTAGATATCTAAAAAGTATAAAAAATAATAAAAATAAAAATAAACCAAAAACCCAAAAAAAAAAAAAAAAACAATTTTCAAAAATTAAACAAAACAAGTTTTGTTTTGTTTTTTTGTATTTTTTTGTATGTATCTATGTGTGTGAATTCAACTTTTGGAAATTGTAAAAATAATTTTAAAGTGTTTCAAAAAAGGAAAAAAACCAAATAATTTTTGTGTCACATTCCCTTTTTTTTTGTTATAATAAAATAAAATAAGAGGTTGTTTAGGGTGTCCTAAATAAGTGTACTTTTTGTCTTTTTGGACTAAAAATTTGAGGAAGAAAATATGGATGTTTGGGTTAATTTTTTGACTTTTTATAAAAAAATGTGTAATAAAAAATTGTAAAAATTGATTTGTAGAGAAAAATTAGTATTAGGAGTTGTGCAGTCGTAATTGTTGACTTTTAGTGAATAGTGTTAACTTTTTAACTTTTTGAGTAACTTTTTGACTTTTTGACTTTTTTGATACATGCCAAAATTGACCTAAATAAAAACATTATGGATCTTATGTGTTACGTGTACAAGGTATGTTGAGTTATTAAGCTTTGACCTCTAGAGGACAACCATTATTAAACTAATACAAGAATATTATTCAATCTTATTCACCCATAAGAAAGAATATTATTCAATCATCAAACTATAATTATAATTATTAATTAAGGTTCAGCAATGGTACATAGCTCTAAATGGAGCTATAGTGAGGTGGAAGAGAGAGAGAATAGAGAGAGATAGAGAGAGAAGTGTCAGCCCCACCTTCACATGGACATTTTCTACATCATTAGAACTTTCAAATTAGTGCTCTCAAACATTATTCATTAAGGTTGAATCTTAAGGCAATTTGGAAATATTTTATTTTATTTTATTATTTTTTATTTTTTTATTTTATTTTTATGGATTTGAATTATGAATCTACGAATCAAAGAAACAACTGCCTCTTGCATCCTGAATTAAATGCACGCTTGTTAAATGAATATGACTCCTCATCATGTAATATTTTACTCAACAGTATACATGTTCAAAAATTTTGATAAAAAATTTACTCAAAATAATGAAGTTTTCAATTATTATGTTAATGTATGTATGGTATATACTGTATATATATTATATATAAAGTATATATTCTTATATATTTTCTAAATATATTAAATATTGATTTCTTAAATATGTTTGTATTGTCATAATTAAATTACTTATAAGATACTCTTTTTTAACCTATATATACAAGTCTTTTATTGTATAAATTAATTCATTAAATACAATACATATTATTTTCTCTCTCTCTATTATTGTAACATGACATCAGATGTGGAAAGAAATTATTTAAGCATGGCCTCAACATCAGTTTGAGAAAAGATAGGAGAAGACAAATTTAAAGGCTCTCTTAACATACTATATTATAGGGTTCATTGATCACATAAAGATATTTTTGAATAAAATTTATGGATATATCTAATATATACTTGGACATATGAGAGAGATATTGTGCATTTTGTCAGCAAAAATACTATAAATTTTAAATAAATTATCAAATATTCTATATAAGATTTTTATTTGTAGAAGTGATATACAAAGAGTTTGCCTTCCTTTCAGTTTTCAATTTGAATTGGAAGGTGCTACACAGGCCCATGACACTCACTATAGGTTTGATTTGAATAATCTTAACATTGTTTATTTTGTAAAATATTTTGTGCATATCATTTATTAAAAAATTAAGTTGATATAATAATTACAACATATTCAATTTATCAAATTAATTTTTTTTAAAAAAAAAAAACAGAGAGAGAGAGATGGCAAATGTATTTTTTAAAATAGATCCTTTATTTTTTGGACAAATTACATTTTGCCCACTTTATGTTTGTCTATTTTTTCACTTTAGCTCTTAAAATTTATTTTTTCTTACTTTGGTTATTCATGTTTTAAGTTTTTCTCAATTTATTACAAAAACTAACATATCCAAAATTATAGAGAAAATAACACATTGCAGTCATGTGGCATAAAAATATTTTAGTATATATAACTTACAACTTTGATACAAACCTAAATCCTAATATAATAATATTTTTTTTTATATTATATAACAGTTAATACGACATTTTTTTTGGTCTGGTTTTTAATATAAATTTACTTTATGATTAAATTGAGAAAAACTTGAAACTTGAATGACCAAAATGAGAAAAATTAAACTGTAAAGACCAAAGTGAAAAAATGATCAAGCATAAAGGTGGAAAAGTATAATCTACTTATATTTTTTTAGTGACAAACACAATAAAATAAAAGTATTATAATTATTAAATCAACTTAACTATTTTCATAGATGATATACCCGTATCATCTTACAAAATAAATAATTTAAATAATTAAAATAGATTCATAATAAACTCCATAAATCCAAACATTTCGAATAACTGAAATAAAACTCATAACAATCTTCACGAACCCAAACTAAAATTTGGGAGGAAGTACAACCTTGTCTAAAAGGAGAAGTTTGGAAACCCAAACATGCCCACTTAGAATTTTCTGAATGAGTGTTTGTGTGAAGTTTATGTGTAAAATAAATTTAAATTATAAGATAATAATTGTTTTTAAATAATATAAATTTGAATTTATAATAGGGTTATTTTTTGATAAATTCTTTTTTTAAGTATTTTATTTTATCTAACCTATATTATTTTTTAGTATTTCATTAAATCATGTTTAATGTAATATGATCAAATCATCCTTTCTAATTTTTTACACATGTTTATATTTTGAAACTAATACAAAACAATAGTACCTCATTTTATGGAAAAATTTCTCCCTCATTCTAAAGAAAAAATATTTACCTTATTCTATGGAGAAAATCTCTCCCTTATTCTAAAGTGACAATCTCTCCCGCATTCCAAAGAGAAAATTACAAATTATGAATTTTGAAACTTTTTATAATTTGAAAATTTTAAAAATAATGTAACAAAAAAATATGAATGAAAATCAAAATATAATGTGAATGTTCATAGTAAACAACAAATATACAACTAACTTTTGAAAAAACAAAACATATATTAAAGTACAATATGAATATTTACAATAAACAACAAATATATAACTAACCTTTGAAAAAATAAAATTCATACCAAAATATAATGTGAATGTTCACAATTTATAATTAATATACAGTTGGCCTTAAAAAAATAAATAAAATAACTTATATCAATGTAAACATTTACACTGTAATGTGAAAATATAAAACAAAATTGAAAAAAGTGAAAATCGACTATTTCAATTGTTCAATGGTAACAAAAATTATTGTTCAACTAACAAGCATAGTAACAAAAACAACAAACATATAATCAACTTTCGAAAAACAAAACTTATACCAAATTACAATGTGAATGTTCACAATTTAAAATTAATATACAACTAATTTTAAAAAAAATAAACTCATACAAATGTGAACATTCACATTACAATGTGAAAATATAAAATAAAATTAAAAAAAGTGCTAATCAACTATTTTGATTGTTCAATAGTAACAAAAATAATTGTTCAACCAACAACTATAGTAAAAAAAACAAAAACAAAATACAACTAACTTTCAAAAGAATTAAAATATAAAAATATAAAAAAAACACTTATACCAAAATATAATGTGAATGTTTACAATTTACAATTAATATACAACTAACTTTAGAAAAACTAAATTCATACCAATGTGAACATTCATACTGCAATATGAAACAAAATTAAAAGAAAAAAATAACTATTTTAATTGTTTAATGGTAACAAAAAATGAATGTTCAAACAATAAGTATAGTAACAAATAACCAATAATATGTGAATATTCACATCTTGTAAAATATATAATTGAGTCATGATAGAGACCCCCTCCAATCACCACCCCCACAACCCCCACACACACGTGGCAGGTGGTGATTGGAGGAGCAGGAAAAAAAGAAAAAAGAAAAAGAAAATGTAACCAATGAGAGAGAGGGGTCAAAGGGGGTGGGAGGAAAAGGAGGCATGAAACATTTTTGTATATAATTATGTTCACATCTATATTTTAACATTTATTTATCAGACTTTCAAATAATATAAAATGTGAACATTCACACCGACTAACAAAAAAAATAGAAATAATGGCAATAAGAGAATTAGAAATAAAAATTAAAAAATAAAAAATTCAATCACTCTAAAAACAGAAAAAATATCACCCTTCATCTTCATCAACATCTTTATCATTATCATTATCACTATCATTAACAATCTATATAATTTCACCATTCCACCAATCCAAATTAAATCAAACTCACCTTTGAAAAATATGTTTGTAACAAAATTGGCTGGGCATAACTAGAGTTTCGACTTATAATAATAGAAAAATATAAAGTTTCGAACATAGAACAACAATGGACGAACACAGAACTTCAAACACAAAATGACAATAGAGGAACACAAAGTTTCACCTCAACAATGGAGAAACATAATATTATTTCACCACCATGTGTAAATTAGAGTTTCTAAGCTCTGCCAAATAGAGAGTTTCGAAACCCTAGCACAAAGAAACAATATCACAAATGTGAATGAAACTGATCAAAAAAAAAAACTTGAATAATGATAACTACCAAAATAAATGTAGTAACAAAAATGAAATGTGTATATCATTTTTTCATGTAATACATATAAATAATAGACATAAGGGTATAATAGTCCACAAACAATATAAATTAAGATAAAAGATCTTATGAAATAAAAGTATAAATATATGAGACTAATTAAAAGTTATAATTTTTCTTGATAGACTTATTGAATTAAAACACCTCTAAAATGGGATTTATCAATAAAAAAATCCTTTTATAATATTATTGTATATAAAATAATACATGAGTCGCATGTTAAGTATTATGCTCGTAGAACCACGCATGATTTTCCCCAAACAGATCAAGTCAAACACAGATTCTAGGACCAGCCTTCCTTCCCCTCCTTGTCCTCCGCACCCGGCGCACGTTAAAACAAACTACAACCAGATCTCAACACAAATCCCCATCCATTGAATCCCACCACCCCCATCTCCACCATCCTCAACCCCACTCCTCTCTCTCTCTCTCTCTCTCTCTCTCTCTCCACCAAAAAGGGTGAGCCTAAACACAGACACCCTACTCCATTTCCTCTTAAAACTCATCCCCACCACCACCATGGCACACCACACCACCCACCGGCGCAACTTAGCAGCTCTAGACCCCCCAAAGACATCCATGGATCCCACACACAAAAAGCAACCCAAATCCAACTCTACCCCCTTCACCACCACCACCACCACCACCACCACCAAACCCAAGCACCCAACAGACCTAGATCCCACTATTGCCTCCTCAACCACTATCGACAACATCTCCAGACAATTTTCAAAGCTATACACAAATCATCAACGCAACTTAAAAAGACCAAACCCTCCTTCAAAACCCCAAATTGACAATACCCATTTCCAAGCAAAACCCATGTCTGTTTCTGCAATTGAAGACACCTCTACCAAACCCACCTCCAAATCAAACTACCCAAATAGAAAAACTGTGGCTGAGATTGAAAAGGATAAGCTAAGGGTTGCAATTACAGGGGTCATAGTCAAGAAATCATCAAAGAAAGAGAGGGCAAAGAAGGAATTTCATGAGGAGCATGATACAAAGAGACCATCCGTTTCACTCTCAAAGAGTCATGATAGTGGATTGAAGATTGCTCATGAAGGGGATGATTTGAAAAAACCACCATTTTCACTGGCTGTGAGTGGTGGTATGAGGAGGTCTTTTTGTAATTCTCAGGCTGAGTTGGCTGATTTCTTCAGCTGTTCTGGTGTGAAAGTGGTCTCTGTTGATATGCCACCATTCATGCAAGTTCATGCTGTGGATTGTGCAAGAAAAACCCATGATAGCTTGGAAAAGTTCACTTCCAAGACCCTTGCTTTTACTCTCAAGAAGGTACTCTACTGTGTTTGGGTGTTTTTGCTTCAATTTGAGATGTGGGTTTTTTTGATTAATTGATTGATAGGGTAGGGTAAATTACTCTATTGGTCCTTGTGATTTTAATTTTAATTTCAATTTCATTAATTTAAGCTTCACACTTTCAATTTACCATTAACATTTTGTAAAACTAAGACCAAATTAAAATTAAAACATACTAACCTTGGGGTAATTTATTCATTTTTCTGTTGTGGGTAGGAATTGTTAAATGTGCACTTGAGTTGCGGAGGGATTAATGTTGAAACACAATTGGAAGTGTGAGGTTTATTGATGAAATTGAAATTATGGATCAAAGTGGAACACCTCTCGAACTGAGGGGACAGAGTAGTGTAATTTGCCCAATAGATTAATGGGTTTTGTGAATTTCTTGCAGGAATTTGATGGGGTTTATGGACCAGCTTGGCACTGTATTGTAGGGACTAGTTTTGGGTCTTTTGTGACGCACTCAGTAGGTGGGTTTCTGTATTTCTCAATGGATCACAAGCTCTATGTCCTCTTGTTTAAGACAACTGTACAAAGAGCAGATTGAAGATTGTTGAGGACAAGGAATTATTAAAAGCTTTTTGGTATACACAGGATTTTTGGAAAGCTCAAAAGCCTTAGCAGATGTTGTTGTTGGCTTCCTTTGCCAGCTTGTACTTTGGTTTGAGTAGATGTAAGTGTACAGATGATTTTTACAAATAAGTCACATAATGTAAGACTCGACTTTTGTTTCTCCATCCGTGTCACGTTACGTTAAATTTTTTATAGCACTTAAGACATATATATATATTTATTTTTTTATAGCTGTATTCGGAGTGTTGCACTTCGACTAATTTCAAGGTTTTGAGCCAATCAATCAGGCAAAGAAAAATGCCTCAGACCCCCAGTGGGGGTCACTGGGGGTCCTCTGCCTAGCCCTCCCATTGGTCCAAAAAAAAAAAACTGTTTTTTTTTTTTTTTTTTTTTGAATTTCGGCCAACCCCAGTGCGCCACGTCACTGGGGGTTGACCCCCACTGGGGGTCTGAAGCAAAACCGATCAGGCAAATACACAGTGACCCGCTAGTAACCAAGTAAGAGTGAGATTTGAACCTAAAACTTAAAAATGAGCATATTCTTAGATCTATGATCTCTTGTCCTCAACTAATTAGTTAGGCTATCTTTACGGTCTTTTAAGAATTTTGAAAACCCATTTACTTGGGCCCCTATGAACAAAGTAATGATTAAGTGGATCAATTATGTAGGAACTATCTAAAAGTGATTTTTGAAATCTTGACTCTTTGCAAGATTTAATCCAAAGGTTATCATGTGTATATGTGACTTTATTTTATTTACTATTTATTTATTTATTTTTGCCCTTGTTTTTATACTCAAGGTATTTATTAATAAGGCCTATTCAAAAACATGATTTCAATCTCTATTATTCTATTTTGTTGTGTTTCAATTCAGAAAATAGTAAGCAATGTGATGGGAAGCTCTCAAGTTGCCACTCTTTTTTTTTTAGGTGGGTATCAAGTTGCCACTCATTAGCTTAATTCAAGAGAATTTGTGTACATGATTTGAAAAAATAGAAAGAAGCAAAAATCAGGTGGTCAAAGGCAAGTTATGAATGGTTTTGTAACATATATTTTTTTTTCATTGAAAAGTGATAGAGAATGATGTTGGTGACCACCAAATGATGTGGGTGAACTAATGTTTGGTGACCACCAAATGATGTGGGTGAACTAATGTTTAGTTCCTCTCTTCAGATAGTTAAAAATTCATTTTTAATTTATTTTGGATCACATTCATCATATTTATTTTTAGTTTTTTAAAAATACTTTTTAAAAAATTTTACTTTCATATTTTTTTTATTGATTTTTTTAATATTTTAAATAATTTTTTAAATTTTTAGACACACTTAACATAAATACATTTAAAAAATATAATTTTCGTAAAAAAAAATTTTAAAAAATTCACTAAATATCAAAAATATAAAAAATTACAAAATTTTAATATATTTTTCGTATCTTTATATATTTATTAATTTTTTAAAATATTTTTTCACAAATATTTTATTTTTTAAATACATCTAAATAAGGTATATCTAAAAAACTTTACAAAATACTCAAAATTTGAAAAATATTCACTAAAAAATACAAAAAAAAAAAAAAAAAAAAAACTTAATTTTTAAAAACTACATTCAAAAAATAGAAATTAAATGCACTAATTATTTTTCATATTTTTGACCAAAAAAATTTTTTTAAAAATTAAAAAATTAATTTTTAACCAACTTTTTAAATCTTTGAGCCTGTCAATTGTATTATACTAGGGATAACCCGTACATGAAGGCACGGTCAATAATTTTTTTGGTACCACACGGGCTACTTGTAATAAATCAATTTAAAATAATATCACTTCAGTTTAATACTTCACAAATAAGAAGTTGAAATTGTTTCTACATAATAAACTGGCAAAAACATTTATAAATTTCAAATAACAAACTTCAAAATTACAGTCCAATTAATGAATTTTATATTACAGTTTAGTATAAGCAAATAATAGAATTTAAAAATATTTGCTAAAATTCAAGTCCAAACAACAAATTTTAGAATTCAATCCACGTCAAAATAACACATGTATAGTAAACTTTCAATAAAAGGATGTTACTAAATTAGTATCATAACTGATAACCTTTTCACTTTATCAAATTTCAATACCTTCAAGAAAAGGTGAACGAATATTTTGGTACAAAAGAGTAATCATCTTATCTAACTAAAAAAAATAATAATTAACCATCCAATTTAGAATGAGAGCCAACCAACTACACACATAAAGAAAAGCAACATAACCCAATATTTCCAATACGGATCAGCCACCTACAACAAAATCACTTGCTTAAATTCACTTTAAAAAACCAATAGTTATGAGAAATCGCATCAAAATACATATGAGAAATCAACAAAATGATTCTTTAAAAGCAATTCTAATTTGACAACAAAATGAACTCATTGCAATAATAAAAATAATTTGAAGAACAATAACAAATGCATGAATAACTTAATATAATATTGTTGAATCAAATGATTTTACGGTTTCAATTTGAACAATACCAAAAAAACTCAACAAACCCATGTTTAAGAGTAATAATTGCATGTTTCACAATTTTTTGCAATGACATTGTCATAGCAATGGGACTAAAGGTTTGGTTTAATTTGGTTTGGTTTGGTTTGAACATTGTCATAGCAACAAATAATCTTCTTTCAATTTGTTTTGTAATTAATTCCCTTCTTTCAGCACAAAATTCATGTACTTCTCTAATAGCTCTGAATATATCAATGGTAAGCATACTTCTGACCCCATCATTGGCTGAAACACACATGAAAAATAGCATTGAGCGAAGATTCTAAACATGAATGTAAGAGAGAAGTTTACACATGTTTTATATAGTGAAACCTATCAATAAAATGATAACTTTTGTATAGAAGTCTTTCTGGTCGAATCGGGGAGCAAATTTCAACAACAGCAAAAATATAAATTAGGCAAACCTCTCCAAACACTTTGATCTAGATAATGAATTACTACAGTGAAGCAAACATAGAATACGTATTGATGAACTCACCATTTTTCCAATTATCTAAGCTCTGTAAATAGATCAAATAATAAAATTAAAATTAAAAAGCCTTAAAAAAACATAAACTATTCATCGCAAAATTCACGAAAAAATAAAAAATTTGTGTCATCACCACTATAAAACACAATATTTGTAATCTTTGAAAGACATGATGAGGCCACAATTTTAAGTTCCCAACAATGCATGAAGCAACACATAACAAATTAATTGAGAAGAAAAAAAAAAAAAAACAGAGATGATATGAAATGCATAGCTTGTATTGGTCACAACAAACACTAAAACTAATTTTGAAGGAAAAAATGAATTTGAACAATAATCCTGCAAGCAAAATCAGTTTTTTCCTTTGATATAAAGGACCAAACATCACTTCACAAATAAAATCAAATGTTTTACGTAGAAACAAAATGAAGATGCCATCTAAGTTTGAATGAGACATGAGAAATTGTCCTTTTACTCATAAAGACTTCAAAACAATATTTAAGCGATTACTATCATAAAAAAGAATCTCATAGATGACTAAATTAGTGCATCAAATCTTTAGTTAGTGTATGGATATTACTCAGTACAACTGTATCAAATCATTCTCCCATTTTCTAATTTCTTGTATTTTGTCTTCTACAAAACGAATTGCCTCCCTAAACATTTAGAGTTTTCAAGTGCTTTATATGGTTCAAGCCATCCCCAAACCCATCCAGAGAATAAAAAAAATTACTAAGATAAAATGTCGAAAAGTGAATCACAACATAGCTAAAACCAAAGCAAGTAAAACCAGTTAACAAAGATATTCAATATTTTGACCGTACACCTAAACTAAGACTTGAAGTAGCAAAGGAGCTATACATAAACATAAAGAAAAGGACAATCAAAATACAACTAAATTATGTACAAAGCACAATCCCAAAGACAAAAACGCTCAACGAAATTCACAAAAAATTGCCATTATCATCACTTGCAAAGAGGTTGTGTGTGTGTGTGTGTGTGTGTGAGAGAGAGAGAGAGAAAGAGAGAGTAAAACCAAGTAGAGCTCTTTCCAAGTGAAGCTTGTGAAAAATCCTTCCAAGAGTTAAAAACTAGATTGACCACGGCTTCGATGTTGATCATTCCAAAGAGAGGTTTGGGGTATACCGTGTAACGCCCCAACCCTTCGCATGGCATCAATATTGTTCGCTTTGGGCCACGCCCGCACGAATTTGTTCTTCCCAGTGGGTCACCCTTCCTAGAACTACTCCAGCCTAAGCATGCTTAACTGGAGAGTTCTAATAGGGATTTCACCACTCGGGAAAAAGCCTCGATGCTATATAAGGGTCCAGGTTTTTACTTTTATAGCCTAGGAACTCCCCCTCCATTCTCGATGTGGGACACCAGGGCCTTACAATCCACCCCCCATAAGACTGCACGTCCCCGTGCAGTAGCCTACCAGCTCGCATGCCCACCCACATGCACCGAGAGACGCTAGGGGCCCACACTCGGTACTCCGGAGAGTCTGCTTTGATACCATTTGTAACACCCCAACCCTTCGCACGACATCAATATTGTCCGCTTTGAGCCACGCTTGCATGAATTTGTTCTTCCCAGTGGGTTACCCATCCCAGAACTACTCCAGCCTAAGCACGCTTAACTGGAGAGTTCTAATAGGGATTTCACCACTCGGGAAAAGGCCTCGATACTATATAAGGGTCCAGGTTTTTACTTTTATAGCCTAGGAACTCCCCATCCATTCCCGATGTAGGACACCGGTTCCTTACATACCGTCTTTTGTGATGCGTCTTGAGATGGGCTTGGTTGTGTTTTGATGCAAGAAGGGAAGGTTGTCGCCTATGGCTCACGGCAATTAAAAACCCATGAGAAGAATTACCCTACCCACGACTTAGAGTTAGCCGCAGTAGTGTTTGCCTTGAAGATTTGGAGGCATTATTTATATGGTGAAAATTTTGAGGTTTTCTCCGACCATAAGAGCTTGAAATATTTGTTTTCCCAAAAAGATTTGAATTTACCTAAACGGAGGTGGATGGAGTTTTTAGAAGACTATGATTTCGAGTTACATTATCACCCGGGGAAGGCCAATGTAGTGGCAGACGCCTTATGCGAAAAAATCGTGAGTAGTTTGGCAAGTGTAGCCATTCGGGAGTGGGTTATGTTAGGTGAAGTTGGCAGGTTTGAATTACAATTGGGTGAACCCGAAGAGGGTGCAACATTGTTTACTTTGAGTGCTCAACCCACCTTGATTAGTGGAATTGTAGAGGCATAAAAGGGAGACCATGAAGTAGAGTTGATTCGTGATAGAATCACCAATGGAAAAGAAGAGACGGGTTTGAACATTCACTTGGATTAGAGTGTACGTTACCTAGATCATCTGTTTGTGCCTAGATCTTGTAAGGAAGAAGTGCTTCAGGAGTTCCATCACTCACGCCTTGCGGTACATCCGGGAGGCACCAAAATGTATCGAAACCTTAGCCGTCAGTTTTGGCGGAGGGGTATGAAACGGGATGTCACATCCTTTGTGTCCAAGTGCCTCACTTGTTAACAAGTAAAGGCCGAACATCAAAGGCCAGCGGGTTTGTTACAACCCTTACCTATAGTCGAATGGAAATGGGAACACGTGACCATCGACTTCATAGTTGGGCTTTCTAGAACACAGCAGAGTAATAATGCCATTTAGGTGATTGTCAATAGGCTGACTAAGTCCACACATTTCATTCCAATACGTACTAGCAACTCAGTTGAGCACTTAGTAGAATTGTATGTTAAAGAGATAGTTCGGCTTCATGGGGTGCCGGTAACCATTGTGTCTGATAGAGATCCTCGTTTTACCGTCCAGTTGTGGAAAAGCCTTCAAGAGGCGTTGGGAACCAAATTAACTTTTAGCACCGCTTATCACCCTCAAACCGATGGGCAGTCGGAGCGTACCATTCAAAATTTGGAGGATATGCTTAGAGCTTGTGTCCTAGATTTCAAGGGGTCTTGGGAGAGGCACTTACCGTTGATTGAATTTGCCTACAATAATAGTTATCAAGCTAGTATAGAGATGACACCGTTTGAGGCCTTGTATTGCCGCCCTTGTAGATCACCGGTTTATTGGGCCGAGGTGAAGGATGCACCGTTGTTGGGTTCGGAGATTTTTAGGGAGACTACTAAGAAGGTTGCTCTCATTCAGAAGAGATTAGCCACGGCTCAAAGCCGACAGAAAAGTTATGCCGATAAGAGAAAACGACCCTTATCTTTCGAAGTAGGTGATCATGTGTTTCTTAAGATCTCACCAAGGCGAGGTCTAATGAGGTTCGATAGGAGTGGTAAGTTGTCTCCAAGGTTTATTGGACCTTTTGAGATATTAGAGAGAATCGGGGTAGTGGCATATTGGTTAGCCTTACCGCCACAACTTTCGGGGGTTCACGATGTGTTTCATGTATCAATGCTTAGGAAGTACGAACCCGACCGTTCTCACGTGTTAGATTGGGTTGATTTGGAGGTAGATGAGGATGCCTCCTATGAAGAGCGGCCGGTTCAAATCTTAGACACCCGAGAACAAGTGTTACGAGGCAAAACCATACCGTTAGTGAAAGTGTTGTGGAGACACCATGGGATTGAGGAAGCGACTTGGGAACGGGAAACGGAGGGCCGCTCCAAGTACCCGGATTTATTTGAGCAAGCTTAATTATTTTATTTTGATTGTAATGTTTCCTTGTGTTAAAGGGAAAAATAGTGTTGAATTGTTGATCACATGTTGTGGTAGGTATTGTTGATTTAAGCATGATGTTATGGAAAGAAATATCTTATTCTAAATGTTTCATTTTATGTGTCCAGTTTGAGAAATTGTGTTGATGAAATGATGAGGAAACAAAATGATAAATATTGGTTGTATTTTGGAGTTACGACTTAATGATGTTGTTGGGCTAGTCGTGGTAGTTAGAGCTTTTAGTTGATTTGACTAATTTCCGGGACGAAATTTCCTAAGGTGGGGAGGTTGTGATGACCGGGTCTTGTTTTCCTTTCTTTTCCATTTCGTTCCTTTCTCTCTCATTGAGTTCGAGACATTCGGAGGATGTTCCCAACTAAGTCCTTGTTCTTGTTCTATTCGATGTTGAGGTTTCTTTGTTTCCGGGGTGCATAGGGTCAGGTCCGGGGTGCCCGGGAGCGAAGCAAAATTTTCTAGGATGCTGGGCCAGGGCCGCACATGCAGGATGGGAGCCACACATGTGGGAGTGGGCGAATTGTGTGAGTTACACACTGCCTAAAAGGCAAGTCTTGGTGAGGCGAGAGTGCGGGGGCACCAAGACGTCTTGAAGTAAGGGCTCGCACATGTGGAAATGGGTGCCACACGTGCGGCAATCTGGGCAGTTTGGGGCTCTGTTTTTCTTTCACTTTAGGGCCGATTTTATTTCATCTCCTACACACTTCTCTCACTCTAAAAGTCACATTTACTCCCCCTTCTCTCTAGAAATTATTTCCAAACATTAAAAACTCTTTGATTCTTGACATCCTTGAGTTTAGATCATCACCAACTCTCATGATCTTGGAGACCTAGGACAAGAGCTTTATTTGGGTGGTGGGAAAACAAGCTTCCTCATATCTTCAAAGTTAGGGTTTCACTCCTCCTTCATCATCAAGCTTGAGGTAGGAAATTCTTGAGTTATATATATGTGTTTTGCTATAAAATGTTGATTTTGAAGTTTCCATGAAGTAGTTGTGTTGGTTTTAATTTTGCACTAAATGAAGAAAGAGAAAGAGAGTTTTCAAATATGGGTTTCTAAAATCTCAAATCTTTTGTTCTTCCTAAGGGGCTCTCTTTTCATTAGACTCATGAAATGTGATTTGGGTTGGTTTTCACCTTGAAGTGGACAAATGTTGGATTTTTTTATAAAAGCCCTAAAAATTAGGGATTTTGGAAAGGGATGGAAACATCTATGCTATTTTTATTCTTCTTGTGATAAAAAGAGTAGATGAGTGTTTTGAAAAATGACCATCTTGTGATATGCATAATGAAATGGAGAGTTTTTGTATCAAAGACTATAGTTAAATACATGGTGATATACTTTTGTGATGACCAAATTGTTGTGCATTGAAGAATTGTGTATGATGGGAAATTGTCATTGTGTGTTGAAGACACATGGGTATTTTGTAAAATGACTTGAAGGGAAGAAATGAAAAATGGGATTGATTGATATTGTTGTAGAGATATTTAAAGAATAGTAATTATTGCATCACGTTTCAATTGAGTTATTATCATTGTGCATCTTAACATATGTTGGAAAAACATTTATTTTGAGAAAGATCATATTGTAATGAGAATTATGGAAATGTGAATGGGGTAAATACGTGGTAAGTCCGGATAGAGGGTGTAGTTGAATTTGATAAATTGGCCTGAGTGTCCATGGTGAAAGACCAGAAAACCGCGCGGATAGGTGTCGAGCCTTCCGGTTAATACCAGTAAAAATGACAGTTTGGTAGTACTCGTAGAGTCTACTTGCAGATACCAGCCTAGGGATTACCAGTGTTGTATTTACCGCCCCTATTGAATTAATATTGGAAGTTTGAAATTTATGAAATCACATGATAATACTGAGAACATGGTGATTATGAAACAATGCATTGAAATGAATATTTTTCCTCATTAATCAACCTTGGCATGGCATTGCATTACATTTATTTTTGTGTTGAGGGAAAAGCATAGCTGTATATACTTTGTGAGAATTTCTCTACTGGGCTTTATGCTCAACCCTATGGGATTTGGTGCAAGTAAAGATGTGGTGATCCCGCCGAGTTGATGGCGTGGACATGATTGTGAAAAGTGCATACTCTTATATTTTTGTGTAAATTTTTGTAAAGCCAAGGGCCAATGTGTATGGGTCCGAGAGACCATTTTGTGTGGCCGGGCTATTGCCTTGGAACTTGTAAGACCTTGAGGGCCTTATTCGTTTCGATTTGATGATTTTACATGCTATAGATTCATGTACTAGTTTATCAATGAATGTATAACCGCATGTGAGATTATTTTGTAAAACATTTGATCTTATGTAATAGGAATATGGTTAACATCTTATTTTGGAAATGGGTTGATGTAATGGGTTATGTGGTTAGTTCATGTTGAATTATTTCGGGGTGTGACACTGAGTATCAAATAGAGAAGCTGCATTCTGGAAGAAAAAAATAACATAAAGATGAGGTTACTTCGTGCTTTATGCCAGTGACCATAGAAATTGAATGTCAACCGCAAACTAAATTGATCTAGACGTAAACCGTATTGCACAACCACCACCCTCACTATATTCCCCTCTGAGAACATCATTTTAAATTTAGATAGGAATTTAAAAAGGAAAAAGAAAAAAATGAGGGAAATATGAAGTTATTATGATTCAAACACAACCTTACATACATAAGCAAAATTATTTTTGTTGACGAAATGATACCAATACATGTTTTATAGAGGGACCAATTTGAGAGAGAGAATAGATAAATGCATGCTCTTTACAACTATCAATTAGTAAGCAAATTGATATGTAAGCAGTTCCCCTAATATATTTTCTGCCACTGGGAATCCTTAAACCAGTTAATTGATCAAATGTAAAATTAACCGTAAAGATAGATATGTGATTTTTTTTAATTATAATTCATAACTACACAACTGAGTGAGTAATAAGCCTGTGAAACTGGGCAAAACTTTGTCAAGCCAAAATATTATGTCTGCCACTCTACCTATTGGCAATATGAACTTAGGTTTTTTCTTAATGTTGCCCCCAAGCCAAAATATTGGTTCTGCCACTCAACCCATTGGCAACATAATTTAATTATGAGGCTAGGCTTGATTGTTCTAATGCTATGTCCTGAAACCATAATGTTGAAACCATAATAGAAATATAAAATTAGAAAATATTGTTCTAATGCTATGTCCTACGAAGACTAATATATTGAAAGCGTAATAGAAATATAAAATTAGAATAAACAGCACCAAGAACAAAGAGACTATCATTTTAGAGACCAAGTTTAAAACATTAACCAGCTTTTAAGAAGAGTTGTCTCAGTTTACAGGTGATACTACATTTCCTCCTAGCAAAGGAGCAATAAGGAGGATGTGCTCCTAGTAGCGCTTGATCCATCCACTTGGCATCTATTGGGTTACTAAGTGGAGTAAATGATCTTTGACAAAATCATAGAATCCAAAAATCAACTCAATAGAAAGGATAACAAACTAAGTGAATATTAAATTAAATTGAGTGAATATTGTTTTGTGTCCTATACATGGCAGGATAACATATTGAGTGAATATTTATATACAAATTAAACAACAAAGAAATTAAAGCTTTATTTCTTTCTCTAAAAAAAAGGTCTCATCAAATGGTTCAACAATTAGAAACTAACCTCTCTGTATCTCATAATGGTTCATCGATTCTCATCTTTGTCTAACCCATTTTCATCAAATTTATTGTCTCTTGCAATAAAACCTATCAATTATGACCCACTTCAATTTAAAATATCAAATTTAGTAAATAATAATTTGAATTTGGAAACATAAAGATATCCAGTTAAACTAACCTAGAACAATGAAACTCTCAACAACCAATCAGAGAATTCCAAGAAAATACAAAGACTTTTGCTAATGAGATTAATTAAAGCTTGAACAGTATGATACTACAAATTCAAACAAATTAACTCATGAATTATTTTGTTAAGAGCCTATTCGTTGAAGTAGAAAAATGAAATGTGGTTTAGATTTAACTGAGACAAAATATAAAAATAAACATAACAAATAAAATCCATGAGCATCAAATCATCCATCTTGTTGTGCCCTTGGTTCAACATCCACTTATCCACATGTAAAGGGGAAAAAAAAAAAAACAACTCTCCCACATACAGGAACAAATCTAGTAGTACATGCCTACACTGATGAGCATGACAAATTTGGTAAAAAAAAATTCTTATTTTTTGATGGCATGAGAAATCTCGTACTCCATGGCGTAATTCAGATTACACCTAATCCTATATTCCTAAACATGTATCAATGTCAGCATTAAGAAAAGCATAACAATAAAAAAGATAACAAACTGAGTGAATAGTAAATTAAACTTAGTGAATATTGTTGTGTCCTATACATGGCAAGATAACATATTGAGTGAATATTTATATACAAATTAAACAACATAGTAATTAAAGCTCTATTTCTTTCTCTAAAAAAAAAGCCTCATCAAGTGGTTCAACAATTAGAAACTAACTTCTCTGTATCTCATAATGGTTCATCACATTTCATCTCTCTTTAACCCATTTTCGTCAAATTTATTGTCTCTTGCAATAAAATCTATCAATTATGACTCACTTCAATTTAAAATATCAAATTTAGTAAATAATAATTTGAATCAGAGAATTTCAAGAAAATACAAAGGCTTTTGCTAATGAGATTAATTAAAGCTTGAACAGTATGATACTACATATGCAAACCAATTAACTCATGAATTTAAAAATTTAACTCATGAATTCTATAATTCTGTTAAGAGCTTGTTCGTTGAAATAGAAAAATGAAATGTGATTTAAATTTAACTAAGACAAAATGTAAAAAAAATAAATAAATAAAATAAAATATACTATAGTTGATTTCTTAAATTATTCATTCTTTCTTGCTCCCCCCTACCCCACCCACCCCAATTTGATTTTAATAAACCCAAATAATGATAATTGTAAGAATTTTTTTAAAAAAAAACCATACCTATAAATTTCTAGCACAACCAACCAAAGAAATAATCACAAAATAACAATGATTAATCATTGCTTAAGTAAGAATACAAATCAAATATTTACCACAATGTTTCGATATGAAAGATCTTAAGGAAGTCCTCAAGCTGCCTAATGTGAGCCTATTAAGCAAACACAATGCTTCAGACACAATGTATTGGACACACCTGATCAAATATTACACCTAATCACAAACTGTAAACATCAATAAAGCAATTAAATTGGACAAACCTGTTGTCAAACCTGCTGGAAATTAACAAACTTGTTAGAAATTAACAAACCTGCTAGAAATTAAAGATTATTGAAACAAAATATATCAAAAAATTAGAGTATGTTTCAATCACAAACTGTAAACATCAATAAAGCAATTAGATTGGACAAACCTATTGTCAACCTGCTAGAAATTAACAAACCTGCTGGAAATTAAAAATTATTAAAACAAAAGATATCAAAAAATTAGAGTAAAGATTATTGAAGCTGGAAATTAAAAATTATTAAAACAAAAGATATCCAAAAATTAGAGTAAAGATTATTGAAACATATTACAATAAAGATTATTGAAACATTATTGAAACAAAAGAATAAACCTCCATCCATGATGGAAATATACTTGCTGGACCCAAAAAAGATAGGTTATTGAAACACATTAGAGTAAAGATTCTTTTGCTAAACGTTATACTATTAACATTCTCCAAGATTGCTTACTCTGTGCCCCCATTACACTTGAACTCATTAAAGCAAAGGATGAGAAACTACAAAAGAATCATATTATTGAACACGGACTCTAAAAATAGAAATCTCGTTTGGTTTTACATGGCAATCTAAAACTTCTCCGTGGTCAGTATTCTTGCTCACTATTGCATACTGTATCTTTTGTAGATGCTATGCTATAGAAATTAGAGTGAACTAAATCTTAAACTAAGGTTTTGATTGTTGCACATGCATGGGTGGGAATAATCAAAAAGAAGAATAGGCTTGAAGGGATTTCGAGTACATTATTCTTTTTAAACACTTAATCAGCGAATCCTACCTATTAGTGAAAATTTACCACTAAACGTTCACAATCAAAATAGAACAAAAATTTTCTAGAAAGGGGCTAAATAGAGGGGGTTCACATACATCACTTGTAATAAAACGCCACTTAACCAACCTTAACACAACCAATGAAAAAGGAAGTAAGATAACATAGCAAGGCCAAGATTCAAGTAAAATTGGCCAAAATAAATTAGAAATGGTAACAATATTGATCTGCATAGCCCTAAGAATTTGCTAGCGTTGATACCCCAACTTTTAAAACACACCTTGTATTAAATCCATTGCTAGAAGAATCACATTTCATCATTGTTCACCTTTTTTTTATTTTCTTTCTTCTTCTTTTTTTTTTTTTTTTTTTTTTGGATCAACAACAAAAAGAAATTGATTTTCAAGAGATATCTGCTACTAAATACAATCCAAAACACATTCGCTACCAATAAATAAACTTTAGGCACCAAATTAGCAAAATATGTTTTGATTTCCATTTGTCTACTCCAGGCTTTCCAATAACAATAGCATAGTCATTGTGTAATGTGCAAGTTTGAGTGGATATGCTGAGAATATATCCCAACCCAAGATTTGCTAAAGAGTTGACAGTAATAGTTGCAAAAAGAAAACTCTCAAGAATCATCTAAATCAATATGTAATGACAGAGTGAGGAAACACAAATCATTCATTTTTCAGTGAAAATAAGCCAATTTTATAGCTTATTAACATTTCTATTTCCCCTTTGTTTAGATACTCTCAGAAGATAACAAATAAGATTGGTTTGTTCACCTAAACAGTATTTCTAACAAATTCTTCCTTTCTTCCTTTTGCAGTGGCTCCATTCGGTTGTCATCAATATTGAAGAGGGTTTGGGGCTACCACTGTTGACGAAGATTGGGATGGCGGAGACAGAGAGAGAGGAAGAGAGAAGATGAAGAGAGTAATAGAGGTTCGAGATTGGGTCTCCGGCAAGGGTTGGGTCTCCGGCAAGGGAATGGGCTCTGATGGAGGTACAAAGAGAGAGAGAGAGAGAGAGAAGGTGTGTGTTCAAAATTTGAAAATTGAAGGAGAGAGATTTTGAGCTGAGAGGAGTACGTGTAAAAGAGAGAGAGAAATGGAGAGAGATTTTCAACCACATTAGATCTTGAGCTAAGGTGAGAGACATTTTGGATCATTAGATCTTAATGGTAATTGATCTCAATCATTGAAATGTCCAAATTTTTGACACATATATATTTTCAGCTCTTGAATTCAAACTAACCCTTCCATTGTTATATAGATGTAGTGAATCAAACCATCAATTCACATTAAGATGTATAAAAAAAATTGTCCATGCCTACAACACTATTGATATTTCTAGTGAATTGTAGGCAAAATTAATTAGCTAATGTGGTAGACAAAAACACAAATAACTTGCAACAAATCCAAATCCTCCAAACAACACATTTTACCAAATCAAGCTCACTATCAGCAACTAAATAACAAATCCAATTAACAACAATACATAATGACACCCAAAAAATAGCTATGTATGCTCACACCTAACTCCAGATATATTTTATTAAAGGCCAATCCATCAGTTTAGATTCCAAGTATCATGGGAATTTTGTGGATACATCTTTCTTGATGGATGTGATTCATCTGTTTAGATTCATCAGTTTGTTGATGAATCCCCCACTTTCTCAGCAACCAAACAGGACATAAAAATATTTCTTGAGTTTCTTACCAAATAGGATAGAAATTTTTTCAAACCCTTATTGGCCAAAAGCAGCCCTTTATTACTGTACGATTTCTTGATTAATCCCCAAAAAATGTCCGATTTATTGATTAAATCAATTAATAAATGACTAAACAACAATGAAAATTTCCAAGTGGGGTTGGGAAGGGGTTGGGAAGAGGGAGGGACTAAGACCTTGAGGGGAAGAGAGAGGTATTACCTGAAGGCGAACAATCTTGATGCTACCGATGACAATCTTGATGCTAAAAGCTTAATTATAGTACACTTACAATCTTATGTTAAATCAATATTAGATAAATGTAAAAAAATTAATAATCTCATCAAAGTTTAGATGAAAATAAAAAATTTATTCTTCAAAGTTTATTTTAGTACTTTTAAACAATAAATAAAAAATTAATTGACCAAATTTCATCTTCCAGAACCAGTTAAAACCTACCACCCCAACAACCACCACTACCAATTTCTATCTCTCACATGCATTTTTTCAAACACCTTATATGCGTTGTTAATCACCCAAACAATAACTAATCTTTCCTGAAAATAAAATAAAATAAAATAAAAAATAATAACTGATCAAAAGAACATATTACACTATGTAACTTTCAACCATTGCATCAAACACAAAATCAATCATAAAACAACAAAGGAAAAAAGGTAAAAATATAATTGTCAAGCGAGGTATGTGTAATTTGCCCATACAATTTTTTTTTTTTTTCTTTTGAGATTGTTTTCTTTGACTTGGTTTGTGTCATTGGAGTTAAAGAAGGAAGGAGGATTGGTAGGTGATCACTATCAACTGTCATGGTTGATAAGGTTGGTCCAATTTCTTTATTTCTCAAAATTATTTGGCTATTTGTAATATTTTTATTATACACAGGATAAACATAATAGATTCCTAAACATGTATCAATCTCAAAGCATAACTCTTCAATTGCTTGTCCAAACACCTAAAAATCCAAACGGAGCTTCTATTAAATATGTTCTAATTTAATATGATTTTCCTAAGTGTGTGTACTCAGTCCATGACCTGATGACCAATTTGCACAAATCAGGTGCCTTGTTGTATGACCAATTTGCACCCAAACAATAACCAATCAAAGCACTAACCCAAAAAAGAGTTGACACTCAATAAAATCCAAACAAACTATTGGCAACAAAAGCTAAGAGGCAACGCAAACTATTTATGCATGGGAATGCTAAAATCTTGAATAGTGAGAATAAAAAACTGTGTATAATACAAATCTATTATGTTTTTCCTGTGTATAAAAACATTCACACATGTAATTTTGTTTACTATGCAATTTGTTTTTGCTATAGCTTGTAAGGTAAGAGGTTTCATCCTAGGTCCAACCATTGATTTTCATTTCAATGACACATTAAGATAGTCAAAACAATTTAAGGATATTTTAGAAGAGTTATCCCATGTCTCAACGGCACAGCCACGTGTTATTGCATGGCTTGGTAGAGAAGGTAGAACCCATGATTTTTTTGTTAGGTGATGAGGGACAACAGAAGACATAATGATTTGTGATTGGTTTATAATATGTGTCATATGGTGTCCCAAATAAAAAGAACCAATTTTTGATATTTTATGGACCTCCGCTTATAATTACAAAAAAAAAAAAAAAAAAAAAGGACGATTGATATAAAAAAAATCATAACAAATTGTGCTAAAAGCTTAATTGTAGTACACTTACAATCTTATGTTAATCAATATTAGATAAATGTAAAAAAATTAATAATGTCATCAAAGTATAAATGAAAATAAAAATTTTATCCTTCAAAGTTTATTTTAGTACTTTTAAACAATAAATAAAAAATTAATTGACATGCACCTTCCAGAACCAGTTAAAACCCAATAGCCACCACTACCAATTTCTATCTCTCACATGCATTTTTTCAAACACCTTATATGCATTGTTAAATATACAAACAATAACTGATCTTTCCTCAAAATAAAATAAAAGAACATATTACAGTGTCACTCTCAACCATTTCATCAAATATAGTTTATCTCAAAATCAATCATAAAACAACAAAGGAAAAAAGGTAAAAGGATAATTGTTAAGTGAGGTATGTATAATTTGCCCATACAATTTTATTTTCTTTCTTTTGAGATTTTTTTCTTTGACTTGGTTTGTGTCGTTGCAGTTAAAGAAGGAAAAGGAGGATTGGTAGGTGATCACTATCAACTGTCATAGTTGATAAGGTTGGTTCAATTTATTTATTTCTCAAAATTATTTGACTATTTGTAATATTTGTATTATACATAGGAAAAACATAATAAATTCCTAAACATGGACTATATGAAAAAGGCTGAAGGTGTTTCAATATGGACTATGGGAATTACTTTAAGACCAAAGTTAACAAAAATAAATTCAAGATTATGCCTTCATCAATAAAATTGATCGTATAATTACATATATATATATATATACATTTGTATATATCTGCAAATACTGATTTAGAGTAACAAACACAATATTGAAACCTGCTGGAAAAAGTGAATCTGAATACCCAATTAATCAAACACAATGCCTAATGGAAACAAACCTGCTGGAAATATACTTGCTTCACCCAAAAAAATTAATACTCAAGAAAAAGAATTAGATACCTAAAAAAAATATTACCAGATTCAGAAGAAACTCAGAAAAATATACTTGGTTTAAAGATAGAAATACTCAAAAAAAATATACTTGCTGGAAATATAGAAAAAGATTCTTCATTCCTTTTGATTTGCTCACCTGAACAGTATACCAGATTCTTTTGGTTTGCTCTCTTGTTGGAAATATACCAGATTCTTCCTTTAATTCTTCATTTTGCAGTGGCTCAATTTGATCGTTGTCAATATTCAAGGGGGTTTGAGGCTGCCACTATTGATGAAGATTGGGATGGCGAAGAGAGAGAGAGAAAGGAAGAGAGAAGATGAAGAGAATAATAGGGCGTTCGGGGTTGGGTTTCTAGCAAGGAGTGGGTCTCTGGAAAGGGTTGGGCTCCGACAGGGAATTAAAGAAGAGCACAGGAATGGGCTCCAATGGATGGAAAGAGAGAGAAAGATGGTCTGTGTTCAAATTTTGAAATTTGGAATAGAGAGACAGAGATTTTGAGATGGAAGGAGTAGGTGTGAGAGAGATACATTTTGAGATATTTTGGAACTTACATTTTGGAACTTACATTTTGGACCATTAGATGTTGATGGTAATTGATCTCAACCATTGAAATGTTCAAATAGGACAAATGAGAGTGAGACATTTTTAGCCATTGGATTGAATCAATCTAATGATCAACATATTGACACATATACATTTTGAGCCTTTGAATTCAAACCAAGCCTTCCATTGTATATAGACTATTGGTATATTTCCAAATTGTGATGTGATGTGAGATGAGGTGATAGACACACCTACCCTGCGTGGGGCTACTTTAATGATAGAAAAATCATATCATGGTTCAGGACTATATAGATATGTCTCTGATTAACCATTATATTAGTGGTAATTTGTTATAAATTAAAAAAATTATTATTATAATTACCTTCAAGTAATTTAATATTTTATTTTGCGGTATTTATGAAATTTATAAGTTAACTTTCATGTTTATAACTTTTTAAATTATTAGTTTAAAAAAATTAAATATATATATATATATATATTTAGGGCAATTTTAATAATTTGTATTTAAAAAAAAGTTAAATCTGATTAAATGAGATTAACTGAATTATGACATACCTTTTCTTGTTATGAAAATATACAAATTTAAAAGTTATAATTAAAACAAATATATAATTTTATTATTAAATATGAAATGAAGTGATATTTAACAATAATTAATACGATATTTATATTATTAATTCAATAATTTAAATTACATTTCTTTTAATTTCAATTTCATAACTAAAAATACAATACGAATATAATACACACACGGATTTCTAATCTTTATGAATAAGAAGGTTTCAAAATATTTGTTTTAAAAATGTATAATTTAATTAATTCTCTTCTCATATTTGTGTAAAAATTGACACTTATAACTACATCATTATAAGTTGGATTATGGGGAAAAAAATTGGGATTTCAAACTTTTTCCATTTGTAAATATCCTACATATTAAAAAATGAAAAAAAAAAAAGAAAAAGAAAGAAATGTGTAGCTTTTTGATATGTGTTTATCAGGTTTGTTTGATGGATATAAATAATTGATGTTTCAATTTAAAAAATTAAAAAGTAAAAAATAAATAAATTGGGATTTTTCGAGATAAAAGAAACCATTTAACTCTTCTATATACTATTAAGATGGACTATTTTAATCACATAAAAAAATAGAAATTATATTGAGATATTATCCCTATATATTATGTTATTATATACAACTGTAGTTGTAACAAATTAACTATAATATATATGAAAGTTATATTAAGCTTTCATTTTCAATTAATTGAATTATAATTAACAAACAAACAAATAGCAGTAATGGTCTAATGGGATAAAAAGAGAATAAAATTAAAGAACACAGTAATATTTAAAAGTTTTAAATTTATCTAGTTATATAAAAATCTAATGTTATAGTAAAATCTTGAATTCTCAATAAATTTTCACATTTTTTATAAAATAAAATGACAAAAAAACATAAAAAATTTGATACCCATTTTTTTAACTTCAATTTTATGGTCTTCACTGAAGAAAACAAAATCCGATCAAAATCCTTGGCGTGGAACGGATATAGATATTTCGATTGCAACCATAATCACTAATAATTCTTCTCTACAATACAAACATGTAAACAAACACAAAAACCTCAGTAAAACCTAAACCAAAACCAAACCAACAATAGATAAAGAAAATCACACAGGAAAAAAATAAAATTAAAAAATAAATAAATTTATAGAGTGTGAAAATGTTACCTCCAACAATTTAAACCTCACCTAACCTAATCCGTTAGCTTCTCTGTCAGTGCACGCGAAGTTTAGGAGTTGGGATGAATAATCAGATTATTCTTTAAATAAGACTTGAAAATTAATTAATTTGTCTCATTACGTGATTTAAAATTTTGATATATATACATTAGAAAAATAGATAATTATATTACTAAATCATAATTTAAATCTAGATATTGTCATATTTTTTTAGATCCATATCTAAATTCTTATCTTTTTTTATTTTTGATTGGTTTCTATTCGGGGTTTTTTTTTTCAATTTATTTAAGATGGAGTTGTTGGTATCTATTTTTTTTAATTTAATTTACCTGTGGTTTCTATTTGTTTTTAATTATTATTATTTAGGTAATGTTATAGACATGAGAGTTTTATTAATTTAAAATATAACGTTAGGAGATATTTTAAAATTAGATTTGTTTAGATAAACTTTAAAGATTTTTAAAATTTAAAATTGGATATTGAGATGCAAAAGAAAGATTTTAACTAAATAAATAAAACTCAAATTTATTAATTTTATCTGTTTGTATATCTGATTTTTAGTTTTTTTTTTTTAATGTTATAATATAATATATGAGATATAGATAGATATCTATAACTTTCATAAAAAGTATTATTTGATTTTTTGGGGAAGAGAGAAGGAATTCAAGTTTCAATATTTTTTTAAGATCCATATCTAAATTCTTATCTTTTTATTTTTATTTTTGTATGGTTTCTATTCGGATTTTTTTTTTTTCAATTTATTTAAGATGGAGTTATGGATATCTATTTTTTTTAATTTAATTTATCTGTGGTTTCTATTTGTTTTTAATTATAAGTGTTTAGGTAAGTTATGATGTGAGTTAGATATGTTACAGACATGTGAGTTTTATTGATTTAAAATATAATGATGGGAGATATTTTCAAATTAGATTTGTTTAGATAAACTTTAAAGATTTTTAAAATTTAAAATTGGATATTGAGATGCAAAAGAAAGATTTTAATTGAATAAATAAAAATCTAATTTATTAATTTTATCTATTTGTTTATCTGATTTTTAGTTTTTTTTTTTTTTTGTTATGTTATAATATAATATATAAGATATAGATAGATATCTACAACTTTCATAAAAAATATTGTCTGATTTTTTTGAGAAGAGAAAATGAATGCAAGTTTTAATATTTTTTTTTAAATTCATATCTAAATTCTTATCTTTTTTTATTATTTTTGTGTGGTTTCTATTCGGGTATTTTTTTTTTTTTTTTCAATTTATTTATGATGGAGTTGTGGGTATCTATTTCTTTTAATTTAATTTATCTGTGGTTTCTGTTTGTTTTTAATTATTATTATTTAGGTAAGTTATTGTTGGCTTTTTGACTTTTCGAAGGGTATTTTTGTAAATGCGAGTGTGCCAGCAAGGATCAATCAATCCTTATAGAAATTATAATTGCCAACCAATTATCAGACGATTGTGTTTTAGTTCTTTCAGCCTCAATGAAGAAGACTTTTACTGGTGGCTTGACTTAGGAGAAATTAAGAGAAATAATAGTTAATATGAAGAACAATCGAAGTATTTTATTAAAATGAACATTTACAATAGTCCAAACTTAGCCTCGAAGAGATTTACAGCAACAGTCTACTTGAATCTACTTGAAACTACTCCTATGAATCGAAGTGCAGTGCGGGTATTTAAAGTGCAGGTATTTAAAGAACAGATATTTAAAGTGCAGGAATTTAAAGTACAAAAAATGTAAAACTGGAAAGGAAAATATGAAGTAAAGACTGGTTTGTATGATCTGAGTCTGGGGGCCTTTTCTGAGGGCTTCCCTGCTATTTATACTTGTCAAAGATGACCTTCGAACTGCACTTCAAACCGTCGAACTAATCCTCCATGATCGCTGATCATGCTGCCTTAGAAGTAGTCCCACTATGCCATCTCTTGCAGTTGAGCTTCCCTCCTGTATTTGAATTTGAATATGAGTAACCGTTGAAGCCACGTCACTTTGTATCTCTTTACTGATCTAGTGCTACTCAGATCACGTGAGAACCAATGTTCATTGCCACGTGTTCGATCAGGATCGAAGACTTGAATTATCTTCCCATAATACCCTTATTCTGCCATGTGTCAAACTGTGATTTGGCTTTTACAAAATATGTAGCCAACATTACCCCTCGCACTAATATACCCAATACTTGGAGATATTAATGGATCAAAAGCTTTTCCCGCGTTTTTGGAACGTGCATGGAATCCATCTTCAGGAAACACAACCGTCACCTATTTGGTGATCGTTTGCATTAACTCTCAACTTGTTGAACATTCCAATACCTTTAGCATTCGAACGGACTATGGCTCAATCAACTTCTCACTCTATTGATCAAGCATACGAAAAGCCATTGAGTAATGTTGTTTCCCCTCGAAAGAATCTCCACGCATTCATTAGCCACCTTTACCCACCCTTCTATCTTCTGGTCATGGAGGCTTTTGCAGATTATCAACCTTTGGACTGCAAACACATTGCCCTTAATCCTTTGGTTTACAAATTTACAGATACAAGAAGTTCTTTCTCTAAACTCCCCTTGTACTTTGAACGAACTATTCTCAAGCCTCTGCTTCAACAAGTTGCAAATATGGACTTGGGAAGTTCTTCTTCACAAACCTCTGCTTGGGATAAAGCTACCACTTCTTCATCTTCTGGGGTTTCCGGATGGACAAACTGGTCAGCACCTGAGTCCTAGGACTTGAGGGAACGAATCAATCACCATTTTGTTGAGTTCACTGACCCTTTAGATTTTCCTTCTTACGCTCAAAGCTCGGTGGTCTATCCTTATGTGCCCATTGACCTTTGACGTAGTTTGGAGGAGAATCTGCTTGTGGCTTGGTACACATCCTCTATGCCCACAAAGATAATGCACACTGCCTGGCGTCTGGAAGAATCACAAGGGTACAGCCCTTCATTTTTAGCCAAGAAGGCGAAGATTTGCTCTTCTGACTGGCTTGACTACATTAATGCCTTTGTTCCTTCCGCTCCCGTGCCATCTCTCCTAACAGAAGCATCCACTTCTTCTTCTCCATCTTCTGAAATTGAAGCATCCACACCTTCTTCTCCACCTTCTGGACTAGAAGCATCCACACCTTCTCCATCTTCTGAAGCAGAACCATCTACTCCTTCTCCTCCTCCCACTCTTTCCTGGACAGAGAAATTAAGGCTTGCCCTTCCCATGGACAAAATCTTTCTACCTTACAAACCTCCATTATCCCCAACTCCAGCTGAGCGGAAACAAGCTCAGCTTCTGCTTGCGGCTTTCTCTCACTTGCCTTTCAATGTTCTTGAGGATGACATCCCTCTCAAGAACTTTCGATGGGCTTGTGATATTCTGACTAGGGGCCATGTCCTTAATTCCATTGCCCAAGCAGAACTTCACATGTTCCTGGACCAACTTCCGGTACTCCTCCACTGGCATCGAAATTCCAAGGTCACCATCCAATCTTTGGATCAACTTTCATCTCTCCGAATTCATGCCCAGTACGAAGCAGAGAACTTCATCGAAGATTTCGATGACTTCAAAAATAAAGATTCTGCGTATTGGGATGATTTGGTTATAGATGAGTTGAAACAAAAATTGAGGGAAGAGGCTTTCGAAATAAAAGCTGAGGAGCTCTACTATGAAGCGAGAGCACACCAACTTATGCAGCCAACATTAGAGGAGATAGAAGATATAATAAAGAAAGAACAAACATTCATTGATCATTGTTGGACAAAGTTTCATGATCTTGTTATTTATTCTATTCCTTATTTTTATGAGCTTGAATTTGTACCAAAATAGGGTTACTTAATGTAATTGTCTTGGCTTCAATACAAACAAAGTCCTTCTGTATTTGACATTGTTTAACTCTACTTCCTTTTGCTTTTAAAAGCCAACTCATAGCTTCGAATTGAACAATCTCATCCTTCGAATCTGGACTCAATTGTTTAATGAAACGCTAAAAGAACCAACATGTCTTTTTTCCAATTTATGGAGTATAGTTAACAATTCTGGCTGATATCATCTTGGAGTTAATGCTTTGAATTTTATCAACATTACCCCTCAAAACTAACTATAACCAATATATGGTCATGGTTAATATAGCCAATCAATTTCAAATTGACTATTTTGCTTCGAAGAGTAATCCACACTGTTTTTGGTTCGAAAAGTAATTCCTTCTTATATATATAAAAACCAACGATTGGTTTTAATGCTTCGAACAGTGCTCATCCTTAAAGGATCCAAGGAGTTACTCCAAAGGTCGTTACTTTGATTAATAACCCTCAAACAGGTCTTTAAACCCTTTGAAGTAGACCAATATTCGAGCATTCTAGCATTTTTAAGCGTGTAGTACGCTTCGAAGCCGACTTATGTATTTCGAAGCCGTTGTTATTTGATTTTTTGGCGCCAAAATCTCATTTCGAAGCCAAATATCTTGCTTCGAAGCTGGCGTCAACATCCGGAATGTGCTTTTCCCTCCAAAACTATCAATATTGGAAGAGACTCCTCGTATTCGTACTTTTAGTACTTAACGACTTATGCAATATATTTCCAGACACAAAAAGCTTTTCTTTAAAACCCTCTTGCTTCGCGTTTCTGAAATCACTTGCTCTTTCAACACACAAACCCTACCAATCTTCTGTTAACCCTCTCTTTTTTACTACTTGCTATTAATGGATCCTTCTTCACTGAAAGTGCCTGCTGGCGATCATCTCAGCCCTACCATGGCTCTGAAGAAATGTATTGATAAAGAAATTGCCAAACTCACGACTGGTGGACCAAGCAACATAGATGGGCATCTCTTCGTTCCTCGCCACAGCAACAAGCAAGAGTATGTTCTTGATCCTATTTTTCGGGAAGCTCCTACTGAACTCGCAACTCTATATCCTCGCTTGGAGGACCATTTCCTTCTCTATGAAGGAGGGCTTGATTAGCGGAACTGGAGAATGAATCGTCCTCACCGTTGCTGGCCGACATTGAGGACTGAATAGGAAGAATGGTATGACAGAGTGGTGCCTGCGAGAGAAGATGACCTGCAAGAGCTTTGTGTCCTCGATGCCCTTCGTCTTTCCAGGTTCATTATTCTTGAGGACCCTTTTTTTATTCCTACTGCCTTATGCTTCTGGAATATGGTTTTTAATTTCTTCCAATTTCAGTGTGGCATGATGGCCCCCACCGTTCTTAATATTTGCCATCTCTTAGAGCTTTCACCCCATGGTTCTCCCTTTACTCCCAACTACCCGGACCTTCCTGTCAAATTTTCTCTTCCAGCCCTAAACTCCTCTTATAGTGACTTCGTAAAGGCTGAAAATAAAAGGGAAGGTCCTGTGAGGGACAGAGAATTATTTTCCTTTATCTTATACTGGTTATGCAAATTCCTCTTTTGCACTTCATCTCAGAGGATTATGCCTGAGTTTGCTCCTCTTGCGAAGGCACTTGTCATGAAAAAACACATAGCTCTTGCCCCCTATCTTTTAGGTCATATCTACAAAGCTTGTTCCCAATTTTGCGAAAAACCTCTTGATGCTAACCAATGAGGTCCCCTCTGGATGCTTCAACTCTGGCTCTTCGCCTATTTCACTGATCTACATCCCAAGTGTCTAAGATTCCTTGTTCAGGATCCTAGTACTTACGGGGAAAAGTATGCTAGGATTACCTTTTATCCTGCTTTCTTCGCTTACTACTTTACCTTCTTTTACCAACTCCCTATCTCTCCATCTGCCTCCTTCTTCTGTCCTTTCGAAGCCAATAAAGGACCAACTTGGCTGCAAACTTTTTTGGCCGATAAAGAATGCTCCACTTCTCCTCATAAAGATATGTGGGCCTCTATACTACTACCAAGAGAATTGTTCATGGGCAGTTTACACCCTCGAGCCTACAAATGCATATCTGAGGTGTACTGTCCTTATTAATTTGCCAGACAATTTGGACTTACTCAAGGGATACCAGTTCCTCTTTGCAGTCTCTCGAATGTCCACCTCACTGCAAGAGATTTGAAAATACCCAAATCCAGACTAGAGACGGCAATTCTCAAACTGCTGAAGGACTTGAATGAGTTCCAATTTGTCCCCTTTCTTCCGTATGGCTTGGTCTTGAAAAGATTCCAGAACTGGTGGACAGTCAATATGGAAGTGCGCCTATCTGTACACCCCCATGACTTGCTGGTAGGATTGGGAGTGCTTTCGAAGGCTAAGTCAGCGACAACTAGGAACGTTCCCCCTCTTTCTGAAGTTGCTACAATTACTCCTGCAGCTTCTCCCCCTCCAGCTAGAGTTACCAGAGCTGCTTCGAAAAAGGGTAAATACTTTCAGATTCTCTCTTTTTTTTCTTTTGAATCTTTTGTTTGTTCCCTTTATACTTATGTTCTTTGGTGCAGGGTCCCCGCAAGAAGAATCTCCTAAGAGAGTTGAAACTTTAGCTACTCTAAAAAAGAAACAACAACAGAAACAAAAAATGAAGCTGATCCTCCCTTCTGAGGAATCTGAATCTTTGGGAGAAGAAGAGGTCGAACAAGAGCAAGAAGTGCCCTTACAAAGAACAAAGAAACAAAAGGTGGCTGCCTCCCTTTCTGATATAATTGAGCATCCTTCTCTCGAGGTAACCACTATGGTAATGGAGAAAGAACTAACCTCTGAAAAATCTGAACCCCAAATTGAAGAGAGGGAGATCGAAAAGGAACCAGTAGTATCACCACCAAGGAGGAAGAGGAAGAAGGTGACTGTTTCTGCTGCTGACTTGGGTGAGGACCCGCTTCATGAAGCAGCTGCCAAAACAGTAGAACAGGAACATTCCAAGGCAATAATCGTTTTTGAGAAATTTGAGAGGCGACAACAACAGTTTCTGAGAGATGAAGCTGCGGATGCATTACAAAGAGAAGCTGCACGAAGACAACAAACTATCGAGCATTATTCCCTTCGCAGCTCTCCCATCAGTGCCAACACTTCTGAAACAAGTAATTTCTTTCATATTTCTGCTGTTTTTCCTTCATCAGCTTTTAATACTGAATTTTGACAGTCCTTTGTATTTTTTCCTCTTGCAGCAACAGCTACTGCATTTATCTTTCCAGCGAGGCCTCCCTCGATTTCAGTTGAAGTTGACCAAATGCCACATGTGAAAACCATCCCAATCATGCTCCCACTCTCCAAGCCTATATTCGATGTATCTTCTTTGAGTCCAAACATCCCTACATCTCTTTTCCTTGGCTTAGAACCATATCTCCCTTTTTTGACTTTTGATCTGCCTCAGTTTACTTCTTCTTCGAGCCTTGCTCTTCCTCCTTTCTTCTCAGAAATTCCAAATGCTACTCCATTCCCAATGGCAGTTGATTCTTCCATAGAGGGTGCTGGTAGTTCTCCAATTCATGGTTTATCACCTGTGCCTACTTCCAGCCCCTCTTCACTTGATTCGTTGGTGGCTAAGACCATAGAGGCTGCCAAAGATGCTCCATCCATTTCTCCCATCCCTATGCAGTCCTCTGTGTCCTCCACCACAACACTCTCTATGCCCTTCATGTCCAGGGATGAGGTAGACATCTTCGAAGGAACATTAGCTAGAGCCTTCGACATACTTTTTACCTCTCCAACATTTAGTGCTGAAGCTGAGCCATTAGTTTTTGGCTGACTCCTTACTGGAAATCTTTGAGAGTCTTCCTTCCTCCAGCAGCAAGCCTTCTACACCTTCAATAGATTTGGACATATGCCTGGAACTGCTGACTTCTTTTTCGAGGATCCCCTTCGAGGCTCTACAAAGGCCTATCATCAGGAATGGGTTCCTTCAATGCTGTACCATTGCTGAGCAGTCTGGCATGAATGTCTCAAGTCATCTATCCCAGGCTGCAGCTACTATTGATTTCTATCTCAACATTTGTCATGCTGCTAAGACTGCGGATGAGAGACTAGCTAGGGACCAAAGTTTTGTTTCCCAAGTGCACACCGAGGTATCAACGCTCAAGGAACAACACTCTTCTGCCTCTCACTTTCGAGTCCAACTGCTGGAGAAGAAAGCTCAGCTTGAAGAGGAGCTGGCCGCAGTAAACCAAGCCTTGGTTAGAACTGATACCAAATTGCACATCACCAACCAAGAGCTGGCTGATCGAAAAGAAGACATGGCTGCAGCTATTCAATTGTTTCCATCACTTAGTAATAGAAAATCCACTATACAAAAACAATTAAGACATTGTAATGATTTCTGGGCCAATCTGTGACACAATGTATTTAATTCTTTATAAAAGAACAAATTTTGTCTATCATTTTAGCAGTCTTATGTTTTGTGCTTAATGTTTATTTTACTCCTTGTGTTTCCCAAATGGTTGGAAAATAAGGCTTTAAATATCTGCCATTAATCTTTTTGGGATGTACATAGCCATTCAAATTTCTCAAATGGTATGCTCCAAAAGGCAGAACTCTATGAATTTGATATGGTCCTTCCCAGTTAGGTGACCATTTGCCAAACTTATGGCTTTTAATTCCTATTGGGAGTATTGTCTTCCATACCAAATCACCTTCATCAAAGCCAATGTGTTTGACCTTCTTGTTGTAATTCTTAGCTGTTTTCTTCTTTTAGAAAAGAATACTATTTAATGCCAATATCCTGGCTTCATCTATGCTTTCTAACTCCAAGCACATACTTTGATGGTATTGTTCAGAATCTAACTGATTTTGGCATCTTACCCTCAAAGATTTAACATTAATTTCCACAGGTAGAACTGCATCATGCCCATATACTACGGCATAAGGAGTAACTCCTATGCTTGACCTTGGGGAGGTTCTGTAAGCCCACAAAACATCCAACAAAAGGTTATGCCAATCCCTAGGATTATCCTCCACAACCTTTTGTATACCTTTTTTCAAGGATTTATTGGATGATTCAGCTTGACCATTGGCTTGCGCATAATAGGGTGTGGAATTAACAAGGCTAATTCCAAATTCTGCCACAAAGGACTTCACCATTCTCCCATCGAACACAGTCCCATTATCTACAGTAATGATTTGTGGGATGCCAAATCTATAGATCAAGTCTTTAATGAACCCAATGACCTCTGTTTGGTCTACAGCCTTATATGGTTTCGTTTCGACCCACTTAGTGAAGTAGTCAGTGGCCACTAGAATGAAACAATGATGCTTCGAAGAAGGTGGGTGTATTTTTCCCATCATATCCATGGCCCACCCTCTGAATGGCCAAAGCTTCACTACTGCATGTAGGTCAGTTATGGGCACATGCCTTATTGTACTATGTTTTTGACATGCCTGGCAACCCTTTGCATATTCTATGCAGTCTTTAAGGATAGTTGGCCAATAGTAGGAATGCCTTCGAAGCAACCATCTCATCTTCACACTAGTTTGATGAGCACCACAAATGCCTTCATGAACCTCAGCCATAGCTGTTAATGCTTCTTTTGGGCCTAGACATTCCAGCAATAAGCCATCTCCCCCCCTTTTATAGAGAGCATTACCATATACTATATATTGCATGGATTGCAATTTGACCCTTCTGCTGGCCTTCGAAGATGGACCAGCCAAATACTGCATTATTAGATGTCTCCAATCTTGTTCTTGTAAGTCATTATGATTGACTTCCAAGATCACATTCCTTTTATTCAAAGGTTGTATTAATCTCTGATATGTTGTTTGGCTTATGTCCCTTTGGGTATTATCCCTTCTCTTGAAGTTCGAAGCTTTTTGAGCCACATCATTAGCTCTATTATTCAAGAATCTTGGAACATGGGTTACATTTGCTATTTGAAACTGAGAAAGCAGATGTAATGCAACAACATAATATGGTAGGATACTTATGCTTTGACACTTGAAAATCCCTTTTACTTGGTTAACCACCAATTGAGAGTCCCCAAATATGTCAACTGCATGTACTTGTAATCCAATGAGGATTTCTAGTCCTACTATTAAGGCTTCATATTCGGCCTGGTTATTGGAACAGGTGGCTTCATCCACTCTAAAACCATGTGTGGTTTCTACCCCTTGTGGAGATTTAATCACAACACCAATTCCAATTAAGCCATTGGCTTTCAATCTATCAAACCACATCTGCCATGGCTCAACATTAGCCATACCAAGCTCCATTATCTCTTGGCTTTCTGTTTGAGATGGATGATCTGCCAGAAAATTGGCTAAAACTTGCCCTTTTACTGCTCATTGAGGGACATATTCTAAATGAAATTCCGATAAGGCTAGTATCCACTTGCCAATTCTTCCCCTCAACATAGGTCTAGATAACATGTATTTAACCAAATCTGTGGTTGCAATTACCAAGACAGTTGTAGGTAAAAGATAAATCTTAATTTCATTGCAGCAAAATACAAAGCAAGACACAACTTTTCAACAGCTGAATATTTACATTCACAAGGATTTAAAAACCTACTAAGGTAATAAATAGCTTGCTCTTTGCCTTCTTCGTTGTCTTGGGCTAAGAAAGCTCCCAATGAATCTTCTGCTGCAGCTATGTACAACTTCAAAGGCTTGTTCCCCTTTGGTGGCATCAGAACTGGAGGGTTGGCCAAGTAGGCTTTGATACCTTCGAAAGCACTTTGATGCTCTGCTGTCCACACAAATTCCTCTTCATCTTTCAGCCTTAACAAGGAAGAAAATACTTTAGTTTTCCCTGCAATGTTAGAAATGAACCTTCGAAGAAAGTTAATCTACCCCAGGAACCTTTGTAATTCTTTCTTACTTGATGGAGGCCTAGCTTCAATGATGGCTTTAGCTTTATTCTGATCAATCTATATTCCTTTCTTGTGCACTACATAACCCAAGAAGTTTCCAGATGATACACCAAAAGCACACTTAAGAGGATTAAGTTTCAACTTGAACTTCTTCATTCTTTCGAAAGCTGCTTCTAAATGAAACAAATGCTCCTCTATGGACTGGGATTTCACCACAATGTCATCAATATAACATTCTAGATATCCTCCAATGAGATCATGAAATATAGTGTTCATAGCCCTCTGATATGTAGCCCCAGCATTCTTCAGACCAAATGGCATTTTAACCCATTTGAAGGTGCCAATATTCCCAGGACATCTGAATGCTGTCTTGTGGATATCTTCCTCTGCAATGCATATTTGGTTATAACCAGAGTGGCCATCCATCATCGATAAAACTTGATGCCCTGTTGAACTGTCTACCAGCAGATCCACTATAGGCATAGGGTATTCATCTTTAGGAGTTGCTAGATTTAAGTTTCTGAAATCAATGCATACCCTCATTTTGCCATTCTTCTTAACTACAGGCACAATATTAGATAGCCATTCAACATACCTGGCTGTCCTAATAAAGTCTGCATTGAGTAGTCTAAGAATTTCTTCCTTGACCTTCTGAATTACTTCTGGACTCATCCTTCTTGGTTTCTGCTTGTATGGCTTGAAATTAGGCTTCATAGGGAGCCTATGTTTCACCAATGATCTATCCAATCCTGGTAGTTCATTATAAGACCATGCAAAGCAATCTTTGTATTTCTTTAGAACAACCAATAACTTGTCTCTGTCCAGAACATTCAAGCAAGTACTTATATAGGTGGGCTGCTGCATAGAACCTTCCCCTAAATTCACTTCTTCTAAGGGGTCTTGTGTCTGAGAACTCATTGAAGCTTCTTCTTTGGTTTCTTCAACCTTCGAAGCAACCTTTTCGCCTTGTTCTGCTCCTAGGTTCTTTAATTCGACATCTCTGCCCTCTTCCTCATAGACAAAATCTGTCCATAAGGCGTCTTCTTCTTGTATCTCCTGGACTTTTGTTTCAATGTCCAATGCACAGTATTTCCCAAGGGTCAAACTTCTGACCTGTTGCTGCTCTTGTTTACAGCCAATTATCATGGCCTCTCTCTCTTGCTTCTGTACTTTCTGGACTATTGCTTTTACGTCCAATGATGAGAATTTAATCAAAGCCAAGGACTTGGCTTCTCGTTCTTCACTTCTTTGCCTATAACCAGGCATCATTGTCATCTTTCACGACAACCTCTTCATCAGCACTTTCTTGGACTAAGTGCTTCAGGTGTGTTACTTCCTCATCAGCCGTCACTTCGGCTGAGCCATCAGCTTTCCTCAGTATACTGAGTGGTGTCACTCCCTCAATATACAACTTGGCCTCTGCAAAGTCTGCACAGGCTATGAAGGGTTGAGGATCTGCATCAATCTCCTCTGTCTCTCCGTTGCCCAGAGCCATCATGATTTTTTGATGCAAAGAGGAAGGCACACATTTGTTAGTATGAATCCAATCTCTCCCAAGTAAAGCATTATATTTAGCATTGCTGTCGATTACGAAGAATGCTATCATGCAGTCCCTGGTTCCCACACTCAAGTTAATAGGCAGAATCCCTTGAGCCATCTGTTTATCTCCAGCAAAGCCAGCGATGGTTGTGCTGGTTGGGATCAACCTGGGATTCTTTTTCCCTAGTTTCTTCAAAGAAGATTTCGGTAATAAGTTCACCGCTGCCCCATTGTCTATTAGGACTCGGTTTAGCTGTATCCCATCAAAGAAAGCCTTGATGTACAAAGGCTTGACATGTTGGGTCATGGAATTCGAGGGATATTCAAAAGGATATGAGAGGTTGATGCTCACCTCTTCCTCGCTTTCACACTCAGTTTCCATTGGAGTAGCCATTTCAGGAGCATCCTATACCATACTCACTTGTGACTCTTCACTGGAGACAGGAATTGGATCCATGTCTTGGTCACCTTGGTCCTCATTTCCAGCCTGGAATTCATGAGGTAGTATGTGTACCATATTGACTGATACAGGGGGAAATGAGCCAAACTGGATGGCTGGCTGTACCTTCTTCCCCTCTTGGCTACCTTGCTCAGTGTCTTCAGCAGCATCCTCTATGCTGCGCTCTGGTACTTCATTGATAACTGATCCCTTTGAAGGATCCTTCTCAACTGGTTCTTCAGTCAAAAATGTTTGTTCAGCCATGAAGGCTTCGAACATTTCTTCTTCTGTCATTTTCTTCTTTTGGCTCATGCCAATCTCTTCATCCGTTTCGCTATCACTTTCCATCAGAACCTTCTCCAGCCCTGCCAAACTAGACTTCTCCCTGGCCTTCAGTTTAGAATGAACTTGGGCCAATTGTTTTCTGCTACAAACCACTTTACTTTGTAGAGTCGGTTTTGAAGTATGGTCTGACTTCGAAGTTTTCTTTCCTTCTGTCTTGACCTGTGAAGAACTCTCTCCACTTTTTTTCAAATCTTGCTAGTACTGGGTGTACCTGCGTTGAATCTTCATCCTTTGTGATCTGGAAATAACTGGAACCATATTTGGTTCCTTTGTCTTTGGGTGTTTCAGCAATACCCAGTTGTTTGGAGCCACCAAAGGAGGCTTGACCATCCTGCCTGGGATTCCAACATCTCTCCTGGCAGACACTTCCCTAGGTTTGTTTTGCATTACAAACCAATCTGGAACTCCAGGTACCCAAGAGCTTACTGATTCAGATGTTGAATCACCTTTTTCCACCTTCGAAGCCATCTTCGAAACTGGCCATGGAGGTAAGTGCTTGGTTCTGGTCTCATACTTCGAGCTTGATTCTGGCCTTTGATGGAGGTGGCCATTTTACATTACGTGTGAGGTTGGTGCAGGGGCCAATCTCTGGCTTTAGTCCCATAACCTGAACTCCTCTCCAATCTTCTTTCAGAATGTTTGCTCTCCATTCTGTAGTAGTTAAGTGGCTTAGACTCATACAAGGGCCTCTTGCCTTTAGCATGTATTCTGTCAACTGCAGGCTCAACCACTAATGGTCGCTGCCTATCACTAGCCGGGTACGACCTTTTTTTGTACGCGTTGGTTGATTTAGGACGTCTCTGAACATCCCTATAGTATTGCTTCCCATCAATTGGAAGCCCCTTCAACCATTTGTAGCTTAGTCTGCATCTGGGACACATCCTCTGCATTACAGCTGCTTCCAAGGAATCATCATCCAGTACTTCTTCATCAGAGTGTTCCTTCTGATGTGAGAAACCTTGTCCAATAACTGGTGGGTTTCTAGTCTCCTTCTTGGCAGTTGTCTGGTTGGCAATATGCATTTGCACATTGACCTCTTTCAATTCCTGCAGAGATAGATTCTGAAAGTTTGGTACAACCACATTAGCCGCACTTTCTCCAACTTCTGGAAACGGGTTACTGTCAATTCCCATGGCTTTTTCTGTCTTGGCTGGGAACTTCAAACTTCCTTTCCGAATTTGCTCTTGGATCCTGTCTCGAAAAACAATGCAGTTTTTAGTCGAGTGAGACCAAGAATTATGCCATTTACAGTATACTTTTCCTTTAAGTTCATCTGGAGATGGCAGTTTTACTCCTTTTGGTAACTTAAGGAAATTGGCTGCAAGCAAATGATCAAAAATGTCATCTGCTTGTATTAAATCGAAAGAGTACTTTCTGTGAAAGTCTTTCTTTTTAAACTGTTGGTCGATGGTTGTATCCTTATGAATTAATGCTTCACAGATTACAGGTTCTTTGCCCACAATCTCTGCTACATCGATCTCATAATTGGGATCTCTATAATATGTCTTATACGAAGCATTATTTCGATCTTGTTCCTCCTCTAGTAATGTTTCATATCGAGACACCTTATAGGTTAATTCGACCAAATCCACGATTGATTGAGTCAAACTTCTTTCGAAGCCTGAACTCTAAACTGTTTTGAGCCAATCTTACAAATTCTGGCTTTAGAAGGATGACTCTACATTTATTTCGAGCCCTTTTAAATCTGGCAATAAACTGAGTAGCCTTTTCTTCAGGCCTTTGACTCAATCTTGCCAAGTCTGCCATGGACACCTCTAGCTCCGATTGGAAGAATTGGGCATGAAATGCCTCTTCCATTTGTTGCCAAGTTTGAATGGAGCCAGGTGTAAGGTTGATATACCATACAAATGCTCCCCCAGTTAAAGAATTTGGAAATAATCTCAGTTTTATGTAGTCATGATTAGTGAATTCACCACATTGAGCAGCGAATCTAGCAATGTGCTCTACTGTTGATTGATTTCCAATTCCATAGAATAAGGTAAAATCTGGTATTCTGAATCCTCTTGGATATTCATGTACCCTATCTACCCATTCTGGGTATGGTTTTCCGTATACAGGAGTCTGGACCCCCCGAGCCATCGGTCCATACATCTCCCTAACAATATCAGCAATTTGGTCCCTAGGGACCATATTTTGTGCTTGCTGAACCACTACTGGAGGGACAAACACAGGGTTTGGTGGACAAACTTGCGCCTATGGTCCTCTTGGTCCATAAGGTGGTACATTTAGGACTGGTTGCCCCTGTGGTGCAGGTTGCTGTTGGGGGTATGGGTAACCCCTTTGAGCCTGTCCTGCGAAAGGATCTGTGAAAGGTGCTGGAACAAGTATTGTGTCCCTTCTATTTGTGGGAAAACCTTCCAACCCCCCGGGTATAAATTCGAATAAGGGATTATTATACCCCCTAGTGCCAGGTATGGCTTCGAACATGGGATTTGCCACCATTCTTATGCCAGTTTCTTGTACTTGGCCAGATCCACCAACTTGTGTGACTTCATTGTTGAGTACTGAGGCATTTTGGCCTACTACAGGCCTTGAAATGGGTTCATACCAAGACTGAGGCGATGGTCTTTCATAGTTCTGAGTACTAGTCTGACTATTAGATTGTCCATTAACTTGCATAGGCTGTTTTTCTCTAGCCAATCTTTGCTGAGGGACATTTAAAATTTCCTCTGTGTGCCTTGTATTTGTTGGTTGGTGGTTATTCATTCGATCTAAAAAGGATGTTGCCCACCTTTCCATTGTGTTCATTAATTGTTGTCTCATAGCATCTACCAAGCCATCCCATGGATTTGTTGGCTGAGTAGATGGAACGGTGGATGGTCCAATTCCTTGGTTTCGTCCAATATTATGAACATATGGTTCTTGACCAGAAGTACTGGTCTGTTCGACCAAAGGTTCTGATAGCATAGAAGTCTCCACAGGATGTGTTACCACATTCTCCTCTGGATTAAGTATCTCTACCTCTCCTTCTACGCCTTCTTCCAAGCGTTCATTTTCTCCTTGTCGTCTTCGTCTAGCCATTTTAACAAGTCCCACTGGGCGTGCCAAAAATATATGTTGGCTTTTTGGCTTTTCGAAGGGTATTTTTGTAAATGCGAGCGTGCCAGCAAGGATCAATCAGTCCTTACAGAAATTATAATTGCCAACCAATTATCAGACGATTGTGTTTTAGTTCTTTCAGCCTCAATGAAGAGGACTTTTACTGGTGGCTTGACTTAGGAGAAATTAAGAGAAATAACAGTTAATATGAAGAACAATCGAAGTATTTCATTAAAATGAACACTTACAATAGTCCAAACTCAGCCTCGAAGAGGTTTACAGCAACAGTCTACTTGAATCTACTTGAAACTACTCCTATGAATCGAAGTGCAGTGCGGGTATTTAAAGTGCAGGTATTTAAAGAACAGGTATTTAAAGTGCAGGAATTTAAAGTGCAGGAATTTTAAGTACAAGAAATGTAAAACTGGAAAGGAAAATATGAAGTAAAAACTGGTTTGTATGATCTGAGTCTGGGGGCCTTTTCTGAGGGCTTCCCTACTATTTATACTTGTCAAAGATGACCTTCGAACTGCACTTCAAACCGTCGAACTAATCCTCCATGATCGCTGATCATGCTGCCTTAAAAGTAGTTCCACTATGCCATCTCTTGCAGTTGAGCTTCCCTCCTGTATTTGAATTTGAATATGAGTAACCGTTGAAGCCATGTCACTTTGTATCTCTTTACTGATCTAGTGCTACTCAGATCACGTGAGAACCAATGTTCATTGCCACGTGTTCAATCAGGATCGAAGACTTGAATTATCTTCCCATAATACCCTTATTCTGCCACGTGTCAAACTGTGATTTGGCTTTTACAAAATATGTAGCCAACAGTTATGATGTGAGTTAGATATGTGATAGACATGTGAATTTTATTGATTTAAAGTTTATTTAGATAAACTTTAAAAAAAAATTTTGTTATGTTATAATATAATATATAAGATATAAATAGATATCTACAATTTTAATAAAAAAATATTATCTAATTTTTTGAGGAAGAGAAAAGGAATGTAAGTTTTAATTTTTTTTTTTGAAAATTGGTGAGAGAGATTAGAAGAGATTATGAAATATTTTTGTTATTAAATAAATAAATCAGTCAATAGTTTTTTAAATCTATTTTGTAAATTAAAAAATCAATAATTTTAGAAAATTGATTAATTTGTCCCATTTAGTGATTTAAAATTTTGATAGATATACATAATTATATTACTAAATCATAATTCAAATTTAGATGTTATATCTTTTTGAGATTTATAGCTAAATTCTTATCTTCTTTTATTTTTGTGTGTAACCATAGCGTATGAGAGAAATTGAAAAGCGTGTTGCAATAATTATGAGAGAAGTTAAAAGGGATTGCGGGTTGGGAGAAGTCAATAAATGCTGAGGTTAGGTTAGGAGAAGTCAATAAATGTTGAGTTTTTTTTTTTTTTTAAATCAAAAAATTAGAAAATTAAGATTTTGATATTGGAACTCTCACAAAACTTGTAGATTATCAATCCCTTTTTCCTTATATAATATATAGATAGATAGATATAGATATCATTTTTTTTTTAAATGATATATTCTTTTAATTTAAAAGTTTTAAAAGGGCACTAATGATGTCAAAAATAAATAATAAAAAAATCAAGACAAAACATGCTAGTAGAACTCTTAATTTAGAATTCTCAATTTTTTTTTATAATTTTTTTTAGATTGTATAATTGCTTAATATAAAATTATAAGTTTTACTCTCTCAATCAATTATTATTTACCTAGAAGAGCACGTGGCCTGTGCCCAAAATCACCAAATAACTTCTCTTAGGCCCTCATTTGTTTTGGGTTATAGGGAGAAGATTGGGATTCATAGTGAGGTGAGACCCACTAATATCATATTTGTTTTGAGAGATAGAGTGGGAATTCGTAATCCGCTCCGGACTGCAAATCTCCTCAGAGAGGGAATTAGGATAAGCCATGTAATATTAGAAATTAGTTTGCCAGACTATTTTTTTTAATTTTGTACATGTTAGGTATTTTTTAAAACATTAATATTTAATTTTTTTATATTTTTTATTAAATAAAAATCATTGTTTTATTTTATTTTTTATTTTTTTTTTGGAAATTTTTATTTTTTACATGTTAGACATTTTTTTTAGAACATTAATATTCAATATTTTTATATTTTTTATTTGTTTTATTATTTTATATAAAAATAATTTAACAATTCATACATTAACAACTATTATCAAAATAAATATAATTTTACTTAATCTCCTCACTATAAATCACTTATATATTACCCCCGAAAACAAATGAGCGTTAATGATATAGAGCACCACGAGGAGGTCAAGTATCTATTGCAATTTATATGCTTCAATGCCTTCTAATCTCCAATCCAATACTTTCCTCAGCTAGTGGACGGAAATAATTTTTTTATTATTTTTTATTTAAGAAGTGAATACGGAGTATTTCACTTTTTACTTAAACTTTAACTATAAATTTTTATTTTCTTTTTTAAAGATTTTCTTCCATACTGTTTTTTCTCAAAAATTAAATAATTTTTATTTATTAATAAATATTTAATTTTCAAACTTTTGTTAAATATATTTAAGATAAATTACACTTACCTCTCCTGACATTTTTGACAATTACGGAAATCTCTCTTGTGGTTTTAGTTGGATGTGAAAATAATCATATTATCCTTTAATTTGCACATCAAAAGATGAAAATATTCATAAACCAACTCATTCATTATTAACATGGGTAAATTATGCTTACCTCTCCTAAGATTTTGTATATATATTATTAAAGACTCATACATATTTTAGCATTATTTAATAAAATTCTTAAATTTCATACAAGATCAAATAAAATCCTTAAATTGTTAAGACATTATTAAAGCATTTAATGAAAAAAAATAATTTTCATTGACAAAATATTTTAAAATAAACAATCTCTCTAAAATTAATGTTAGGTAACATCATAATAATTTAATATAAGACTTATTCCCCACTACATAAATTACATAATTTATCATTTCAAATAATGCATTAGTATCTGAATTTTTTAAAGTTGAAATAAATGAATTTATATTTTTTTCTTGACAATTTACATTGCTTATTTATTCATATGTAAAAATATTATTATTTTATCTTTTTATCAATCATATATTATTCTCAATTTTTATTTTTATTTTTGAGACATTAAACTTCTAATCGATACGTATTAAAAAAAATACAAGTTAATATTTCTTACATGATTAAAAAAAATTTAAAAATAAATATAGAAGTAAAAAAAAATCTTACCACTGCTGAGGTTTCTAACAATTAAACCAAACTCATTCATTATCAACATTGATCTTAACCTTAAATGCTCTAAATTTAATTTATCCTATTAAATATATATATGACATTATTATATATTTTTCATAACTTTTTCAAAATATAAATGTAATTTCTTGACTCTATTTTTTTCCGCAACAAGTTTTTGAGCTTTTATAAACAAAAAATAAAATAAAAATTCAACCATTATTGAAGGTGAGAAATTAATTTTAAGATTTAATTTAATAAAAATAGTTTAAATAAGATAAATAAAGATGGAGAAATAGATTTTAAGTATCATACATAACAAATTAGTTGAGTATTTTATTATTTTCAAATAATATCTCCATTCAAATAAAGATTAATTTTAATTTTAGGTGTAAGAAATGATAAATTGTTTGAATTGTTTATTATTCTCAAATAATTTCTTGATCATTCATTCCTTATCAACTAATTTACTGTGAGGCAATTAGAATTTTTATTTTTATTTTTACTTCTATATTTATTTTGTAATGTTTTTTTAATCATGTAAGAAATATTAACCTTCATTTTTTTAAATATGCATTGACTAGAAGTTTAATAACTTAAAGAAAAAAAATTAAAATTTGATAATAATATATGATTGAGAAAAGACAAAATAATAATTTTTTTACATATGAATAAATAAGTAATGCAAATTTTCGGGAAAAAATCTATTTATTTCAACTTTAAAAAAATTCAAATAATAAATGCATTACTTAAAATGATAAATTTTACGTTATTTATGTAGTGTGGAATAAGCCTTATATTAAATTATTAGGATGTTATATAACATTAATTTTAGAGAGATTATTTATTTTTAAGTATTTTATCAATGAAAATTATTTTTTTTCCATCAAATGATTTAATAATGCCTTAACAATTTAAGGGTTTTATTTAAAATTGCATGAAATTTAATAATTTTATTAAATAATACTAAAATGTGTATGAGTCTTTGATGATATATGTGTGAAACATCAAGGTAAGTGAGTGAAATTTTTCATTTAAATAGATAAATAACTAATGGGCAATTTCGTCATTTTTTGTATTATAACCTATAACATCAGCACGACATTAGTAAATTTCATTAAATAACCTAATAGTGGAAGAATCTTGATAATAGTTTCAAAAGTAAGGGAGGTTAGTATAATTATTGAAACCATAGCAGAAGTCCCTGTTATTGTTAGAAACCTTGGAGAAGTAAGTGTAATTTACCTATATATTTAATATTAGACTCATTTTAAAGATATGATTTCACTCTTTTTAATGATATCAACTTTATAAGAATTAAATGTACATGTTATAAGTTATTTGTATTTTATAACATATAATCAAAAATACAAAAAAAAGATATGATTGTAGATAAAGTTGAAAGTAAAGTTTTTAAGGACAAAATTCACCTTGTTTGGTTTTGATTGATTTTTATTTTTTTTTGTTTTATATATATATATATATATTGTTTTTAATAATTTTTATTTTTAATATTGTAAGAAATTTTTTACTTCTTAGATTCACCTAACTTAGATGCATCTAAAAAGTAATATTTTAAAAAATCATCAAATACAAAAGAATACAAAAATATATTGCATTTATATATTTTTTTTGTATTTTTGATATGTAGTGAATTTTTTTCACAAATATTATACTTTTAAAGTATATTTATATTCGGTGTATTTAAAAATTAAAAATAAAAAATTGCTTAAAATATTTTAAAAATTCAATAAAAATAAAAATAAAATACTAAGAACAACCCATCCTCCCTCTATATTTGGAAGATCAACCCATCATCCTCTCAAATGAAGATGGTTGTAAAAGATGGGTTGGAGTTAAAAATCCTTCATACATGAAAGATACAGTGGATGGATTGGAGATGCTCTTAATATTGATTATGATGCAGTGTAGTAGTAGTTATAATTTAGTTATGATTGGTTGTGATTATTATTTTAATTATGATATCAAGTGGTCTTTGGTTATGACTTAGTGTAATCTATTTAGTTAGGACTTTAAGTGGTTTGAATAAAACAAAGTGGTATAAATATTACATGTTGGTACACAATGTCACTTTTTGCGATTACTTTAAAAATAGGTCCGCAACGTGCAGTGTCGAATGCCAAAAAAAACATAAGTGAAGTCATTTCTATCACAAATTGATTTTAGGAAAGATGGTAGAACTCAGTTTGACAAGTAGTATGAGAGTTAAGTTGTCATTGATTCGAATCGCTTGAGAATCATCGAGAGAGAGAGAGAGAGAGAGAAATTGTTAGTACACAATGTCACTCTCTAAGACTACTCTAAAAATTAGCCTGTGAGGTACGATGTCAAATACCATAAAAGACTTAAGTGAAGCCTTTAACTCAGTCTGACATTACAAAGTATCATAACTTATCTATATTATATCTCATTTTGAAAGTGTGTATTGTGAAAAGGACTTAAGGACCATTTGGGAAGAAACAAAAAAGCTAGCTTTTAGTTTTTAACCCATTTTGAATCACATTATCTCTCACATTTTTTACACACAAAAGAATAAAAAATCAAAAAAAGTCAAAAAGTCAACTTTTAACCAACTTTTCAAATTATTAAATGAATTATTGGTGGGTATTCAAGAAGAATTTGATCCAAACCCTTGGCAATTCTAACATGTTTAATTGCAAAATTAAGATGGTTGAGAATGATAGGATTTATTGATTAGATTAAGATAAATTTTGTTTGTTTGTGTATTAATAAGGTGATATTAGTTGATTGAAATTTAAATTTATAAAACTGTATAAAAAAATTATTATATAAAAGATAATTTTGTTAATTTTTATAAAATAAAGATAAAATAGTATTTTCATCTCCAATTCTTATGAGAAATCAAATCCCATCTTTTGGAGGATTAACAATCCCATAGGACTCCCATCCTGGTTTTTACTAATCAATCATGATTTACGTGCTGTTTGGGAAGTTGGGTTTTGGTTTTTTTTTTTGTTTTTCTCATTAAAAGACAAATTGGTTACAAAATTAAAAAAAAAAAACAAATTCAAATAAAATATTACATCAAACCCCATAATCATTTCACTTTTTCTCTCACAAACATCACATCCAATCACAAAAAAATCTAACAATCTTCCCAAATATTAAAAAAAAATTCTCCAATAATATCTTATAACTAAAAAAACTTACAAAAAAACCCACTTTCCAAACACCCACATAAAGTTCACTAGATTTATGAAGCTAACCAAACATGGCATATCATCCTTATGATGGAATGTGTATTTGTGTTCAAGGCAATCAAAGCAGTGTGGGGGCATTCTAGGGTCTGCCGGTAAGGGTGTCTTTCTCTCTAACCAGAAATGTGTGAGAGCTCGAATATGAATGGCTCGAATGATTCGAAAATATTCTCTTACCGGTAAGAGAATATTTTTTAGGCTATGAAAATATTCTCTTACCGGTAAGAGAATATTTATGAGCCATTCGAGCCGTGATATTCGAGCTACGTAGCAGTTCCACTCACTAACCCACTTGACAATTTGTTTTTTTTAGAATGTGTTTAGTTCATCAATTATGGAGACATTTAAAAAGGGAAAAGGAGAATATATGTGAATGAACTATAATTACATTTCACACTCATTTTTTATTTTTTTCTCTAAATTTTTACCTAAATCTATGAACCAAACACAACCATAGTAATTTTTTGATTTGTTTATAACGTGAAAAAAGTTGTTTGGAATGATTTTTTTAGTTTAAATAGATAGTTATGAGAGAAAAAGTGATTGATTGATATGTATGATATAATATTTTAATTTCTTTGACTTCTTAACTTTTTTAGCCAAAAAAATTAGCTGCCAAATGGGACCTAAGAGAAAAAAGGGGTGGGTTTTGGTTGTAGGAGTGGATGTGTGTGTTGTGTGATGGGGAGAGGCCTCGGCCAAATTGAGATCAGTCCTAACCAATCCTAAGCCCATAGTTCATATTTGGGTCTGCCCAAAACGAACACAAAATCTACAATCTCTACACAAGCCCAGGTCCAAACCCAAGTCTAAACCCAGGTCAACGTGGGCTTTTATCAATCAAACTCTAAGCCTGCGTGTTATCTACAATTTTTTAGGGTGAGCATGGTTCAATTTGGTTCAATTTTGAACAAAACTAAGACCAAATCTCTACTTATGATTTCATAAAATTTGGATTCGAACCAAACCATGAAAATGCGATTTTGTAATGTTTAGAACTACGATTTTCATGAACTTTGTTATTATTCACAATATAATCATAACTTATTCAAAGATCAAACAATATATCATCATTTGACAAATAAAATTGTTTAAATGATTGTTTAGAGTTAATTCTACTATTATATAATACCAAACTTGTAAATAAAAGGTTAACAATATATGAATATATATATAGGATACTAATAAAATTCTTGAGTGTATATCATAAATAACAAATTATGCCTTCGTTTGGAAAGAATTTTTTTTAGCTTGACTTTTTAATTTTTGACTATTTTAAGTTGGCTAAAAAAAATTTGTTTGAGATGAACTTTTGGCTTTTTGTAATTTTATGGAAAAAAAAAAAAGTGAAATGATTATGATTTGAATGTGATATTTTTTTTTATTTACTTTTTAATTTATTTTATCATTTAGTTGACTAAATTAGTCCCAACTGGCTTCATAAACAAGGCCTATATATATGTATATATCTAAACGGTTCGGTTCGGTTCGGTTCGGTTTGGTTCTAAATCAAAACCATAAGTATAAAATCATAGTCCGAATATTGAAGTACGGTTCATCTATTTTAAAAATCAGGACCAAACTATACATTAAGAAAACCAAATAGACCAAACGGTGCGATATGATTTAGATCGAACCAACTTTCAATTTTTTCAACTTTTACGTTCCTCAACAATTTTTTCGATTTTTATGTTCCTCTCTATAATTTTTGTTTGTTCTTGTGAACAAGCTTTTCAAAGTAAATAAATAAATAAACAGGAAAGAAATCGATTCACTCACCTTTGTTATGCAAGGTTGTAAAAAATCCAATTCATAAATATAAATTTAAGTTACAATTACAAGTTGTCTTGATTAATGAGTCGTGACATATACACTATGCGAGTTGCCTTTTGTCTTTTAATTATTATTTAATAAATATCAGTTAATAAGTAAAAATTTATGTTATATAATTGATTTGAAACACCACATAAATAGTATTACATAATTAAGTATGTAAAATTTAATATAGCCTTTCACAAAAATGATGTTCTTTGGTGTAACTTATATAAGTAACTTATAATTTAATTTATTTTAAAAGTTTGTGTTAAATTGTTACTTGTAATTTTTATTTATAACTTATTAAACATATATAATTTAAATAAGTTACAAAAAAAACAGATGTTAAAAATTGAGAGGTAAGTATTTTTTATTTTTACATTTTAATTATTAATTTATAACTTATAATAAATTACACTAAACAAACAAAATGCAAAGTACAAGTACTAATGCAAAGTCTTTTTCTCTCTCTAGTTTGAGAGTTTCTCTCTCTAAACTTTTCTCCTCCTAGGGTTTCCGAGTGTGAGGCTGCCGGCGGTGAGGGAGGGGTTTCCAGCGGCCTCCGGCCTCCTTTCCCTTCCTCCTACCCCTCTTTTGCTCTTCACTTTCCTTATTTTACATTCCCATAACTTGGAAGCTGGGGCTTTCCATTCTCTCCCTCCTTTGTGAGGTGTTTCTCCCACATCCATTCACTCCGAGAGTGGCCTTCTCGGATCCGCGCCGACTCCGCTACCTTCACCGCCTCTTCTTCGTCGTGTTCTTCATAGCTTGACCGCCTCTTCTCCGCCGCCTCTTCCTCATCGTCTTCTCTATTCACGCCGGATCCGCCTTCCCCACAACCTTGATCGCCTCTCCAGCCGTCTTCACTGCCTCTTCTCCGTCACCTCTTCATCGTCGTTCTTCTCCACCGCCGGATCCGCCGAAACCGCTACCGGATTTGATTGGGTATGGGTCTGTTTGTTTTGTTTTTCTTTTGTTTTATTTCCTATGGTTTGTGTTGGTTTTTTTGGGTTTGTCTGGTTTTTCTTAGAGTCCATATGTGCAATTTGTTAAGCTTACTCTCATTGTGGATGGGATCTATGAAATATTTCGGACATGCTCTATTGTCAAACTTTTATGATCGGGCTCTACTTCGCAGTATGAGCACGAGTACGATATGTACATCTGAATATTTTCATATTTCTTCTTCCTGAGTGCTTCTTGATTTATTTTCACTTTGTTTGGTGTAAGATTTAGATTGTTTGGATTCTTATAAGTGCCGTTTGGCTCTCTTAATTGACATATTTCTTCCGATAAAAAAAAAAAAAGGTACTAATGCAAGCACTGTGTTTAATCATTACCACATGTCATTCATTGATTTAACCATTCCTTAATTTACAACTATACTACAGACCCCCAGTGGAGGTCGCACCCCCAGTGAGTTGGAGAGCCCCCACTGGCTAAAACTCAAAAAAATAAATAAATAAATAAAACAGTTTTTTTTTGTCCAATTACGGCGCACCATCTCACTGGGAGTCGACACCCAGTGAAGGTCCGAAGCATTTTTCCTTGATTTAACATAGAAAAGTTTTATCAGGAACCTGCATGACCAGGGCATTTAAAAACATGCAAATTAGTGATGATGAAATTGTCATTGGCTCAATTTGCACATCCAAAGTTTTTAGGCACGTTGTTCAAAAAAAATAAAAAGTTTTTAGGCACGTGTCAAATACCCTTTTCCTTTTCTTTTTTTTCTTTTCCTTTTTCTTTTTTTAGTTAGGTGTTAGGCACACTAGCCATCAAAGCCACATGATGGGAATACCATCTTGGGCATGGTCCAAAGAGACTTTCTAGTGAATACTATGTTTGCTTAACCAAAACTAATGTTTTAGTGAGGCACGTTAGGCATGTATAGTGAGCGGTAGAGAGACTTTGTGACAGAAGGATATTTAAAACAGGTTAGGCTTGCCAATTAAATGAAAGCTTCCTTCAACTAAGATATTCTTGATAAAAAAGGATAGAGTTAACATTTGTAATTGACACCAACCCTTCTGTCTGTAATGACATAAAATTATTCAATATTACTTATGGTAAAATTTCATGTGAATCTCACAAAAATTAATAGCGAAGATGCATTTATGGTATTGTCACAATAGTGTCAGCAATGCCGCTGAATAGCAACTCTTACAATTGTTATTCTTTAATGTCATTTTCATGCACTTATTTATTTATTTATATTTATATTTTAAATTTCACTGGTGATGGGCCTACAAAATAGAGGATACTAGGAGTCGGTATGGGTTTTAGCTTGGATCAAAATTTTGTAAACAAAGAGCAAAAGAATATGAATTTAATGTATGGCTCATATTTATTTAAGGGGGCAATTTCATTATATAATAGTTAAATCTCAATCATACAACATATTTTTAAGATAGATTTAGAGCATATATTCTTACTATAAATTAGATATCAAATCCATATAATCAAAAATAACTAGGAGGATCCTCTCCAGTCTAAACTTTGGATTGAAAGGCACTGTTTGCGTTCGTGAGGTCCACTACGAGTCTCGTTTTAATAATTCATACTATTTATTTTGTCAAACATTTTGTGTATTTTATCCACACAAAAAATTGGATCGATCCAATAACTACAACTTGTTTAATTTATTGTGTTTTAACCTAAAAAAATTGTGTTTGAAAAAAATAAATCATATATTTTTTTGGTTAAAAATACAATAAATTGAACAAGTTACAATGATCGGATCGACCTACTTTTTTGTGTGAATGTAATACACAAAATATTCGACAAAATGAAATGTTCAAATTATAGAAATGAGACCCATGATAAATCCAACGGATTCCAATTTAAAATCTAAATTAGAGGGGATCTTCCTTAGAATAACAAATGGTGTAAGCGGTTGAATTCAATTAGAAAGGAGATTTACATAAGATATTTAAAATAAAATAAAAATTATAAAAACTTGTAGAATCCCACAATAAAAATAAATGAAGAAAAATTATCAAAATTGCTCTATAAATACCGTTCTTATAACTTTTATTACAAAACATATATTATTAATCAGTCACCATTAAATGCTCAAATAATTAGAGCAACTAGGTCATAATAATTTTGGAACTTTTGAATTTTATTTTTTTAAAGCTAAAACGACAATAATCATTTGTAAAATCATATTATTCTTATTTATCTATTTACACTTATCTATTCACATGTCATCTAACTATTTACTAATCTATTCACATACAACAATGCTAGAGACCATTAAAAGTGGTGTTCTAAAGTAATCACTAATTATGTGGCATTCATTTTTTTTTTTTTAAAAAAAATAGACACAACAACATTGTGGCATGGGTAGGACCCATTGCCACATCATTAGTGGTGGCACTAATTAGTGCTTCCACTCATTTTCCATTCACATATCATCAATTATTTATCTATGTATCACATATTTATTCACTTAATTTATTTGAATAATATTATATGTATCAATTAATGTACTAACTAGTATATCAACAGATAATGTGGTATAATTTTAAAAGTTTATAATAAGTAGGATCAATAATAATGACATATCACTAGTTAGTAGTACACTAATATATACATTAATTGGTGCATGTAATCCCACCGAATTTTTTTATCTATCTATATCACTATCACCATCAGTCACCCAGCAGCCACCGCCGCCACCTCCATTTAGTTTTCCTGCACCGATGATTTTTTCAGTAACTGGCCCATGGTGGTCCGGCGGTCTGGTGGGGATGATAGAATTCACATCAAAAACTGAATAAACGTGGTTAGATTCCTTTTAATCTCTAAATTTCATGCGGCTGATAGCTGCCCACCATGCTTTACTGGGCCACTGGCACTTGTGACGATTGATTCCGATTTTGTTCTCTCTCTCTCTCTCTCTCTCCTTATCTAAACTCTGTCTGTCGTTTTATCTCCATATGTGAAAAAAAAACTTATTCTGATCCAAGAGCTATGTTTTAATCAAGTACAAATTATTATATATTTTTATATTTTTAAATTATTTAGTATAAAATTATAAATTTCGCTATTTTTATCAATCACCATATCACAATAAAAAAGGTCGCAGATAGATAAAAAAAAAGGTCGCAGGCGTTATCTGTGGAGCTTCACTTTCACATTACTCTTTCCTTTCTCCAAACTTCACTGTACCCCACTGTACTTTCAAAATCTCTCTCTCTCTCTCTCTCTCTCTCTCTCTCTCTCTCTCTCTCCTAATATATATATATATATAACTCCCTGGCTCCCTGCTAAACACACTCTCATACTTGTAAATGTATATATGATTGTGTAAATGGATCCTCCGATAATCAATTTGACCTCTTTCTCTGCCGCAAATCCTTCGGCCTACAGTTTGGCCGAGATTTGGCCCTGTCCGATCAATGGAAACGTTGTTGGGAGTGGAGGAGGATTAGGGCTGAGAATGAGCAATTTGACTGGATTCTGTGATTCCGCCTCCAATCGCGACTTTTCCATGGACGAATCCACGGTTACGGAGCAGAGCGGGAGTCGCAGCGGTGGCGGTGGCGGTGGCGGTGGCGGTGGCGGTGGCGGTGGGAAGAAGCGGAGGGATGCTAGTTCCGGTGATGATGAGTCGTCGAACCTCAGTGGCAACGATTTGGTAATTCACTTTGTTCATTCAGTTGCTTGTTTTTATGTCTGATTTTAGATGAGCTAATTTAGCTGATTTTTTTATTTGTTTAACATGGTTAAAAAAATTGTGTTTGGAATAAATTTTTTTTTAATATAATTAATTTAATGATTATTTGTGAGTGAAAAAATAAAATAATTATAATTTAAATGTGATATTTTATTTTATTAATTAAATTAATATATTTTATTTAACTAAATTAATATATTTTATTTTTATGCACTAATTTAGCCAAAAACTCTCATGCAGGCTTTCACTTTTTGTCTCTTTAATTATCATTATCGTTTATTCCATTTTCAAATTATTAATTTTGTCTATCTAGGACTTTTAAGTCGGGTGGTTACTTATTCTTTACAAGCTTAAAATTATGTTTAGGTTTGATTTATTTATATAATGAGTTGATTTCAAAAAAAAAATTAATAAGTTGAATACGAATTGAATTTGAGTAACTTAATTTTTTATAATACATATAATCTTATCAAGCCAGGTAATAAATTGTTTAAATTTGACTTAAAAACTTAAAGTAATCAAGTTTCGTTTGTTTACCTAACGAGTCAATTTCAAATGATTTTTTAATGAATCGAATACAAGTTAAACTCATATAAGGCGTTTTACTTTGGCCTAAAATTCACTAGTAGTAATGGCAATTCACATTTTTATAGATGGAGTCACCCCTACAAATTTAAGTTTCATAAATTTTATAAAAAATAAAAATTATTTTAGCTTTTTTTTTATAGTAAATTTTATACTAAAGTTTTTCTTGTTAAGTGTAAGTAGATCTAATTTAAAAAGTTCACTAAAGATAAATAAAATACAAAAACCCAAAAACTGTTTTTTTTAATTTTTTTTCTAATTTAAAAAGTTTACTAAAGATTCAAAAAAAAATACAAAAAATCAAAAACTATTTTTAAATTTTTTTAACCAAATAGAATGATTTAAATTTCTCAAACAGTGTATTTCTAAGGGGTATTTTTTTTAAGGTGCTTGATATTATGATTTTATAATATAAAGGATATCAAATATTTTCATGATGTCTAAGGTCCATCGACAATATTTTCATAATGTCTAAGATCTCTCAACCTTGATCCAGAGAAATTTCAGTCTAGAAAAAATTGGTCCAGAGAAATTCTGGCCCAGAGAAATTTCAGTTCAGAGAAAATTAGTTAGAGAAATTCTAGCCCAGAAAAATTTCTCTAAACCAAATTTCTCTGGATGAGTTTCTCTACTTTTCTTCTCATTTCTCCGATACTATAGTGGTGATCAAAGGTAGGCCAAGCAAGCATACAATAACAATTTAATGATAGCAAAACTAATAACATCTTAATAACAAAACTCAGAAGCACATTTAATCAAAACTAACTAGGAAAGTTTGGATAACTTCAGTTGCGAGTGAATGGATTCATGCATGTGTTTTACAAGATGACGACGGACACCAGAGAATTTCTCTGGATTTAAAACCAGAGAAATTTTCTGCATCACCAAAAAAAAAAAAAACAGCAACAACAACCCAGAGAAATTCTGTTTTTGGTCTTTGAAATTTCTTTGGACACTTCAACCCATAGAAATTCTCTAGACTCCACAACCCAAAGAAAATTTCCAAACATATTTCCAGAGAAATTCTCTCAACCCAGAAAATTTCTCTGGACTCCACAACCCAGAGAAAATCTAGGAGCTTGCTGTTTATGTGGTTTAATAGATATCTGTTAGGTCCTCGCATGATAAAATACGAACATGAGATCCAAAAAAAAAAAAACTGGACACCAATATCCTCGTTTGAAGATTTTCGTTTCCTGAGCCTTGAAACAAACTCGCTTCACCACTCACGCCTAGTACTTCCAGTATTTTACAGATACATAGATACACAGAGTTTGCAAAAATCACCAGTTCATTGAGGATTGAGAAAACGGAAATCAATCCAGCGAGAAAGACGAGAAAGATGAGACAAAGTGAGATCTTGGAAGTGTGGGGGTGAAACCTGGTATCGTCAACACCGAAGAAGGGGGACATAGATTGGAAAATGGAGAAGAATGAGCGGAATCGATCTCTGGAGTAACGATCATGGCCGTCGTCGAGGAGGTTCTCGGGGACCAATGGGGACGCTACGTCGTCTCGCTTCCTAGGAGATGACACCGATCGGCCGCTCATCGAGCTCGAGTGCCGGAGCTCCGCCATCGCTCGCTTCGGATCAGACACTCTCTCTCTCTCTCTCTCTAACTGTGAATCTGTGATTACTGCTGTCGTGGTTCTTCACAGTCCTCCATGGAACTTCTTGGAGTTCAGATCAAGCTCTGTTGCTCTTCAAGACGAGACCGGCATAAATGGTGTCGGCGATGGAAGAGAGAGTGTCGGAAGAGATAGTATAAAAGACTGAAATTTGTCTGATATATGTTTAGGACCTTAGACATCAAAAAATAATTTGATGGATCTCTTCCATTACGAAAAGTGGGAGAGGAACCCTAGACCGATTTTCCCTATTTCTAATGGCAAGAAAAATAAACAAGTAGATAATTATTTATTGATATTTACAATATATTTCTTATCGTAACTACTAGTAAATATTATATGTAACAATGATACTACATGACGGTATCACCATTTAATAAGTAAACTTGATTTGCGAAAGAGCTCACAACAATGTTGGGTTAGTGAGAGACGATAATTGTCCACTAATTGCATTTACAATTTTTTATTAACTTATAATGTCACCATTATACTCAATATTTTTTCCTCTAATAATGAATGTGGATGTTTATTTAATGGGGGTCTCTCAAGCTTTTTTTTATGGGATCAAACTACATTAAATAACACCCATCAAGGTGAACATGGCGTCGCCTAGTGTAATAAATTCTAATGTATATCAAACTATCTAACCTTAACAGTTCATCAAACTTGGTGGTCCTTTGAATAAAAATAAAAATAAAAACTTGGTGGTTCAAATGTGAAATAGTTTTGTTTTTGTTTTTCTGGGCAGAACAATTCAGATGGAAAACGAATGAAATTATCCAGATCAAGAGTTGAAAATGGTGGCTCAAACTCAAAGTCAAAAATGGAATCAAATTCAGGGCAAGGAAACATGGCAGCTGAGAAGCAAACAAAGCCAAGTGAGCAGCCTAATAAGCAAGATTATATCCATGTGAGAGCAAGAAGAGGTCAAGCTACTGATAGCCACAGTTTAGCAGAGAGAGTAATTTCTCTTCAGAGTTGTTGGAATTGCTATTTATCATTTGTTGAATTTATTTGTAGAATTCTGTTTGCAGACTGAAACTTGTTGTTTGTCAGGCTAGGAGAGAGAAGATCGGTGAGAGGATGAAGATTTTGCAAGACTTGGTTCCTGGATGTAATAAGGTATTCTCATATTTTTGTTGTTGTTTTTTTTTTTTTTTTTTTGTGCTATCTATAATAATTATATTCAGTTTAGACACTTTTTTTTTTAAGCATTTTTTTTTTTTTTGTCTTTAGTGATTAAAAAAATAATAATAATCTATAAGCTTTACACATCAAAAAGAAAAAATTTGAAAAAAGACTTTTGGATATTTTTTGTTCCCTTTAGTGAATTATTTTGGAATTTTTTCAAAAAAAAAATTTTACTTTTTAAATTATTCTACACTACACACACAAGAAAGTAAAAAAATTTGACACAAATCTAAAAAAAAATTCACCAAAGATAAAATATGATTTTTAAGCTTTTCCCAGAGGGTGGCAATTGTTTTTTTGGCGGCTATTTGTTGACTCTTTTTCACCTTCTATTAAGTTTTTGAAAAAAAACAAAAAAAAACTCAAGGTTTGAGCCTTATAACAAAATAAATTCTGAATTTTTAAATTGATTAATTTAAACCCTAATATTTTGATTTGATTTAATCAAAACTATTTGTCTATTTTTGTTAAATAAAATTGACACAAAAAATAATATTTTAGTCATAAAACTCAATAATGTAGGTGTATAAAAAAATGTCTAAAATACTCATTTCCATTGAATTTAATGACTAATGTACACTTTTCTAACAATTTTACTTAATAAAAATAAATAAATAATTTAAATTGAAAATAAATCAAAATATTGAGGTTTGAATTGATAAGATTAAAAATTTAGAATTTATTTTGTTAAAAAGCTTAAATCTTAAGGTTTTTTTGTAATGATCCTAACTTTTTTTTTTTTTTTTTAAAAAAAATTTTAAACTTTTCATGTTCAAGCCTCACTAGACTAAACAGATCTAAAAACTAATATATATATATATATATTGGGAAAAACAATCCACTAAAAAAAAATTTAAAAAGCTAGGGGTTTTTGTTTATAAAAAAAAAAAATCCACTGAAAATTTACTTTTTAGATTCCTTTAAATTAGACAGACTTGAAATAAAATAAAATAAAAAAGTTTGAAAGTAAAAATTAGAACTTTTTATAACAGAGATACTCCCCAATTTGACTATTCCTCTCATTACATCCAAACAATTTGAGAAAACCTTAAAAAGCTCTTTCTAGAAAATAGAAATCTATTTGATGGAAATTCAGAAGCATTTTACCTATATTCCAACTTAAATTTGGTATCCACCAAACAGCCCCCATTGTATTCTTATTGTGTATCCACATAATTTTTAATTTGATCAGGTGATTGGAAAAGCACTCATCCTGGATGAGATAATTAACTACATCCAATCACTGCACCATCAGGTCGAGGTAATTAGCTTGTTTATGGCACTTCTATCACATTACCATTCCTCACACTGACCTCCTCTGTAAAAGCTGATTCAATTTTTTTTATTTTTTGGTGGGGTATATGAATTGGATATTTTAGTTCTTGTCAATGAAGCTTGAAGCAGTCAATTCAAGGATGAATTCAACCATTGAAGTATTTCCTTCCAAAGATGTAAGTCTATATGTGCACTCATATATTATTCAGAATTTTGTATTTATTTTTTTCATATTTTAAAAGCTAGTAATATATAAAATTATAAATAGTATCTGATTAAATTTTGTTATGTAATATTTGTTTGAAATACCTGTGGGTAAATTACACTCATACCCTTTGAGGTTTCTATTTACTACAGATCCTCTCTTACATTTACAAAATTACACTTATCTCCTGTCAAATTAAAATGATATATTTGTCCCTTAACCTTTATACATGTAAAATAATAAAGGAATATAGATATTTTATTCATGTCATTTCAAGAAAAATAACAATCATCTTCTTTAGATTAACTCACACAAAAAATTGAGCTTTTTATTTTTTTTTTTATTGAATTTTTTTAAATATTTTAAGCACATTTTTTTATTTTTTAGATATACTTAAGAAGTATAATATTTTGTGATTTTTTTTAAAATTCACCAAATACAAAAAATAAAAAAATTCAATACATTACCTTATTTTGTTGTATTCAATAATTTTTTTTAAAAAAAATTGTATAAATTTTATACTTCTTAAATATATCTAGATTAAATTGATCTAATTTAGGTATAATGGTTTAAAAAAATGAAAAATTATATTCATATAGAAAATTTATACAAAAAAAAAATATATTTATATATCATAAAAATGTTGTAATAGTGGTATTATTGTAAATATAAATCATGTTTATTAGTGTTTTGTTTTAAAGTGAAAGGTCACCATTAAGCTATATCATTGTATTCGAAAATTCTATATAAAATTTATATTTGTATATTATCACTCAATAAGAATATATTCATGTACAATTTAATGATGAAAAGTTATAGAATATAGTCATGATGATAGAAAGAAAAAATTGTAGAAAAAAAGGACAAGATCATCATTTTAAAAATTTTAGGGCATGATATCAATAATCCAAGGAGCAATTTGAAGATATTTTTGGTAATTTTATATAAGGATAAAAAATTATACTAAAAATAAATAAATAAAGGGAGGGGTAAGTGTGAGAATAATAATATTAGTATAGTATATATTATGTAAATATTATTCTCACGGTAAGGAGATACATTTTTTGTGTTGTAATAAATGGAAAGTGCAGCAAGGCACTTTTGTTGTTTGTTTCCTCTTTCTATGCTATCTGACCAATAAAGCTGGTGGTTCGGTTTGCAGCTTGGAACACCGACATTTGATGCAGCTGCTGCTGCTGGAATGATATTCGGCTCGCAAGCAACGAGAGAGTACGTGCAAGGATCACAAACCGAATGGCTTCATATGCAGGTTGGTAGCAGTTTTGATAGAGCAGCATGATCCGACTATCACTACCCCAATCAATTTGCTGTTAGGGAATCGAGCAGAGCATACTAGCTCTCCATGTCTAATGCAGAGTATTTTCTATGGATATGACACATTTTTAAATTTGAATATCAGAAGATTACAGAGTATGTGTGTAGAAATTTGTTGTCTTCATTCTGTGTCATCATCTAACTTGTAAATTAACTGTATTTCCATTGTATTGATACTAAACAGTCCCTTTAAGGTGAATTTAGTACTTGAACTTCCATATTATTTTCTACAATTTTCCTAGTCCCTCGTCAACATTAAACAATTGCAAAACAAAGAAATGCAGTGCATGTAGTTCATATACTGGAAAATGTTAATCCACTCAAAATACACTTCAAATCATCAAATGCACTTGAAAAGTCAACAAGAATAGCAGCACTCAGATTTCAAGAACATTAAAGAAATACATTTACTTGTCAAAAACAATCGGACAAAACCATCTGTGTCAGATTAATTTGCTGTCTCAACAAAAACTATCACAGCCACACAAATTTATGGTTTTCCCAAACTTCATAGATTTTAATGAAGTAGAATTTTACTCTGTTTCTCTAATGGATATGGCCCTATCATTTCATGCAAAACATTGAATGATTTGACACTTGAAAGCGAAATAAGTAAAATTAGGTTTGTCTCTGAACTTTCACATCAATTTCAATAACGTGCACGGTGGTGGCTTGAATGAAAGAGAAAAATGTGTGCCAATAGAAAGAAGAGATAACCTCAGTGACACATCTCCATGGCAGCTGGGCTGATGGGGATCACACCAGATGGGGTTACAAGAGCATCGATAAGGACATCACTTGGAGTAACGGGTATCACTCCCTCATCCATTATCTGTACTGTATATGACAGTGCTACTGCAAAAACCGAGCCAAACACATTGTTAGAAGGCAAACCAAATTGTATCGGTTTACTATATTAAGGCATGAAACATGTACTTAGAGATAAGCAATAGAATATGACACGAACCAAGGAGAGGTTGCTTCCATTTCCGCTCCTTTGCAAGCTCTTGGTATTTCATCAGGAGGGTATCGTAATAGCTTTTTGGAGTTACGAACACATGAACACAAACAATGAAAAATCAAATCAATAGGGGAAAAAATAAAATTTTAAAAAACGAGGGTTCCAGATCATCATAACAACTCCAAGTGACAAATTGGTTCATTTAGGAGAATAAAATAGACTAAAAATATTACTGTTGGAGATTTAAAAAGACAGGTTTTATATATTATATGAGCAAAAACAGCGGATTTTAACAAGGCCAAAGTGAATAAACCTACCCTCCACCACGGCCCAAGCGCCTTCCTGATTTATCAAATGCAAGTCCTGCAAGCAAAACCAAAATAAATGTGCCCTGCCCAAGTTTAGGTCAAATTTTCAAACATGTGATGGGTAAATCAAGAAAACAGGATAAAAACATGTACCGGGTAATAGAAATAAGTCTACTGGGTCATTTGCTAGCATAACTGCAAGAAGAAACATAATTAAGTTCCATAGAAGTATTAAATCTAACACTCTGTTCCAGCAGCACATCAATATACAAATGGAAGAGACATAAAGACCATTAAAAAAAAAAGAAAAAAGGAGCGTATATATACATCATTATATGCTCTGTCTGCACAAATTGATTTTCAATTGATATACTTGAATGAAAAATATGGTCAACAATTTGACGCCAAACTTGCTGTTCTTTGTCACACTTCAAGTTAATATGTAAATCACATTTTACAAAATAAGATCATAGTATTCTATTTAAAATCATAAATTAGCAAAATCAACAGCACCCTCCCAGTAACAGAGGCAACCAAAGATGCCTGGAGACGCAAAATTAATGTCTTCAGTACTTATTCTAATTTATCTTCCATTGTGAAGGATAAATCTGAGAACTAGCTGCATGATTCGGTGCCTCATAAATTACATGACATAAGTTAACTCTAGACTCCATGATTTGATTAAAAAATAACATTTAATGTATTAGGCGATAAAGCTTCTAAAGTACTGCATCTCCAGGGGATAAGTGGATTCACCCCCAGAGAGAGAGAGAGAGAGAGAAATGTTTACATGTCTAGCAGGGGTATAGTTTCATCAACCTACCATCTTCACGTTCATTTCCTTCAGCATCTATGGGAGCTGGTTCCAGAATGTTCATTGAATTAGCAATTAAATCATCAATACTTGCGATGTTAAACATCCGCATGTTGCTATTCCTGTCCTCCACCCGCGGAACATAAAGCTTCTTTCCCATCAGTGAATGACCATCTTGAGTTGAAAATATATTGAAAGAAGATCAGTGAAATAACATATATGTGTTAAGTACTTAAATTGAGAAGAAACATGTAACGACCCGGAACCGTGTGATACAATTATCAGTAATTAATTAAGCTTGAGTGTGATTTAATCGAAGACTATCTGTTTACTTTTGGAAAAATATCTGGTGAAATGACATCTTCGGGACTGAAAATAATGACCAGAATGAGTTCAGAAAATGAAATTAAAAATACCTATGCGATACCGGGAATATTTAGAACGATCTGAAATGATAAATTTAAGACTGAAAATTATCTGATTCGTTAGGCCTTGTTTGGTACCCGTTTTTGGCTCAAAATGGATTATGTGTTATATATGTTATAAGATAAGGATGGTGGCTTGTTTGACTCATTTGACTCAACAAAGAAAAATCTAGAGAAAGAGAGAGAGAGAGAGGAATTCGTGGGAGAAAAGAGAGAGACCAAGAGAAGAAGAGAAAGCAAAGGGAAGGAGAAGAGAAAGAAAGGAAAAGGGGAAATCAAACTAAAAAGGTAAGAATCTATCCCTAATTTCTTAAAATAGAGTGTGATCCTTGGCATCTAGTATGTTGATCTCAAGATTATGGCATAAATTGATGATTCATGGTTATGTTTGTTATATTTGAGGGAAAACCTCCATGGAAATGAGATATGAAGCTTGTATGTATAGGTTATGGATTCTTGTCTCAATTTATGGGTTTTCATCTTAAATCAAGGGTTTGATCTTCTATATGATGTAATTGAGGTTTGATTAAAGTTGTAATAGTTAATTCAAGTTGTTGTTCAAGGTTTTGAGACTTGGATTTCATGTATTTGGGAATGATTTTGTAAGAAGAAATGGAAGATTGAAAGAGGGAAGAACAGCCCAGAAATTCGGACTTTTGCACTGTCCGCTCGAGCGGAGATAGGCCCGCTCGAGCGTAGAATTCAGCCTCTCAGCAGTTTTGACGGATTTGTACTGTACGCTCGAGCGGACATGGGGGCGCTCGAGCGGGAAGGTTTATTTTCAGGAAAATTCTGGAAGTTGCTCTGCATGATTTTTAGCATGTTAATTGTGTTTTTTTAGCATATTATGAACATGAAATGAGTATGAAAGAATGTAATAAGGAATGAAAGGAAGTAAAGAATGAATGGAATGCATGAAACGAATATGAAAGGAATGAACATGAGAAGAATGTAAAGAAAAGAATGAAGTGCATGAATTACATGATTTATGATATGTATATTGAAGAAATGTTTTATAATGTCAATTGCAGGTCGAGCTTCGAAGACCGTACAATCGGTATTGGAAACCCACTGTGAGTAACATCACTGTAAAAGATATGTTTATATGAAAGTATGTTCAAAATGATTATTATGATATGGTTTTGAAACGTTAATGTTTTCTGTGAACGAATGTTCTAGTTTGCGAATCTATTATGGCATCCACGGTAAAGGTTACGAGATCTCGGTATGTGTTTAACCGGTGTCCGGGACCGGTTACTCTAGTCGTTAGTCGACACATGTTATGAAAATGTTACGAAAAGATTATGAAAAGGTTCTGTGGAATATGCCATTAATGACTGATGACTGATTAGTTTACGTATATATGAAATGTTGGAGTTCGTTCACTAACCCTTTTACCGTTATGTTACTTGCTGAGCTCTAGCTCATTGTGTGTATTTATGTATTATAGGTGAACAGCCGGGGAGTCAAGCCGAGGAGTTCTAGCCGAGCCGCCGTTTGAAGCCTACCTAGTCTAGAGTGCCTCGAGTTGGGGCCGGAAGGCCGTTTTGAGAGTTTTGGTTTGTTTCTTTTAGTGTATAATTATAACTGAATGATATGTGTTGTACAAGATTATTGTTGTGAGCATGTTATGTAAAGATTGTGGGTATTTAACTCATCTTTTTGGCATGTGAATGTATGTTCATATTTATGCACAGCTCTTGGACTATTAGTTTCTTTATTTCGCTTCCGCGAGCCCCTTTAATTTATGTTTAGTACAGGAAGGCCTGTGGTAACCCAAAGGTTACTGGCCGGTCTCGTCACCGAACTTCTAGGGGCGGGTTCGGGGCGTGACAGAGTGGTATCAGAGCACGAGTTATTTCCCACACACGTGTCCATTTGAGCTGTTAGGTGCATTAGAAAGATATAGAGTATGGCATACATACATGTGCATGTGTGTGTGTGTTTATGAGAACAGAAAATGAGAACAGTGAATGATGAAATAACAGAAGAACCAGTATATTGAGAATGAAATGATTTATATGTTATGGGTTCTATAGACCAATGGAGAATACTGAAGCAAAGAATGGAAGTGAGACTGAATCAGCTAATGCCAGAATAGATCGGTTAGAACGAAAGGTGGAAGCTTTAACTGAGCTGGTAGAACAATATGTTGATGTTAAGAAACAGAAAGTGGAACTGGTTGGTGAATCAATGATGTCTGTGAATGAGAATTTGAAGTTGAACATTGATGAGAATACGAAAAAGGGAAGTGTGGGTAAACCTACTTGTCAGAAATGTGGAAAGCATCATTGGGGTATTTGTCGCCGTGGAACTGGAGTTTGTTTCAAATGCGGACAGAAAGGACATAAAGCTAAAGCTTGCCCATACGTTTACTCAAGAAATGTGAGATCTGTTACTAGTGGACAGAAAAGTGAAACGCAGAATAGTGGACAAACAACTACAGGTATGAATTTCTTATATATGTTCTGTTAGTGATGATACCTATGCAATGGAGAAATATTGAATATGCGACTGTGACGGAATAACTGACTTGTGCTATTACCTATGCTATCCTTTGCTATTAATTGTCTAAGGACTTTTAACTTGAACATGAAATGGGAACACTAGACCATGGGTTATTATGCTTGACAATTTGAACTATGATTTCTGAAACCGAATGTATCCTAGACTTCTGAATTGAACTGATTTAAACTGATTTAGTGGGCATATATAAATGACTTCTACGGTATTTGATTTATTGTGAAGGACCTGACAAATTGGGACTATGGACTATTCAGATACGTATGAATGCTATTACCACATGGAATTGTGACTATTCCCTTTGCTATGGATTATTATCTTCTGTTATTACCTTTGCATTGAACCCTGTGGAATTTGTTAGTTGACTTCAGCACGTGTGAATATGTATCTTATATGTCGGGTTATTATGAGATTGCTACATAGACTAATTGAGTAACTGAATAGAACTGCTGAATTATTCTTTCTACATGATGACACTGTTGTGAACTACTGCGTGATGACGGAATGATTGGTACCATAAGACTGAGATTTCTGATTGAACTTCTGCTAAGATGAGAAAAGTTTGGAGGACCAAACTTCTTAAGTTGGGGAGAATGTAACGACCCGGAACCGTGTGATACAATTATCAGTAATTAATTAAGCTTGAGTGTGATTTAATTGAAGACTATCTGTTTACTTTTGGAAAAAATATCTGGTGAAATGACATCTTGGATCGAAAATAATGACTGAATGAGTTCAGAAAATGAAATTAAAAATACCTATGCGATACCGGGAATATTTAGAACGATCTGAAATGATAAATTTAAGACTGAAAATTATCTGATTCGTTAGGCCTTGTTTGGTACCCGTTTTTGGCTCAAAATGGATTATGTGTTATATATGTTATAAGATAAGGATGGTGGCTTGTTTGACTCATTTGACTCAACAAAGAAAAATCTAGAGAAAGAGAGAGAGAGAGAGAGGAATTCGTGGGAGAAAAGAGAGAGACCAAGAGAAGAAGAGAAAGCAAAGGGAAGGAGAAGAGAAAGAAAGGAAAAGGGGAAATCAAACTAAAAAGGTAAGAATCTATCCCTAATTTCTTAAAATAGAGTGTGATCCTTGGCATCTAGTATGTTGATCTCAAGATTATGGCATAAATTGATGATTCATGGTTATGTTTGTTATATTTGAGGGAAAACCTCCATGGAAATGAGATATGAAGCTTGTATGTATAGGTTATGGATTCTTGTCGCAATTTATGGGTTTTCATCTTAAATCAAGGGTTTGACCTTCTATATGATGTAATTGAGGTTTGATTAAAGTTGTAATAGTTACTTCAAGTTGTTGTTCAAGGTTTTGAGACTTGGATTTCATGTATTTGGGAATGATTTTGTAAGAAGAAATGGAAGATTGAAAGAGGGAAGAACAGCCCAGAAATTCGGACTTTTACCTTTGTCGCTCGGCGGAGATAGGCCGCCGGCGTAGAATTCAGCCTCTCAGCAGTTTTGACGGATTTGTACTGTACGCTCGAGCGGACATGGGGGCGCTCGAGCGGGAAGGTTTATTTTCAGGAAAATTCTGGAAGTTGCTTTGCATGATTTTTAGCATGTTAATTGTGTTTTTTTAGCATATTATGAACATGAAATGAGTATGAAAGAATGTAATAAGGAATGAAAGGAAGTAAAGAATGAATGGAATGCATGAAACGAATATGAAAGGAATGAACATGAGAAGAATGTAAAGAAAAGAATGAAGTGCATGAATTACATGATTTATGATATGTATATTGAAGAAATGTTTTATAATGTCAATTGCAGGTCGAGCTTCGAAGACCGTACAATCGGTATTGGAAACCCACTGTGAGTAACATCACTGTAAAAGATATGTCTATATGAAAGTATGTTCAAAATGATTATTATGATATGGTTTTGAAACGTTAATGTTTTCTGTGAACGAATGTTCTAGTTTGCGAATCTATTATGGCATCCACGGTAAAGGTTACGAGATCTCGGTATGTGTTTAACCGGTGTCCGGGACCGGTTACTCTAGTCGTTAGTCGACACATGTTATGAAAATGTTACGAAAAGATTATGAAAAGGTTCTGTGGAATATGCCATTAATGACTGATGACTGATTAGTTTACGTATATATGAAATGTTGGAGTTCGTTCACTAACCCTTTTACCGTTATGTTACTTGCTGAGCTCTAGCTCATTGTGTGTATTTATGTATTATAGGTGAACAGCCGGGGAGTCAAGCCGAGGCGGAGTTCTAGCTGAGCCGCCGTTTTGAAGCCTACCTAGTCTAGAGTGCCTCAGAGTTGGGGCCAGGCCTGGAAGGCCGTTTGAGAGTTTTGGTTTGTTTCTTTTATTGTATAATTATAACTGAATGATATGTGTTGTACAAGATTATTGTTGTGAGCATGTTATGTAAAGATTGTGGGTATTTAACTCATCTTTTTGGCATGTGAATGTATGTTCATATTTATGCACAGCTCTTGGACTATTAGTTTCTTTATTTCGCTTCCGCGAGCCCCTTTAATTTATGTTTAGTACAGGAAGGCCTGTGGTAACCCAAAGGTTACTGGCCGGTCTCGTCACCGAACTTCTAGGGGCGGGTTCGGGGCGTGACAAAACAACTGAGAGTTTCTGATAAATCAATTGGACAGACAAATAACAAGTTGTTTCTTACATGACAAGCAAAAGGCAGTGGATAATTCAGAAATAAAAAAATTCATAAAAGTGAATCATCTGACAGATCCCATATAACCATCCATTTCCACATCTAAATCTAACTCAATCAAGAGCATAGATCCAGAAAGAAAGAAGAGGAAGGGTAATTTTTATTTTTTACTTTTTACTTTAAAAAAGAAAGAAAAATAACACCCCTAATTTTAGTATTGCACAGCATTGTCAAATTTTTTACCGAATGTAAGGCATAAATTGACAAAACACACCTTTGGATGGATTCTGTAGAATTTCTAACAAAACAGTAGTTGTGTCAACTTCTCGTAATGCACTACAGCTTATATAAGCACATAACCGTTTGCAAGACTTGAACCATGGAGCTTCCAAAATAATATTTTGTATCATATTGTCTGTGACAAAGAAAAAGAATAAAAAAAAGCAATTTTGTAAAGGTGAATGAACTTTGAAAATATCCTTTCCAATGAATACTGCAGAAATAACAAATAACAGCAACAAACAACCGCTTTTTTTCATTGAGTTCTGAAGATGTAGATGTGAAACAGAAAAAACAGAACTCAACAATTAGTATGAACTACGACTTCCTCAATCACAACAATGTCATGGAACACAATGTCTGTGATCTTGGAAAAAATAAAATGTTGAAACGAAAACTTTCTTTCGATCCAACTATGTTTTTTGTGCTAAAAAGAACAAAACAAAACTATTGAGCAAGTTCAAGAAAGTAGATAATTCTTTAATGAATTGCCATCATCAAAACCATCTTGCACAAGACAACCTTTAACAAAAAGTAGAAACTTTTTCAAAGAACCAAAACAAATATGAGTGAAACCATCTCTCTCCCAAAGGATAGAGAAAAATGAGATTCAATTCAACCAAGAAACCAACTTCTCTCTTGGAACAGAGAAACCTAAACACATACTGTCACACACATCTATACTATTATCCAAAGCACATAACTCATAGCAAGCTTTATCACGACTTTTATATAGCCAGAATACCCCTATACATAGTAATTAATTGTTGAGATCTTAACTGTTTCAAATAACTGTCATAATTATTTTAAATTTCACACATGTAGTGTGTGCCCACAAGTCTAGTGTATATAAATATGTACATACTTATTCTGTTATATAAAGCACACTACCAAAAATATTTTGAAGATTTGTCACATTTTTTCCCCAAAAATGCGCATATTGTTGTTAACTACTCCAATAAATAACTGCTAACTGTTTTCAAATTCAACCCAGCTTTCAGAAGAAAGTTGTACAATATTGGCTTACCCTAATTTGGGGGAGACCATGTCTATATATAATCAATATAAGATACATGGAAAAAAAGAATTAAATAATTACACAATCAAATCTTAAAATCCAATCCCCAAATAACCATAATATATAGAAATCACGGGATCTCTTAAATATACAATATTTCATATTTCAACACTCCCCCCTCAAGTTAGATCAAAGATGTCAACCAAACCCAATTTGCCAATGGAAGATCGACGTAGGGATGGTCCTACAGATTTGGTGAAGATGTCGACAATCTGATCAGAAGATGGAACAAATGAGGGACATACAATGCCAGCTCGATCCTACTCCAATAAATAACTGCTAACTGTTTTCAAATTCAACCCAGCTTTCAGAAGAAAGTTGTACAATATTGGCTTACCCTAATTTGGGGGAGACCATGTCTATATATAATCAATATAAGATACATGGAAAAAAAGAATTAAATAATTACACAATCAAATCCCAAAATCCAATCCCCAAATAACCATAATATATAGAAATCATGGGATCTCTTAAATATACAATATTTCATATTTCAACACTCCCCCTCAAGCTAGATCAAAGATGTCAACCAAACCCAATTTGCCAATTGAAGATCGACGTAGGGATGGTCCTATAGATTTGGTGAAGATATCGGCAATCTGATCAGAAGATGGAACAAATGAGGGACATACAATGCCAGCTCGATCCTTTTCCCGGATGAAATGAATATCAACTTCAATATGCTTAGTATGCTCATGAAGCACAGAGTCAAAGGCAAGTAAGATGGCAGACTTATTGTCACAAAATAGCTTGGAGGAATTATTCTCCTCAAAGCCTAACTCGGTAAGAATGGACCAAATCCATAGTAACTCACATGTCCCATGAGCCATAGCTCAATACTCAGCCTCAACAGGTGATCGAGAAACAACCACTTGTTTCTTGCTTTTCCATGATAGAAGATGGGTACCAAGGAAAGTGCATACCCAGAAGTGGAACGCCTGTCAATCAATGAATCTGCATAGTTTGCATCAGTAAAACCGGACAATTCTATCTGAATCCCACTATTGAAGAATAAACCTAAACTTGGACATGATTTGAGATATCTCAAGATGTGGTGAACAGCATCAAGGTGAGCAATACGAGGTGAATGCATAAAATGACTAACCACACTCATAGCAAATGTCAAATCTGGTCGTGTATTAGTCAAATAGATCAAACGTCCTACCAATCTCTGGTAGTGAGATGGATCAGAAAACAACTCACCAGACTCAGCCGAAAGTTTCAGATTCGGATCCATAGGAGTAGATGCAGGCTTGCACCCTATCATACCGGTGTCCCGAAGAAGATCCAAAGTATACTTCCGTTGGGACAATGATATCCCACTGCGAGAACGAGCTACTTCAATCCCCAAGAAATATTTGAGAGGACCCAAGTCCTTGATATCAAATACTTGACTAAGCTCTTGTTTTACCTTAGCAATACCAATGGTGTCATCTCTTATAAGGATGATATCATCCACATAGACCAACAAAATAATATATCGACCATTGGGCTAACAACAAATGAAGCATGTATGGTCGGAGTGACACTGAATAAAATCCATGGATAGGATAACAGAGCTGAAACGGTGGAACCATGCAGGAGGAGATTGCTTCAAGCCATGGAGAGACTTACGCAGACGGCAGACCTTGCCAGCATACTCTTCCTCAACCCCGAAACCCAGGTAGAGGATCTATGTAGATCGTCTCAAGTAAGGCCCCATGTAGAAAAGCATTCTTGACATCAAGTAAATGAAGGCACCAAGAAAAAGAGGCAGCCAAGGAAATAAGTAAACGAACAGTGATAAATTTTGCAACAGGTACAAACGTAGCCCCAAAATTCTTGCCACGAACCTGTGTAAAGCCCTTAGCAACAAGACGAGCCTTATATCAGTCCACTGTACCATCAACCAAGTATTTGACAGTAAAAACCCACTTACACCCAATAGTCATCTCACCAGAAGGTAAAAAGACAAGATCCCAAGTGTGATTATACTCCAAAGCAGCCATTTCAGTTTGCAGAGCTACAACCCATTGGGGATTCTGGAGAGCCTCAGACACAGACCACAAGATAGAGACTGACTTAAGTTTTCTAAGAAAAGACCAATGAGAAGCTGAAAGGGCATCATAACATAAAAACTGGGAAATATGGTGATTAGTGCTACTAAATCAACCAAACCGATTAGGGGGACGGTGTTCAGGAGTTGGATAACATGAAGGAGCCGGGGAGTGAATAGTAGAGGGAGCACCTGGGCTTGAGGGTGAAGAAAATGCTGGAGGGGGCAGAGCACAAGGGCAACGGGAGTATGTCTATAATGGCGGAGGGCTGGCAGGTGCAGATACGGGCGATGATGAAGGAGCAAATGAATCAATGATAGGAACAGGGCGAGCACTCGGTGACACAGCAAGAGGTGGTGCACCTGAGGTGGAATCCTGAAACACAAGGTTAGAACCAAAAAATGGCATATCTTCGCAAAATGTGACATCCATAGAATGATAAAAACGACGAGACAACGGATCATAGCACATATAGCCTTTAGAGAGAGCTGAATAGCCTAAGAAGATGCATTTAAAAGACTTATTATCTAACTTGGTCCTAGTAGGACTACGATCCTGAACAAAACAAGTACAATCAAACACACCAGGTACAAAAGGAAATAACACAGTATCTGAACGAAGTAATTGAAAATGGGCCAACCCGTGAAGAATCCGACTAGGTGTCCGATTAATGAGGTAAACAACAATAAGCACAGCCATATGCCAGTAGGATTTAGGGACATTCATCCCACAAAGAAAACACCGGACAACAGACATAATATGACGGTTTTTATGTTCAACAATCCCATTTTGCTCAGGGGTGTAACTACAAGTGAGTTGCTGCAAAATTCCCTACTGATTAAGTTGGGAGCAAAATGCATCAGAGATGACTCCCCCTCATTATTAGAACGAATATTACATACAACAGTATAGAATTGGGTTTTGACCATTTGGAGAAATTGAATAAAAAGTAGAAGCATATTAGACTTCTTTTTAAGCAAATAAACCCAATTACACCTAGAATGGTCATCTATGATAGTCACATAATAGTGATGCCCAGAAAAAAGCCAAAAGAGGAGAAAAACCCCATATATCAGAGTGAATAAGGTCAAATATACAGGAGGCGTGATACATGCGAGGAATATAAGAAATACGAGTATGTTTAGACAGTTCACAAACAATACAATGAAACTGATGATCCTTGCAAGCTTTATTAAGTGACGAAAAAAGTAAACATAAATAATTAAAAATTGCATGTCCTAAACGAGCATGCCACAAGGCTAAAGTCTGAAAAGAAAACACATAGAAAGACGACTCAGGTAACACAGCTGCTTGCAAGCCAGAAGTGGTAGGATGAGAAGGTTTTGGGTCCTCGAAGTAGTATAGCCCGTCGCGCTCAAACCCCCTGCCAAAAATCTTCCTTAAAAGTCAGGTCCTGTAATAAGTAATGAGTAGGTAAGAAAATAACAGCACAAAGAAGGTTTTTAGCAAGGCGACTAACAGAGAGAAGATTATAAGTAAAACGGGGCACATGTAAGACAGAAGTAAGTGTAATATCAGACGACAAGGAAATATCACCCATATGTTGGACATGTGAAATAGACCCATCAGCAAGACATACAGTCTGAGTGATAATAGAGATAGGAGAAGATAAACAAGAAAACTCACCGATCATATGATCATTGGCCCCAAAATCCAATACCCAAGTAGGTGCAGTGCGAACATGAAAGGATGTAGGAGTACCTATAGCAAGTGTGGCAATGGAAGAGACACTTGGAGACATGGTAGTGAATGAACCAAGTTGCTCTCGAAGGCAACCAATCTGAGATTGAAGCTAATGAAGATCAACAAAATGAGACGGCTGAGGAATACTAGATATGTCAGCAATAACAGCAGTATAGGGAGGGCCTGAAGGGCGTACCCTTGCAAAGTGTTGCTTCAACTCAGGATGAAGCTTGAAGCACCGTGCTTGGACATGACCAACTACGCCACAATGGTGGCAAACAACCTTGCTACTAGAAGCACGAGAACTAAACTTGACAGCAAGAGCCATCTAATTTGAAGCTGAAGATGAGGCAGGAACAGAGGAAGGAAGCGAAGCCACCGGTTGAATCAATCGGTGACGACGCTCCTCGCTATCAATAGTAACAAAAGCCTTATATAAGGATGGCATAGGTGAAGTGTTCAAAATTTGAATACGAAGAGGCTCGAAGTCAGGTTTTAAACCCATCAGAAATTGATAGGTGTGCTGGCGAGCAAGACAAGCAGACACAACAAAAGCGGCAACAGTTGGAAAATCACTCAATAGCTCATACTGTGCTAACTCCTCCCAGCGAGACTAAAGATACCCAAAAAATTCAGCAATGGTAAAACCCAAAGCTTCCTGAGAGGCATGAGAAATATCCTAATAGAGCTCGAAAATCCTAGCATCATTGTGGGCACGTGCGTACATCTAGGTAAGAGCACTCCACAACCGAGGAATTGTATCACAGTACATAAACATGTTGTAGATGCGTTCTTCCATAGAGTTGAACATCCAACCAAGTAAGGTGCAATTGTCAATATCCCATTGAACCCGCTTAGGACCATCAACGGGAGGTTGTGTCTCGGTTTCCAAAAGCCATCCAGATTTGCCTCTACCCCCAAGGTAGAGACGTATAAACCGACTCCAAGCGGCAAAGTTGCGACCATTAAGCAACACACTGGTAATCTGATGAACCGGAACATGGGAGGCAAGGGAAACATCTGAACGAAGCATAATGCTCTGGGTTTGTGAAACAAAGTCAGACATTCTGAAACACCACGAAGCCGAAGTAGCGGCGTCACACAAAAGAGATGCTATCGAACAAACCGGTAGCCCAAGTAATAAAAAACACACACAGGTTGCTGACCACATCAGCAACACACAACCCTAAAAGGGTTAGAAACCAGCCTGGACCACCCTAGAAGGATGCCGAACTGCACAGAACCAGGACAGAGCTTGGTTGGCTGCTGTAGGAACCTCGACAGTGACTGGAAAGGGCTGCCGACGGAGACAGAAAGGGTTTCAGATGGTTGAAAGGGGCTAGGTAGGTGAGTCGGCTACTAGGAAAGGGAGGAGAGGCTAGCGGTGGTGATGGGTACGTGCGGCTAGGTTTCTTTGGCTCTGATACCAAGAAGAAAGTTGTACAATATTGGCTTACCCTAATTTGGGTGAGACCATGTCTAAATATAATCAATATAAGATACATGGAAAAAAGGAATTAAATAATTACATAATCAGATCCTAAAATCAAATCCCTAAATAACCGTAATATATAGAAATTACGGGATCTCCTAAATATACAATATTGCATATTCCAACACTTTCTTCATTCGTCAAATCGCCAAAAAATTTAACAGCAAGACTACAGACTCAGGATTTATTACCCATAATTTACCTAGCAATCAATGATTCAAATTCATTTTATTTCAGTCATGTACCCCACACTTAATCAATTTAATCTCCACCACACAACAAACTAATTTCGAACAAATTCTAAGATACTAAGTCTGGGTTCCTAGGCTTTCTTGAAAATTTAAATGTAAAATTGCATCCACAACTAGTGTACATACATACATATATGTAAAAACATTGCAAATGTATTAGTACAAGCTTGGGGGCAGTTGAGCAGTAAAATTACAACTGTAATTTTGCCTCTAATGGTTGATCACTGTGCTTAAGGTGTTATAGAGAGACAAGTAGATACCTTCTTGGGATCTTAATGTGGGGTCCATGTTCTTGAGATCCTTCCTGACTCTGGATCGGAGGGCTCGTTTCTGCTTGAATAAGGCGTCCAGATCACCAGTGGTGGTGGTGGTGGGGTCTTTACGGTTGTTCATAGCGGCGATGGGGCGAGATGCGGCGGCGAGAGAGAGAGAGAGACAGGAAGGGTGGGTTAGGTGGTGGTGGTGCTGCTGCTGCTGCTGCTGTTTTGCTATCGTGCACTTCTATGTGTCCTCGCTCCACCCACCTCAACTCAACATTTTTAATTCTACAGTGGTTGTAACGGAAAAGATTTTGAGTAATGGCAGGGATTACGAAAAAAATATTATGAAAATAATAATGAAACTTTTTTTATGATTATATTATATATATAATAAAATATTATATTAGTTAAAGGATAAAAAAAATTTATGAAGTATTTTATAATTTTTTTTTTATGATCCCCTAGTATTATTCAAAGATTATATACCAGTTTACTTTCTGAATTTATTTTTCAAAGTGCTATTTTAAATATTTTAATTAATTATAATATTATTAAGGCCTGATTTAAAAACATATTATTTTAATAACTTTTTAGCTAAAATATGAGGTAAAAAAATTAGTATGTTTGGGATGACTTTTTAACTTTTTACGAAAAGATATGCAAAAAGTAGAGAGAAAAGAAAATCTTTGACTTTTTGGTATAAGTTGTTAGTTTTTTAATTTTTTTAGTAATTTTTTGACTTTTAAAGTAAAACAGCCACTTGCCAAACGAGACTTAAGTATAATTTTTAGATTTATACAATAATGCACTTTAGATAAATTACTACTTGTCAACTACGAGTAAAATTAAGAGAAAAATAAAAATTTGAGACATAATTAAAAAAATGTGAGGAATCAAAAAAATTACAAATAGATAGAATTCACTATTGCAATCTATAACAATATCCATCTCTTCGTTTTATTTATTTTTTATTTTTTCATTTCTCTATCAATTATATTTTTTTTATTGTCTATTATTGTTGCTCACATTTCGTTCATACTACCTTCTTACAATCGACTCTACCATCTCTCTTTTTAATCTTATCCATTCGTATCATTGCCACAACATTAAATCCTCTCTTAACTCATTTTATCCACTCTAGGAACCGTTTAAGAAGACAGGTTTGGGTTAAATTAGCCACTATCGTTAAAAAAATGCTAAATTAGCCAGTACCAGACAAATTTCATTCACATGCTTACACACAACCCAGGCTAGGGTGAATTTACCAAACTACCCCCATCACACTCTGATTCACACCAACAGTGCCTCACCATAAAACAACACTTGAAATTTCCTAGGGCACAGACATGCTGAAGCAAAGGAGGCGATTCGTCGACACTGAACAGCGAAGACATCTCGCGAAGCTTGCCAAAGCCGATCATCACCGGAGTATGCATCATTGGTGTCGAAAAAGACACGCAAAGCTTGCCAAAGCCGAACACCACCAAAGTGCACATCTGCGGCGTCGAAGAAGAACTCACCGTCCGAAACACCACCAATCATAAGGTACTGGTTGCTTTTCTGTTTTGTTTTTGTTTTTTTTTGTTTTTTTTTTGTGTAAATCCATCTCTTTCAACCCGATTTAGTGGGTTCATCTGTGAAAGCCATTGTTATTTGTGCTTAAAAATTTTCCTTCAATTTTTTTTTTTTTTTTTATGTTCCTTTTTTGTTTGGCATGTGGGAAACCCACTACTCTCATGGAAATTAGGCCAAAATCCGACCTATTTTGTTGGTTTTAAACTACAAATTCTAATAAACTAATTCTCCTTCATTTTTTTTTTTTTTTTTTTTTGGTGAAACTGAAGTTCTGATTAAAGTTTAATTTTTATTTCGGATTGAAAAATTAACCCATTGAACATGAAGGAACAACACTGATTGTAAGGAACAACATAAAAAATTAACCCATTTAACATGAATTAATTTTTGGGCCAAAATTAATTTTGTTTGGTTTGTAAGAAACAACATGAATTAATTTTATTTTTGCCAACATGAATTTTTTTTTTTTTTTTGGGACTTGTGAATTTTTTGTAAATGAGGTTCTGTAAATTCTTTTTTCTTTTTTTTTTTTCACCATCTCGCGAAATTTTTTGGTTGTTAAACTGAGGTTCTGATATCCCTTTCACAAATTATGAGGTTCATGTTTGGATTGTAAATTGAGGTTCATGTTAGTTTGTTTGGATTGTAAACTGAGGTTCATGTTTATTTTTATTTTATTTTTTTGTGAAATCTCAAATTCCTGTTTCTATCTTGCTAAATTAATGACACGATGACAACTAGAAGCAGATGAACCCTTTCACAAAGTTAGATTTAAATTTAAATTTTTATTTGGGATTTAAAAATTAACCCTTTGCACATGAAGGAATAACATTGAATTAACTTGAATTAATTTTTGGCCCAAAATTAATTTTGTTTGGATTGTAAGGGACAACATGAATTCATTTTATTTTTTCCAACATGAATCAATTTCTTTTTTTTGGACTTGTGAATTTTTTGTAAATGAGATTCTGTAAATTCTGTTTTTTTTTTTTTTTTCACTATCTGGCGAAATGTTTTTGTTGTTAAACTAAGGTTCTGATAACGTTTTTACAAATTCTAATAATCTTTGTGCAACTGATAAGGTTCCTGTTTTTTTTTTTTTTTGTGGTGAAATCTAAAATTCATGTTTGTATATGTTGCCAAAATTAATGAAACGATGCCAACAAAATATATATATATATTTTTGGGAACATGAATTCCTATTTCTATCTTTGTGCAACCCTTTGACAAAGTCAATTTTAAATTTTAAATTTTATTTGGGAGTTAAAAATTAACCCTTTCAACATGAAGGAACAACATGAATTAATTCTTTGGCCAAAATTAATTTTTTTTTGAAATGTTGGGTTAGCTTTTCGATTGTGAAATTTTTATTTATCTCTTCACTAAAACTCTCATGGTTCCATAAGGGTTTTAAGTTATGTCCAATTTCTATTTTGTGAAATACAAATTTTAGAAACTCTCAATTAAGAGGACAACGTAAATTCATGTTGACGGTTTTTGTAAATCTCAATCGTAACACAAGAGGAATAGTACACATTTGATTTAACACATGGAATTTAGTTTGTAAAATAGAGAATTTGAATTGTATGTTAATTGAAAAATGAAAATAGAGACGAATTGTACGTTAATTGAAAAATGGAAATGGAGACGAATTACAACTATGATTCATTGTTACTTTCGAATGTTTGTCAATTAAAGTGTGGTTAAAGAAGTAGTTGCTGTTTTTCCATACATTGTACAATAACTTTCACGTGACCTTAACCACTTTGTATTCAAATTTTTGTGTTATCAAAAAAAGTTAATTTATGAAATAATCGAATAGCCACGTCATCATTTACTTTATTTGTGTTTTATAGGAAAATAATCTAATTTCACATACAGAGAAATTTGTAATTGAAAACTTACATTTTCCCTGTTGTGAAACCTCATTTTTAAATAATAAATGGAGACATTCTTTATTTTGTACCAATCTGACAATTTCCTAAACTGTGAATAATGTGCCACCTACATGTTATCATTAGTCTTTCACCTGGTCAGCAAACATAGCAGGGCTTCGTTTACCTCTACTGCAACTTCTAATACATGGCCACGTCGGGTGTGTGTCTGTGACTATGGCCACTGTATTGTTAAGATATCCAAGTCGATAAAAAATCAAAGCGTCCCTACTTTGCATGTCCCTACCCTGTGGTGAGTGCCAAATTCATTAGCAGTCATAACTACATTTCATTACGAACTAATTGACTAATAGCTTCATCATTTGCACTCATTAGCCTTATGTCAATTGGATTGGTTGGTGCAAAGAACCTAGACGATAGAGCACAGACGATGCGTCATCCAAAAATGACATTGTCATTCAATTGCGAGATGATATCATACAAATTCAACAGTTAGTATGTCTCCTTAAAACCATTGTCTATGTGCTATGCATTGTCATTGTCATTTTGTTGTTGCATATGTAAGGAATCTTGTAGGAGGTCGTACAGATGTTGCATGTTATGTAAATAAGTTTGCCTTGCATTACATGATTTTGGGTTAGGCATAGACATTAATGACTACTCTTATGTACTGTCTTAATTCCAATGTTTATATTCGTTCTACATGAATGTTATGTGTTTGTATTGCTATGTTACGGAATGTGCAATGGTTATTTACTATCCAATGTAGCATCCAGTTATTGTGTTTACTGTGCAATGCCCATACACTATTCATGTGAACCAATTGAAATTATTGTGATATGGTCTTACATGTATGTGGAAAACAAGCAAACTTGGTGATGATGATTATTTTCACCCGTAAATTAGTTGTCTTTGCTACGCGGTTACTCCAAATGGCTTCGATACAAACTTCTCCTCGTATCCAATCCAAAAACAAAGGCATTGCTCCAAATAAGTCAACCAGTGTCGAAGAGACATACAAGCAATTAAACCACAAGGCCTCGTTGGATAGTGAGTCAATCCAAATTTTCCTGTAGTTGATTGCCGATGAGATTACAAAAGGAAATCGACCATTCCTAGTCCTAAGCCAAGCTGGATACAAGTCGTTGGCACGAGAATTTGAGAAAAAAAACAAGAAGAAAACATGGCTTAAAACAGTTGAGGAATAAATACATAGCCCTGAAAAAAGAATGGAATGCTTGGAGAAAGTTGATGGATTCCAGCAAAGGAGTGTCAGGGATTGGCTTTGACATCTTAACTGGTATGTTTTAAGTGTCATATGAGTGGTGGGATAAGATGGAATTGGTAAGTACAATGTCATTTTGTTATGTTTGTTTCGTTTCATATTTGCCTTTTAGCAATATGTATTTCACGGTTTTGGTGTTACTAAAAATTTGCCATATTGTATGTAACGTTTTATTTTTTTACACTGTCCATTTTTGCAGACAAACAAGGCATGTACCAAGTTCAAGAAAAAAACATTAGAACATCGAGAGTTGATGGAGATGGTATTTACATGGGCATCAGCTACTAGTAAGCACCATTGGTGTAACGCCCCGAAAATAAACCCAACATGTATAATACATCAAGTCACATTCATTATAAGGTAATAACCATGGCTCAAGGGATGCCGGAAAGATATATTCACCATGTTTTTTTACATAGTTCCAAATGTTATACAAAAATAATCTCACATGCGATTATACATTCGTTGACAAACTAGTAAATGAATCTATAGCATGTAAAATCATTTAATTAAAACGAATAAGGCCCTCAAGGGCTTACAAGTTCCAAGGCAATAGCCCGGTTACATAAAATGGTCTTTCGGATTCATACAGATTAGCCATTGGCTTTACAAAAAGTTAACACAAATAAAAGAGCAATCTACTATTTACCAAAAACATATTCACATCCTCAGTTTGGCAGGATCACCACATCTTTACCTGCACCAAATCCTATAGGGGTGAGCATAAAGCCCAATAGAGAATTCTTACAAAGTATATACAGTTATGCAAACTCAATAAAAATGTAAATGTAAATGTCAATGCCATGCCATGCTCCTTTAAAGAAATTTCATTCATGCTCCTCTTGAGGATTTCTATTTTTCAATAAAAGCTTGTAATCTCAACACATTTCAAAACTTCTAATTTTAATCAATAGGGGCGGTAAATACGACACTGGTAATCCCTAAGTTGGTGTCTGCAAGTAGGCTCAATAAGCACTACCAATATCCCACTTTACCAGTTGCTAACTGGAAAGGAAGTGGTACCTCCTCCACGCGTGTTTTCTGTCTTTCACCCCGGACACTCAGGCCAACTTATCAATCTTATCTACACCGCCTAACCGGACTTACCAACGTATTTACCTCTTTAACATTTCCATAGATTTCATTTCAATATAACCTTTCTTAATGCGAATGTTTTCTAACTCATGTCAAGATGTACAATAATGATAATAAATCAATTGAAAACATGATGCAATAATTACTATTTCGTAGCATTTTTCTATTCTCAAGATATCTCTACAACAATATCAATTAATCTCATTTCTCATTTCTTCTCTTCAAAGCTATTTCACAAGGTACTCATGTGCCATCAATTTATAGTAACACAAACTCTCACCATGCACAAATCACTACAAGTTAGCCTCTGCAAGGCAATGTGTGATGTTTTCAACATAATCTCCAAGATTTCACTACTTTCACATTCCATGGTACATAATCGTTCACCACTTTCCAACCACATGTTCAAGCATTTAACAATATGTTACAATAACATTTTATGTCTCATACATCAAATAGATTTCCATTTTTTACCAAACATGCTATGAGATTTACTTTCATTCATCCTCTTGACACAAAATGATAAAGAGTTTCATAGGTATTTCCTTATTTTCCAAAATTCTCAATTTCTAGGATTTTTCATCAAGACAAAACACTTCTCATTTCTTTGGTAAAACCCAATTAAAATCACATTTTCTTAGGTTTATAAATGAACAACCATTAAGGAGTAACAAAGATTGAGTTTTGGAAACCCACATTTAAAACTCTCTACCCTTTGGATCAAAATGTGAAATTAACACAAAACTTAAAGAAAACCTTTAAATTATCAACAATGTAACAAAACATGTATATATAACTCAAGAATGTCCCTACCTCAAGGTCTTGATGATGGAGAAAATGAAACCCTAGCTTTAGTGGAGGATTCTTCAACACTCACTATACCAAGAGGAGTTCTAGCTTGATTTTCAAGATTAGAGGAAGATGATGATGGTCATGACCCAAAGATTTGCTAAATCAAGGAGTTTTAGTGTTTGAGGAGATTTTCTAGAGAGAATGAGGAGGAAAATAGGGTTTAGAGTGAGATAGAAAAGCCCCAAATGTGTTTTAAGTTCGGCCAAAAAGAAGAAGAAAAACAGAGTTTTGGGCTACCCAGTTGGCTGTACGTGCTCGCACGTGCGGCCTACACCCCCGCACATGCGGTGCCCCCCCTTCCACACCCCACTCTGCACGAGCTTTTTAGACAGTGTGCAAACCCCTGCTACTCAACCTTCACCGTACGTGCGACCTCACCCCCCGTACGTGCGGGCTAGGGCGCCGCACGTGCGGCCCTAGCCCAATAGCCCAAAAAATTTCCTCTTCACTCCCGGGCACTCCGGACCTGACCCTGCACTTCTCAGAAGAAAGAAACTTCAACACCGAATAAAAACACGAATAGAAATTACATTGAGATAAACCCTTCGGACAACACAAACCCCAAACACTCAACAAGGCTCCAAAATAACACAACACTCTATCGAAGTAAATTCAAGGTTAAACGAGGGAGAGAACGAAACTAGAGACATACTCGGTCATCACAATTGGACCCCAGGAGAGAGAGTTGCTGAAGTTGGCGATGTCTCATCTGATTCTGTGGACAGTTTTGGAGCCCAGCTATTTGGTGATTCGATATCTATACGAGCAGAGGACGTCGATTCAGATTCTTCAATCGAACCAGTTTCGACTGGGGACGAGAAAAGGAAACGAACTTTGTCAACAAGCTGTGGAAAGTCGAAGAAGGCCACAAGTGGGGCGTCAGTTATTGTTGAAAGTATGAACAATCTGAAAAATGTGGTTCGTACCCAGAATCAGTAAGTTATGGTCAGGCACCTCATAGGTAATGAATCACTGTACACAATTTCGGAGTGCATGCAATGGCTGAGGAACATTCATGTCTTTCTAGGTACGCCGCTATTCCATTTTGCCTCGACATTGATGGATAATGCAGATTACTAGGAGGTGATGATGTGCCAGCCTGATGACGACCACATTGTCGGCTGGCTCACACAGATGCAGCTGCAGTGTATTGCGGCGGCGTTGTTTGTAAACCTGTTTGGGGCTCGCCGAATTTGATATAACGGTGTCCTGCTAAAGATGCGTTCCCATTATCTTGGTTTCAAAAACTTCTACTTATGTTTGTGTTGGACTTGTAATAAACAGGATGCTTGTGCATTTTTTTTATTTATATTTTCCTGGGTTTAGTGAAAAATTATTTGCATATTTGTGCCCGTTTTCCGATGCTTACATAGGATGTTTATGTGTTTTTTTCGAATGGAACATGATGGTTGTGTTTTTTTATTATTGGGAATTACATGCGCAACAGCGGCCTGCCGTGTGTTGGTTGTTTATGGATTTAGTTAGTTGTTTATTGTTATGTTATTTTTTCGTCGCTATGGTTGTGTTGGTAATGCAATTTATGTTTTATTAGTGTGCGTATTACCACTTACCACCAGGTTCACTATTTGTTTATTTGGTACATGTTACATGCGATTATACCTTACTAGTAGGCGTCATATATTCCCATTATCTTGCAGCATAAATATTTCCTGGTATGTTTGCAATATGTAATTACAAGCTTTTATTACCTTTAACCTACTCCATCACATGTAAACTGATTCAAACCGTCCCACTGTTGTAGGTTTCGCTTGAGTCGACGTGATGAATCCCGGGAATGGAAGCAATAATCAAGATTTAACGAAAATGCTTAACCAAATGGCCATACAGCTGCAACAACAAAACAATTGGACAATTGTAGAATCATGCCGGTATGTGCAAGAGTGGTACGAAAAACACATGTCCAAAACACCATGTTGCACTTCAATTTTGATCGGGCATGCATGGATAACCGAACTATATGCAAGCTATGTGGGTTGATTTGAGGAAAATGTGTGCATGCTGAAAGAAGTTTTTGTAGCTTTGTGTCACACATTAGTAACTGATTTTGGGTTACAAGTACCGTAATGTCCATATGGCTTAGCTGTTGAAGAAAACGTTGCAATGTTTATCCACGTGTTGGAAAGGTTGCAAAATCGGCAAATCCAAAAACGGTTTCAACATTCGGGGGAGACTATGTCCCGGCACATATATAATGTATTAATGGCAATGAAAGAGTTCACTATTGTACATTGCAGGCCCACATATATTCAGTATCATATACATTTATACATACGGTCTAGGGATGGCAATTTAAACCCGGCCCGATGGGGACCTGATTCCCCGACCCCGATTGGAACGGTTTTTTCCCGAAAATTATCCCCATAGGGCCGGGGATGGTATTAAAAATTAAATCTCCGATGATTTTCGAGCCGGGGACGGAGATAGGCTCCTCAACCCCGGCCCAGCTGTCACGACCCAAACCCGGCCCTATGGGTTTAGCACCGGAATCGCCAAGCGATGTCGAGATTACCAAGGCCTACTGATCGATGTCTGATCAATCGAGTCTGAGGCTGGCGGAAGCCAAAACAGTAAGTAACAAGTGTCCACTGAGCTGTGAAAATCTGTATGTCAAAAACATTTTATGCATTCATACAGTCCAAAACAGTACGCTCTATACAATCATTTACAAACAGTCAGTACAGGGACTTAATCCCTCGATAACAGTACAGTCAAACAGTCTAAACAAAAGGTACAATACAGTAGGGAGACAGGTGGGGGAAACAAAAACACCCCAAGCCATGGCATGGCGTCTCGGAACCTCACAGTGAGGCACATTAGCTGGCTTGACAAAACTGGGAACCAATCTCACGCTCCTAGCTTCAGTCTGGTGGCTGAGCACCTACATATATATATAAACAGTGAGCTAAAGCCCAGTGAATAACATAACGTGTAAAGAGGTTATGAATGAATGTCCTTACAGTAATGAAATCAATTCATTATACTGAGATTTCAATCTTCAAGATATTTCATCAATCAATATTTCAATCAATCACCATATGTGGTACATCCATTAGCCTATAAACAAGAGGTCCAAAAGGGGCCAGCCTTCTGAACTCCAACAATAATGATGGCCATCAATCAGTATGGTTCCACGAGGAAACCGACAGAGCTCTGTAACAGTCAATAACAGTGGTGCTAAGGATGCCACAATACAGTTCGAAATACAGGACATACATTCATTCAATAAACAATATTAGTTCAATAAACAGTTCAGTTCAGTATTCAAAATATAACCATTTGAACATATCTTTATACAATCTGTTACTCACAGAGATTGGGCTATCAGTAGCTAGAGCGCGTCCCCGTGAGCCAACCCTAAACAGTTAACAAATAGAACACACACTAAGTTCACAGTCGAAAAGATGATAATTACATCCCTAAATTCCTCGGTGTGGTTCTATATTTAAATCCTCATTAAGATGCCTCAAACTAGGCCTAAGGATGCCTAGAATGCGATGAGGATGCAAAAATACAGTTGGAAGGCACTTTTCAAAAGTTGCTGAAAATAGGGGCCTCGCTCGAGCGAGCCTTCCTTCGCTCGAGCGAGTTTGCAAAATCAAAGGCTTCGCTCGAGCGAACAATCCTTCGCTCGAGCGGTCTGATGAAACAGTAAAAATACTGGATGCTCAATTTTTACGCGCGATGCTCGCTCGATGCTCGCTCGAGCGAGCTTAAAATCAAAGGTTCGCTCGGCGAGCCTTCTTTCGCCGAGCGGCGATGAAACGATAAAAATCTTGGATGTTCGATTTTTACGCCGAGCCACCAATCTTCGCTCGGCGGGGCTCAAAAAAGCGTTGGTCGCTCGAGCGAGAATCTTCGCTCGAGCGAAGAAGCCAAATCTGGAATTTCCAGATTTGCCTTCCTAGCTCAAACCAAGCATTCTCAACTCAATATTCGACCTCTTGGGCTCAAATTCTGGAGAATACATCCCAAAACAATGTATAACAAGTTTCAAAAGCCAATTTATGAATTCAAGCCCCAAAGGTGAGTCAATTAAATCCATTTTCAAACCCATTTTCAAGAACAAGTTTAAAACATGCAATGCATGAGCTTCAAACCCAATTCAATCTTCAAATCTTGCTCTAAAGAGCTCAATAGTTGGAAAATGAAGTGAAAACATGGACTATGATAAAAACATGGGCATGCATGTATGATTCAAGCATGAATTCAACTCCAATTTCACTAATTCAACCATGCATGCAACAATTGATCTTCAATTCAACACATATGAGCAAATCATGACTTAACTCTCTAAATGGGCATGAATCATGCAAGACTAAGCTCAAACACTAAAATAAGAAGATGATTCCCTTACCTAGAGTGTAAATTCAAGTCTAGCAAGCTCAATTATACCAAGTCTCTAACAATTCAACAAGTTCTTTAGCAAATTCAACAATTGAACCCAATTCCTCTTAACTCTCCCTTTCTCTAACTCTTTGGTCGGCTAAGGCACAAATGAGCTGAGAAAGAAGCTTTGATTCAACATGTATAAGGTCTCTAAGTGTGTGTGTGTTAGTGGCCACTAAGTGGCATTTTAGTAAATAGGTCAACCTTGGCCATTAATCAATATTTAATCTACTTTAATCATTCCTAATCAATTTTCAGATAAATATACCATAAAATCATAAATATTCCACTGAGTCTAAAACTTCAAACGGTATCTAAATCGGCCGCCGATAAGGCCTTCAATTAACAGTTTAAACACATAACTCAACAGATAATCATTCAAGCAAACAGATACGATATGCAATATAACAGACAAACTTATTCAATTTCAGTTTGATTCCATTCGATGCATTCAAGAGTTCATCCGATTCACTTATCGGTCATTATCGATTCGGTTTAGCGATGAATCGATAAATAATTGATGGTTAGCGGTAGTCAATCTGAGGTTGTTACACGGCCCGGCCCATGCAAACTAATCCCTCGTATCCCGTATAGTTATTATAATATATATATTATATGTTTAGGCCCGCTCTCACTCTCTCACTCACATCACACTCCTCTCAGCCTCTCTCCATCTCTCTCTCTCTCTCTCTCTCTCTCTCTCTCTCTCTCTCCTGTGTAGATCTTGTGATGAAGATCAATGACAAATAGCCTCCGACGACGACGACGAGGGCCACCTCCTTCTCGTCCGAGACCTCCGACAACGATGATGTTGATGATGTTTTTTTTTTCTCAGATCTCCTCTGACAACGTTGATGATATATTATATTATATGTTTTTTTTTTCTCTTTCTCGTCCGAGACCTCTCTTCTCATATCTCTGTGTAGTGTGTGTGTGATGTTGATGAAGTTTGCTAAGTTCTCTTTTTCTACTTAGATCTCTCTCTAAGAGCTTTTTTTTTTTTTTTGATGTTAATGTTGGTGAAGATCTGTTTTATTTATTTTTATTTGTTGGTGAAGATCAACTCCTCTTCCTCCTCTCTTTTTTTTTTATTTTTTATTTTTTATTTTTCTGGAGTTAATTTCTTTTAAAGATCTATTGATTGATGATGTTGTATTTGAGCTGAAGTGGGTTGTTGATGGTCGAGGATTTTGAGTCGAGAAACCCGATCCCAGATTAGAAGCGAGGTGGTAGTGGGATCCCGTCGAGATTAGGTGAGGGGCGAGTTCGTGATCGGGGATCAGAGACGGAGAGGGTGCTCTCCGGCCCCGCCCCGCCCCGCCCCGTTGCCATTCCTAATATGGTCTAAACAGAAATACCTACCATTTAAGGTAATAGTTAAAAACCTCACTTAGTACATTTTATTGGACATAACGGATGCAAAATAATGATTACATGTGCCCCTAGGAGTCACTTAACCAATTGGGTTGTTTGTATGATTGTATTGGAGCCATAGACACATGTTAGTACATGGGTTATGGGGCCAGATGCCGCAACATATTTCGATAGGAAATACTGTTACAGGCAAAATATCATGGCCGCGTGCGATTTTAACATGTGTTTCATCTTCATTTCGCTTGGATGGGAAGGAAGTATGCATGATAATCGCATCTTCAATGAGATACTAACAAATGACAATGTCTCATTTTCACATCCTGAAGAAGGTAACACATTGCATTGAAAATATTTGGATACATAATATCTGAGAAAACATCCTTAATTAAAAATTAAACACAATTTGGTGGTTTGTTTAAAAATCTAGTACTGTCTGCAGGCAAATATTATCTTGTCGATGCTGGCTATCCAAACCGGGTAGGTTACCTAGTACCTTTCAAAGGCAGCCGTTACTAGCAACAACAATTTCGTGCTAATGTCGATCATAGGATAGCAAACACCCCCAGGGAATTATTTAACAAAGTTCACTCGTTGTTACGTAGTGTGGTGAAACACACTTTCGGCACCTAAAAAAATCGATGGGGTTTATTAGAGACATACCTCGGTATGATTTTACAAATGTGCAAGTTCAATTAGTAGGTGTGTCAATGGCGTTACATAATTATATATATCGAAATACAGGCAGTCTAACAACTGTTAATCCCCATTTCAACGAGAAAAAGGCTATGGCTTCTGTAAATGCCATACTAGAAGTTGAACATAACGATGATGGTTTAATGGCTAGGGATGAAGACCCGCATATGGAATCGGTGCGACTTCGCATACGGGACAAGTTAGTGTACTTGCATAATAGTCCACCTAATATTTGTAGGCTTGTAACATTGGTAGGCTACGCGGAAGAGGTTGTACATAAGTATAGTATCATGTACAATATGTATGTCTGTACACGGTAAATAAAACTGAAATTAGCATTATCCACGTTATTTAAATAAATATTGGAAAAAAGCCTTTTCACAAAATAGGGAAAAAAAAAACAAAATTATCATTGTCCACATCATTTAAGAAAAACAAAAAAAACAAAAAAAGCCTTTTCCAACAATAAATAAATAAATATAAAAAAAAAAGTCACTAATGAAACTGAAATTAGCATTTTTTTACGTACAATAAAAAACATGAAAAAGCCTTTTCAGGAAAAAAAAAATTTAAAAAAAGAAAAGAAAACCAAAAGACAATAAAATAAATCCAAATTTAGCATTTTACACGTCATTTACAAAACAAAAAAATAATAATAATAATAATTAAAACAAAGCCTTTTCCAAAAAAAAAAAAAGCAAATTAATAAAAAAAAAAAAAGACAACAAAAAAACGCCATTGTTTTTCATTTTCCACGTCAATTTCAAAAAAAAAAAAAACATAAAAGGCAGATTCCCAAAAATAAATAAATAAATAAATAAAATTGAAAACAATAAAAAATAAATAAAATAAAAGCAAACACTAGGCTGACCTATTTGTCAGCCGCCCAACAGATGTTGCCTTTCACCTCAAGGGCTTTTGGGTCATTTCACATGTGGCCACCTCACAAAAAAGTTTAAAAATTAAAAAAAAATCAATCATAAACTAAGTTTTTTAGCCCTAAGCTAAAATAACTAAAAAAGTCAAAAAATCAAAAAATCAACTCACTTTCCAAACGAAACCTTAATATTATTTATCTCATCAACTCCTTTTACTCCCCCCTTAACTTCTTCATAATTGACCCAATTTAATTAAATTTTGATGAACCGATCATCTATGGCTTTGAATTTGATCTATTATTCTAGTTCTCATATTTGGTCAAGTTAAAAAAAATGAGGTGATGGTCATGTTGGAAATATAATGGAAAAAAGAAAAGAACAAAAAAGAAAAAAAAAGAAAGAAAAAAAAGAAAGAAAAGGGGTGATCGAACTTGAGATAATAAATGGGTTTTTGAATGGAAAAGAGGTCACAATGTTGAGTGATAGAAACTAACAACGTTAGGGCTGAGTATAGAGTTATTCAAACCGTCTAACTTGAACTAAATCACATGCGAATGGGCGGTTTTGCATACATAATGCGAGCAAATGCAATTTAAAATATGATATGATTGCGAGTTGCAAGTTCTATCTGCACCCACAAGAACTCGCTTGCACTTAAGTTTTTTTTTATTTTTTTACCTGGACCGTTGATTAGGATATACATTATTACATTTTGGATGAATGTAAAAGTTAATAAATAATTACTTGCATTTTGGAATTACTTTTATTAAAGTTTGACAACAGTTGCTATGTGTGTACTAAAATATATACAGTTGAAAATATAAACAAATTGAATATGTATATATAGTTGCTATGTGTGGCTCTAATAACTTGGATGAATTTAGTTGCTTATTGTTTATTCTTTTCTTTTTTTTTTTATATTATTTTTTGAACCATGCTTATTGTTTAAAAGAAAAAGTCTAATCTACAAACCGTCTGCATGTCCATGAATCTTACCTGCATAAATCGCAATCCGCACTGTGAGCGATTGCCAGTTGAATTTTTCTCAAATCACAAATATGCAAACGGGTCCAAATCAATCTACAAATTGTCTAAAATCGAACTGCAACAATCCCTAAACAGCGTTAAGGAAATGAAAGGTATAAGAAAAGTTGACGGGTGTTGTGAAATGGCAAATAAGTACTATGGGTGGATGGAAAAAAGTGATGGTTATGTAATAATAACAAAAAATAATTAGGATGGCTAGGAAAAGTAGTGGTAGCAATGGTTGGCAAGGAATCACAATGGTAAAATGTGACAACAAATGGGAAAAAATTAAAAATTAGAGACCAAAAATGTAAAGCAACATGATTTTGTACCCCTTTCTTTTTCAACTTCTCATTGTAGTTTTTTTTTTTTTAAATCCTCATATTTTTCTAATTTTTTTTCTAATCTCTTGGTAATTTTCCAAAAAAATATCAAAAAAATACTCTTAACATTGATGTAAAATATAAATTTAAAACTAATTATCTGTAGCTATTTAAGTAGTATTTGTCTAAGACTTGTTTGTTTGTTTTTCTATTTATGATTTTATGCTTTTGTTACAAATTTTTTTTTATTGTTTTTGTTTTTGTTTTTAAGTAAAAAATTGGATGATATTGTTTGCATAATCTACGATAGTGCCAACAAATTACTAAAAATGTTAAAAAAATCCCTACTATTTGGGTGAAGCGTGTGGGGAAAGCTTAAAAGGCAAAATTTTTGAATTCAATAGCCCAATAGTGTAGCTCAGTGCTGCAAATTACTTTGCATCAACATTTCCCTAAGTGCAATGACATGGCACAATGTAAGTCACGAATTCTCATTAAAAAAAAATTAAAATGCACGAAATGAAAACAGTGCTATTGCATGTGTTAGGAATGATAGAATGGTAATTTTGATATTTGTTACAATATTTTATTACACATTTTTTTATAAAAAGTTAAAAGTTATTTCAAACATACATTATTTTTTTCTACTTTTTTAGCTAAAAATTCAAAAAGTGTATTTATATAGCATATTCCAAACAACCTAGAGGCCCCGTTTGTTTTTAGAGGTAAAATGAAGGGGACTCATAGTGAAGGGATTAATAGTGAGGGGATTGTTAGTGAGGGGATTGATAGTGAGAGGATTAAGTAAAATTGTGTTTGTTTTGATGATAGTTGTTAGTGTAGGAATTGTTAAATTATTTTTATATAAAATAATAAAACAAATAAAATATATAAAAAATTAAATATTAATATTTTAAAAAAAATTCTCAATATATAAAAAATAAAAAAAATAAAAAAATTTCTAATCCCCTCACTATTTTTCTAAGGCCCCATTTGTTTGGGGTTATAGGAAGTGGATTGGGACTACTAATACCTTGGTATTACTAATACCTTGTTTGCTTTGAGAGATGGCATTGGGACTACTAATACCTTGGTATTACTAATACCCTTGGAAGGGGGATTCATAGTGAAGAGGTAGAGATGGTATTAGAAAAATAGTAAGGGGATTAGAAGTTTTTTTATTTTTTATATATTGAGAATTTTTTTAAAAATATTAATGTTTAATTTTTATATTTTTTTATTTGTTTTATTATTTTATATAAAAATAATTTAACAATTTCTCATTATTAATCCCCTCACTATTAATCTTCCCACTATCAATCCCCTCCATTCTATCTCTGAAAACAAACGGGGCCTAATACTATCTCTACCTCCTCCATCCCAATCCCCTTTTCAAGGCCTTTATTAATACTAAGGGATTGAGTCCCCTCCCCATCTCTCAAAACAAACATCCTATATAATAGTCTCACCTCACTATCAATCCCAATCCCCTCTCTATAACCCCAAACAAATGGGCCAGAGTGACAAGGGAACAAAAGAATTATGAAAGAATAGAAGGGCTCTAAAGCAAGAAAGACAAGACAACTATTCTTTTTGCTTGACGAAATGGGTCAAGATACTGAGGACTGAAATCACTCTCTCGCTCTCCGAAACCCTAATTCACCGTCCGGCAAAATCCCAACCTCCACCGTCTACGGCGGAGCTCGACGACGGTCCCCTCCAGCTCCTCCTTCAATTTCCCGGCGACTATGTTCGAACCCTAGACGAATATTCCGGCGAATCTTCCTCCACTTCCGGCGATACAGTACTTGGTCTCACAGATTGATACTCGGAACAACAATGGCCTCTCAATCGGATCTGGACCGGCAGATCGAGCACTTGATGGAGTGCAAGCCACTGCCGGAGGCGGAGGTGAAGAAGCTCTGTGATCAAGCTCGAGCGATCCTGGCGGAGGAATGGAACGTTCAGCCGGTGAAGTGTCCGGTAACTGTGTGCGGCGATATTCATGGCCAGTTCCATGATCTTCTCGAGCTCTTTCGCATTGGTGGCAGTTCTCCGGACACCAATTACCTTTTCATGGGAGATTATGTAGGTTAGTAGTTGACATAGTGCGACTTTAATGTTTGATTCGTACGTATTGTTTGCGATTAATGTTGCGAAAGAGATTGAATGATCTATTAGCATGTTAGCTTAGTGACAGTGACTGGATTACATGCATTCATTAAATTTTAGGTGTCAAGGGTTTAGGTGAAGAATTGAGTATAATGTGAGTGGTCCTACTCAAATTTAAGTACAAGTTTCAGTAATGGCAGAGTTGTAAGTTTGAAAGCTACAAAATGGTCTTGAAAAGTGTTAGGAAACATTTGTGTCTCCCTTGATTTGGGTAAAACTCAATTTGATATAAGTTCAAGTCAGTGAATGGTGAGGTTTTTGAGTGACTTGTATGGGTTCGAGGCAATGGTTTGAGTCTGATAAGGTCTGTGTAGAAATGAGTGTGCTGGCTTGGCTGCCTATAGTCTCTTGGCAATCCTCTTAGAATTACACATAAGCTAGGTTACCTGGAATGCGGATCGTTTGGGAATGCGATATGTCACATGCTCTAATTGTGGTACGATAGGATAGGGGTAGATTTGTATAGTTTACACTATAAGAAATTAAAGTACGTCTAGTCTAGAGTAACATTTTTTAACAATTAGACATCCAATCTATGAAGCACGGGTACTCTAAAAATAGTGCCGTACGAGTATTGGGTGTGGGTATGCGTATGGATACGAAGGTATGTGTACCGGGTACGGCAAAAGAGGGTTCGGTACGTTTGGTTCATTCGGGTATGGCGTGGGCATGCCATGGGTACGCTGTTGGTACGTTTCGGGTACGCAAGAGCCATTTTCATTTTTATTTTTATTTTATTTTTTTTGTGCCCTTGCAGATCAACAATTATTATTATTATTATTATTATTTTTTTTTTATTTTATTTTTTTTGTGCCCGTGCAGATCAGTAATTTTGATGTTTTTTTGCTGTCCTATCTGTCTGTATGAATTGTATAAGTATATCAGCAAATGATTTTGATGTTTTTAAAAAGTAATTTGAACAAAAAAAAAAAAAAAACAAGGCCTATAAAGGGTAGTTTTGTATATGACTATGCATTATATTTTTGCTTCAAATCCTCCTAGAATTTCTTTATAAAATCTTTAATCATAACAAACTTTATGCACAAAACATTAAAAATTGATACTGTATTAGTTGATTAATAGTGGTTGGGAATGATGCAATTTTATGTATTATGCAAATTGCAATTGACAACCTGCCCCAATTAAGAATTTTTTTCCCTTTACTGTTGGTAATTAACTTTAAATCTTTCTTTGGTTTCTTGTTATTTCTTTGATCTCACCCTATAAAAATAACAAATTGATGAACAAAAAGAAAGATTTTAAAAATAAATTATGATCACAAATTCACAATGCATAACATGTCAAAGTCAGAGATTTCACAAATATTATTTTTAACGCTTAATGGTTTTAAATTATAAGAAAATGAGTAGTCCTTTTTTTAGTTTTGATATTTAATTTTAATTTGTAGGTTGGATCCTTTAACCATAATTATATTATTAAAAAAAAAAAAAAAAAATCAGCGTACCGCAACCGTACCCGTATCATAATTTTTTTTTTGAATTTTGCCGAATTGACGTACCCGTACCCGTACCGTACTCGTACCCGCATCCGTGCTTCCTTGCATCCAATGAAACGTAGGATCTTTTTCCTAATTAATTGTGTAGTAACACATTTCCACGAGCATTGTGACCCATTTTTGACATTTTGTGATGTCGAAACTTCACTCATTTTAGATTTTAGTTTATTATATTTGATAAAAGGAAAAATATTGGAAAAACTTTTGGGGATCATTTTGGATCAATAAATTTACCGTTTTGGAACTAAAATGTACCATGTTTTGGAACATGCATTCCAAAACATAGTTCACTAGGGTATAACACTTTTTGGCATAAGTTTGGATTCCACCAATAAGCAATTTTAAGACAGTTTGCTACAATTAGTTATGAAAAATGCCTATAGTTTATTTGATGTGTTGGTTAGGTGATAGATATCAATAGTTGGAAACTGGAACAGAGTACAAGCTCCTAGGGATATACTTACTATTTATTTGGTAAATGGCTCTTAGTAGCTGAACCCAACCTTGTATCAGGAGACTCATTTTGTTTTTGATAGGGTTTTTTTTCATTATCTTTTGTCTTTCTAGTTCTAAGAGGGTTTTCTATTGCACAACTTGTTGCTTGGCCTTAATTTTTAAAGTAAATTCTGGATATTCTCATTTTTATTCTTTTACTTAGCTTTTTTGAGCATATGACTTTCTTTTTCAAATAGATGTAGTCCAAATTGATTATCCTCTCTATCCTATTCAATTATTACTGCAAGTCATATATATCTCGTATTATTGTTGAACTTTTAAATTTAAAATGCACGCATTTTTAACCACATTTTTTATTGATACAGATCGAGGATACTACTCCGTGGAGACTGTTACACTTCTAGTGGCCTTGAAAGTTCGTTATAGAGATAGAATTACAATTCTTAGAGGCAATCATGAAAGTAGGCAGATTACTCAAGTGTAAGACCTCCATACTTCTCAAGTCTGACAATACTAAACTGCAATATTAAGTATATTGCTAGTTAAGATTGATTTCTTCTCTTGTTTATTAGTAACAAGTGCCTGTGGCTGGTTTATTGTCTTGTAAAAAATGACTTTTTAGGCAGTTGAACAACCTTCAAGGATAATTTGCCTCATTTCTCAATATGGTCTTTTTAATCATTTGAATTCTTTGTAATTTTAAAAGTGGTGAGAAAGTATTGTGATATATTGGCATTTATATATTTTTCTTTTAAAACGGTGATATATGGGCCAATGAGCTTGTGTTGTGTATGTGAAGGAGGGCGGGAGGGTTTTCTTCACTAAAGTGAGATAAATAAGAAATTTGTTTTAATTGGATTCTTATTAGAGAGATGTTTATGCCATTGAACATGATTCACTGTTTAGTAGGAAGGACATGTTATTTGCTTTTTGCCTTTCTCTCCTAAATAATGTTGTTACTCAAAGCTGTTCTGTGAGGAGTAAAAAAATATGTTGATAATATACAATCAAGCTTTGTATATCTTCATTTCATTCTCATTTGGTGATTCTGACCTCACATATTATGTTAAACAAAATGACTAAATGCAAAATAGTTAGCCTCAAGCAATGCAAATCACGCTGTTGAGTGTTTTGAAGGAATGGATTGTTGTATAATGTTAGTATCTTGTTTTGACCAATGATAGTGGTTTCTCTTTTCAGGTATGGTTTTTATGATGAATGCTTGAGAAAATATGGAAATGCAAATGTGTGGAAATATTTCACTGACCTTTTTGATTATCTTCCGCTGACTGCCCTTATTGAGAGTCAGGTTGGAATTTGTAACATTGCCTCAACTTTGATTATGGCCATGATTATATGATATTATCTGACAATCATTGTTCTCACCTGTAGATTTTCTGCTTGCATGGTGGTCTTTCCCCATCTTTAGATACATTAGATAATATTCGTGCCCTGGATCGTATACAGGAGGTACACACACCATTGTTCCTCTTCATGTATATCTATTAATTTCTGAATTGTACGAGTGTCTGTGTGCGCGTGCTTTTGGTTGGTAATTCTTTCGCTTTAACATCTTATCAAAAGAGCCAGAATTGGTCCAAGATGCTATAATCATAGTTGTCAAACTGGAATACGTATCATGTATTTTTTTTGAATTGCGTATCATATTGTGTATCGCAATTTTTTTAACATCTCTAAAAATAGATAGAAAAATAAATATAGTTATAGAAAACAAGTATCTTGTGAGAACAAAACACTAAACAATATAAAATCATTAAAATTGCAAAAGTAAGATTTATTGAATTAAAAATATGTATTCATCAATACTTAATGCGTATAAAATGCAGAGCGGAGTTAAAATATTTATAACATAGGATATAGCATTGCAGTGCATTATTATATTTTCAAATAAAATTTTCCCTCAAAATTTTTCTCTTTCTTTGTAATTGTGTAGTATATTTTTCATATTGTCTTCATTCACCATTTATGTTTTAATATTTAATTTATTACTTTTTAAAGAAAATTTCAAGCTTTAACCGGTATAAGTAGGTATAAATCTATAGCACAAGATACTGATACCACACACGTAAATATTTGTCAAAAGAGTAGGCAAAAATAAAAGAAAAGTACCCTTCTCATCTCAACAAACATTATTTCTAAACAATATTAATTTCCATAAAATAAGTTCAATTACGTTTTTCAAAATTGTTAAAGAAATTTAAGTATTCATATATCATATGTATCGCATATCATATTTAAGGTGCAATAGATGTGTTGCTTATTTCACCTACTGTACATGTATTGTGTAATATGCATATAACTTCTTCTGAACAATAAGATACATTTAACATAAGATACGTATCGATTTGTAATTGTTTTTAAAAATATCAAATTGTAAGATACGATCGTGAATCCTAAGACAGTGATAACACTCCAAGTCCTTATGTTAGGCTCAATTTTTAACTAATTCCCTCTTTTGATCCCCACAAGAAAGGAAAAACTGAATTATCTGAAGCAACTTGTCTTTTTATTTGATTTACATTTGAAGCAGACTTATAAATTCCTACTTTTTCCGTTCTTGGTTAATTTCTAATGCTCTTCCTTTGTATGCTGGGTGCAGGTTCCTCATGAAGGGCCAATGTGCGATCTCTTGTGGTCCGATCCAGACGATCGGTGCGGTTGGGGTATTTCTCCTCGGGGAGCTGGATACACCTTTGGACAGGATATAGCTGCCCAATTCAACCACACTAATGGGCTCACTCTTATTTCTAGAGCTCACCAGCTTGTGATGGAAGGTTACAATTGGTGTCAGGTTTGTAAATCCCAAATAAAATGTGAAATCAATTTTGATATTATGCTCCGTTTGTTTTAGCAGAAAATATTTTCTAGTGTTTGGTACAACAGAGCAAAAGCAACGAATAAGCTTATTTGAGCAGAAAATATTTTACACTATTAATAGGTGGAAAATGTTTTCCAGAGCCAAGTCTTACCAATAACCCCCACAACCACCACTACCTTTACCACCCCACCACCAGCACCATCATCCACCACTCTATCACCACCCAACCGCCACCACTAATACAACTAGTACATTAGTTTCAAGGTTGGAACGAAACATGGTAAGGTGTTTTCGCTAAAACAAACAGAGCGTTGATATTCCTACGGTTTTGTTTCTTAACTTTTTACGTCATCTCTGTTGTAGGACAATAATGTTGTTACAGTGTTTAGTGCACCAAATTACTGCTATCGTTGTGGAAATATGGCTGCAATACTTGAGATTGGGGAGAATATGGATCATAGTTTCCTACAATTTGACCCAGCACCTCGTCAGACCGAACCTGACACCACACGCAGAACTCCAGACTATTTTTTATAATCTCCAGAGCATAACAACCAGCGGCAGCATTTCTTATTTCCTGTTGTGTTTTTGTAGTGTAGATTTTTTTTTGGCTGGTTAAAAAAAAAAAAAAAGAAGAAGAAATCATTGTTTGTACCATTCTTTTTTTTGAAGTTGTCATGTTGCATTCATGTGATTTTTCGTTCTTTTTGAATTGTATTTTCGTTCTTTTTGAATTGTATTCTGAAAGTGAAGAGCCCTAGCTATCTTTTTTCATTCTCAGGTGAAACAAAAACCAAAAAAACAGTTTGTTTTTACATTTTAATTTTTGCAAAGAAGTTGCCCTGTTGAAGTAGAAGCTGTTGTTTATGGCATTTTCCATTTTAGTAAATTGTATAGTTTGTCTTTTGCATATTGAATGCTTGAATTTTGTTTGGATAGACAAATGGTTATATGAACATATTAATTTCAGATTGAGGTTAAAATTTTATAAAAATATGATAAAAAAAATAAATATTTGGTAGATAACCTATAGATATTGTAGAAGATAGATTCATCAAAGCCCATAACCTTTTTTTTTGTTTTTTTTGAACAGATCAAAACCCATAACCTTAATCCACGATTTTTGCTTTAGTACACGTCAGTTTTATTGGTACAAGGAGAATATAGAAATAGAAATTAAGGCACAATCTAATGAAATAGAAGGTAAAGGCAAAAATGAGAATATAGAAATAGAAATTAAGGCAAGTACTGGTGTATATTGAAATTAAAATTAAAGTAAAATCTAACGAAATAGAAAGTATAGGCAAAAATCAACACAAAAATCAACGTGAACTAAGGATTGCATATGGATTAAGATTCAAAATCAATGTGTAAGGGGCATGGGGAATTATGGGGTAAAAATCTATGTTGGTAGAATCGAGTATCCCATTTTGGTAAGAAAGTACCTTATTGTTAAGCCAATCCTTCACATGGGGTAAGAGAGGAATGGGTGGTGGTGGAAGGGTAGAGGATGAAGTAGGCAGTACTGGCTAGTGAAAGGGGGAAAGTGGTGAAGATGAATGGAAATGAGCAGAAAACGGTTTGGCATGGTTTGGGTTATTTCTAAACTATTCATGCGGCACTTAGACAATCACAAATCTTATTTGAGGATGCTAAGTTAGCCTGACTCATAGGTTTGCAAGAAACAGAAGTAAGAAGACAAAGACTCATCTTAAAAGAATTTGTACAACTCTACAGAAGTAAGAAGACAAAGACTCATCTTAAAAGAATTTGTACAACTCTTGGATGGTTTCGGAGCAAATGAGTTACGCTCCTATTTTTAGGCATCTTAGGCATTCTCTAAAATATTCCAGAACATACTAGAAAGGAGTTATGGAAAACTTCCTTATCCTACAAGAGGGTTTTAGTATCCCCTAAAAATATTTATACGAATATCAATCTCATTCTAGAATAATATACCAGAGTCCTTTACCACTTCCATTTGTCTAGGAGGTTATAGAAGCTTCTATTGCTCTCATTCTTCCAATCTTCACTTAAATGCTCTAAAACCTATTCTAGATCATTCCATGTACATTATAAAATTATGTATCATATTTTCAGATTTTCTCAAGTCTTCCAAAAGCCTCCGAAATATTCCATTAGCCTTCCTTTCTTGAGACTTTCTCTCGGTAAATAATTATGTTTAGGTAATCTAGAGGGATGCAACAAGCTAGTGTAGTGGCCATGTTTGTTGGTGATGAGGACTAAGTGAGACAGAATTGAGAGGCAAGTTGCATCCGATGTGGTCAAGTGCATGATGGGGTTGATGTTGGGTGGTTATAATATAATAGATAGTTGCAATCTTATCTAATTAAGCTCAAACTTCCTATTAACATTAAGTTGGTAAAAGCAAGAGAGAGCACCATGAGATTTGCATATTTTTTATTCCATGAATTTCAATTAATAAAAATGAACCAACCATTGAAATTGACAACAATTTTTAAAAGTGAAATTGTAAAAATTAAAAACTCATCGTTTAATTTGTAACAAACTTACAAGGATAAAACTCTGTGTGTGTTTTTTTTTAAAATTCAATCATGAGACATGAAGTTTACATGCTCTCCTTTCTTCTGCAATTTTGACCAACAAATTGCCTCACATAAAACCAATTTAGTGCTTGCAACTGATAAATAATTTGGTTCCATTGTACGTGCAAAGCTTACCAGAGATGTCAACAGCCAGTAGACTTTGGATGCCATTTTTGCCTGCAGAAAAGCCGGTCAGTCATGAACCGGTCAGTCATGAAGTTGACAAAGGAATAGGTGATGGTTAGTCCAAGTGTGTGTAACCGATATGTAATACATCAAAAATAAGTTTTATAGAAGAGTATTACCAAAGGGGACAAGGAAAGTGAGAATCGAAAGCTCCAAGAATCTTCAAAACCAGGACTTTATGCTCTTTCTTCCAACACGGGGAACATGTATATACATCCTAATATAAACACCCCAAAAAAAAAAAAAAATTTTTGCAAAAACAATTTTGATTACATAAATCACTGAATGCTGGTTTACAATTGGTATGTTCACAGAAAAATATAATGGAATGTAATATTGTCATACGGTTGGTGGGTCGCCAAAAAAAAAAAAAAAATCAAGAAAGGTCAAGCATGGTCGTGCAACTTGGACAGCTTGAGAGTTTGTCCAAGTCCAACCTAAATTGTACCAAGCCTGCCCAAGCGCGAATTGTAACCTGAGATTGTCTGCCCAAACCTGACCTGATTCAAATCCGAATTGCCGGAATTACACATAATTTTAATTTTTTTTTTGGCTAAATTATTAATTTGTTAAAATTAGACTCTATTTACATTATTGTTTTATAAAAAATATTAATAACATCAAAACAAATAATTGGTAGTCTTTACAATTTATGAGTGAGAATAAAAGAGATAAGATTTTGTATTTTATTACTTATGTATATAATATATATTCATTATAATTTAATGATCTAAATTACTTTAATATCATGTAATGACTAATAATTTATATATATTTAATATTTTTATATATCTATATATATAATTCGAGTTTTGGATTGTTCAGATTATTTGATGTTTTTACCAAAACCCACCCAAATTTATTTCTGACTTCTGAATTTTTATTCAAGGGCATACTGAATTGAAAAATATCTTACCCAAGCCCTAAAAAGTTTCAGGTTAGGCTCGAGTTGCTCTTGTTAAGCCCACCCAAATTGCATTCCTAGTCAAGCATACATATTTTGTGAAATGATCATTACATTGATAACTGAATTCTGATTTGCTTGGCATGCTCACTAGGTAATTGAACATGAAAGTGTGGTTTGAAAGTGACAATGAAAAGGTGTAAAAAAGCAAACAAAATTATGCGAAGATCTCTTCTAGGGTTTTAATCATCAATTCATGCTTCAAATTATTAAGAACTTTTTTTCTTTTCTTTTTTTTTAAAAAAAAAAAAAAAAACACAAACATTTGGTAACAACACTGATACGTTTGACAAACTACTAAAAAAAAATGTTTTTTTTTTTGGGGCCTAAAAGGGCATTTTGCATGGTTTTTGAAGTAAAAAAGAGTGTTTGCAGAAAAACCACTTCATTGATTGATACGTGGATATCCTATGAATTTCATTTCGCACCAGAGACTATTTTAGGAGAAGTTCAAATCCGTTCCATTCGGATACTGATAGGTCATAGTTTAACATGGTTTACCCCGTTACTTGTGTTACATGGTCTTGGGTAGAACTCACCCCAAAAACTAGGTATTAAGGTGAGGGTGTCCTCACGCTTTTATACTTAATATTACTTTAATACTCAGGCAATGTGGGATTTCGCTTCACACCCTCTCTCACGCCCAGCGTGCTCACTCGGCAGCACTTGCAGCGTGTAGGCCAGGGACACGCACCCTACCCATCCTTTATATACTTAATATTACTTTAATGCTCCGGCGATGTGGGATTTCGCTTCACACCCTCCCTCACGCCCAGCGTGCTCACTCGGCAGCACCTGCGGCGTGTAGGCTAGGGACATGCACCCTACCCATCCTTGAGTACTCTGGCTTTGATACCATGTTACACGATCTTGGGTAAAACTCACCCCAAAAGTTAGCTATTAAGGTGAGGGTGCCCTCACGCTTATATGCTTAATATTACTTTAATACTCAGGCGATGTTGGACTTCGCTTCACACCCTCCCTCACGCCCAGCGTGCTCACTCGGCAGCACCTGCGGCGTGTAGGCTAGGGACACGCACCCTACCTATCCTTGAGTACTTTGGCTCTAATACCATGTTATACGGTCTTGGGTAGAACTCACCTCAAAAGCTAGCTATTAAGGTGAAGGTGCCCTCACATTCTTAGTAGAGTTAATATCTCAATTAGCTAAATTGTAAGGCCGATGGTGAGTCATCCAAAAAAACAAACAAACAAAAAAAATCAAGAAAGGTCAAGCATATGTGTTTTGTGAAGTGATCAGTGTTTGAGCCCTCAATCTAGACTCGAGAGAGATGATAAGGGCAATTACTGAACATCAAAATGTATTGATTATTTGATTTCTCACATACTACTAAGACATTTCAATTTTTTTTAGCCTTATATATGCAAATTGTATGTAATGTAAACAAAATCACAAAATGCCTAACTACATCATCTGTTATCTGCCTCTTAGATTAAGTTACAACAATTGTGAGAAGCACAACACAACAATGGCAAGTACCTTCAAAGAAATTAGGACAGAGAGTCATGCATCTATATCCTCCGAGGGCAGTTTCAACGAGTGTCTAATCTTCCGGAGATGATGAGCTATCTCTGTTAAAAGCTTCGTTCCTTCATCGCCCTTCTGGAGTGTCGTAGCCACATGCTTTAAGAAACCACTATCTGCTTCGATTGCTCTCAGTCTCTCCCTTATAAGCGACACTTCTCTCGTAAGGATTGCCTTATTTTCACTCCCTAAAACAACACAACACAATCCATTTTCGTGGTCAAAAACTTACAAAACAGGGAAAGAAAGAAGAAAATGTGAAGAGAGCTAGCTAGTACCTGCATGTTCATCTTCATGATTTACCGTGTCAGAGCCAGGCGACTCATTGATTTTCTCCTCCAAGTTTTTCAACATACCCACAAGATAATCGCTCTCCCCTTCAAAATCTAGGGATGATTCATCAAGGCTCCTCTCTCCGCTTTCTTCTTGAAAAAGCCTGGATGGTGTAAGATTATGCTTGTTTTCTCCATCATGATCCACACCATGATCAGACTTCTCGCTCACAGATGAGAAAGACTGCGATTTGATCACCTGGTAATCTTCATCAGCATCAACATCACACTCATCACTACTCACTCTATTTATGTAACCATATTTTTCTCTATAGGTCTCGAGTTCAGCCTCTAAAACCTTAATCTCGTCCTCTCTCTTGACAAGCAAATCCTTCAGCACTTGAAGTGCTTCTTGATCGTACTCAGCTTGCTCCTCCATCATCCTCTGATACTGCAACGCTTCCATTTGAACGGAAGCTTTCTCTGCTTGCAACCGCGTGATCATGGCCATCGCGTTGTTTGCTGCAACAGCAGAAGCAGCTCGTTCTTCGTCCAATTCCATGTACAATGCTATCAATGACTTGTGATCCAATCGGACTTGTCTCTTCAATCGATGCAAGATTGAGTCACCTTCTGCTTCGTTCATGGCATTCATGTCATTAGGCTCCGAAAAGAACTCTGTCTTCTCAAGTTGCAGCTTCTTAGTAAGCCTTGAAGCAAACCTAGGACTGGCTGATGCTGAATCTGTAAGTGGGATTCCAAAAAATCTGTTTCCTCTCATGAAACTTGGGGTCTTAGGTTCTTCAATTATATCTTCGTTTTTGTTGCCTTCTCTACAAGCTAGACAATATCAAAACAAAAATCAAAGGCATAGCAATGACATACTCGGAGTTAAAAATTTATTTAATGCCCTGGTATTCATAAGCAATGCAATAGATACGAATATAAGAAAAGAACTTGGGACCCCCATTTCTTTCGGCTAAAAACATTTTCCCACACATATTTTGTCATAAAAAAGTTTTCATAGTTGCGACCTTGAACCTAATGTACTAGTGGTTGTACTGTGGTGGTGGTTGTGATGAGGCGGTGGTGTGATTGCACTAGTAAGATTTTAGTTTAAAAAATTTTCTACCTTTCAAATATAGAAAACGTTTTCTACCCAGATAAAAGTTTGTTTTCCGTTGACCACGGAAAATATTTTCCATTGACTTTTGTTTTTCATTGTACCAAATGCCAGAAAATATAAATAATCCAAAAAATATTTTCTGTCAAAACAAGCAAAAAACAGATTTTCCACCTTTCAAAAGTGGAAAATATTTTGCGCCCAAATAAGTTGGTTTTCCATTGACCACGAAAAATGTTTTCCATTGCCTTTCGATTTTCATTGCACCAAACTTTAGAAAATACAAAAAAACATTTTCCAATTTTTTTCCCTTGTCGAAATGAATATATAGGCATGGAAACAAAACAATTTCTCATTATTCATTAATTGTTGAGAGAAAAAAAAATCATGATGTGATGGTAATATTACCTATAGGCTATACATATAGTTCATTATTTTGTTGATGGTATCAAAAAGGGGCTCTGATTCTTTCCTATAATACTTGTTCTTATCATCTGTTGCATTTTGACAGTTACTTTAGTAAAATGGATTAGAATTGAACCTATTTGCACAAACTGCTCAACAATTTTAACTAGTTAATACATGAAATCCAATGAGCAAAACTTGTTCTGGGTTAGAAATGGCAACCTGGGTTAACATACACTTTGATTAAGGTTGCGTTTGTTTTTTGAATCTTTTAAGACAAGAAAATGAAAGGGACAAGTGCTTCATTTCTCTTTCCCCCCTCCTTTTCTTTTCCCTCCACAAATCACTCCAAAAACCCAAGATCTAAATACAATCTAAAAGATGAATAATTAAGATTTTATTATCATGTTCATTACAGGAAGAAGATAGTAAAGATTAAAGAAGAAGAAGAATATCTTGCAACATAATAACTCACATTGGTCTAGATTAGAGCCAAACTCATCCTCTGGAAGCTCTGATTCATTTTCCGACATAAACTTGAGCGCCATTAAACGAATATGAGGCAACTCCAAGTTGCGCGAGTCCTCGTTCTTCCATGTCACCATCGGTGCACGTGGAGATGGTGCAGGCACTTGTGAAAGAAGCCTTGCATTGATTGAAGAACTCCGAGTCACAGTCTTCGAAGAAGGCCTCACCTTCAAGGCCTCTGCACAACAAGAACATGGTTGAAATTCACTCTTCTCAACTCTCACCACATCATCTCTCTTTCCTGCTTGATATTTCAAACCAACCCTCTGATCATCCTCAGCAAAATTATCTATATCCTTGTGTAGAACCCCAGCTAGGGACTTGTAGGTGTCGGTATCAGATTCTTTCTCGGTTGCAAATGAGAGGAGGCACCCCTCACACATTCCTCGGATGTCAGAGAGCTTCCGGTGCACGTGACAGTAGGCGAGGGACGAGATATCCCTCTTGTGAATCTCACAAATGGAGTCATTGTAGCAAGAATTAGAGTTTTTGTGGACAAGAATGTGGTCAATCCTCGTGCAGAGCAAACAGGGAATCTTTAATTCAAAGAACTTGGCGAATTCATTGGAAATAAAAGCAAGAAAGCCATCAATGAATAGCAAAATTATCAGTATCCATTCAAGAATTGCATATATCACAAAGTGTGGGAATTTGCCCAATTCTTGTTCAACGAAATGCCTGAATGGTCGCGAAGCCATTATAACATCTAGCCAAGGAAAGAAACGTAAAAGAAAGAAAAGAAAAATGAAAACCCAAATCAAAAAACTAAAAATATTGATGGGTTCTTGGTTATATAATTGTGAAAATCAAAGTGGGTGTTGATTGGAATTGGAAGAGATTGAGATCAAAATGGATTTGGTGATGACGAGACAGATCAAGACCTTGGTGGGAAAAACCAGACCTTGATCGTGACCTCTCTCTCCTTCTCTTTCCCTTCCTCTTTATCACTCTATATCTGTGTGTATTAGGGAGAGAGAGAGAGAGAGAGAGAGAGAGAGAGAGAGAGAGAGAGAGAGAGAGAGAGAGAGAGAGAGAGAGCACAATTCAAAGCTTTGATGGTTTGGGTGGTGGTGTTGATTTGGCCAAACATAGGAAAGATTTGAACTTTTGGTTCAAAGATACAAGTCCTTTGGGGGCATTACCTGAATTAACGGTCTATCGCCCACATTCCAACTAACTCACACAATCGTCTTATATTAACTTCTTTATTTAAAGTTTCAAAATTAAAATTCCTCATCCATCCCTAAATAAAAATCAATATTGCACTTTTCATATTGCATTTGTACTCGTGCACAAGTGACACTTACACTAAATTTCGTTTGGCCGTAAGATTGGAAGATTTGTGATGACAGAGTGGTCAGGGTTGAGTAGACAAATGTTGTTGAGTGGGGCAGAAAGGGTTTAGAGTGATGGTGGTGGTAGATGTAGTGGAAAATAGTATAAAAGGGAGGGAGATAGCAGAAAAGGATGTATTGGGATGACATAGGAGCAGTTGGGGATGATGAAAAAGTGTATACAATGGTTACTTGTATAACCAAAGAGATAATAATAAAAGGAAACAAAAAATAAAAAATAAAAAAAAAAGAAAAGAAAACAGAAGGGTAGTTTTGTCCAAATAAATACTCCAAATCATCTATTTATAATTGTTTTTATTTTGGAGCACTCACTATAATCCCAAATCTATCCTTTGGACCCTCACCATTGCAACCTCCCTCTGCACCCCCAACCCCACATTCCCAAGCTCACCACTCCCTTCCATGATCCTTCCAGACCTCCATTCATACTACAACCCCTCTCTAGCCGCTTTCCATCTCCCTTACAACCCTTAGTCCATTTCCATATTACTATTTTTCATTGCTACCACCCTAACTTCTTTCTTTTCTTTTTTTTCGTTCTTTTTTTTCTTTTCTCTATTGCAAATCCTAAATCTAAAACCTCTACATCTAGATTTGGTTTAGTTCACAATGAAAAAGAGTAAGAAGAAATAGGAATGAGATGGGATAAACGAGCTATAGCTCAAAACAACAAATGACGATAAAAGCATCAGAAATGAAAGAGACAAAGTAAGTGAGTATGAAGAAAGGATTAGAGATGGCCGACAAGAGTATGTAGGGTTGCTAAGGTGAGATAGGATTGAAATTTTTACGTTAAGGTAAATTTGGTATAAAAAAATAAAATAATAGAGATGGCCAAATAGATTGGGATTATTAGTAGCTCCCATTAAGATCCGATCGAGAAGTTACACAATATTTTTCATGTTATTATAAATGTTGAACAATGATAATGTGAGCGGATAAAGTTTAATAACTCACATATTTTAAGAAATAAAATTATACAATTAAAAGATTTGGTATAAAATTGTAATAAAAAATATATTTTGGTCATGTATAAACAAAAAATATATACTATAAAAGTTCTATACATAATGATATGGTGAAAACAAAAGGAATTTTATTGTACACATCCCTTTGAAATGAGTGGACTTTAATTATGTTATTTTATTTTTTAATTATGATAAATTTTCTTTTTTAATTATGACATTATTTTAATTACAACTAGTGAGATATTTTGTTATATCTCAGGTAGTGTTTAGAGTTGACTTTTCTTCTTCTTCTTCTTCTTCTTTATAATTTTAGTTATGACTCAGAAAATATGAAATTATATAATTTTTTCTTTACTTATAAGATGAAAATGATGCACACCTTCGAAGAGTGTATACCGTGAGAAGTTATTGGTTGAGATTGGGGCACCATCAAGTAGTGCTCTAACAGTATTGTGATTAGTAGAGAGAGTGAATCATGAATTTGTGTTGAATAATTAAAAAATATGAAAATGTGATGAATTGTGACTGATGAAAGGTATGATCACGTGTCGCCTTGAATCAACCAATAATTTTCGTGTACCATAGTCCTAGGCCTAGATAACCTTCATATTCTAAATGATAGTAACAAATTATTTTGAATAAATTATAAATACATTTATGAAATTTTATTAAAATATGAATCATCTCTTGTGATTTTGGAAATTATATTCTACTCCTTAAGATTTCTAATTTCATAACAAATCATTAATTTATTAATAAATTATAAAGTAAATTAATAGTTTTTAATGATATTAATAATATATTTCAATTAATTATTTAGTTAATTTTATTATTGTATAAGAAAATAATTATAAATTTTATTTTTTAATTAATTTTGTTAAATAAAAAAATTTGACAAAATAATAATTATAATTTTTAAATTACAAAAATAATCTGTATTTTAAACAAATTTCAAACAATAATTTACCCCATTATTTTCATAGTATAGTGAAATTTGTATATAGATCAGCACAAAGCAAAAGCACTACTTTTACTTGTCCAACTCGTGTTCTTCATATAATCACATCATGCTGTGCTGCTCTATGTAGATACAATCTGTTTATATATATATATATATATGTAATCTATACAATAGATAGAGATTTTAGATTCTCTCTGTGTTTGGGCGATGGAGCTCCAGAACCAGAACACTGTTAAAGAAGCCCTAAACGCACTCTACCACCACCCAGACGTCTCCGTTTGCATGCAAGCCGATCGCTGGCTTCAAGACTTCCAACGCACCCTCGATGCTTGGCAGGTAATCCTCTTGCTCTTTCTCTCATCAATCGATGTGGGTTTGTGGGTCCAGTGGAACGAATTTGTGGGTTGAATTCAAATTGTGGGCTTCTTTTGAGTTCTGCATATATCTAACTAAGAATTACTACAAGTTCAGTTCAAATCTCCAGCTACTTTTGTGAATTTTGCTTGAGGTTAGGTATTTGCCCATCTATCCCCTGTTGGCACCCCACATTGGTCAGACCTGTACTGGGTATTATGGGTTTCCCGGAAAATGCTGGAAAAGAAAAGAAAATAAAATTTTGACCGTTACAGTTGGTGAAAATCTCCATTTGTCTGGGAATAATGCAAATATTTAATTGCGTAGCTTAGGAGATTTTTGCTTTCCTTATTTACCCATATTTTTTTGGGTTCCTTTTGGAAATCGAAGCATCTCAAAATTAAGAGTTATTCCCAACTGACGAGGTAGAGAGTTGGCATATTGTTGGCTTCATATAGAGATTGTTTGACTCATTTCGATAATACTTGTTCAGAAAAGTTAATTCGTTGATATTGGTGGACCATGATGATTAATCAGATAAACTGTAGATTTTGTGAATGGATTATATTAGACAAGCCAATGCTAGACAAGGTGACTTAATGCAGTTTTTAAGACTTTGGAAGTTCTCACCAATATTATGTTTCTCTCCATGTTTTAGGTACTTAGTGTCTTCTGAAGTCAATGGGGAATGACTATTTAGTCATTATCTTATGCATTAGCCACAAAGAGCACCCATCTGATAACATACCTCCTTTTCAAGGTCCATTAACTTTCTATTATGTGCTAAGCAATGAGGTCATCATTTGTATATAGCTTACCGTTAGCATCTCTGGTGGTGTGGGCTCAAGTCATGGAAAAAACCTCTATAGAAATGAGAGTAAGGCTGTATATGGCAGGAGCCTCTTGCATTAGGTCTTTATATATATATATATATCCAGAGCCAATGGCCTAGTTATGATTTATTTGAGTGGTTTTTGTGGAGCATTAGTTGACAATCTCATCCTTGTTTGTGGAGCATTAGTTGAGAAAAATACTATTGAATGGAGACTATTGTAACTATAAGTTATGAGTAAGCCTATGTGGATAGAACCAAAAGAATGAAACATTAAAGGTCAAGTTGGTTGGTTGGGTGGTAATTCAGTTTCCATGAATCTATATCTAAAATGACAACTTCAAAATGAAACTCGTGCGTATGCATTGTATATGATCCAATCTTTCTGTGATCAAAAGGCAATCAATGCTTGGGTGGCTTACTGCTTATGGATCATAGAAATATGGAATGGATGAAAAATAAATCAAAGAAGAACACAAAAGAATTGACAATTTCAAACTTGAGCATTTCTCATGTCAGACGAGGAGACTTAGCTAATTAAATAAAAAAAGAGGAGGCTAGTTGAGACCAACAGGGTCAGCGCATCTCCTCTGATTTTAGCTCCAGGTCCTTCAATATTTGAGATTCTAGTCAAGATCTCTAAGATCTTGATGAGATCTAAAACACTTGGGAGAATCTAGACAAGCCAAGCTGTTGAGCTTGAGTGTGCTGTTCCCAATTTATCTGATCCTGAACTGCACTCTTGTCGCGTTGGCAGTAAATTAAGAGTATCAAATTACTTTTTATTGCTGGACTGACAGTAAAAACGAACTGGAGTAAGTAAACTCTTCTATCGTCTAAGCTTTCTTTGGTATAATGAGCTGTAGAGAATAGGCACGGAAATTTGCTTTTCATTGGGACCTTGCTCACTTTGTGTGAACTAGGTAATGGTTGTAACAGAATTTAACAACAATAGATTTGGTATGAGAAGTGGCTATACGCCTTTCATAATGGAACTATAGGATGCCAAGCATGGGAATGCGGGTCTGAGTTTGAGAGTACTCATTTTGTGGAAATAATGCTGGAAGTTACGATTATGTCTGGTCCAGCCCTCCCTGCGAACCACTCTAATGGAGCCACACTGGATAATGGGCTCTTTTTATGCATCAGAGAGAGTAAATAAATTCTTTTGTTCTGTATCGTTGAAGTGAACGTCAACTGCATGCTACTTCTTGAATGTGCACTTTGTCAATTTGCAAAGATCTTTTTTTTTCAGCTGATTTTTTTCTTTATGCTTAAATCCTTCAAAAATACCTTTTGGTCAGTGTGTGGCCGACATGTGGTTGGTTCAACATTGATGAGATTGGCTGGATCTTCTTTTTTAATATGCATATCTTTCTTTGTGCTTTGGTTTGTATTCTAATATATGAACCATTGGATGTGCTTACTTGATACATTATTTTATTGTAGTACTTGATTTGTTCTTGTCAAGTTAGTTCTGACTGTGTTTCTCTTTTCTTTGATCTTCTCCCCATTTTCCATTAGATGAGGTTTACTAATATGTTATTGCTTGTTTAGGTCTCTGATAATTTACTTCATGATGCTAGTAGCAATCAGGAAACCTTAATCTTTTGTTCTCAAACCCTCAGAAGCAAGGTATCCTCTTCTTCATTATCTGTGCACAGATATCAAATTTTACTGTTGTGTTATGATATTGACCTGTGATTATGTGTTTTCATTTGCATTTATTAATTTTAATTTTGGTTGTTGAATATCAAAGCAGCCTTTCTTTTCACACAGTGCATTTTGCATCTAATTGATAGGTACAACGAGATTTTGAAGAGCTGCCTTCTGAAGCTTTTTGCCCATTACGGGATTCTTTAAATGTGAGTATTTACACTATTACAATTCTAGGAGGCTCTGGTTCAGAATTGAAATAACTCATAGACTTGTTGGTATTGCCATTTAACTATCTAATCTTATTGTTTATCTGGGGATCCTTAGAAACTAACATGTTTGCTAATTGAACAGGAAAATGCATCCCATTGTTGATGGGTACTGAAATTGATGTTTTACATAGATCCTTTAATAAACTAAGCATGTGCTTCATCCTTTTCTTTTTTGATTAGTCGATAGTAGTATTCACTCACAACAACTATAAAAAAGTGCGAGGATTACAGGTGACAGTGAGGCAAGGGCAGTTTGTATTTTAAATCCTTATGTAATGAGCAAGGTTTTGCTATCTGAAAAGATACAAGACACTGCTGTTCAGTCTTGTGTATGGAAATCATTTGTGTTCTTTTGTGGTGGTGCATATCTTTTTTGGAAAGTACTTCTGTGAAAATAAGTTCAACCCCCACCTCTTCTTCCCCTAATTTCCCACTCCTCTTATTGTCAGATGAGTTTGTATCTGCTGCTGTCTTCTGTTTAGCGCCTGGAAACTTGTTTTCTTTTTTTCAAATGCATGCATACATTCATTGATGTATGTGATGCAAAACTTTTCCTTGTACTGATTGCTGGATTTCAATGCATGGTGGTTTTAAATGCAGAGCTTATTGAAAACATTTCATAAAGGCCCTCCTAAAGTTAGAACCCAGGTATTATAGTTTTCTCTATGCAATCACATGCACCCTTGGGCACACAAACACAACATGGAAGGTACAATACAAAGAGAATATCCTGATAAATTTGGCACTTTGTAGATTAGCCTTGCGGTGGCTGCGTTGGCTGTTCATGTCCCTGCAAAAGATTGGGGTGATGGCGGTATTGTAAATTGGCTTAGAGATGAGATGAATTCTCATCCCGAATGCATACCAAGTTTCCTTGAGCTGCTCAGAGTTTTGCCTGAGGTATACACAAATCTAGTTATATTTAGAAGAATTATCTAATTTGCAATTTATTTATCTGTTGATGAGATCATTGAAATTTGAAAGAATTGTCTCATTGGGCTCCAGGTAGAATTTCTATGGGGTACTAGTGCACTTGGATATTTGATTGGGGATTAAATAATTCCTTTTGTAGGAAAAGCATTAACTTTGAGTTGAGAGAATGTGCTGTGAGCAACGAGTTAGGCTATGATGAAACAATTTTTCAGGACTTTTAACTGTCTTTTGAATTAATTTAGCTAAAGAAACAGAGATGAATGCTATTTATATCATCCATGTTTTGATTCAAGACAACTGATAAGAAATTGCATTGTGAGTGACAGCAGTAAGTATTAAGTTCTTGACTATCTTCAGGCTTTTATTTATGGACCATCTTTCAGGCCTTTAAATATGCTTGAAGTTCTGGACTGTCTTTCAGGCCTCTAATTTAGATTTTAAGTACTGGATTATTTTTTGATAACAGTGAAATTTTGTACATACTGCAACACTCTGTCCATTATATATACGTCCTACTCCTACATATTACAATGGTTATCATAAGATTCCTTCAAGATGAGATGCTAATTTGCTGAATTTATTGAGGTCCATTATCCATTTGACAGTAATCATATTGTGGATTCTATAGTTTACTACAAATTCCTAACGACTTTTTTATTTCACTATCAGGAAACATTCAACTACAAGATAGCAGCTCGTCCTGATAGGCGACGGCAATTTGAGAAAGAACTTGCTTCTGCAATGGAGGTTGCTCTTAATATCTTGACTGCTTGTCTGAATATTAATGAGCTTAAGGAGCAGGTGGGAGCTCTTCTTTTATTGCTTGCCTAGATGTAGCACTGTTTTTTCTTGGAGTATATGTTTTATATACCTACATTCATTTTGCCACTAGAAAAATGCTTGACAAGTGGAGAAAAAGTATTTTGGGACCTATCAAGGTTCTGAAAAGCGGTTGCGGTAACGCGGTTGCGGTTGCGGGGTGTAAAGGCCGTAGTGTAACGGTTGCGGTAACCGGAATCGTGAATTTTTTTATTTTTTGCACAATTTGAAAAAAATTTACCGATACGCATATTTTTTTTCCATGATCATATTTATTGAGTTAAAAATAAATATTGATAAATTTTTGTAAATTTTTAAGTATGATCCAATATATTTCATATTTTTAAATCACTATAAACTAAATTTTTTACATTTTAATAATTAATGACTTTATATTATACAAAAAATCAATTACTAATTACTATATATAAGATAAACAATGACAAAAGTAAGAGAATAAATAAAAACCTAAATATATATATACATATTTTAATCAAGCCAAATAGATAATGACCACACTTATTATTATTATTATTATTATTATTATTATTTTCAAACAATATATAGATAGACACACACAAACAAAATGATTTAGTGATAACAGCTGAATAGAATAGCATAGGTCTTACAGTTTCAAGAAATTAATAACATGTTCTTCATCTTCCCTCTTCTCTCTCTATTTCTTGCTCTTCCATTTTCTCTTTTTTATCTTCCCTCTTCTCTCTATCCCTCTTCCTTCATTTTCAGCTTTTTTTTTTGTTGTGTTTTTGAAAAGCAGGTTTGGAACCATTACGTAACGCGTAATAGGCCGTTATTTGTTATTGACCCTTTCGACCCTTCGTTCGGCCGACACACTTGTGAATCTCAATCACACTGCAAAAGCGGCCGTAACGGGTGGCGGTAACCGCCAAAACCGTTACGTAACGGCGTTACGTAACGGTTGCGGCCGCTTTTTAAAACCTTGGGACCTATATATAAAAACAAAAAAGATATCAAAAATTGCAACAACCATATAGGCATTAAATTAATGAGTTATACAATGAAATTGTGGGAGAGAGTGTATATTGTTCACAGAAGATAGTTCTAGTCTACGTTACATGGACTTGTCAATTTTGGCAAAGTACCTATGTCGACACGACACGACACGGGTACAAGTATGGAATCTGGCCAGGATATAGCATGGAGAAAGTGGATACGGCATACAGACTAAGAAGAAAGATGGCATATCTGCGATTAGGGCTATGATCTCACTCTCTTCTCTCTGTCTCAATCTCTCTCTTCTTCCATTCATTTGTCGATCGACCTTCCCTTGTCTATCAATCAATCTTCTTCCTTTGTCTGTTGATCTTCTTCCCTCTTCGTCTGTCGATCATCTCTAGTTCTCTCTCTCTCTCTCATTTTCTATCTTAAAATAAAATATAATTATTATCGTAACTTTAAATTAAAATATAATAAATGTTATTTAAAGAATATAACTTTATGTGTTTTAAAAAATATCAATGCACTACCTTTATTGGTCTCTGTGTTTTACAAATTCAAGAATATCACTCCATTACTTGTATTGGTCTGTGTTTTGAAGATTCAATAATATGAGAATGAATTAAAATATTATTATAATGTTTGAATTTATTTATTTAATTTATTTAATATATTAGTTTTTATTTACAGTTCATTGTTAAAAAATATATTTAATTAATTAAATATTACATAAATATAATTCAACTCATATTCATATAATAAATATATTTAAAAAATAACTATTTAACGTATCCTCGTATCGGTATCCGTATCCAAATTTGGATCCATATTCACGTATCCTCAATTTTAAGTTTTGAAGTGTCCGACCTCTAAATACGCACCCACACCCGATACTCGCACCCGAGTCTGTGTAACATAGGTTCTAGTGGATGAAATTGGGGAAGGAATGACACTGAATTAGAAATATGGAGAGATGTATTCGAGTCAGGAGTGGTTTGAGATGTTCTAAATAAGTGCACTTTTTGACTTTTTATAAAAAAAAAAAATGTAGAAAAGTAGAGAAAGTGGGTAGAAAAGTAAAGAGGAGATGTTGATTGATGTGACTCAAATAAGTATATGTATGCAAAAAAAGTGCAATTTTTTAGTGCATGCCAAACATTTACTCAGTAGAGTTTAAAATTAGTATAAATAAAATCGAATGTATGAAATGTAACTTTAATGATAGTAGAAGTAAAAATAATAGACCGAGGGAAAATCACATATAATCATACCAAAGAGCTTCAAATCTCCCTCTTCAAATCCCAGCACTTGACCAAATGGCTACATCAATAGGCCAAAAAATGTTAGAATTCGCAAGTCAAAATTTTCATTTTCTTTGGTAAGTAAAATTTTATGATCAAAAGAAAAGATATACAAAAGTCACTTAAAAGAGAGAATGAGTGAGAGAGTGAGATTGAGAGTCTATAGCGGGGGTGCTTCTGAGTTACGAATCGAACAGAAGCTCATTATCATTTAGGTGGATGATGAATCTAGAGGAGGTTTGGTGGAGATCATTGAGAGGAATCGACTTAGAAGTTACATTATGAAGATGGATTTGGGGGGTGTCTCTTGGGCAGTACAAGTTTTGTGACAGGTTTGGTGTAAGCACAGTGATCGATCTTTTTTCACAAAGTACACAAATAGTTCAGCAGTTTTTTGTCTTCAGAAATTCAGCAACAAGAGTGGTGTCTTTGTTAAGATGTCAAAATGGGAGGTTGGGGTCAAAAGAAGTAACATCATCATTCCGGCAGGGGTTGAGGTCAGGGGTGGATGTTAATGGCCAAGATGCTTCAATGAGTTATCCATAGAGACTTCAGGGTTAAGGATGATAAAAGAGAGATAAGGACTAAAGACAAGGGAGGACAACATCGAAGTAACCAAGTTTTATTTAGGACTCGCAGAGGAAACACATATGTGAACATGATTACTTATCAGAAAACAGGGGCAAACAGAGGAGTTTCATATGATGATGTGCTTAAGTCTAAATCAGGTAGTTTGGGAGGCAATAACTATGTTTTGGAGATGCGCAAGGTGGTGGTATGCACCAGAATTGACTTCTTCAATGAGTGGGCACAGATTGAGAAGGAATTAAATCGATCGTTTAAAGCTTCAATTGTTCCAAGGCCTTTTCAATTAAACAAGGCTTTGTTTTTTGCAAAAAGTATTGATGAGGCTGATTACTATGGTGCTCAAGGAGTATGTTTCTTTAATAAGAGCATCGTAGTGAGGCTGAAAAGCTGGTCGGTGGAGACGCACAGTAAGGCCGATGTCATCGCTTCAAATGGAGGTTGGGTCTCTGTTTGTGACTTGCCTTTCAATCTCTGGAATGACAAGGTTTTTGAATGGATTGGGTCAAAGTGTGGTGGTTTGATAACGGTGGATCGTAGAACCAAAACTCTCGGAAATCTCTTTGAGGCTAGATTGAAAGTCAGAGGCTATGGTAATGGGTTCTTACTTGCGACTATTCATGTTCAGTTTGATGATATTTCTGTTGTTGTCCGATTGAAGGCTCTATCAAAGCCTGTCGGAAGACGGGAGGTTCATCGGCAATGGAGGTTTTCAGGCGACTTTAGCTTTGGAGAAAAGCAAGGTGAGGAGTCTCAAGGGACAGCCCCGACACGTGGCAAAATGGAGATGAGAAGGCAGTTGGGTGATCTGATCGAGGTGGGTGCTGGTAATGGAGGAAGAAGAAGAGACAAAAGGGGCAATCAGTCTGGGGGACTAAATATTAATGGGCTTGGCCAAGGAGTGGGCTTAGCCCAAGATTTGATAGTTTCAAGTAAGAATAACTATGGTGGTGGACTGGAACTGTTGCCCAAATGATATTTATATTTAGAATGTTACGGGTCCAGCCCTTAATGGGACTCCAATTAATGCTATTACTCATAAAGAGAGGGGCCCAAGTTTTGTTGAAGGCCTAAGGGTTTTTCTTTCCAACCCACTGGAGGTTTTGGGGTTGGGTTCAGGTAGTCAGGTAGATCAGGTTATGTTGGCCAAATGGGTTACAAATTATCAGTTAGTAGGAGATGAGGAACTTTGAAGATGCTCAGCGATTGAGGAGAGGAGTCAATTCTCACCCTGCGACGTATCAGAACCAGACGATCGTGCTCTACAATGCGAGGTTGTTTGAAGATAAGTTCCGAGAGGTGGGTTGTTTGTGGGATAATGTTCGTCACTTAACTTCTTTTTGGGTGTCGAGTAGCTCTTTATTCAAGGGAATCCCACTTTTTTTGTTAGCTAGAGATTGGTTGGTAGTGTGTGATATGTAAGCTTTTGCTTGGGATTAGCTTGTTATGGGTTTTATTTTATGTATTACCATTGTTCTTTTGTAAGAGGATGTCTCATCCTCGCTTTTTTTGAATTATCAATAAAGTTTTTGTTGTTGATCAAAAAAAAAAAAAAAAAAAAAAAAAGAAGAAAAAATAATGGAGAAGTGAAAATTGAAAACTAGAGAACCTTTATTGAATATTTTTATTAACTAGGTTCTATTATTAAAAAGGATTGTGAGGTTGGAGCTGATGTGATTTATAGAATTGAATTAGGTTGGCTTAAGTGAATGAGTGTGTTTGACATATTATATGATCAATGAATGCCAACAAAATTGAAAGAAAAATTTTATAGAACTATGAGAATATTAGATTTTAGGGTAAATTACAAATACACCCCCTGAGGTTTGCTTAAAATACAGATTGCCTCCTGTAGTTTAAAAAATTATAAATACCTCCTTATTAGAATTTTTTATTTAACAGAATTAACTAAAAACATGAAATTCATAATTGCTCTCCTATACAATAATAAAATTACCTAAATTATTAATTGAAACATATTTTTAACATCGTTAAAAACTGTTAAGTGACTTAATGATTTATTAATAAAAGGGGCTATTTGTTATGAAATTAGAATTCTCAGGGGGCGGAATGTAATTTTCAAAACCACAGGGGGCAATTCGTATTTTAATCAAACCTCAAGGGGTGTATTTGTAATTTATCCTAGATTTTTTTATGTATATATAGGGGTTGTTTGAGATGACTTAAATAAGTGCACTCTTTGTCTTTTTACGAAAAGATGTGCAGAAAAATAGAGAGGTGATGTGATAAAAAAAAGATAAAAAGATAAAAAGTGTGTACTTATTTTGGGTAGCCAAACTTGGCCATAGTAGTATATATATTTCGTATATATTAGGGATTGAGTGAATAATTCATGTTTCTTTTTTTGTTCTAGGGTTAGATTGTTATATAAACCAATGTATTCTTATATTACAAACACAATTGAATATACAGAAAAACATTTAGAAAACTTGCATGGTATCAGAGCCACGACCGGACGCTTGAATCTATATCGCAGGTCATCATCGACCATCGTAGTCCTTTCTCTCTTTGCAAGGTAGTCGCAATTGTTTCTCTCTTCGTAAGGTCATCGCAGCCCTTTCTCTCTCTTCGCAAGGTTAACTGGATACAAGGGACCACTTTTGCTACTCCACTGCCATCTCCTGCTTCTGATGAGAGTCTAGGTAACTTTGAATCTCTTGAATCCATTGATCTTGATGTTCCTATTGCCAAGAGGAAGGGTGTGAGATCTTGTACTCAACATCCTATCTCACAGTTTGTGTCATACTCTCATTTGTCATCCTTATATAGAGCATTTGTGTCCAATATTTCCTCTGTTAGCGTTCCTAACCATTTTCAGGATGCTCTTGCTACCTCTGAGTGGAAACTAGCCATGATTGAGGAAATGAAAGCACTTAGGAAGAATGACACTTGGGAATTGACTGAGTTACCTACGCAAAAGCGACTGTGGGATGTAAATGGGTATATACTGTGAAACACAAAGCAGATGGGTCTATTGAGCGTTACAAGGCAAGACTTGTGGCGAAAGGGTTTACTCAGACATATGGCATTGATTATCAAGAGACCTTCGCACCTGTGGCTAAGATGAATTCAGTCAGAGTACTTCTCTCTCTAGCAGCTAATCTTGATTGGCCGCTTTATCAGTTTGATGTCAAGAATGCCTTTCTCCATGGTGACCTCGAAGAAGAGGTATATATGGACATTCCTCCTGGTTTTGAGGATCATCAGACAGAAGGCAAAGTATGCAAGCTTCGGAAGTCATTATATGGTCTCAAACAGTCTCCAAGGGCTTGGTTTGAGAGATTCACTCAGGCTATGTTTAAATATGGCTTCAAACAAAGTCAGGCAGATCATACATTGTTTGTGAAACATTCCTCACGTGGTAAGACTACAACACTTATTGTTTATGTAGATGACATAGTTCTTACAGGCAATGATAGTGAGGAAATACCTCTGTTGAAGAAATATTTAGCTAATGAGTTTGAAATCAAAGACTTGGGAAGCTTGAAGTATTTTCTAGGAATTGAAGTTGCTCGCTCTAAGGATGGGATATTTATCTCACAGAGAAAATATGTGCTTGACCTGTTAAAGGAAACTGGGATGCTTGGCTACAAGGCGTGTGCCACTCCATTGGAACCTAATCAGAAATTAGGGGATGATGAAGGATGAGAAGTTGATAGGGGGAGCTATCAGTGATTAGTGGGTAAACTCATTTACCTATCTCACTCTCGTCATAATATTGCTGTTGCTGTCAGTGTGGTTAGTCAGTTTATGCATGCTCCTCATCAGATTCACCTTGAGGCTGTCATGAGAATCTTGAGGTACTTGAAGTCTGCCCCTGGTAAGGGTCTTTATTTTTCAAAGTATGATCATCTTCGTGTGGAAGCCTATACAGATGCTGACTGGGCTGGATCAGTAACTGATAATAGATCGACTTCAGGGTATTGCACATTTGTTGGAGGCAACCTAGTTACTTGGAAGAGTAAGAAACAGAATGTGGTTGCCAGGTCAAGCGCAGAAGCCGAGTTTAGAGCTATGGCACAAGGTGTGTGTGAACTTTTATGGATCAAGTTATTGTTGAGTAATCTAGGTATTGATCAGAAGGACTCCATGCGGTTATACTGTGATAATAAGGCCGCCATCAACATCGCTCACAATCCAGTTCAACATGACAGGACAAAACACGTTGAGATTGATCGCCACTTCATTAAGAAGAAACTCACTAGTGGTACCATTTGTACTCCTTTTGTCCAGTCTGGTGAACAACTTGCTGACATTCTCACCAAGGGGGTTGGGAATAAATCATTTCATGACATATTAGGCAAGCTGGGCATGAGAGATATCTTCGCACCAGCTTGAGGGGGAGTGTTAGCATATAATATATTAGCCGAAAGTGTTGCATTTTTTATTCACCGAAAGTTGCATTATATTAGGGGATTGTATTATTCTATGCCCTCAGGGCCTATCTTGTCTCTCTTGTAAACCCTAATTTCATCTATAAATAAGGGATGATTTTATATCATACCCTAAGCTGGTTAATCAAAGCTTCATGAAAGCACTTAGGAAGAATGGCACTTGGGAATTGACTGAGTTACCTACGGGCAAACGACCTGTGGGATATAAATGGGTATATACTGTGAAACACAAAGCAGATGGGTTTATTGAGCGTTACAAGGCAAGACTTGTGGCGAAAGGGTTTACTCAGACATATGGCATTGATTATCAGGAGACCTTCGCACCCATGGCTAAGATGAATTTAGTCAGAGTACTTCTCAAGCTCTGATACCATGAAGCTTTGATTAACTAGCTTAGGGTATGATATAAAATCATCTCTTATTTATAGATGAAATTAGGGTTTACAAGAGAGACAAGATAGGCCCTGAGGGCATATAATAATACAATCCCCTAATATAATGCAACTTTCGGTGAATAAAAAATGCAACACTTTCGGCTAATATATTATATGCTAACATGTATGCCTCGTCTTCTCAGTAGTCTCAGACCCAGTTTTGCCCTTCTCTTTTGAGTAATTTTCGGGCTCCTGCTACTTATATTGCATCCACTTTGGTTCTTGATCCTGACTTGGCTTCCTTGAGTACTTCGATTGCTCAACTTCAGCATATATTGTCTACCTTTCAGCCCACCCCGTCTGCCTCAATTGTTTCCTCTCTTTATTTAGGTTTGTTTAGGTCTTCTTCAGATATCTCTTCGTCTGTTTGGATTTTTGACTCTGGTGCTTCTTATCATATGACTCCTCATCTCTTATTACTCCAAAATTGTACTCCTCCTCCCTTTCCTATTATGTCAATGCCGCTAATGGGTTTGGTATACCTGTTATATTTGTTGAGTCTATCCTACTGTCTACTATATTTTCTGTCTCTATTCCATCTGTCTTATATGTTTCTCAGTTATCTGTCAATTTATTATCTATCAATCAGCTTGATGCCTCCGATTTTGATGTTATCTTTTCTTCTTCTATCTGTTCTATACAGGATCGAATGTCCAAGCGGCAGATTGGGACTGGTCGTAGAATTGGAGACCTCTATGTGGTGGAGAGTTTGCATTTACCTATGACTACCTCTCCGACTGTCTTTTCCTCTTTTCAGTTAGATTCTCTGTTAAGTCCTTTCTATTTATGGCATTCCAGATTAGGGCATTTGTTTGCTGACTGTCTGCGGTCTTTAACTCGGTCAGGTATATTGGGTAAAATTTCTGTTAGTCAACTTAACTAGTGTTGGGGGTGTAAACTTGCCAAAATGATAGTCTTACCTTTTTGTAAAAGTACTTCTATATCTGATACACCGTTTTCTTTAGTTCACGGATATCTGGGGTCCTTCTCCTGTTCTCATTAAAGGAGGTTTTGCGTACTATGTGTCATTTGTTGATGACTGCACTCGTTATACTTGAGTTTATCTCATGACTCATAAGTCTAACTCTATGTTACACGGACTTGGGTACGGGTATGGGGTGCGGGTGCGCATCTAGGTGTCGGATACTTCAAAATTAAAAATTAAGAATACGTGGATATATATCCAAATTTGGATACGGGTACGGGGATATGTTAAATAGTTTTTTAAAAAAAAATATATATTTATTATATGAAGATGAGTTATATTATATAAATAACAAACAAAAATAATAGTTATGTGTTCCAATTAATTTTTTTTATTTTATTTTACATGCACGTATTTATTTTTTTATTAATATATATATAAGTATATATTATCTTATAAATATATTATATGTTATATAATAATTATTATATAATATATAATAATAATAGTTATTAACCATTATTATTATTATATATAGATAGATACAAATAGATATGAATCAAGAGCAGAGACGACAGAGAGAGAGGGGGAGAGAAAAGCGAAGCGATCGATCGCGATCGCGAGGGAGAGAGAGAAGGCGAGAGAGACAGACAGAGACAGAGACAGAGAGGCTTTTTGAAGTCATCTGGGGTGTTCGACTGTTCGATCGACTGATGGAGCTTCGATCTTCGACTGGATCGACCGGATGGAGCTTCGACTGGAGGTATTCGATCTTCGATTGGATGGAGCTTTGACTGGATCGAGCTTCGACTAGGTTCTCTCTTGCTTTCTCTTTTATTTCTTTTGCTGTTTGTAAAGAGCCGTGTTCGAGAGAGAACAGGCGAATCTGACACAGATCCTACACCCGCACCCACACCAGTGTCGTGTCGACATAGGTACTTCGCCCCAAAGTGCCGAGTCCATGTAACACAGGTCTGACTTCTACCAGATATACCATACCTTTTAGTTTATGGTCATTATACAATTTGGATCTACTATTAAATTATTATGGTCTGACTTGGGTGGGAAATATTTTAAAACTGCGTTTTGTGAGTATTTGGCCAATTTAGGTACCAGTCACCAGACTTCCTGTACTGATACACCTGCCTAAAATGGTCGTGCTAAACGTAAACATCGTCATCTCCTTGAGACAATTAGGTTTCTCCTTCTCTTTGCGTTTGTTCTAGCTCTATTTTGGGGTGAAGTAGTTCTTATTGCTGCTTTTCGTCTCAACCGTATGCCTACTCCTCTTCTCTCTGGTCGATCTACTTATAAGGTTTTGTTTTCTCAACTTTCTAATTACTCCCTTCTTCGTGTGTTTGGGTTTGTTTGTTTTATCCTTTTACAGCATAAAGATAAGACCAAATTGATTGCCCCAGTCTCTCTTGTGTGTCTTTTTGGATTACAGTCTCACTCAAAAAGGTTATTGCTGTTATGACCCTGTTTCCCGTCGCCTATATGTCTCTCGACGTGTTGCTTTTCTTGAACATCTACCTACTTTCAACTTCCTCCTCTCACTGCTCCAGTTTCCAAAGAGGATTTGGTTCATATTGATCCATTTCCTTCTAAGGTCTCTCTTAATGAGTACATCTCTGTTGTTCCCCATGAGTTTGTTCCCTCTTCTCCTTGTCCCACCCCACCTTATGAGTCTCTCTCGCCTAACCCCCATGAATTTGTTTCCTCTTCTCCTCCTCGTCTTTCCCCAATTGCTCCGTCTCCTCTTCCGTTGTTAGTCTATTCTCGTCGCAAGGCTCTTCCTCCATTAATTGTCTCTGCTCCTGCTACTGATCCCCCTCCTTCTGATGACTCTGATCTTGCTAACCATAAGTATCCTCTTCGCATCCGTAAACAAGTAGTCAAGCGTGGTTTTGCTAAAACATGTTTTTCTCCTTCATACTGCACCTTTTTGTCTACTATCCACTCTTTTTCAGAACCCCAGTCTTACAAGGAGTCCTGTCAGGATCCTAATTGGGTTTGAGCTATGGAGGATGAGCTATTTGCTTTGTAGAAAACTACTACTTGGGAGTAAGTTCCGTTGCTTGCTGGCAAAAATCTAGGCGGTTGCAAATAAGTCTATAAAGTCAAGACTCACTCTGATGATTCTCTTGAGCGCTACAAAGCTCGCCTGGTTGTCAAATGTTTCTCCCAAGAGTATGGTATTGATTATGAGGAGACCTTTGCCCCTATTGCCAAAATGACTACTGTTCGTACTTTGATTTCTGTTACTGTTATTCATCATTGACCTCTCTATCAGATGGATGTCAAGAACGTTTTTCTTAATGGCCATCTCATTGAGGAGGTTTACATGCGTTTTCCCTCCTTCCTTCCTCATTCCTCTGGATAGGTTTGTTGTCTTCGGCATGCTCTGTATGGTTCGAAGCAATCCCCTTGTGCTTGGTGTGATCGCTTTTAGGCCGCTGTCATTCAGCTTGGGTTTTGTCCATGTGTTCAAAATTCTACTCTGTTTCTTCTTCACACATCTGCTAGTTTTATTGTCCTGTTACTATATGTGGATGATATAATCATCACTGGCTTCGACTCTTTTGCTATTTCTGAGGTCAAGCAGCATCTCTTCCGCACCTTCAAAATAAAAGATCTGGGCCCCTTAAGGTATTTTTTTGGTATTGAGGTAGCTTCTTATCTTAAAGGCTACTTTTTGTCTCAGGCTAAGTATGCAAATGAGGTTGTTCACCATGCCGGTCTTACTGACACTAAGATTTCTGATACCCCCATTGAGCTTAATGTGAAGCTTAACACTACTGATGGTATCTTTCTGGATGATCCTACTTTATATCAAGAGCTTGTAGGTTGCTTAGTCTATCTAACTGTCACTCACCTTGATCTTGCCTATGTTGTTCATGTGGTTAGCTAGTTTGTTTCTGCTCCTCGTTCTAGACGTTGGGTTGCTTTGGTTCGGATTCTTTGCTATCTTCAAGGTATTATATTTAAGGGCTTGCTGTTGTCTTCTACTTCCTCTTTGGAATTGGTGGCTTATGTTAATTCTGATTGGGCTAGTGATGTCACTAATCGCAAGTCCACGTCTGGTTTTTGTATGTTTCTTGGCGATTCATTGATCTTTTGGAAAAGCAACAAACAAACTGTTGTTGCTCTCTCTATTGCTGAAGCTGAGTACCGTGTTGTGGCTCATGCTGCTGCTGAGATTGTTTGGCTGCGTTGTCTTCTCTCTGATTTGGGTGTACCTTAGTCTTCTCCGACCTCTCTTTATTGCAACAACCGCAGTGCTATTCAGATTACTCATAACATTGTCTTCCATGAGCAGACAAAGCATATTGAGATTGATTGTCACTTTGTCCGTCAGCATCTACAGTTTGACTCTATCTCATTTCATTTTGTCTCTTCGGCTTTGCAACTTGCTGACTTTTTCACCAAGACTCACACCATTGCTCGGTTTCAGTTTTTTCTTGCCAAACTCTCAATGTTTTTTGCTAAAACACCTTGAGTTTGAGCAGAGGTGTGAGAATATTAGATTTTATGTATATATGGTAGTATATATATTTCGTATATATTGGGGATTGAGTGAATAATTTGTGTTTCTTTTTTCGTTCTAGGGTTACATTGTTATATAAACCAATTTATTCTTATATTACAAATACAACTGAATATACGAAAAAACATTCAGAAAACTTACAAGAACAACTATAAGGTAGATAGATGCGATGAGAATGTTTAAATGAATGTGTGATAAAATTAAGTGAGATAGAATTAGAAATGAATATGTTCGTGAACTAGTAAGAGTAGCTCTAATTGATGATAAGTTGAGAGAATAGAATAAGATGGTTTGGTCATGTGCAACAACGAAGACCTATAGATGCAATGGTAAGGAAGAGTGATATAATCATCATAAATGAAAATGTTCGGGAGTGAGGAAGACCTAACTAACATGGGATGTGATAGTAAAAACATATATGAATTTATTTAATTTAATAGAGCATATAGCCCTGGATAGAGCAGAATGGTGAAAAAGGATTTTTGTAGTCAACCCCATTTAATTAGGACAAGCCTTAGTTTGGTTTGATTTGGTATGTAATTTGATGACTTTGACCTCTGAAATATTATTTTTTTGCTTCCGAATAACTTTCATATAGCTTTCTCATCTTTTTTTACCTGGCAGGTTCTTGAGGCATTTTCTTCTTGGCTTCGGTTAAGGCATAGGTGTGTATTTCTGTTGTTTGAAATTTGGTTCTCTTAGAAATGGAAGTATTTGATAACAGTTATGTGGGTTTTTCAGTCATTTGTTATGACTTTGCTCTGGTTGTTAAGGAGTTCCTGAACAAGAATAACATTATCACTTGCAAGTCAACCTAGCATGAAACTGCTTTGTGTTGCGCACATAGCACAGGATGCGTGTTGGAGTTTATTTTTTATTTATTTATGGCATTATTCAGCTTAGATGCTGCATGGTGGAGGCATCTGTGTCATAAGCTTTTCCAAGAAGTCAAGCAGTCGGTGTTTGGTGTTACTAGAACATGAAGGCTATGATTTCTGAGCATATTTAGTTTTGAGGCCCAGTCAAATAGAGCATCTTTAACTTGGTGTAGTACATTGGAGAATTGAATGTGCAGTATATATGAGATCACTTTTGGCTTTCTAAGTAATGGGAGAATAGATTCTGAGATGTTACATAAGAGACATAGCTTTCAAAGCATTTGTTGGATCATTGCCCCTCTGTGATCAAATCTTAAAGTTGTCTTTGTTGCTGAATAAATAAATAAAAACTATTCTCTAGCCCTTACTAATTCTAGGAGATGTGCATCTATTGCTGTTAGGTCTTATGTGTGATAGAATAGAAGTAGAAGTTAGAATGATGGGATGTTACAGATATGTGAATAATGCAATGGATTGAATTTCTTAGGGGAGTTCAATTTTTAAAGTTTTTTGTTTTTAAATAAAAATACAGTTGGAGATCTTGAAACTTAAAATTCTTAACTGCTTGTGGTTTCAAAACATTATTGCTTGTTGGACAATTTTTAGTATGTGTTGAAACATTTTGATTTTTACCTTTATTTTTTTCTTCCCTTTTCTTAAGATTAGGTTGTAAAATAAAATTGTCAGGTAGAAAGGAGAAATGGTTCAGTTGGCAGGAACACACTTGATATAAACGGGGAGTGTCAATAACTTAGAAGCATTATTCTTGCCATGGCTCTTACTTTAGAGGAAATTAAAGGTCTCTTTTACACTTCCTTGTTTCCCTACTCTCCAACTGAAGCATTGTTGGATTTTTTACCCCTAAATGGGTTTTATGTTTTAATTGTTGCTTCTATCTTTTTCTGAAGAAGTTGTCCCCTTTTAGGTCTTGTTTTTGGTGTCATGATATGTTCATGATAGCATATCTTTTCCTTCATTTTTTTCCCCTTCTCTTTATTATATTATTGTTTCTTACAAAGAGCATATATAGTAGATTTTGTGCTACATTTATATATTCTTTTGTATGCTGAGTAGCAGTATTGAATTTCATGAATTTTGGAACCATGTAAGAAAATGTCAATAGGCTAAAATATCCAAAGAACCACTATAAGTTGTCACATCATTCTTTCTACTTTTTCACACATCTTTTCGTAAAATGCCAAAAAAGTCTACTAAAATAGACAATTCCCAAACAAGATACTATATGGATGTATATAAATTTACGATTGTTTTTATTTAAATAATAATTTCTACATGTACTGTATATTGTAGTCACGTGAATTCAATTCGATGTAGAATTTATTTATTTATTTTTAATTTTTATTTTATAGAAAAACTTCTTTAGGGACAAGTATATTTTTTTGGTAACTCGTGCATTTTGCGAAGTTGGTGAAGAAGGTTTTCTTAATGGATTAGAAAATTAGATAACTCGACATCTGAGAGTAGTGGTAGATTTCAGAAATGTATGCTAGCTTGGGATCAAGATTTCTCTCTCTCTCTCTCTATGTGTGTGTTTCTCGTGATAAATCAACTGCTTCCTGATCGTGTATTTTTGGATCATGATACAGAGTTTCTAAATACTTATCTGATTTTGATGTTCATTTTGCATAACTTCCGTACCCTAGTCTATGTAATAGAGTTCCTCAGGACTTATTTAATTATTTGTTCATTTCAGGATCCCTGCTTCTACACTTGCTACTCACCCGTTGGTGCTAACAGCTCTCTCCAGCTTGAATTCTGATATCCTTTCAGAGGCATCCGTGAATGGTAATATAATTGCAACAAGCTAATTTGTTGCATTTTTGTTATCATTATTGTTTCCGTTGGTATTCTTAAGCATTTTATAAGTGATTTTCATGGTACATCTTTCTCAATAGAGTATGAGAACTCTGGTTATGTTTTTTATTCTAGAATTGCTTGTGAGGCATACACATAACATTTCAAAGTTAGTTTCTTTATGCCAGTAAACTGCCAGATTGTGGGTTTACACTCTTTCCTATGTAACATCAATTCTACCTGGTTTCTTGACGGTAGACAGATTTTATGTAGTTATTTTTATGATACTTATATTCTATGTACCAGAGTTTGTGTTTTAAATGTTAAGAGTGGCTCTAATTTCTTCTGCACTTGACAAATATTCTGTTACACAAGAAATTTTAATCTTCTTTCTAATGCATTGTTTATTCCCTTCAATATTTTTTGCAGTAATTTCTGAATTGATACACTACACAGCAGCAAGAAACTCAGGTGCTGTTTCTGCACAGATGCCCTTAATTCAAGTAATTGTGCCTCAAGTTATGAGCCTTAAGTCGCAGCTTAGAGATTCTTCAAAGGTATTGCTTTGATAGAGTTCTGTACTTTTTCCTTATTCTTGGATGCTTGGTGGCCAACCATAGTGATGAGTAGACCTTCTTGTTAAAGCAGTAGAGAGAGCCCCTTCCGTTCTCCCTCAAACTGTATAAGGTTATGCAGGTTAATTCCATTAGTTCCGTTTTTGTTTATTATTACTATTTGTGGATGGTAGGTTGGGCAGCAAATTGTGAAAGTTGGAACCATGGTAGAGTGAAATTTCATTTCATTTCTGTTGAAACAATCAAAACTTTTCGGTTTGCCTAGAAACCAACATGAATCATGTATAGAATCTTGAAACTTCAGGGTTTTGACCTACACAAAGTTATTTTGTTATGTTTAGCACACAACTATTGCCGTTTCTCTTGCCACAAGGGCACGTTTCTGAAAATCCAACGGAGCTCTGGCAGCTATTTCTATATATATATTTTAAAATTAAAGTATAAATTGAACAATCAGGAGGCCGAATATCTCTGATTTATCTGTGGCAGCAGAGAGAGAACAGAATGACAGAAAACAAAGCGTATAGAAAGAGGAGACATAGAAGAAAGATCAAAGAGGTTTAGGGTGCAGACCAAAGATGACTTATTGGGTATCTTCTTGTCAACCACAGTATGCAGGGTAGAATACCTTTCGTTCCCCTTTTGGTTCTTTTCTGCTCTTGGTTTTGACATGAAAACCTTGTGATGTTGAAATCCTTTGTGGATTTGATCCCATGTAGCAAGATCCATGTGTCTATAATAGACAGCTAATGAGATTACTTTTTTACTCTTTTTTTTTTTTAATAATATTTTTTTATTTCATGTGTGTTTAAGCGATAAACACGAGTTTTCCCCAAGTGTACGATGTTCGAGTCTAAATTTAAAATTAAAAAAAAATAATAATCGGACATGTATGGACATGTATCTGACACATGTCAGGAAGTGTCCAACAAGCGTTGATGTAGGGCACATATCGGACACAGACACACCACCTTGTTAGAATTGTCCAGACTTCTTATTTATTAGTCTTGGGTGCAGTTATATATAGGTCAATGGCTCGATAAAACTGGGACATTATTAAGGTATAATTGCAATTTTAAGAAAATTGTCTACAGAGCAATCCCTGTAATGGTATGCCATTTTATGTTCATTATTGTTTTGTCTTGTGACTGATTTTCTGATATCCTTACAAAGAAAAGTTTTTATTCAAAACATTATACTGGTAATAGCAATAATGAATAGCTTTTATTTTTCCATTATATATAACTTTCAGGATGAGGAAGATGTGAAAGCCATTGCTCGTTTATTTGCTGACATGGGTGATTCATATCTTGAATTGATTGCAAGTGGTATGTCTTCTCCTTTTATTTAAGCCTCTTTCCAAGATTTATAGGATGCCTCTGTGCTCCAGATTACTAGCAGTACATGAGTTGCAACTTTGCAATACATCTTCAGCCTGCCTTTGTGTAGAACTTTGAATCTTTTCTGAAGTACTTCCCTCTTTGGTCAAAACAACATTTTCTTAGGATCTGATGAATCAATGTTGATAGTGCATGCATTGTTGGAAGTTGCTTTACACCCTGAATGTGATATTGCTTCTATGACGTTCAACTTCTGGCACAATCTTCAGATGAACTTGATTGAGAGGTAAGCCCTTCTGAAGTTTTCAATTCAGTAGGTGTTAAATGTCAAATTCTGGATATGACATTTCTAATCTCCTAGGGATTCCTACATACCATTTGGTCATGAAGCATCAAAAGAAGCAGAGAGAAATAGGAGGCTGCTGGTTTTCCGTTCGTCATATGAATCACTTGTTTCCCTGGTGAGTCTTCATACAAGTTTGTTCATTGAATGTTAGTATTGGCTTTAAACAATTTTTGAATAGTTATGTAACTCTGTTTAATGGTCGTCTTTTCCAAACAAATCGTTTTAGTGGTCCAAAATCCTATTTTGAGTTGTCCAGATGTTATAAGAATAAATTATTTTTTATGGGTAATTTTTTAGATAATGTGGGAAGAAATGTTATCCATCTTTCTTTCGTTTTTCTTTTTTCTTTTTTGTCATGAGGAGATGCTGGTATCTGGAAGAGTGTAAGAACATGAATTTCCTTATTTGTTGCTATATTTATCATTGCCACTATGGGTTTTAGCCAAGGGATGGTTTTCTTTGTGAACAAGTGGAACTAAATTCATATTCTTAGTTGCAAAGTTTAGTGGGATTTCTTATTCAGGGTAAAGAAAAACAGTGAACAACCGAAGGCAACTGGGATGTGCAATATTCTGATATTGTGCTAATGAATTCCGGAGAGTTGTGGTTTAATTATTTGTTTATTTTTTCCTGCCTGCAGGTTAGCTTCAGAGTTCAATATTCCCACGATTATGCAGACCTATCAAAGGAGGACCTTAAGGATTTCAAACAAACTAGATATGGTATTAACTGTTTGATAGTGGATAAATTACTGATTGGAGTATAGCATTCCTTACACATTGTTTGAAGTTATGTTGAATGCTGTTTCCGGAAGTATTTTAGTGTTGTTTTTCTTTTAGATTCCATACAAAGACACGTGGCAATGTCTGATATTTCTTAATCGGTGCATTAATTAACCAATTAAATTAATCAATTTTGTTAAATTAAGGGTTTTCTTCTCATCATTTTGGTCTCTTAAGTTAGATTCGATGTTTCAGTTAGGGTCTTAAGTTACTTAACATGCTCCCACTGGAATGCTGAGTTAATCAGCTGCAAGGTACTTATTGTCTTATTTTATTAATATACTCTTCATGAGGGAAGGTTTCTGGCACTAATTGCATAAAGTAGATTTGAGACCATTTTATACTGGTTTCCAAGTGAACTATTGTAGGACAGTCTCTCTCTCTCTCTCTCTCTCTCTCAATCAATTTCTTTGGTCTTCCTTGTCTGTTTCTTCCATTTCTTCTTTGGATTATAAGACAAGTTTGAGGTAAATATTTCCCACTTGGTATGTATTTACCATGTGACAAAGAAAGGTGTGCCATTAGAGTTCCCTCATAATCCTCCAAGAAAAACTGACAAAATGATCCCCGTACTTGTGGTTCATGGGAAGAGGAAAAAAGTGACTCTTCAAAGCTGCTTCAGTTGTACTTTCAAGCATACTAACAACCTCTGCTTTCAGTTGTTCCTTGGCCTATGGTTTGGGGCAATTAAAACTCACCTTTAAAGTTTCCTCCTACACAGGTTTGGTGCAAATTTCCCTGAGGAACCCGTCAGATTTAAGCTTGAGAACCCTATAGGAGAGTTCCAATTGACAGAAATTTGACTCTTGTGAATCTTCAGAGAAGCATCCACAGTTCAATAATCCTGTACTGATCTAAGCATTACCACAAATCCTTTATGCAATGAACCTGAAGAGAAGTGAACAACTTATCTCACTATTGAGCTATATAAATGTTAATATAACAAAGTTTTTGAATTCGTTGTTGGTTCACGCGCTGCAAAAATCTGATCTACAAACAATTATCATGAGAAGATTTCGACCTTCATCCCTCATCATGAGATTTCTCCCTATACTTTTATGCTTTTTGGTATTTCATTACCCATTTTATGTGATTTATAGTATCTTCATGAATCATGATTCTTTTATGATTTGCTCATTTTAATTTTATTTTGGGAAGTCAGTCCATCCAGTGTTTTGCAAACACTAATAAAGTCCGTGATGTTGCTAGATGTTGCGGATATCTTAATTGATGCAGCTTTGGTATTAGGAGGTGAGGCTACACTGAAGATTCTCTACATGAAGCTTGTTGAGGTGTGCAATTATTTTCTTTGATGCTATAAAGTGCTTTTCATACTGCGAATTGATTCAAAGATGTCTTTATTTTATTATGTGTACAATGTTGGGATTGGATTTGAAGTAAAATTTTGCTGTTGGAATTTCTAATGGTTTAACTTCTAATTCTTGACTCATTGTACAAGATCGCAGGTAGCTTAAATTCAAATTGATTTTATGTAGTTTGAGATGATGTATGTTAGCTTTTTAGCATTAGTTTTTGTTCATCAAAAATTTAATCGATAATTTCCAGACATAGCTTTGTACATTTTGGCTGAAATATTGCATAATTTGCGTCTCCAAGTTCATAGGTGCCAGTTATTTTGGTTAATTTCATTAGCACTCACGACGGCTGGGATTGTGGGGGATTCTGTCAAAATAGAGGGGTTGGGATTTAGTTGGGAGGGCAGGAGTGAACTAGAGCAAGGAGCTTGTTAGGCGGAAGTTGGGAAGGAAGTGGGGGGTTTGTGTGGGTAGTTGTTTGCAGCATGTGAAGGAGGTGGGTCGTGAGTTTTTTTGAGAATGGAAGCAGCCTTGTCCGCAGCTAGGCCTGATGGGCTACATTTGAATTGAAGAGGCAAGGCCCATATCCACAAGGGGAGGAAAGTTGGCATCATTGAAGAAGCCTCAGAGTGAGTTTTGGAGAAGGTTTAAGGTTTAGACAGAAGTGTTGGGTTTCCATTGACAGCATTAGAAATTGTTGGGTTTCCCTAGGTGTACTAGTGAAATTCTAGATCCACACTTTTTATTCTTTCCATGCCTGACATCATTATTCCTCATATTCAAAATAACTTGACCTCGAGTTTTGTATTGAAATATAGGGATATAAAAACAAAAATGCTAGAGACCCAAAAAAAAAAAAAAAATACGAAAAATTCTACACAATACTCACATGGGTGTAGCTGCCATATGATGTGGGTCCCACACACATGTGAGTATTGTGTAAAATTTTTGGTAGTTTTTTGGAGTCCTAGCAGTGCTCATATCAAAACCTTGGACTTGCATCCATTCAAGTTGATATTTTTTGACCGACAATGAGAAAACAAAAAGTTCCAACCCTTCCATCACTTCGGTAACTCTCTTGAATTGATTTGGAAAAATAAACTTGTTGATTGGAATGTATGGAAAGTTGTGGATGTCCTTTTCTTGCAAAGAGCAAAAAGTTCAATTGCATTCTCATATAATTTTTTATTTTATATTTTTACTTCCTTGGCTTTAAAATCATGATCATTATGCTCTTTCATGATTTGTTTAATTACTACATCAATTTTGGTTTTCCTTTCCTTAATGTGAGCTTCCCTGATACCATAATGGTCCTTTAAGGAAGTTTTTAAAACCATACGGAGCCTCCTCCATTTTGTTTTTTTTCTTTTTTTTTTTGGGTTCGGTTTTGTTGTCTTTTTTTTTTTTTTGTTTTTTGTTTTTTTGAAGGAATGCTTCTGCATAGGAGTAGATGTTTAAATAATTCTTGTTTCTTCACTATGCCCCCTTCTTTCCTTCTTCCTTTTTCCCCCTCCCCTTTTTTCCTTTTGGCAATGAAATGGATGGTTGTAGTAATCTCTAAGTAGATTCTGTGTTGATCTTTGTTTCATGGGAATTTTGTGAGCCATGGTCTGAACATTTTCTAATAAAATGATTATCTCAGGCTGTAGGCAGTTGTGGAAATGATGGGCATAGTGATTGGCGTCCAGTGGAGGCTGCTTTATATTGTATCCGGGCTATATCATATTATGTTTCTGTCACAGAAGCTGAAGTAATGCCCCAGGTTTGAATGCCATGCCCTTCAAATTTCTCTTGCTATGACATGAAGGCTGGCACCACATGATTTTTTTCCTCCATTGGGGTGCATTATTGCTTTTAACTTCCCGTTTGTAAATATTTAGTTTCCTTTTGTCAGTTTACATACTATATCTAGGATTCTATGAGATGCATAACTATTAAAGACATTTAATTTATACATTTTCTGGCTCTGGTAGTTCCTTGTTTTTAATCCTGTCTTTTTTACTGTTGTGGGTGAGAGGTGTGTTCGGAGATAGTCAGTTGTTGACCTCTGGGAATGGAGGTGGAGGTGGAGGTGGAGGTAGAGGTGAAGGCGGAGAGGAGGAGGCCAAGGCAAGCTTGGCGAGGGAGAGGTTGGTAATGATGGACATTGGACACTAGCGTATAGTGTGAGTATGAGTGTCTTAAGTGTAAGACTTGTGTGTTGTGTATATGTGTTAGAGTTATGGAGTCGTGTTGTGGTGAAGTAAGTTTGCCTGCTGCATACATGATACATTATATAAGCCCCAAGAGTATTGGAGTCCAAGCAACCTGGTGGACAGGTGGCTTGTTCTTCCCAACTCTGCTAGAAGTGACGTAAGCCCTACAGCTGTCTGTGATTTGATGACAGGCAGGAGAGCTACGTATCATGGCAGGTGGGAGAGCAACGTATCATATATGCATCACGTGGCTTGAGTGTAAGGTCGTTGTTGCCTCTTCTTTAAGCTTGGTCAAGATGGAGTTGTTTTAGCAAGAAGACAACCATCTTGGTGATACTATGACCTCAGCTGCCAGTCCAAGATCTGATGATCCCGAGCGGTAGTGCATGGGTCCTGCTTCCAATCTAGGCAACCAAGTAGGTGAATTTGCATTAGGGCTCAATGTTGCTCACTTCCAGGTGACCAAGTAGGAGAATGGGCCAGGGGCGTATCTCAATGTTTACGAGAGCCAAGGGCTCGCACTTATCAATCCAAGTCTAAGTAAGCCAAGGATTGATTATATTGTTGTTTGGTCTTAGAGTAAGGCATGAAGGACCACGGGCCTGTGGGGATCATGGTGTTGCTTGTTGCAGAACTCTTCATATTTGGGCTTGTGTGTATGTTCCCGCTTAGGCTAAGGATATAGTCTTGGTTTTACATGGTGCCTTGGTGGTTTGCCATGTAGGCGGATGTTGGTGACATGGTGTCCGTAGGGCTCACCATGTATCAGACATGTGATATGCTGACGTGGTGCCTTATCGGTCTGCCACGCGGGCATGGCTTTGATGATGTGGTGCCTGTAGGGCTTGGCTGGCATGTATTGGGTTTGATACAAGTACCCACAATTGTCTTTTTGTCTACAACTTAATATTTTACTTGTTTGTTTCCTTTTCACAGGTTATGTCTTTGCTTCCAAAACTTCCTCATCAACCGCAACTTCTAACTACTAGTAATCTATCCTTCCTTATTTACTATTCATCATGATATTATTTTTCCTTTCCTGGCAAAGGGACAAGGGTATTATTGGTGGAGATTGTGGGCAAGGGAGCTATGCATTTATTTCCAGTTCCAAAAGCCCCACCAGCCATGGCCCTTAATAACATTTTCTTTTTGTCATTGTAAATAACCTAATGAATATTCTGTTTTTTATTTTTAATTTCCCAGTGTGCTTAACAATTGGGGCCTATTCAAAATGGCTTGATGCTGCACCTAGTGGACTCTCATTCTTGCCTCCGCTCATAGATATTCTTGTGAGTGGCATGAGTATGTCTGAAGATACTGCAGGTGCTGCTGCTTTGGCTTTTAGACACATCTGTAATGGTAGACTCTCATCCGCTAATGAATTTATTTTTTTGTTTTGTGACTAAGCCGTCTGCTAATTGTACTTAAACGAACTATATTTGGATCAGTTATGCATGTAGTGATGATACACTATCACATGCACCTTAGGAACTTAGCATGCCTTGAGGCTATTAGAATTATGCGGTAGTAAAATTGGTGTCTAAATGTGAAAGTATTAACTACAACTCTAGGACTGTGTTGTGGGTTTCATATGCACTTTGTAGCTAGTTCCAACTTTGAGAGAACAGCCATGCCTCAAAGCTTTTTGAGATGCAGCTAAACAATTTTGTAGTGGTGTTGTGCTAATCTTTTTACTTTCAGCCTTTCAATGTCACATCTTCTGAAAAAACAGTAATTGTCTAGTTTATGTGGTTCTGCTCTTGACACTTTTACCAATTACTAGTCACTCTAGCTACAATCAAACTGTAGCTGTATAGCAACAGCTTGGTTTTTTCCTATGATAATTCTGCTGTGTTGATTAAACTTAATTATTATTTCTGTAGAATGTGGGAAGAAGCTTCGTGGATCCTTAGATGGTCTTTTCCGCATATACCAAAGGGCCATGGTTGGAGAAGGTGCCTTTAAGGTATCTGCCGAAGACTCATTGCATCTGGTTGAAGCTTTAAGGTATTCTTGTTTGTTTGGAAACATTTTAGTCAATTACCAGATGAATGAAATGCTTCATTTGGCTTTTTTTTTTAAAAACCTTCCTGCAGTGTGGTTATTACAGAACTTCCTTCAGACCATGCCAAGAAAGCCCTTGAGGTGTTATGCTTGCCTGCTGTAACACCTTTACAGGTTAGTCTCATTTTTTAAGTAAATATTTAATTTTACTTATGTAGAATGATGCACCAATTAATGTGGTTAACAACCAGGAAATTATTAATCAAGGTCCTGTGATATTGGGGCAAATAACGGCTCGTGAGTTAACAGTTCATATTGATCGACTTGCAAATATCTTTAGGTATGGTTGTTTTTTCCGTTGTTTGTGTCCGTTATTTTCTTAATCCACCAATATTATTCTCAATTGTTCAACTCAAACCATTTTTGCAGATATGTAAATCACCCTGAAGCTGTCGCAGATGCAATTCAAAGGCTTTGGCCAATATTCAAAGCCATCTTTGATCTGTAAGATTTTGTAAATTGCTGCTCCATTAGGCTTTGGCCATTGTTCCTTCAAGCTTGTATACTTGATATTTATTTATTAGTTGATCTATGGTTTAAAATGATTATGTTGCAGTTGTGCTTGGGACGTGCAGACCATGGAGTCTCTTTGTCGAGCTTGCAAAAATGCCGTGAGTTTGCTCAACAATGATCTCTGCTATATAAAGCTATGTGAAATAAGCATGTAAATATAGGAAATGGAAAAAAGAAAAAAGAAAAAACAGAAGTATAAAACTCAAGACTTTAATCTCTTGCAAAATTGAGCTGAATGTTCAGATTTAGTATTTAAGACTTTGATTTTCTGAATTGGACTATGGTAGCATGAGTCCAGAATGAATGCACATAGTTTACTAATAAACTAGTTCACTGATAATCTGTTGCAGGTAGCAACTTTGGTGTGTTTATGTTTGTTGTTCTTGTTTCTATATTTGGTGGTTCATTTGAACCAAGAAAAAGCTTACACATAAATATTATTAATCTTGTTTAGTTGTTGCTGGACCTACTTTTGTTATTGTTAAAATTTTATGGAACCACATGCTCTATCACATCCTTGAAGTTAGAGAAAAACATGGATGTTGTCTATTGATGATTCCACACATCACTACTATTCTTGTTTCTTGCTAGAGACACTAAACTATTATGTTCAGGTGAGAACTTCTAATAGGTTCATGGGAATTACAATTGGAGCAATGCTAGAGGAGATACAAGGCCTATATAAACAACATCACCAACCATGTTTCCTTTATCTCTCTAGTGAAGTTATCAAGGTATGCCTTTCTCTTTGAACTTTTAAAAAAATGTTTATCTGTTTATTTATCTTCAGCAATCAGTGAATATTGTGATGTGCAGATATTCGGGTCTGATCCATCTTGTGCAGACTACTTAAAAATCTTGATTGAATCACTGTTCAGCCACACTATATGTCTGCTTACAAGAATTCAGGTAAGGTTTCAATTGCTAACGTTTTGCTTCTTCTTCCAAGATTTACGAGACGCTGATTTTGATTGGAGGAATCAACCTTTTAGGATTTCACTTCCAGACCGGACATAGTGGATGATTGTTTCCTACTGGCGTCGAGGTGCATTCGCTATTGTCCTCGCTTGTTTTTCCCTTCAGCCATATTTCCACCATTAGTAGATTGTTCCATGATTGGCATCACAGTACAACACAGGTTAAGCTCTCTCTCTCTCTCTCTCTCTCTCTCACATACACATGCACGCACGCTTGCTTGCACGGGTGACACACACTCACATGCATATGCAGACAAGGGTGTTACAAGTTCCAATGGGAATTTGAGATATAAGCTGACTCATACTGGTTGCTTTAGGAAAAAGTTCACTTGAGTATTCCTTGAAAAAATTATGGTTATGCAGAACCAAAGGTAAAAGATAAATTAGTCTCGTTTGGTGCAGCTTTTTGCAATCTGAAAGTTGATAATCAGAAAATAAAAGTTAAGAAACTTCTAGATAATTAGTTTTTTCAAGTTATTTAAGTTATTTCTGTCTCATAAGCTATAAGCAAGAGAAAGAAGCTATAAGCAATCCTATAAGTTGCACCAAACAGGGTCATTGAATTGATATTTCTCTCGAATATCCATCACTGATATACTTGGCTCCATGAATGAGGCTGCTGTCCCTTGTAGAATATTTAGGACTTGACCAACCATAAAGGTAATCAGTGATTTGTTCATTTTGCAAAAATGAAAATTGGACAATGTTAATATTTTCTTTGTTTTTTCACTGAAAAAATTTGCAATTGACATGTTAGGATAGGTAGTTTGAGAATTACTACGAAAGGATATAATTTGGAAATACCATTAACAAGCAATCTAGTAGCTGTTTAAGCCGTACTTCCATGAAACTTATTGTAAAATTGACCCACCAAACCCATTTTCATTGCTCATTTGTCATTTGGTGAGTGCTTCTTGATTTAATTATCAAGGATTTGAATGAGAATGCACTTGGATCTAGGCATAAAGTCCATTCTTTCTTTTCGTTCTTGTTTTCATTCGTTCATTTTTGTCTAGTTTAATGTCTAATTGTATCCTTGTATTTTCCTTGCAGGGAGGCCTCGAATTCCATATTGACTTTTTTATCCGATATATTTGATATTTCAAACTCTACTCAAGGAGAAAAACATCTACCTATCAGGGATAATGTAATTTTGCCTCGAGGTGCCACCATCACCAGAATTTTGGTTGCTTCTTTAACAGGAGCGCTCCCAAGCTCTCGACTGGAAACGGTATGACTTTCTTTTTTAGAAAATTATTTATTTCTCAAAGACTCCACTTTAGCAGCAGCTCTGTTCACTGAGTCCTCCTCCTTTTTAACACTTGATACACATTTGTCTGCAAAGTCAACAAGAGGAAGTTACAATTAGGGCTGCAAATGAACTGTACTATATATGCATATTTTCGAGTTTGAGGTTGATTTGCTGAGTCAAAATTTTCTTCATTTTCCAGTTTCAAGCCAATCTTGAGTTGGATTAATTTCTGAGTCGAGCTCGAGCCTCACAAAGCTCGGCTTTGCTCATTTGCAGTCCTAGTTATAATTGTACATACGTTGAATTTATAAGTGAGTCCATGTTCAAATACGTTATTATATTTGATACATCATGGACCTTGTTTTTTTTGTTAGGTTATCTATGCCCTACTATTGCTAACTCGAGCATATGGGTTGAGAGCTTTGGAGTGGGCCAAGGATAGTGTTTCACTAATTCCATCAACCGCAGTGACAGACATGGAGAGGACGAGATTTCTAGGAGCATTGTCAGACGTGGCATCTGGGGTCGATATTAATCCTCTCACGATCCCTATCGAAGAGCTGTCAGAGGTTTGTCGCCGTAACAGAACTGTTCAAGAGATCGTCCAAGGAGCCTTGAGGCCACATGAGTTAAATACAGTAGCTGTATCGTAGTAGTCTTGAGATTAAAAAAAATGGGCCATTTTGCTTCGGCCTTTGTCTGTCATAGTTTCTTGGCTGTGCATTCGCTGTTGTTTTTTTTTTCCCATTATAATTTGTGCATCTATCATCAATCATCATTTTTTCACAGGTGGATATGATTGGGAGGTATAGAAATGTTGCATCTTTTATTCGGATCTTTGAGCGGTTTTTAGTTGTTTTTCCTTCTTTTTTCACAGAGTTGTAAATTTGGGATTTAATGCAATAGTTTAAAGAATTCATATCCCTTTTTTTTTTTTGGCTTTGTAAAGATGAAAATGTTTCTGCTATACCTACTTGCCCAGAGTGTTGATTTGCTTATCATCTTATTCAGTTCAACCAAAAGAGCGAATTTATTTGTTTTATTTAAATGTGTGTGTGTGTGTGTGTGTGTGTGTGTGAGAGAGAGAGAGAGAGAGAGAGAGAGAGAGAGAGGATTGATTCTGTGACAACTTTGTCATGAAGATGATATAAAGAAGTGGTGAATAGTAAAGAGAAACAAGAAGAAAAAAAAAATGATTAGTGGTGGCAAGGAGAGAGAGAGAGAGAGAGAGAGAGCGAGCTAAGCTGCTGGAGGTAGATAAGAATCTTATTCTAAAACTAAACTTTAGTTTAAACTAGGTAGTAGTAACACATTATTATGTACTTGTAAACAACTGCTTACATTAATCATGTGGTTAGCTTAGCTACCACGTGGTAATGGAAAAAGCATTTAGTGAAGAATCTTGTTCCAACTTTCTAAATTTTAAGCTGTACAACCAACAACTTACTATGGCCCCGTTTGGAAACTTGATTTTTTTATTATTTTAACTTGATTAAAAAAGTTATGTTTGGAATGATAATTGACTTTTTTTTTGTAATTGATTTGATAGTTGTGAGAGAAAAAAGTGAAATGATTATAGTTTGAATATGACATTTTGTCTTATTGACTATTTTAATCTATTTTGTTGTTATAAACTATTTTAATTAAAAAAATAATATCCCAAACAAGGCTTATATATACATTACACACACATCCTATACTACCTCAATGTCATGTGTTTCAGCTATATCACCACATATTAGTTAAATAGCGACATAGAATTTGAACACAAAATAATTGGATGAATAAGATTTTTAAGAAATGGGCTTTATCAATAAATCACTAAAATTATTGTCCATTGATGTGTTTTCAATGTCTAATTGTAATTGAACAAACATATTCTTTTGCTGAATTTTCTATAGGTACAGTACTGTAATATCCAACATCTTTTTTATGAATTAGATTAATCATATTTGAATCCCAAAGTACTGGGCATAGGGAGGAACACATGTAATAAAAAGATTTTCTTCCTTTTTATTTTTCTCCCAAAAATAAAATAAGGAATGAACAACTAATCATAGTAATCTTCTTTGTGCGTGATCAAAAGAAGCTCCATCTATTGTAAAACTTGACAAGAGAGCCTAGACAAGCCTGACAAAACTAAGATATCAAACACAAAGAACTATAGATTTTTTTTTAAGACGAACTTAAGTCATAACTTGATCCCAACTCCACTAAAATCCTAACAAACAGAAAAGCCAAAAGCAAAGATGAATAAAAATCGTATCACTCCTTGCAAAAAGTGAGCTCCAAAGTTACCACCCTTAGTGGTACATGCAATAAAAAGTTACCTTTAAAAACAGCAACATTATTGTTGAAGATAGTGTGGTACATGTGAAGCATAGATATGTAGAGAGAGGATAGATCCTCCCTATTACATGTAGTCTCTGTAAAAGTAGGAAAGTCATGCAGTGTGAGGAAGGGATCATTCACACAAGTAAAGCCATTATTACTTTGGCTGTAATAAAGAAGGTTCCACTTATGCATTACCCAAACAAGAGATTAGACCTCAGGGAGGGAAGGAGGAAAAAATGGGTAAATTACATTTGCACCGCTACATTTTTTACGTCTAATTTCACTATATTTCTTCACCTTTCAATAAATAGTAATAATTTTGATTTATTTATTTATTATATATTATATACAATCATTATGAGGGGAATAGAGAAAGGAAAAATTGCCTAACACAATAGTGAGACTCAAACTTAGATATCTCGCTGATAAAAGAACATTTATCCATTAGACCAATCCCTTAGTCTTCAACTAATTTTGATATTGACATGTGGCAGTTTTTGTCAGTTTATTTGACAGATTTGGAAGGAAGAGGACAATGGCACTTTATTAAAAGTATAGGAATTTAACTGTCACAATTAAAAAATGATAGAACAAAGTGAGATTTTGTGCATTACCTAATCTTTTTACATTGCCTATATATACCCTTATGGTTTGCTAGTGTTATCTGCACTCATCTCATCTTCTTTGGTGATAATTATACTGTCAAGCAGTTATAAACAGTTAAAAAGAGAGACACCATGAACAACAACAACAACAACAACAACAAGGGCAGCAGAAGAAGCAACAACAAGAAGTCTCTATATGAGAAGTCAATGAAAATGGTGTCAAACATTCTCAAACTATCATCTTTCTCTATTGCGAAGATGACTCTTGGAGGAACACCCTCTCTCAAAACAACTCCACCACCACCATCACCACTGTCTCAGCTTCCCGGGACCCAAATGGCGAGAGAGCCAAATAACAGCTCAAAGCCTGTCTCTTATGTGACTGAGCCATTTGAAGGAAATGATGGATCTTCTCTACATGTGATTCATGAAGAGAATGGCATCGATGGGGATGCTTCGAAATATATTAAAAGGGTACATGACAAGTACCGGTATGATTCGAGTGAAGGATCAACACTTTCTCCAAACATATTTCCTCCCCTGCCTCGTCGTGGTCATGTAATGTACTGATGTAGCTGTGATCTTTCCTTGCTACTGTTATATTATGGTAAAAAATAAACCGGTTTATATAATAAATGTACTTCGCTTGTTCGAAGAAGTTTTATGATTAGTGCTAAGTATGTTTAGAAGATAGAGGTTGTGTAGCATTATTTTGTGAAAATTGAGTGCCTTTGCGATACACTTTCTTGTTTAATATATATAATTACTACTCTTTCGATAGGAAAACTATTATCGATTCAGTTGTAAGTTTCACAAAAATTTCAACATACATGGCATGAAAGGAAAAAAATTTCAAACCCACGAAAAGTGTATGGGATACAAAAAGTGTCCCTCCCCACGGCCACCTACCTACCCCCACCTCCCCACCCCCACAGCCTAGCCATCCCAAGCCCCTCCTTAACCTTCCCTACCACCGTCACCCGCACCCCCACCATTCCCCATCTTTCCTACCACCCTTGATAGCTTCCCTTCCACCCCCAAGCCCCTTTGTCAAGTGAAAGTGAAAATGAAGACTGTGAAAAAAGACAAATTTTCACTTATAACAGGCACGGTTTTAGTTACATCCCCTACTCTTCTAGACCCTTCCTACCCCACACAACCTCCCCCCGAAACCCTAGCCACCAAAACTCTCTACAAAAATTAAAGTTTCAGATATTAAAATTTAAGGATAAAATTATTTTTTAGAAATTAAATATTTTTATTGTGAAAAATATCGTTATTATATTTTTAGTAATGCAAAATAGATATTAGTGATGAATTATTATCTTTTTGGGATAAAATTTTTTGTTTTAAAAAATAAACTATTTTAAGACCAATTTATTGTCCCTAAAAGCCTATTTATTAGTGACATTTTTAAAATTATTGCTAAAAATCTTATTTTTAACTTCTTGGGACGATCTTTTAGCGACTATCCTTATGAAGATAGAAATTAGTCCCTTAATGTCTTTTGTAACAAAATTTTGACTTTTAAAGACCAAAACATTTGTGTTGTGTTTGGTTTGTATTTGTAAAGTAATTTTTGAGATAAAAAGTACGAAAACTTGTTTGGTTTGTCTTTTTTCAGAAATGATTTTGGGAAATTGTTTTGGAAAGGAAGTTTTAAAAAAAGTGATTAATTTGATGTGTATGAGAAAGAGAGTGATTTTGAAAAGTAGATAACCAAACAAAATTTTAAGATTTTTTTTGAAAAAAATTGTTTTGTTTGATTACTCTTGAAAATTTGTTTGTAGAGAATTTTTCTCAAAATTTTTTCTGAAAAACAAACCAAACAAGACCTTGGTCTCTAAAAGTCATATATGTTGTAGTGGCTATCCCCCTAGTCCCTTCCCCTCATGACCTTACACCCCCTGGCTAGTAAGTGAGAACTCTGGCCCCGTTTGTTTTGAGGTTAAATAGATGGAGGGAGATTAGGATGGAGGTGGGGTTATTTAGTATTGTGTTTGTTTGTAGAGTTGAGGAGGGGATTTGGACGGAGGAGGTGATATAGATGGAGGTTGGAATGAGGATTGAAATGGAGGAGGTAGAGATGGTATTAGAAAAATAGTGAGGGGATTAGAAATTTTTTTATTTTTTATAATTGGGAATTTTTTAAAAAATATTAATGGTTAATTTTTTATATTTTTTTATTTGTTTTATTATTTTATATAAAAATAATTTAACAATTCCTACACTAATAACTATTATCAAAATAAACACAATTTTACTTAATCCCCTCACTATAAATCTCCTCCATTCTACTTCTGAAAACCAACGGGGCCAAAGGGTATTAGTAATCCGGAGTGAGATAGTATTAGCAAACTAGTCCGTTCGGATTGGGGGCCGGGACGTCTGCCCGAAAGTCCGACCGGTCAACCGGTCAACGCAATTTTTTTTTAAATTTTTTTTTTTACTTCTTGGGCATTTTTTTTAAAACATTAACGTTTAATGTTTTTGTATTTTTTGTTAAGTAAAAATCATAATTTTATTTGTTTTATTATTTTATATAAAAAATAATTTAACAATCCCCCTCACTATCAATCACCTTGCTAACAAAACAAACATAATTTTACTAATCCCCTCACTATATGAAAACAAACACAATTTTATTAATTCCCTTACTAACAATCCTCTCACTATCAATCCCCTCCATTCTATATCTGAAAACAAACGGGGCCTTTGGCGAGGCCCATCATAGTCCCTTCGGACTACTAATCCAGAGTTTCAAAATCAAAACAAATGAAAACTTTGTTCACTATTCATCTATCATAGTCCGGAGTGAACTGTGATAGCGGATAACAAACGAGGCCAATGGTTTTGAATATTTTTTTCTCAAGAATGTTGAAATTCTAGAAAACTTTCTAATGAATTGAGAGTAGTTTCCCCAATTGCCATTTATTTCGTATATTCGCAAGAGAAAAAGACGAAGAGGGGAAATGAGAGAGAGAAAAGATAAAGGAAAATAAATGTTCCTTCTGTATCAAAATATTAATTAGTTATTCTATTTTTTATTATCTTAAAATATTAGTTTATTTTTAAAAATTAAAAAATAAAATAATATGAATTTCTTATTTTACTATTTTTTTAAAATTATTAATTAATAATACAAAAAGTACAATTATGACAATTGATCTTTTTAAAAAAAATGTATTATCAAAGAGTAATTTTGAAAAATTAATTTTTTTAAAATGCAATAATTATATTGCCAAAAAAAATTAAATTTCTGAAAATGAACTATTATTTTGGGATTGAGAGAGTTTTTTTTTAAGAGAGAAAATGTGATGTAACAAAGTTGAAATTTTTTACTCTGTCCCTCCGTTGCTTTCACTTCCTAATTTTCAACTAAAACAACTTTCTTCACACACTTAGAAGCATAAAAATTTAATAAAATACAAATGAAATATATATAATATGACCTACTGTATCAGACTTCCATTAAAATAGAGTGAGTTTGAAAAGAACAAGACATTATTCCAAAATCTGAAGAGCTTGTTTAGACAGAACAAATAAAGTACAAAAAGGCATGAATGAGAGAATAAGCCAAGAACAATTCAACTTTAATGGAAGCAATGATAAACACAGTATGTGAAAGCTCTTAAAAACCAAAAAAACAAAAAAAATGTGGGGTTTGGTTATGGTGTGCAACTTACACCTTACACTTTATACCTTACATTTACACCTTACATTTATACATTTTGTGAAAAATTAAACCTTACACTTACACATTTTTTGAGGTTGCACTCCATATGCAACCCACTTACACCTTACACCTTACACTTACACTTACACCTTATATTTATACTTACACTTTACACTTATACTTTTTATGTAAGTGACACATAGTGTGCACTTGCACACTTAAGAAAACTTGAAAAATGTGTAAAAAGAAAGCATTTGAGGAGAAATTGAAGAAGAATATCTTCTAATAAGTCTTTTGCTATCGCAATACTCTGACATATGAAAAAATGACACCACCAAATTCCAATCTAAACAACTTTAGTGCAATTTATTATAAATAAAAAATTGATAACTAGAAAATAAAAGTCAAATTTCAGATTTTAAATAATAATTTTTTTTTTCATAATTTATTTAAGTTATTCCTACCTAATAAATTATAAGTAGAAGTTATACGAAACAGTCTAGTATAAACTTTCAAATTAAAATAAGTTACAAGCAATTCATTTAAGCTGCACTAAACAACCCATATACCTCATTTGGAAATTTGGAATTAATGGGTTCTATTTACAGTTTCAAAAAAGAAAAAAAAATCAAATCAAATTAAAATTAAATTTTTTAGAGCTTATTTTGAAGTTTTTATGATGAAAAAATAAATGAGTTACAAAATTTTATAAGTTTTACCAAACACCCAACTTTTTCATATTACAACTGCTTAAGTACTGAATTTCAAATTTTAAGCTAAATGAGATACGGATAAGTTTTGTTAAACCGGCCTTGATGTTCTCAAAAAGATGATGGGACTGTTTGTTAAAGGGTTTGAGAGGTGATTATAATTTATTTTAATTTAGAAATTTATATCAAATTATTTAGTGCAGTTTTTACTTATAATTTATTAGGCAGAAATAACTTACATAAGCTGAAAAAAACTATTATTTGAAAGCTAGGGTAAGGTGTTAGAATACTATCAATAATGGTAGATTTTTATGGTCAAGACTTTTGTGATCTTGTATTTATTTTTTCATAAAAATTTTGTTCAAGCCTAATCTAAGCTTATAGCCTTTAGTAGAAAGGTATAAAATTTTGGACATATTAATATGCTAAGTTTCTACAATGTAATAATGATAGGTAGACTATGATGACTTTATAATTTGTTTGTATATGTAAATTGTAGTATATAAATTGGCTTTGAAGCCAACGGAATAGACAATGTAAATTCTCCATCTTTGTACTTCCAACTTCTCTAACTTGTCCATCATAATTCCATACTCCATAACTCCATCATAATTCCATAATAAAAATAGTAAAAAGCTCATTTCCTTTTTTTGTTGTTTTTTAAGTGGTATCAGAACTTGGTGAAGAACTTTTGAAAGCAAGATCAAGCTATGTAAATATTCCTATCTATGTATAAAATTTGACATATATATAAGTGTGTATGGTGTGGTTTATGTTCTAAAAAAAAAAAATTCAAAGTTTTTGTATCCTTTGTATTTTATATCTTCATAATTATTTGTTTCATTTATAATTGTTGTAAAACCTATATACTTAGTGTATGTCAAAACCCATATACTCATTAAGATATTTTGATTATTGGCCATAATCAAGTCTTTAAGATCATAAAGAGAGGTTTTAGGCACCGGATAAATACACTAGAAGTGTCTTAGGTACTAACAACAATCTATAATGGCAATTAACCCTAAAGATATAATATGTTTTGGAAATACAAAAAATAATGTTAATAATAAATATGATCATAATTTGCATATTACTAAAAAGTCTGCAAATATAAATAGTGTGTTCTAATTTAAATAATATTACTGATATCATGTGCTCTTGGTTTTCTAAATTAGATAAAAATAAAAAAATAAATCAGAATTATCTAGAAACCAAAGTTGAGTCCATAAAATCTAAAATAGACAATTTGGGTTCTATAATAAATATTGACTTAAATAATGATGCAAAAAACCAAATAAACAATTTGGTAACAAAATTAGAAACTATATCCTTCATAAACAATGATGGAATGAATAGTTCAGGAGATAGTTACATTCCTAGGCTATTTTATGATACAGAAGATATTATGGTACTTCAAACCAATACATATAACAGGACTGAATATGAAAATATTGTTGAAATATTGGATTATTAGAGAAAATTATATAAAGACCCAGATTTAGATATTAATGAAAGAAATAGGCTACTAGATCAAATAAGTGAAACTTATCTAGAACATAAAGTCCTTTTACAGTACTTTAGTTATGATATTAATATGTCAACTAATGATGATGATAGCCAATCATCCTCATCTGAAGAAACATTAGATTAAGATATTTCACCAGAAATAAATAAAGGGAAAAGAAAGGCAGAAGAGGTAATTGATCCCAAATTATTTGCACATGGGGATATGGAGAAAATTTTGACTTTATTCAGACAAATGAAGTTAAAAATGATACTAATATTGGAAGTACCTCCAATTCTACACCTGAGTCAGTAATATCTAGAAAAGATAATAATCATAAGTATCCAATCAATGTTTTAAAAACCGGACCGGTGGTCGAACCGGAAAAGGGATCGGGTGGACGGGTCACCGGTTCAACCGTCGGGTTGAACCGAAATCGAACCGTGATGTAATAAATATATTTAAATAAAAATATAAGTAATAAAATTATAAATTAAAATATTAAAAATATTAAATTATCTTAAATATTTGTCCTAATATTTTTTTTATTGAAAAATATAATAATATATTTTAAAATATTATTAATTTCAATTTTGGAAGATGAAATCAAATATTTAATATTCCCTCCATATGATTTTAATTCAAATAGTTTGATTGAAAGGAGAGCAAAATTTTTGGAGGGATATCAAAATTTCAATATTCCCTCCTATACATTTAATTGAATCCCACATGGATTTCTTGAGTTTTTTTGAAAGAGTTTTTTTCTTCATCACAATAATTTCATCAAACTTTTAATGGGATTCCTCACAAGAGGAGACCCTTGAAAAAGAGTTTCAAATTAAAATTTTCTTATATTCTTATATTATATATATATATATATATAAAATAAGAAAGAAAGAAAGAAAAGAAAAACTGCAAAAAAAAAAAAAAAAAAAGAGCCGGTCAGACCGGCGGAATCGGCTCCGGGTCGACCGGTTCAACCGCGGTTTTTTTCGGTTTCTCTTAAATACACCGGTTTTCGTCTTTGACCGGTTCAGGGTATTTTGATCGAACCCGGCCGATCGGCCAGTTCAACCGGTTGAACCGGTCGGTCCGGTCCGGTTTTCAAAACCATGTATCCAATAACTCAAAATGGTTCTTATTTAGATTTGTCTCATGTTCCATTTAAGGATCAAGAACGAGCAATTGATGACTGGGCACAATCATTGTCTATCATTATTACCAATTATAAAAATAATTGGTCAAAGGAAAAATTTCTTGATTATGTTGCAGCAACTCTCCAGAGAGATGTGTTGCAATGGTTAAAACAGTGGGAAAAATCTAAAATTGGAAAAAGTCAAAAAAACGGCTTTGTTAACAAAGTTTCTCACACTTGACACAATTTTAGCTGAATTTGCAAAAATCATAAAAGAAAATTTATGTGGTTTTGCAGGAGATACTAATTTGCAAGCAGATGCAAATTATATTTTGACTAAATTAGAATTATGTAATATTTGTCTTTTTGAAGACTATGTTCAAACTTAAAAAAAATATTATTATCTTATTGATCCACAAACAAATCAACCCTAATTAGATCATTTTTTTTTCATAAACTCCCCAATCCATGGGATGAGTTATGTATTAAAACATATCCTGATTTTCTCAAAAAAATGGGGAAGGAAGAATATGATAATCTTGGTTTTCGCATTAATTATATTCTAAGACTTATAGCAGATCAGTGTCTAGAAGCAAAGGCAAAAAAATAAATAAAAAATCAAATTTCTAACTCACAATAAGGTCAAAAATGTTGTGATAAAATTTTAAAAGAAAATTGAAAAATTGGTTGTAATACATTTCCTAAAAGAAGAGGATTTTCCAAAAAACGTAGAAAATATAAATGAAAACCTTGGAAAAAAAACAAAACTTTTTCAAAAAAGAAAAAGTATATTCGAAAAAACAAACCAATAAGTGTTTCAAAAAAGAAAACTTATAAATGTTACATTTGTAACGAAGAAGGTCACTATGCACCCGAATATTCAAAAAGGGGAAAAAGTGCAAAAAAAATGATCAAAATTCTTAAAGAACAAGATTTTGAAATAATATATGGTGAAGAAATTTCTGATGAAGAAGAAATCTTATACAAAATTTCTAGTGATAAAGAAAGTTCAGATGAAGAACTAATCTTCATGATGACTAATAATAGTCAAGAAATATTTTAAGAAGCAGATAGTATATCTCAAGAAGAATTACAGACAATTCGACTTGGAGATGTAATCGGAGTAGAAAAAACTTTTACTGACAAACAATTAACAAAATTCAAAAAAATGTAAGGGGTTTGGTTATGGTGTGCAACTTACACCTTATACCTTATTCTTTACACTTACACCTTATACTTACACCTTTTATAACTTACACCTTACACCTTTTGTGTAAGTGGCACATGGTGTGCAACTTACACCTTACACTTACACTTACACCTTTTGTGTAAGTGGCACATGGTGTGCAACCCACTTACACCTTTTGTGGGTTGCACACCTAAGAAAACTCCAAATGTAAGAAGTTGCTGTTCCAGAAATTTACAAACTTTCAAAATTCAACTTCTTTTCAACAAGAGTGTTTGAACAATACAATGGTAACACTCAAGTAAAATGGTTAGAAGAAGAAAATATTGATATTTCTTTTTTTGATAAGAAAAAGGTTGCAAGATGGAAAAAGAAATACCCTGAAATTCAATATATTCATATTAGATTAATTCAAGCAACCATAACAGCCTTATTTCGTCAAGGGATAGATACTCTTATTTTGTCAGTAATTTTTGACAAAAGATTTTCTGACCCAATGAAAGCAATCATTGGAGGAATACAGTCTAATTTGGCTAATGGAGTAGTTTGGTTTAATGTTAGACCAAATTTCTTTATTTCCATAAATGATCCTAATCTTGAAGATACAGTCAGAATAAGAATTAAAACACAAGGATTAGGAATGAAATCAAATTCTCATGATTTGGCTATTCGTTGGAAAACAATTCACGAATTAACCAAATTTCCTGAAACAAAAACAAGAACAAACTATAATAAAATCGTTGAAATTTTTGAACGAAGATCATTTGACACGGTAATACAACCTCGTCTAATGAATTGGAGCAATTTAGAAGTCCCTCGACAATGGTTAATCCAAGACCTAGTGGGACAAGGAGAATCTTCTAAAACAAAAAATCCTGCACAATTACAAATGCAGACATCAGGAAAAAATTTATATATTGAAAATATAGTTCTAAAAATTAAAAGATCAACTTCTATATTTGAAAAAGAGTTTCTTAACAAATCATTTTCAAAATTAAGTATTGGAGAATCAAGCAATAATTTTAATCAAGAATCTATTATTTCAAACAATGTTCAGATTTCTATTTTTCCAAGAACAAGAAAACAACTTGAACATATTAAGTCTGCATATATATATCATTTTCAAACAAAAAATGATGATATTATTCTTTCTCCTAGCCAAGGAAAAGGAAGATATACATATGTATTGGGAACATTTAATTTTGCAGGTTATAAACCATATAGCCTCAGTGTTCTTATAGATACAAGAGCTACAGTCAGCTCATGTAAATGGAATATCATACCAAAAGAAAAATGGACATTAATGAAACATCCAATTTTGGTTACTGGAATTGATGGCAACCATACTTCCATACAATTTAAGGCTAAAAATATAGATATTTGGTTAAATGATAGCAAGTTCATTATACAAAAAATTTTATGTTTTCCGTATATGCATGGCGATTTCCTTTTTGGCAATAATTTTATATATAAATACATTCCAATACAAATACAGGAAAAAGCTATTTCATTAAGCATAAATAATGTCTTAATTCATATTCTCTTGTTAGAACAACATAAATATATTTGTGATAAAGAGTTTGCGCCAGTGCCACGTGATGATTTAACTCCCACCATCAAAACTATTGATGAATCACACTGGATTTATAAAATTTTAGAAGAAAATTTTAGTGAACATCCATTAAAATTATGGCAACGTAATCCACGTTATTGTAATTTAAAATTAAAAGACCCTAACGTTATCATTAGGGTAAGACCAATGATCTATACTAGACAAGATATAAAAGAATTTGATATTCAACTCCAGAAACTTTTAGACAAAAAGTTAATTGAAGAAACTAAAAGCCCTCACTCTACCTCGGCTTTTATGGTAAGAAAGCATGCTGAAATTAAAAGAGAAAAAGCCCGAATGGTAGTCAATCATAAACGGCTAAATGAAAATCTAGAATTTGATGGATATTTTATTCCATGAAAAGATGTATTGATTAACTTAACCAAAGGATCAAAAATCTATAGCAAATTTGATTGTAAAAGTGGATTTTGGCAAATTCAATTGATTGAAGAGTCAAAAAAATTGATAGCTTTCAGTATACCCAGAGGACATTATCACTGGAATGTTACGCCTTTTGGTTTTTATATTGCACCACAGGTATTTCAACGGTGGATGGATTCAATTTTTAAAGACCTTAAAGATTGTTGTGTAGTTTATATTGATGATATACTTATCTTCTCTAAAACCAAGGAGGAGTATAAGAAACATTTAAAATTACTTTGTAAAAAATTCCAAAAACGTGGAATTATTTTGTCTCCAAAAAAGATTGAACTAGAAAAAGAATCAATTGAATTTTTGGGAATAATTTTAGATCAGAAAGGTTTAAAATTACAAAAACATATTTTGTCCAAAATACAAGATTTTCCTGATACTCTTGAAAATATAACACAATTACAGAGTTTATTGGGCATTTTAAATTATGGACGAAATTTTATCAAAAATCTTTCAAAAATAGAAATTCCTTAGTTAACCACGTGACACCCGTAATTTTTCTTTTAAAATTGCAATAAATAGAACTCTAAAATAAATAAATCAATCAATAAATAATAAATAAATAAGAAATTGGGAAGTTATCAATTAAATTGTTTGCGAGGCACCACACATTAAATATTTTAGTATGTGATAAGTGATGTTTTATAGTTTGGTAGTGAGGTTTTAGATGTGAACCTAACTTATAATCATAAGTAATTTTAGGACTCATAAAAGGAATTATCATCTTTAGATTTGAATTTTGAATAATAATAATAATAATAATAAAAAATAATAATAAAAAAGAAGAAGAAGAAGAAGAAGTGGGGTGATTTGTTGCCATCCTAATGCATAGGATGGTGACTAAGTGACTAAGTGTTCCAATAACTTGCCATGTATTAGTCATAGGGAAGAACAAGTGGACACATGTTTAACAAGTGGCCAAACCTAGCAAAACATGCTGATGAATGATACAAGTTATTGCCTATAAATAGGGAAGTAGTGGATTGAGTTTCAACAATTATACCTTGAGTTACCATAATGTATTCTCTACATGTCTTAAGTTACCATAATATATTTTACGAATGTTTTAAGTTACCACAATTTATTTTATATAATTTATGTTTTATGGTTAGGTTAATATTTCAATTACGTGAATTATTTTCTGAGCTCTATTTGTTTAAATTAAAACCCATGAATATGTTTGTTTAAATTTTAGAGATTATTTGACAATGACCTTGTAAACAATTATTTTCTGTAAGTACCACCACAGGAGTCTCATGTCTTGGGGGACTTAAATAACCATTGGCCCCTGTTTGACCACTTTGTGGTCCCCTGTTTGTCATGGATCCATTGACCCCTGTAGTGATTGTTACTTTAGTGACCCCTGTTCTGTGCCGTGGTTATAGTGATTTATTTCCGTTTCTGCCACCTAATTTATTTGTGTATTCAACTCAAATTATGTAAATGTTTTAGCTTAAATAATTATCCATGGCTATTTTGTGCCCCTATACTCACAGTATAATATTTCTTATTCTACTATGTGCTTATAGCTGTTACCCTTTCAGGTGACGAGGTTTAGCAGGATCAAGATGGAAATTGAATCGCTGTGTTGTTTTTTTTTAAAATCTTTTTTTATTTCTGTTTGTTTTGTTTTGAACTCTTGTAATATAATAAAGTTCAAATGACTATGTTTTGTTTCCTTTTAAATAAGCAGTTGGTACCCAATTATTTTATTTAATTTATCCGCTTGCGCTGCAACTACAAAATTATTTGAATTATTTTATTTTTATCTTGTTACGACGTCGAGCCTTTGGGTACCGGGTTTGGGTCGTGACAAAAAGTGGTATCAGAGCAATGGTTTTTTTTTTTAAAAAAAATAGTGTTAAGTTTTTGAATTTTTCTATATAATTTTCACATTATTTGAATTGAAAATTTTTACAAAAAAAAAATGTGTATAAAATAAAATTGTATATGTGTCTTTTTTTGAAATTTTCTGTACAACTATTCACATTAATTTTATTTACATTAATTGAAATTCACATTATCTAAATTGCAAATATATACATATATATATATAAAAAAAAAATTATATATATATAATATATTCAAAAAAAAAAAATTGTGTTATTTGATATTAGGTGATATGTCTAACACAAGTAAACCATGTTACAATGTCTAGGCTAAGTTTTCCTGTGTTGTAGGAAATGGCCAATCTCATGGAGTTATTTTGGTTCGAGCCCCCATGAGTTCATCTTGTCCCAAACTTATTAGAGGGCTGGGGTGATTCGGAGAGTCTTGTTAGGCAAGCCTACCCCGCGCCAGACCGACTCATGGGACGACCCGTGTATTTGCAGGCCGACCCCGATGAGGATTTCTTATTTTGGAGACTTAGCCGAGGCAGCACTCGTGAGAGATATATAGGGCTTATCCGCGTCATTGGCCTTGCTCCGGACTTAGAGAAGCCGCATTTTCTGGTCGCACCTCTACCCCTAGGCTTTGCGGAACAGAGGGGACACGCATATCCTAGCAACCATATCCGCACCACGACACCCTCTCCACAGCATATTGTCCATACCTTAGCTGTGGACTTCACTAATAGTGCATCATACTGAGAGGTACCGGTATGAATTACCGGACGAGAATTTTGGGGTTATGATCACGGTGCTCCTGTCTACATAGTTCAGGTGGTATGGAGTTGTTTTGGAATAGAGCACAGTGGGTGGGAGTTCGAATCCCTCATGCAGAGTGAGTTTGCAGAGTTATTCCATGGGCCAGTTTTCTGGAGTCAGTTCTCATGGTGGTAGCCTAACAGCCCCTTCTAGATGATCCTTTTATGACCTGACGGTGATTAGCCTAATCCAATTTTGTATCAGTAGGATTAGACACTAACACCTGACCGATATCTAAGTGTGTTGTACTTGTATCTTTTCCTTATATAAGTAAAACCGGTATTATGTAAGTAATGTATGTATATGTCGTTATGATATCGTTATGAATCATAGATATTATATTGCGATAATAATTGATTCGAAAAAAAAAAGAAAAAAAGAAAAAAGAAGAAGAAGTCCACTAACCATTTTCACCTAGTAGTGATGGCTAATGATGGAAATGGAACCAAATCATTGGTCAATGGTGCTGACCAAATGGAGAAAATCATGGAAAGAGCAGTTACTAGTTTTCTGCGAGCCCTATAAAGCAACGTTAACAATGGATTGCCTGAACGACGAGAAGAGCCAACTACTATTAAACAGTTCCAGGACTTGAAACCTACCATATTTACCGGTAGCACAAACCCACTGGTGGCAGAAGCTTGGGTCAGAGATATGGAGAAAATTTTCCGCGCGCTGCCTTGCTCAGAAAGACAGAAGGTGACTTTCGCTACATTCACCTTCAAAGACGATGCACAAGAATGGTGGCTACTTACCTTGGCGAAAGAAGATATTGTGACTTGGGCCAGGTTCTTGAAGGTATTCTATGAAAAATACTTTCCAGATTCGCTGCGGGAACAAAAGGCGTCAGAATTCGTACATCTAAGGCAAGGAACCATGACAGTGGCCGAATATGAAAGCAAGTTCACGCAACTGGCCCGATTCGTGACATACGTCATCCCTACCGAAGCTCGAAAAGCCAGAAAATTTGAAGCGGGATTAGATCCTGAAATTAAAGACAGGTTGGAGGTTTTGAAACTACCAACCTATGCGGAGGTGGTAGATCGAGCATACATTGCGGAAAAAGGGATTAAAACCTTGCGTTCCGGGGAACCAAGCCAGAAGAAGCGATTGTGGGAAAGCGGTACCTGGAGGAGTGAGAAAGGACCAAAAACGCCAAGGAAGAGCCTTTGCCTTAATACCTGGAAACCCAGAAGTTACAGAGAACGTCGTGTCAGGTACACTTTCTGTTTGTGGTCACTTAGCCCATGTTCTCTTTGACTCTGGCTCAACTCATTCTTTTGTTACATCACACTTTGCTATTAAGTTGGCATCAACACCCGAACCCTTAGGATATGTATTATCTGTGTCTTTTCCTTCTGGTAATTCTACCCTTAGTACTAATGTGTACAAATCTTGTACTATATCCTTAAAAGGTGAAACCTTACATGTAGATTTGATTCCCCTCTGCATTAGTACCTTTGATGTGATCTTAGGAATGGATTGGTTAGCTGCCAACCGTGCCTCCATCAATTGTGAAGCCAAAAAGGTCTTCCTCCGGTCACCAAACCAACTCGAGCTTATCTTCGAAGAAACTGGAGCCTCTCCCCTTCCATGTATTATATCCTTTATGATAGCCCAACGACTGCTAAGAAAGGGTTATTGTAGTTGTATCTGTTATGTGATCGATACTCAACAAGAGACCCCCACACTCGATGCAATCCCTGTGGCTCGAGAATTCCCGAACGTATTTCCTGAAGACTTGCCTGGTACCCTAGTTGACCGAGAAATTGAATTCACCATTGAAACCCAACCTGGTGCACAACCAATCTCGAAGACCCCTTACCGCATGTCCATGACAAAATTGAAAGAACTTAAAACCCAACTCCAAGAACTACTGGACAAAGGCTTCATCTGACCAAATAGCTCACCATGGGGAGCTCCGGTACTGTTCGTAAAGAAAAAGGATGGTACAATGAGGCTATCCATTGATTACCGGGAGTTGAACAAAGTCACCACCAAGAACCGGTACCCTCTACCACGAATTGACGACTTGTTTGATCAACTGCAAGGCGCCCAAGTATTCTAAAAAATTTACTTGCGTTTTGGTTACCATCAACTAAAATTCAAAACAGAAAGTATTGAAAAGACTACCTTCAGAACTCGTTACGGGCACTACGAGTTTCTCATCATGCCATTTGGCATTACAAATGCTCCAACAGCCTTCATGGACCTCATGAATTGAGTATTCAAATCCTATCTTGACGAGTTCGTCATTGTCTTTATTGACGACATTCTTATATACTCCAAATCGCCAGAAGATCATGAGGACCACCTACGAAGAGTTCTACAAACACTACGTGATCACAAGCTTTATGCCAAATTGAAGAAATGCGAATTCTGGATCACTAGTGTACATTTTCTCGGTCACGTCATTAACAAAGATAGCATCTCAGTTGATCCCCAAAAGGTTGCAGCAATCGTAGATTGGCTACGACCTACTAACGTGTTTGAGATTCGAAGCTTTTTGGGCCTAGCCGGCTATTACCGGCGTTTTGTGCAAGATTTCTCGAAAATAGCTTCACCCTTGACCCAGCTAACTCAAAAGAACAGGCCCTTTGAATGGACGAACAAGCAAGAACGTTGCTTCTAAGAATTGAAAAACAGACTCGTGACGGCTCCTATACTAGCACTCCCCGTAGAAGCAGAAGGGTTTTTAATTTATAGCGATGCCTCATACAATGGTTTGGGTTGCGTTCTTATGCAAAATGGGAAGGTCATTGCTTATGCCTCCCGCCAACTAAAGACTCACGAAAGAAACTACCCAACTCATGATCTAGAGTTGGCTGCGGTGATCTTCACTCTCAAGATTTGGCGTCATTACCTCTATGATGCAACCTGTGAAAGTTACACTGATCACAAGAGTCTCAAATATCTGTTTACACATAAGGAATTGAATATGAGGCAACGACGATGGCTAGAATTTATGAAAGACTATGATATAGAGATCCATCACCATCTCGGCAAAGCTAACGTAGTAGCAAACGCATTAAGTTGAAAAACGACTAAAAGTTTGGCATGTACCCTTATTCTCCTCAAGATCTATGGACTGCTCGCTAACATAATCGTGGAACCTGAGTTGATTGAAGAAATTAGAACCCCCCAATGTGAAGATAAACTTTTGAAGAAAAAGTACGAGGAACAAGGAAGCACGCCTGATCCTGATTTCACGATAAGCAATGGAATGCTAAAATTTCAGAATCGAATTTGCGTACCTGACCTTCCAAAACTCAAGAAAAGGATCTTGGTAGAAGCTCATAGCTCGAGGTTTGCGATCCATCCTGGCAATACGAAGATGTATCACAATCTGAAGGAACACTTCTGGTGGACAGGAATGAAGAAATACGTAGCAAGCCATGTCTCCAAATGCCTGCGTTGTCAACAAGTTAAAGCAGAACATCAGAGACCTACAGGAATGTTGCAACCACTCCCTATTCCTGAATGGAAGTGGGAACACATTACTATGGACTTCGTGGTCTGACTACCGCAATTAGTCCCGAAGAACGATGCAAGATGGGTTATCGTGGATCGATTGACGAAGTCGGCGCATTTTCTACCAATCAGAATCATGTACTCTCTTTCTAAGTTCGCCACTCTATACATTAAGGAAATCATTCGCTTTCACGGCACCCCAGTTTCAATCGTATCCGATAGAGACCCCCGCTTCGTGTCTCGTTTCTGGAACAAATTGTAACAAGCTTTGGGAACCACTTTGAAGTTTAGCACGGGTTATCACCCTCAAACTGATGGGCAATCTGAAAGGACGATCCAGACTTTGGAAGATATGTTACGTTTGTGTGTGTTAGACCTCAAAGGTAACTGGGATGATCATCTACCTTTGGTGGAGTTTGCGTATAATAATAACTACCATACAAGTATTTGAATGGCACCGTACGAGGCACTGTATGGAAGGAGATGTCGATCACCTCTGTGTTGGACAGAAGTCGGAGATGGAAAATTATTAGGCCCCGAGATCATGCAAATAACAAGCGATAAAATCCAACTTATCCAGCAACGAATTCGCACTGCTCAGAGTCGTCAGAAAAGCTATGCAGATACACGAAGACGAGACTTAGAATTTCAAGTGGGCAATCATGTATTCCTAAAGATCTCACCAATGAGAGGGGTTATCCGATTTGGGAAGCGAGGAAAGTTAAACTCACGTTACATCGGCCCATTCAAGATACTCGAAAGGATTGGTTCTGTGGCATATCGCTTTGCGCTTCCACCTGAACTATCCAATGTGCATAATGTGTTTCATGTTTCGATGCTTAGTCGATATCTTCGAGATCCAGAGCATGTTGTCGATCATGAGAACCTGGAAATTCAAGAAGACCTCTCCTATGACGAGCAACCTGTATAGATTCTTGATCACCGTGACCAGGTCCTCCGAAATAAGACTATACCTTTTGTAAAAGTCTTATGGAGAAACCATCGTGTCGAAGAAGCAACGTGGGAAAATGAAAGCCAAATGCGGGCCAAATACCCACACCTATTCGAAAACCAAGGTACGTCAAGTTTGAGGACAAACTTCTTTTAAGGAGAGGAGAAATATGACACCCGAAATTTTTCTTTTAAAATTGCCATAAATAGAACTCTAAAATAAATAAATCAATCAATAAATAATAAATAAATAAGAAATTGGGAAGTTATCAATTAAATTGTTTGCGAGGCACCACACATTAAATATTTTAGTATGTGATAAGTGATATTTTATAGTTTGGTAATGAGGTTTTTAGATGTGAACCTAACTTATAATCATAAGTAATTTTAGGACTCATAAAAGGAATCATCATCTTTAGATTTGAATTTTGAATAATAATAATAATAATAATAATAATAATAAAAAATAATAATAATAAAAAAAAAAGAAGAAGAAAAAGAAGTGGGGTGATTTGTCGCCATCCTAATGCATAGGATGGTGACTAAGTGACTAAGTGTTCCAATAACTTGAAACGTATTAGTCATAGGGAAGAGCAAGTGGACACATGTTTAACAAGTGGCCAAACCTAGCAAAACATGTTGATGAATGATACAAGTTATTGCCTATAAATAGGGAAGTAGTGGACTGAGTTTCAACAAGAAAACAAAAACGTTCTTAGTATATTCAGTGAGCTCCGAAAGGTGGGGAATTGTAGTAGCAAAACTAAAAGCTAAGGGTCAATTTTAAGGTGAGTTTTATTATACCTTGAGTTACCATAATGTGTTTTCTACATGTCTTAAGTTACCATAATATATTTTACAAATGTTTTAAGTTACCACAATTTATTTTATATAATTTATGTTTTATGGTTAGGTTAATGTTTCAATGACGTGGATTATTTTCTGAGCTCTATTTGTTTAAATTAAAACCCATGGATATGTTTGTTTAAATTTTAGAGATTATTTGACAATGACCTTGTAAACAATTATTTTCTGTAAGTACCACTACGGGAATCCCATGCCTTGGGGGACTTAAATAACCATTGGCCCCTATTTGACCACTTTGTGGTCCCCTATTTGTCATGGATCTATTGACCCCTGTAGTGATTGTCACTTTAGTGACCCCTGTTCTGTACCGTGGTTATAGTGATTTATTTTCGTTTCTGCCACTTAATTTATTTGTGTATTCAACTCAAATTATGTAAATGTTTTAACTTAAATAATTATCCATGGCTATTTTGTGCCCTTATACTCACAGTATAATATTTTTTACTCTGCTATGTGCTTATAGCTGTTACCCTTTCAGGTGACGAGGTTTAGCGGGATCAAGATGGAAATTGAATCGCTGTGTTGTTTTTTTTTTTAAATCTTTTTTTTATTTCTGTTTGTTTTGTTTTGAACTCTTGTAATATAATAAAGTTCAAATGACTATGTTTTGTTTCCTTTTAAATAAGCAGTTGGTATCCAATTATTTTATTTAATTTATTCGCTTGCGCTGCGACTACAAAATTATTTGAATTATTTTATTTTTATCTTGTTACAACGTCGAGCCTTTGGGTACCGGGTTTGGGTCGTGACAAACCAAATTAAGGAAAAATGTCATTTTTGAATGGACAGCAGAAGATGTTGCTTTAATTAAACAAACTAAAGAAAATGTTAAAACTTTACCAGATGTTTATCTTCCTAAAACGGGTGATAAATTAATTCTAGAAACAAATGCCTCAGAAGCATGCTGGGAATGTCTTTTTAAAGCTATACCCAGTAGTTTATGGCATGATAAAGAGATACCTTTATCAGAAAATGGGATTAGACCAAGAAAAAATCTAATACCCATAAAATTACAAAAAGAAGAATTAATTTGTGAATATAATTCTGGAACATTTAAACCAAATGAACAGAAATATATTATTTTCGAAAAAGAATTACTTGCAATAAAATTGGCAATAAAGAATTTTCATATTTATTTAGCCCCAAAAAATTTTATTGTACGCACTGATAATAAGGCAGTAAGAGATTTCTTGATTAATAAAAAACCTATTGAACAAGGAAGAAGATTAGCTTGGTATATTAAAATTTCTGAATATACTTTTGAAGTAGAACATCTAAAAGGTACTAACAATTTTCTTGCTGATTTTCTTAGTAGGAATTATTTCAGAAAATTAAATTACTAAACAAGTAATTTTAATTTTTGCAGAAGACCTCTACACCAAGAGGAAACAATAGATAAGGGTAAACAACCCGCTCAAGGAGATTGGGTGACAATTGCTAAAAAAGTAATCCCCAGACAAGAAAGAGTTTATGTTATATTCTCAGGAAAACAACCTGGAATTTACACAGACTGGAATGAAGCTAATCAGCAAGTTTGCAGATTTTAGCAGCAAGCTATAAATCATATGATAGTATGACCAAAGCTAAAAAAGCTTTTTACAGTGCACCAGTTATGCCGGTTTATCATAAGAATTATTGTCAAATGAGAACTAACCCAGTTCCAACTAATATTCAGACATCTAAACCAGATGAATCTGAGATAAAAGATTTATTTAACCCTGGTATATCCAGAGAAATTTATACAGAACTCAATGGAGGTTGGAAAACTCACATTGTAGACAACAAAGTGAAATTTCGAAAACACATGGGAGTTCTGGCCAACAAATTAGCTGAGCAAACAGCTAAATTAAAAGATTTGCAAAATCTTTGTTTCAATATCCTTAAACAAATGAATTGGAATGAAGATTTTAATTTTGAAAAAATAAATAATTTTCTTCAGCTATCAGACCTTATCTTAGATGAGTTTTCTGATCCAGTTTTTGAACAAATAAAAAGAATTTGTCTTTTTGAAAAAGCAAAAACTTTGCTTCCAAAAGAAATTTTTATGTTAATCAAAAATCGAGTTGAAGATCATCAAGATAAGATTAGACAAATCTTATAACGATCTTATGATAAATTAAATTTGAAAGATGGAATTCCCAAAATAACCATCATGGCAAACCATGACATGTGATTTTTTGAGAATATAGATTAGGGAATAACTAATCAAGTTATTTTCCAAATTTTAGATCCAATCCAATGGATAGATTATCCAATGATCATCAAAGCAATGCTCTCATGGATAGTAAAAGGCTTACGATGGAGCAAATATTTTACTTTCTGGATCTCCAGCACTGTTGGTTGGCAAGAACGAGAATATTTTTTCCAACTATACCAGATTTGGTATCTTAAAGAAACTGAAGATTTTGAATTTGAAGATAATTATTTAGATGAAGATCACCGGAGAGAGCGATTGGAAAATATCCAAAAACTTTCTTTGATAGAAAATTGGATAGACAGTTTAATATCTGTTTCATAAGCAGCGTGCAACATCCATGGCTCAGCAAAATTGCCTTTCATGGTTACAGATGATAGAATATTATTTGTAACCCATTTTCCCATAACATATCAAAGGTCTTTTACACAAATTAATGAGGCTCTTGACATGTTAATAAATCTCAAAAAGAGAAATAATTTGGATCTTCCATTGGAACTAGCCATGACCGCGGATGATGTAGAACATTTCCGGAATGAACAATACAGCCAGGATCCGGATTCCCTTCCATCAGAAACTGATAAAGAATATCACAATCTTATCAACAGAATGGAAGCATAGTGGACCCCACTACAAATGCAACTATCTCCTTATCGACTCCAACCTTATCCAAGACACATGGAGCAACCTACATTATTAGGCGGAAAGTGATCAGCCAAATCTTTTCAGCCGACGCTACACGACAAATCAACTCAGGCAAAGCTTATCTATAACAGTCTATCTCTTTGAAAATCGGGGAGGATAGATAGATAGTGTATATAATTGTGTATATAAATGTAGTGTCAGAATACTACCAATGATGGTAGTTTTTTATGGTCAAGACTTTTGTGATCTTGTATTTATTTTTTTGTAGAAATTTTGTCCAAGCCTAGTCTAGGCTTATAGCCTTTAGTAGAAAGGTGCAAAATTTTGGACGTATTAGTATGTTAAGTTTCTACAATGTAATAATGATAGGTAGACTATGATGACTTTATAGTTTGTTTGTATATGTAAATTGTAGTCTATAAATTGGTTTTGAAGCCAACAGAATAGACAATGTAAATTCTCCATCTTTGTGCTTCCAACTTCTCCATCATAATTCCATACTCCATAACTTCATCATAATTCCATAATAAAAATAGTAAAAAGCTCATTTCCTTTTTTATTGTTTTTCAAGTATGAGGGGCAAAAAGATATGAAACCTTTGGTGCTAATGATATATGAACTGAAAATTTATACATAAAAAACATGTTCAGAATAATGTGACATTCTTGTGATTATATAATAATGATGGGTATATTGACTTGAAACCAAAAAAAAAAAAAAAAATTTAAAAAAATCATAGAAAACCATATCATTTTGTAAGAAATTTCTATATAAAAGTTTTGTTCGTATAGCATTACTGTAACAATTCAGATTTTTAATTATTCTATAGAATTTATACTAATATTATTTAATCACAGTTAGGAAAATATATAATTTATTATATATTATTATGTGTAATTTTGTAAAACAATATAATTATTAAAAGTTTAGGTTGTAAAACATATAATTATTAAAAGTTTAGGGGTCAAAATATAAATAAATAATTAATTTACTATTGGCATATAATAAAGTGTAATTTAATTAGGAATTAAATTATTTATATAATTATGTTAAAAATTTGGGTCAAAATGTAAATATCTTAAATATTTATAAAAAGATAAATATGAATCTATATATTAATGGCCGAATCTGGAGAGAGGGATGCGTGGGCCTGAAGACGTCCCCGAACGCCCCGGGAGGGATGAGTTCCGTTCCGTTCATTTTGGGCTCACTACAGTTCAGGACTCAATTTGTCACGGTTCTTAATCTGAACCAAAGAGTCCAAATCCGGCAAATCGTTTTGAGAAAACAGATTTTTTTGAAAGAAGTGCCAAACATAGACTGCTTTGCCAGATACAGAGTCGCCACCTAAATATTTTATTTTTGAGAAATTTAGGAAACCCTGACTCGTTGCCTAAGGCCACGTGTCCGTCATCACCAAAGTTGCCTCGGCTCGGGAACTTGGGTACGATTGGGGAAGGTCACTTCGTGAGCACCCCCGCTCGCCCGATCAAAGATCGGCCTCTACTAACCATGATATCTAGTTTTGAAAACATTACGCATTCTTATTCCGGTTATTAGCCTAGATTTACTATGTGATGCGCACAGCATACAAGTATAGACTGGATCGCCTGAATTGGAACAAAACGTTTTATGTTTGTTTTTTGAAAGATGGTTTGCTACCTGCAAGTAGGCTTAAAATGCAGATTTTGCCACCCTTAGGTGGGCTTAGAAAAGATGATTTTGCCACTATCTAGTGGACTTAAAACTCACAATCAATACATTGTTCCAATCCAAATAACCCAACCCTCACCCACAAGCATTCAGGCAGTTATATCACATAAGCAAATAGCCTCATGGTAAGCATGCTATCATGGCAGTCACTCACACACATGCAAGGATGCTAAAGCGTAAAAACTTACCGAGTACTCCAAGCCAAAACAGAAACTACGTTAGAAATCCATGCATGATCCTGACTATACAGAAATGCCTAATGCAACACATACAGGAATGCAACTAAGATAGGCTTGGCTTATTCTAAACATGGCATATGGAATGCTACAGCTAACAAGTATTCAACTTGGAATTAAAATACAATGTAGTGAGTTATGATGCGCCGAGCCCGGTGCATGCAAAACAGATGAATGAATGCAAACATGCTATCATACTGTATGTTAATTGAAACATGCCCTAATCTAACCATCATAAGCTGGTAAATAAAAGGGAGAGAAAGACGTGGGGTTGGAAGACATACATCACACGCACGCACACTTATTACAATTGTGCCCTCGCTCGAAGGGTCCAAATAAATAATATACAGTCCCAAATAAATAATACAGTCCCAATAAGTACAAAATCCTAATTAACAAATTAATCTAGGAAAGGAATAAATGGCATGCAAATCCATGGACCGCCTCGGCTCTGTTCCAAATGATGAATGATGCATGCTTGAGCTGCTTGGCGCAGAAATCCATTGCGATGCCCCAATTAGTCTCTGTTAGCAATTAATCCCAGAATATTGCGCGAAGCCCCAAAAGATTGTCGGTTTCTAATTTGCTGCAACAGAGAGCAGGAAAGGGGCATGGCAATGTATTTTCACATATGTATGCTTGACTACTCTTCAGGGAGCGTAGTCCTCGATCCTCGTGCCACCAATCATGCATCTCGATGCATGATGGCCGAGGAGTCAATTTGCACGACTCAATATGGAATGAATGCACACATAAACACAACAAGGCCTAAACTCCATCATGGATAATTCGGAGTGTCGGCAACTGGGAATTGAGACACGTTCCATCACTCAAAGTACGAAACGTCCCTCGTTTCCCGTGCTCGGGCTAACTCCTACCCCAAACACAATGCAATATGCATGACATGCATGAATGCAACTAATATACAACCTAGCATACACAATGCTATGAAATGGCATACACAATGCTCGATGTAACACGGCATACACAATGCTCTAACATGCAACCTAGCATACGCAATGCTATGAAATGAAATGGCATACACGATGCATGATGGACTTACACCAACATGAGTGGACCTCAGCCACACTCACATTGGTGGCCATAAGATGAAAATGAAACACTCGAGATGCGTGCACACATGCACGCAAATCGAGAACCGATCCTAAGGCACAAATGCCGCTCTAACAAGGCATGGCAAGGCATGAAATATGGCATTCAAAAATGCAAGTTCTAACACTGAAATGTGATGCAAAATGACCCCGAAACATGGAAACATGGCACCCGATGCATGGAATGGTCCCGAAACACAAAACTAGGCACATGCATTGGCCTATAGCTATACAAAACATGCATTATTTGATCATGAAGCATAAAGAAAGAACCAAGGCAGTCCTAAAACATGAACATTTCTAGTTCAAAGCATAGCCAAAAGATGCTACCAAGATAGCCTAACATAGCATGCAATTTTGACTATCAAACATGGATTACATGGCACGTATATGAAACAGGTGAGAACTCATCAAACCAGAAAAAATTAGTAAATAAAACATGCCAAAACATGCCCAAATAACTTCTGAAATGCAACCAAAACATGCACCAATGATGGGTTCTTGTAGAGGGCATACAGAGGGGTTATTAAGCACATACATCAAGGACACTTAGCATGGCACAAAAAACTCTGAAAATCAAATATGATAGCCCTAAAACTCACCAAATTGGCCCTAAAATCAGTCAACAAAGCATGCAAGATAGGGCCTCTTTGAAAGGCCAAAAACACCATCAAACAAAACAAGGTGAGAGGGGGGGACCCCCCCTCTGATTTTGAGGCTCAAAAATGCATCAAAGCCACTGAAAATCCACTGGATTTCAGTGGCTAAGAGGCCAAACCATGGCCAATGCAAATGCTCACATGTATGGCCCTAATCATGAAGAGATGAAGCATGCATAGGGTGAAGATGACCCTAAACAGAGAATAGACCTTAATCAAACATGAAGATGATGTCAAAAAAAGACTATTTTTATTTTAGGTCGAGGTCCAAAAAGGCTCACAAATAGGGCTAATATATCATGCAAAAAACAGCCCTAAAAGAGAGGATGAACAAACAGGGCAGCAAATGACCTCAAACAGAGAAGAGCCCTTCAACAAAGTTGAAGAAGGGCTCAAAAAAAGACACTTTTCAGTTTATGGAAAATCCCAAATATGCTCACAAGTAAGGCTACAATATCATGCAAAAATAGCCCTAAAAGAGAGATAGAGAGTAAGAGGCAGTATCCGGCCTCAAAAAGTGAAGAGCCCTTCAACAAAGTTGAAGAGGGACTCAAAATAAGGCACTTTACAGTTTGGCTTAAAGCCCAGAAATGCTTACAAACAGGGCTAATATATCCTGCAAGAAATAGGCCTAAAAGAGAGATAAAAGGAAAGGGGTAACAAATGGCCTCAAATAGAGAAAGTTCGTTGATTAAACATGAAGATGAACTCAAAATAAGACTATTTTCAGTTTGGGTTGGAGCCCAAAAATGTAAGAAAATATAGCTTATAGATGAAGCAAGAAAAGACTAGAAAAGGGAAAGAGAGAACTCACCCTTGAAGAGCAACAAACCAGCAGCTTTTGGACCAAATTGGTGAGCTTCCAACCTCTTCAAATGTCTTCCAAAGGGCTGGAATGGATGGTGGTGGTGTGGTGTGGTGCTATGGGTTGTAGGGTAAAAATGGCCAAAAAATTAGGGTTTTGGAGCTTGGATGAGAGAGATATGGAAGTTGTATGTATAATGCTCTAACCAAATTTTCTAACCCTTAGCAGTGGGGGGGAGAGGCTGGTTATATAGAGGGAGAGGGGTGGAGAAATGGGGGGGAAAACAAATTCAAATTCCCCCCCCCAAAAGGGCAGATCCCCGAGTAGGGGTCTAGGTCAAAACAGCTGGCACAACTGTGAGGAACCAGGAGAGAGAAATTTGGCCGGCCAGGTTCAGGAGGTTCAGGTGGCCGGCCGGCCACCTCTCTTGGCTGGCCAATCAGGTGCAAAAGGTTCAACAATGATTAGTGGCCGGCCACCCCAAAAAGGTGGCCTCCCATGTGTGTACAACACAGCTGTATGGTCAAAACTCAGAAAATGTAACCCAAGAGAGAGAAAAACCAACTTTTTAGAGGGGTTCAAAAGGGTCAGGAAGAGTTGATGGCCGGCCTATCCATATTGGTGGCCTCCCAGGTGTGTACAACACAATGGTGTGGTGGAAAGTCAGAAAAAGTGGTCCGGGAATGGAAAAAGTTAGCTTTCTAGTGAGAAAAACGGGCGATGAAGGAATAAAGCCGGTCTTCAGAACAATTGCTGGCCTCCCACCCTTCTACAACCTTTCTAACAATGAAAATAAGGTCTCCACCAAAAATGAGCCCAAACTGATGTAAAACGAAGGTTCGGGGGCCAAAACGCGCGGCCTGGGGCCCCGAAAACAAGTTGTTAAGCATCGAAGGTGGCTTTCGACCACAAAGTTGGTCTCTCGGGCCACAGTGTCCCTTAAAAGGGAGTAAATAAGGTGTATGCCAAAAACCGAAGCAAACGAAGGTGGTTAAGCAGTCCCGAACCGAGGCACACGGCCGACGGCTCTGAAAACCAAGAACCGAGCTCCAAACGGGAAAAATAGCCTACGACCACAAAATGTAGCCTACGGCCACTGAGAGATGATCTACGAGACCTCTCTCTCCCTTTGGGAAGAGAAAACAGAGAAAACGGGACCCGATTCGCAAACCGAGGCAAAGCACAAATGAGTCCGGAAGTCCGAAGGCATGGCTCGTAGTCGAGACTCCGCAACCTCAGAACGAGCATAATATGCAACATCACCAAGCGCTCAATTGGTGACGTCTGAGTCTTAAGGTCGGTCAAAAATGAGGTGTCTACAGTTGCCCCTCTTTGACAGAATTCGAAAGTCATACGTGACGGGAGTGAATGTCAAAGCCCAGAGACGACCCATTTTTGACAAGGTCGAAGACTCAGACAAACAGATGAGATAAACAAAAAGAAGTGCCCGCAGGCAGGGGGCAAAATGCAAAGCGGTATGCACAAAGCTGGATGTACCTTAATGATCATACAAAGCAGCAATCTGTAATGAAGCAAATATTCACAATAGATGCAACAGTTTTAAGCAAGAATGCGAAGCAACACTACATTTCATGCAGTTGAAGAATGCGGAGAATCATCGAATTCTCACCATGTCTCACACGGAGAAGATACAATACCTGTGCGGCACGTCTGGTCGCACCAACCTCAAATGAACCGTTCATACAATATCGTGCCTGCAAAAAGGAAGAAACTCAACCAGCACAACATAGTTAGCAACATATGTTCAGTGTGATATCGAATGCAGGCAAACGCGGTGTTAATGGGTGAGTGCATCGCAATGTGAGAAGCAACGCGCGTGACAACGCAAGTTAAGCACAAGGATATGACAATGCTCGTGAAACGTGCAGAACAGTGCAAGTGGTGTGCATGAGAATGCAAGTGATGTGCATAACAATGCAGGATAAGCGTAAACTCGAATGCACATTTCAAAATGAAACAACGAGCAAAGCAATGCAAGTTTCGATAAAGATGGCTCAATCGCGACCTCCGGTTTACCTCCCAGAGGGGTCACAACATATTCAAAAAGGATACATCTTGCTCTCGGCGAGTAATGATGAAACACATATTGAAAGTTGGAGTTGAAGTTCCCGCAGAGGGGTTTCGTGACAAAAAGTGCACTTTCCTTGTACTTTCTCGGGTGCCGGGGACTCCAATCATCACCAAAATTTGCAGAGACCTTGGATACCATGTTGGGAACACTGCCGGCCATGCCTGGTCCAAGGGAGAGGCGGCCGGCTAGGGGTGAGGCAAGGGGATGGCCGGCCTGCCAGAAAAGGTGGCCGGCCGGCCACCTAGCTCAAATCCCGGGCAGTTTGGTCTTTTTGCTCTCTTTTCTTTATATGTGCTTATCCAAAGCACTTTTCCTCACAACTCCAGCTCCGAAATTGCTCTCTCCTCCTTCCCAAACCATTTTCTTCCTCAGATCTACGCTCTATACGCATTTTCCAATGCCCCACGCAAGTTGTTTTCGTGAAATCTTTCAGTTTTCGTCAATTTGAACCGATTAAATTTTGATTTCGGCGCTTCTTTTCTCATTTTCACCACTTGAGGTAAGTTTGTCTCAATATTTGGAAGATTTTCTCAGGAGTTGACTTTTGTTGACTTTTTCATTTCCCGAGAGTTGACTTTTGTTGACTTATTTTGCTCGTTTTTGCTCCTTTTTGTAGATTTTTCGAGATAGCTGGTCATTTCCCTCATGGTGGAGGTCCTCCGGGTGCCGGAGATGATCCCGATATTATGGCTTTACCCCTAAGGATCCGGCCATTCATTCCCGAGAGGTACGACCCTCCGGCGCACATCCTCCCGCAGACAGTTTTCCGCCACTTTACTGATTTTGATGATCGAGCGCCTAGGGATCTGCTTTTGCGAGAGCCGGAGTCCCACCTCTCTTACCAGGCACGAGAGGTATTTACTTCACCCTTACATTTTCTGCAATGCATTCTGCATTTTCCGTGCATTTTGTGCTTTTGCTATGTTTATCTGCTCACTCAAGCTCACAGCTTGTTTTGAATGTTTAGTTTATAACACCGTATTCCGTTTGCATCTTGAACACACAGTTCAAACACTCCGACTTACTGAACATGCGGCCCATATATTGATTGTGAACACACAGCACACTCTTGTTGCGAATTGAACACACATCCCAAATTGAAGGTAAACACGCAGCACACACTTGTTGAGAGTAGAACACACAACCCGAACTTCGAATTTCTGAACACACAGCCCAAATTGAAGGTGAACACGCAACACACACTCGCTGAGAGTAGAACACACAGCCCACTGATTTTGAATTTTGAACACACAGCTCAAACACTTGACGTTGAACACACAGCTCGAACTGATTGTGAACACGCAGCACACACTTGTTATCAGTTGAACACGTAGCCCAAACTTTGAATTTCTGAACACACAGCCCCAAATTGAACGTGAACACGTAGCACACACTGATTGAGAGTTGAACACGCAGCCCAAACACTTGAATTCTGAACACACGGCCCATTGTTGAGGTGAACACACAGCACACACTGATTGAGAGTTAAACACGCAGCCCAAACTTTGAGATGAACACACAGCCCACTGATTTTGAATTTTGAACACACAGCTCAAACACTTAATGTTGAACACACAGCTCGAACTGATTGTGAACACGCAGCCCAAACTTTGAAGTTGAACACACAGCTCGTTGTTGAGGTGAACACACAGCACACATTGATTGAGAGTTGAACACGTAGCCCAAACTTTGAGATGAACACAAAGCCCATACTTTGAAATCTAAACACACAGCCTAGATTCTATATCTGATTTGATTCTGCACACAGCTTATACATTTCATTTGTACGCAGCCTATTCAGTTCATTTGCACGCAGCTTATTCATTTCATTTGCACGCAGCTTACTTAGTTCATTTGCATGCAGCTTATACATTTCATTCTGAAACTAAATACATGTGTTCATCCTGAATGCAGGTGACTTCTCGCGCTGTGCGAGGACATGGCTCTATCACGGCGAGGGAGTGGTACGCGGAGCTCCCGGAGGCTGTCTAGGATTTGCTTGATGTGGAAGGGTTTGGGCCCTTTTGCACTAGGATCTCCCGTTGTCCTGCTAGTAGGACACTGATGGGTGCTTTAGTAGAGAGATGGTGGGACACCACCAACTCCTTCCATTTCTCCGCCACCGGGGACTTGACCATGACCCCATTTGACTTTGCCATACTGACAGGCCTCGATGTGGAGGGTTGGGCCATCCCGTATGACGAGGATATGGGCCAGTGGGAGGCCGCTTGGATATACTTATTGGGGGATCGCCCGCCAGTTGACCGATCTTTGGGCAGAGTCTGATACACCTGGTTTTCTTCCCATTTTAGGAGGGCGGAGATGGAGCCTGAGACTCCTGAGGAGGTGGCACAGTATACCTGTGGATTTCTGATGTTCCTTTTTGGGACCACTCTGTTTGCCGATAGGGGGAACACTGTCGGGCTTTATCTGTTGAGTGCTTTAGTGGACCTGTCACAGGTCAGTCGATATGATTGGGGTGGCCCCAGCCTGGCTACCCTCTATTGCCATATAAGCGCGACCTCCCGCGGACGGGGGAACATGGTCGGTGGCTATTGGAGAGCCTAGGAGGTACTTTCTGCCCTTTTGACTTACATTTCTGCTTCTCACTACTTGTACATTGCACACACGGCGCACTTTACATTCTGTACCTTGTACTTTGCTCTCAGCATTTCGTGTTTACATACACTTTTCGGCATTACGTATTACGATGGCTATTGTTACATTTCTCACAGTTATGGGTCTCTGGCGTACTTCGGCGCTAGCCCCGAGCTTGAGGTGGAGGTGCCTCTCACGACCCGTATTCACTTTCGTATTCGAGGGCGGCGATGGCGAGATCTCGAAGTCTTTCCTCTACCTCTGGCGATACTTTGATATAGTCTTGTTGTCAGAGGTATTTCGAAACTCTCAGTTCTTCATGTTTCTGATCTTTGATTTATCTTGCACATTCACAATTTCTGATTAGTTTCTACATCGATTATCCATGAATCTCGCGGCGACCAGGCACCTTTGGTAGACCTCCGATTCAATTTCTTGGGAGCATGGGGCGCCTCTCGGTATAGGATCCTGTTCGAGGGGCCAGTTGGTAGGGCCTGGTTTTTGGGGGATCACTTCTTGCGGCAGGTATGGGGCTACCCTACTCAAGACCTTCCTTTAGTGCCTCCGAACGACATGCGGACCGCTGACAGGCTCTCTCCTTAGGATGTCGTCAGTGCTATGCAGGGTACCGATGCATTCTTACATCTGGAGCAGGGGGAGTATGCGACCTATCGTCACACATACTTAATGCCTCCATTGACGGGGGTCCGTACTCCGACGAGGAGGTCTGCTGGTATGGCTTCATCGAGCCAGGATCGGACCGCAGATGTCCCTTCTACCAGCAGGGGTGGTACATCTAGAGGTGGGGCTGGACTGGTTCCCCTGATTCCTTCGACTCATCATCATCCTGGATGGCCAGATATGCCGACTGAGTTGACAGGATGGCGATATGGGACTTCCTACCTGTAACAAGCCCGCGCGGGGGGGGGGGCCTCGCTACAGCTCGGACTCTCTTTTGTTTGTTGCGGTTCTAAATCTGAACCAAAGAGTCCAAATCTGGCAAATCATTTTGAGAAAAATAGATTTTTGAAAAGAAGTGCCAAACATGGACTACTTTGCCAGATACAGAGTCGCCACCTAAATATTTTAAAATGGGAAATTTAGGAAACCCTGACTCGGTCTTAGAACGTGTCCGTAAAATCATCACCAAAGTTGTCTTGGCTCGGGAGCTTAGTACGATCGGGAAGGTCGACTATGAGCACCCCTCTTGGGTCCGAAAGACAAGCCTCTACTAACCATGATACCCAATTTTGAAAACTTTATGCATTCTTAATCCGGTTATTAGCCTAGAATTACTATGTTATGCGCACAGCAAAACAAGTATAGACTAGATTGCCTAATTTGGAAATAAGCATTGCATATCCGTTGGTTTTGAAAATGGTTTGGAATTTGCTACTTTAAGTAGGCTAAAACACAGTTCAATGAGTTTTCCAACTCAAGCAACCCAACCTCCACCCACAGGCATTCAAACAGTTTATCTCACATAAGCACTTAGCCGCATGGTAAGCATACTGTCATGGCAACATTCACACGCATGTGGTATGCTAAAGCGTAAAATACTTACATCGTACTCCGTGCCAAAACAAGAAACTAGTTAGCAAACATGCATGTCCCTAGGTCGTGTTAAGTGGCTAATGCAACACAGGCAAGGATGCAATTTAGAGTAGGCTCGGCTAACCCTAAAATGGCACGTGAAATGCAATCATTTGATGCACGTATTCAAGTTGGAATTTAGAATACAATGCGGTTTGTATGATGTCCGAGCAGGTGCATGTTTAGACAAATGCATGGATGCACGCATGCATTGCATAAGGTATCTTTGAAATAGGCGTGCCCTAATCTACCATCAAAGCGGGTAAGTAAAAGGGAAGAAAGAAGTGGGGGTTGGAAGACATACAAACCACTCACCCACACTTATTACAAATTTGCCCCCACTCGGAGGGACCAAAATAATAATCTGATTAATGAACTACATAAACTAATTAAAATATTACGGTCCAACTAAATTAATCAAATAAATTAATTAATCTAATTAAAGTAGCAAACCGCCTCGAGATGAGGGCGGATGCAACGCATGCTCGGGACTTGCTCTAATTACCTTGCCATGCTTAGATTGCCTCTGTTTTCCTTTGCATCTCGGAAAGGCGCCAAAGTCTCGGAGTGCCTCCCGGACACCGAGGACATCATCGGTGAGTAGGACTTCCACCGCATCGGCATGAGGTCACCGCACAAAATTCATCCATCGGCCATCAATAGGCTGGCAGTGTCGGCACTAAATCTTGCCGGCCAAGCCTTTGAATGTCTGCAGAACTCAGAACTCACAAAGAGAGGGCAAAAACTTGCTTGGCAATGTAATTCCAACAATGTGTGCACCAATGATGCCCCTTATCATATTTGTGACTCAAAGGGGCATGTGCCTCGATTCTCGGGCCACCAATCACGCATTTCCATACATGATGGCCCAAAGAACCAAATGTGCAACTTCTATTTCAAATGCATGCAAACCAAACAAACACACAAGGGTGCTAAGCCTCTATCATGACTTGGTCAAGAGGTAGAGCATGCATGTTTATATGATGCAATCCTAGACATGTCAACTAGTATGCAATCATGCCAATGCAAAGGAGCATACAAGCTAACAAACATACAAGGCATGAAACACCAATGCCAACCATCAAGTATGCAAGGTGTAATGTGGGTGCCCAAGCATGCAAACAAGCATGTGACTTCATTCAATCATGTTAGTCCTAACATGCATTTACTTACCGATACATTACAACACTCAAGGAGCATATGCAAGCAACAAGAGGATAGACTTGCACATAGGTTAGGCAGCTCTAAATAAGCCTAAAATTAGTGGCCAAATGCCATAGAAGTGAAGGCTAAGATATATGCAATACATGTACACATGCAAGCATACATAATCCAACACTTAGGCATAAACAAGCAACTCTTAAGAACACTTAAAAGAGGCTAACATGGACATATTAACATGCATATATAAGCTTTAAAATCATGTTGGACATGGCGCCAAACCAAGCAACAAAATAGACTAAGCATGCAACAAATGGTCCAAGCATCCAAGGCAAGCCAAAGGAGACCTAAACCATGGCTAAGCCAACCAAGCCTCACAAGGCCAAGAAGGCTTAAAATAGGTCTAAGGCAGCCCTAGACCATACAAAAGGGACCTCCTAGATGGCATCTAAGTGGCTCTAGAACAAGGCACACACAATGACCAAATCATTAGGCATACAACATATGCTTTCAAAACTTCAAAGAGGCATGCAAGGCAATCATTCAAGCATGTCTAAGGGATTGAGATAGCATGCCAAATGGTTCCAAACCATTGAAAATAATGCAAGCAAGGCATGCTATACTTTCATGCTCTTAAGGCCAACAAGCCAAATGCAAAGAGGCTATGTGATGCAAGCTAAGATCGACCAAAGTAACCATGGACAGACCTTATTCATGGAAAAATAAGCATACAAGCTTCATAAATCTAAGCCTAAAACATGTTAGAATAGAGGCACACAACCTAATGCATGTTAAAAGACTAAAGAGGCATTACAAAGCATCTATGCAAAACATGCAAGGAGTACTAAAACCAACATGATACAAAGTTATAATATGGAAATATGAGCACAAAATACAGCCATGGCATAACCAACAAACAACCAAACATGGGGCTCCTTCAAGAGGCAAAATAGGTCCTTTTCAAGGACAACAAGGAGAGGGGGTGACCCTCTCCTTCTTGGGACTTCAAGGCATCATCTTCACCACTGAAATCCCTCAAGATTTCAGTGGTGAAGAGACCCCAACGCGAAAATCCCGGAGCTCTCACAAAATAGCACAAAATGAGGCCTTTTCAAGGCCTAAGGATGGTCAAACCTCCCCAAAGCACAAAACACTCTTAACCAACAATGAAGAGGACTAAAAAACATAACTTTTTTTGTATTAAATGCTAAGCACAAAAACAGTTCTAAACTATGCAAAAATGGAGTGCAAAAATGGGGTAAAAAGGGGTAGTTTCTTACCCTTGAAGACCACCTTCACAAAGGTTGATGTTGTTGCTTCCTTGAGCTCAAATCCAACCAAAAACTTCAAGAACCAGCCCTTAGAACCTCAGTAACCAAAAGGAAGGTGAAACACTAGGTGCTTGTGTGAAATAATATGGATTAAAGCACCTAGTGTAGAAACAAGAGAGGAAAAGAGAGATAGGATAGATACACAAGTTCTAACCTAGAACCAGAGCTTCTTCTCTGTCTTTTCTCTCTAAAAATGTCTAATTTTTCTAACCCTTGAGCCAAGAGAAGAGAGCCCTCTCTTAAAGGCAACAAAGCTTACAAGCTAAGCAAACCAAAGGCTCATCCCTCCATACACGTGTATGGAGGGGAAACAAATGTTATACAGCTGCTTCAAAATATCTCAAAAAGCAAGCTGAGCAGTCGGCAGGCAAAATTGTCATTTTGACAAAATTCTTGTCGGCAAAGCACAAAGTGCCGACCGACACAATATAGTGCCGATGGAAACACCAACCAGCCGGTGGCCTCTAGCCACTGCCAGTGGTGTGTGGGGATGCCTCACAAGGCATTCCCTACCCCTCCAAGGCAAAGCACAAGTGTTTGGTGCAAAACCAGACACAAAACGGTCAAGTTCGGAGGTTCTGAGGCAAGGCGCGTAGCCAAGAACTCCGGGAATTCCAAACGAACACGAACATGAATAATCACCGAGTGTTCAAGCGGTGATGTCCAGGTCTTGAGGACGGTCAAAAATGGGGTGTCTACAGTTGCCCCTCTTTGACAGAACTCGGAAGTCATAACAATGACGGGAGTGAATGTCAAAGCCCAGAGACGACCCATTTTTGACCAGGCCGAAGACTTAGACAAACATGCAAGACAAGCAAGATATGCGCCCGAAGGTAGGGGCAAAATGCAACTGAAAATGCACGAAGCCGAGCATAACTTATGATCATGCAAAGAAAGCTGTAACGAAGCACGCATGCGACAGTTTTAAGCTAGCATGCACCAAACTACACTACAATGCAGAAAGGATGTAAGAGAATTATACAATTCTCAATACGTCTCACTCGGAGGATACAATACCTGTGCGGCTCGTCCGTTTGCACCGGCCTCAAATGAGCCGTACATACAATATCGTGCCTACAAAGAAAGCAAACTTAACAGGTACAATATTGTTAGCAACATGCATGACAATGCGAAATGAATGCAAGATGATATGCAATATATACAAAATGATGTATGAACAATGCAAATGATAATGCAATGCAATTGAAACTATGCAAACTACATGCAAAGCAATTGAATCATGATTCAATCGTGAGCGATTCGAAACCACACAAATGTCAAATAGGTTGATGGAAGTAACAAGTCCGTCTACCATAGAAAAGGTGCCACAACCTCAAACCAACATACCAGCGTGGAGTAGGCGCGATACACATGCAGAACTATGAGTAATGTAGACGGACACAAGGACAAGTATTGGGTGGATTGACATAAGTGGGATGACAACCCGCTGAGGAAAGAACAATGATCCTAGTGCTGGATGCAATATATTACACTACAATGTAATATCTACAATGGATATGGCGTGCGGCCAAACCGTATTTTGCCTAGGAAAGGCATGTACACGTACAAGCCATGTCTAACATAGAAAAGGTGCCGCCACCCTCAAACCAAGTTCATCAAGGAATAGGCGTGTACACATGCAGAACTGTGCTTCAACGTGAAAAGTATGAGCACATACCAGACCAAGCTCAACAAGGAAAGGTGCAAGCCATAGATGGAAGATGATGCAGTGGATGCATGCAACTAAAATGCAATATATACAATATGCAATGGAATGGATATTTACAAAGGATGCATGACATATGCACTATATTACAATGAAATGCATGACATATGGTTTTTTTTTTTTTTTTTTTTTGGTTTTTTTGAAATGCATGACATATGCAGTATTCACAATGATGCATGACAATGCATGTGTTTACAATGATGCATGACAGTGTAGTATGATGCAATGGCTATGATTGCAGTTTTCCCTATCTTACCAACAGGGCGATATACTAGGTTGGTTCAGTATCCAGAACTGAGGCGCAGACATGCTGCCTCAACCTATGGGGCTTCCATACAAATTTCAAGCCGAGGGTACACCCCCTGGGTATTTAAACCAGACTTTAGTCTCAAAAATCCCGAACCTTTACGTTCTAGGCATAAGCCATTCGAACTCTAGTTTTCACCGTCCCAGTTGGTCTTCTAGGAACTCACCGCATACACAGACAGGCGGCTTTACCAGACCACTGAAAGTCGTTCGGGCACAACAAACACCAAAGGAATTGCACCTTCAGGGGATTTAAGGTCTCCTAGACCGGGATGCAAAATGTATGCATGACAATGCATGTTGTTTGTTTTTTTTTTTTGAAATGCGCGCCAACACGCAGCTTAGAATGCACGATGCATGAGTTTGAAATGCGCGGCAATGCGCGACTTTACGAATGCATAACAATGCATGAATTGAGATGCGGTGCACAAGACAGCGCGATGCGCAAGATAGCGCGATTGAATGCATGCAAAATGCAATGAGATGCGCAAAATAGCGCGATGCGTTGGACAACGCGAGTGCACAAGACAGTGCGATACGATGCATGCCAAATGCGATGAGGTGCACACCTTAATGCACCGAAGGTCTTGCACCTCCCGAGGATTTAAGGTCTCCTAGACCGTGCACATATGGTGAAGGTTTCGCACCCTCCAAGGATTTAAGGTCTCCTAAACCGTGCGTGTTTAAGGTCTCGCCAGACCAGGGAAAAACAATGAGGTGCGCAAAATAGCGCGATGAAATGCAAAATGAGATGCAAGATGAGGCACGCATACCTCATGGATGCAAAATGCAAAACGAAATGCAAATGAAATGCAAAGTGAGGCACGCATACCTCAAGATGCAAAATGCAAAACGAAATGCAAATGAAATGCAAAGTGAGGCACGCATACCTCAAGATGCAAAACTGAAATGAACATGAGGCACGCATACCTCATTAGACGGAAAATAAAATGCAAAACGAAGCACGCGTACCTCGAGATGCAATGAAATGCAAAATGAGGCACGCATACCTCGAGATGCGATGAAATGCAAAATGAGGCACGCATACCTCATTGAATGGAAAATGAAATGCAAAACGAGGTACGCGTACCTCGAGATGCAATGAAATGCAAAATGAGGCACACATACCTCATTGAATAGAAAATCAAATGCAAAACGAGGTACGCGTACCTCGAGATGCTATGAAATGCAAAATGAGGCACGCATACCTCATTGAATGGAAAATGAAGTGCAAAACGAGGTACGCGTACCTCGAGATGCAATGAAATACAAAATGAGGCACACATACCTCATTGAATGAAAAATAAAACGCAAAACGAGGCACGCATACCTCGAGATGCAATGAAATGCAAAATGAGGCACGCATACCTCATTGAATGGAAAATGAAATGCAAAACGAGGCACGCGTACCTCGAGATGCAATGAAATGCAAAATGAGGCACGCATACCTCATTGAATGGAAAATGAAATGCAAAACGAGGCACGCATACCTCGAGATGCAATGAAATGCAAAATGAGGCACGCATACCTCATTGAATGGAAAATGAAATGCAAAACGAGGCACGCGTACCTCGAGATGCAATGAAATGCAAAATGAGGCACGCATACCTCATTGAATGGAAAATGAAATGCAAAACGAGGCACGCGTACCTCGAGATGCAATGAAATGCAAAATGAGACACGCATACCTCATTGAATGGAAAATGAAATGCAAAACGAGGTACGCGTACCTCGAGATGCAATGAAATGCAAAATGAGGCACGCATACCTCATTGAATGGAAAATGAAATGCAAAACGAGGCACGCGTACCTCGAGATGCAATGAAATGCAAAATGAGGCACGCATACCTCATTGAATGGAAAATGAAATGCAAGTATGGCACGCATGCCACACGAAAATGCAAAACGGTGCAAGTCGCAAGGGACGTGCAAGACGGCGTGATGTGACACCCCGGACAATGTGATGGATGCGTGCAACGCACACGGGGCAACTTTTGAATCTTGTAAAAGAAAAAAGGATACAAAATGATACAATCTTTGCTTGAATCTGAGTGCCACGCACAGAAAACACGGTCTGAGGTCAAAACGGAGGCCGGTTGAGCGTCGAGGATACGCTTTCTTGCACTTTCTTGAGCTATGAAAGCCAAAAACCACTCATATGGCCTAAACAAGGCTGTGGGAGCACCACCGGCTGGGAGAGGAAGCCACCGGCTACAGAATTACTCTACCGATACAATATTGTGCCAACTGGCCAAAAGTTGCTGATCGGGGACAGTTTCGACTTTTTGCAATGGGTCTTTTAAAATAGGGTTCCCAACTCTATTTTCTCACTTCTCCACCGCTGAAAATCAACTCTCTCTCTCTCTCTAGAGCCTTTTTCTCTCCTCATTTCGCCATTTCTTCGTGTTTTCGCGCCATTTTCGTCGTTCGATTCGCGAAGTTCATCGCGTTTCGCACATTTTCAACCGAACAAATCTTTGTTTCGGTGCCTCTTTTGCTATTTCTGCTTTTTCGGGACTTGTTCCCCTCGGTTTCCTCTTCATTTCCGTCCCTTTTCATCTTCCGGCCTTTTCGGCCATTTTTGGCCTGCTCGGGGTTGACTTTTTCGGTTGGCTTTCCGCATTCCGGCTTTTCCGGCCATTTTCTCACTACCATTGCCATGGCTAACGACGTTCCACACGTTGGGACTCCTCCGGATCATGAGATCGATCCCGGGGTCGAGCTTCTCCCGTTGAGCGAGCGTCCTTTCGACCCGGTGACATACCGCCCAGCGATTCATGTGCTACCACCGGATGGACTCCGCCATTTTCGTAGCTTTGACCGAGCACTGGACCCGGAGCTCCTCCTACGTGAGCCGACCTCTCACCTATCCTTTGGTGCTTCCGAGGTAACACTCTTCCCTGTTTTACTTTCTGCAATGTAGAACTGTTAACTGTCAAAGTTGTTTTCGTTCTTTAACTGCTTGATTCTGATACACTGTTCACTGTAGTCGATTGCAATCATGCTTACAATTGATATCTGTTTAAGACGGACACATGCACACACACTGCGCTAGCCTCAATCACCCAAACACACGGCACACACCGCATTTCACTGCAAACTCACCAACACCCAGCATTTGCTTGAATCTGAAAATATACACGCATGCCATATCTATCTTGAACCACTCAAACATACTGACGCATCACATGTTGTAGTTCACTGTAAGCACACCGACACCCAGCACTTATTTGAATCTAAAAAGCTTGCACACATGCCATATTTGCACTGAACCCCTCAAACACGCTAACGAATCACACGTTGTAGTTCACCGTAAGCACACCGGCACCCGGTATCTGCTTGAATCTGAAAAGCTTGCACACATGCCAGATTGGCACTGAACCACTCTTTCTTCAAAATTGTACATTTCATATTGCTTTGCTGTTATTTGTTTGAAAACAGGGAGATTCCCATACCATCCACGGGTATGGGAACGTCGCGACTTGAGATTGGTACGCGGAGCTTCTCGAAGCGGTTCGCCACATTGTAGACGAGGCGGGCTTTGGTTCCTTTTGCAGGGGACTCTCCCCGCTTACTGCTTGCAGGCCTCTTCTAGCTGCCCTGGCAGAGAGGTGGTGGGACACCATCGATTCATTCCACTTATCTGCGACCGGGGACATGACGATGACCCTTTACGATTTCTCGGTGCTCACTGGCATCGGGGTAGGGGTGATCCGATCCCCTTTGATATTGCTATGGATGAGTGGACCGCAGCTCAGGTCTACTTACTTGGCACGACTCTGCCTCTCGCCCGTCCTGGCTTCGTCCGGTATTCCTGGTTCGAGGTGCAGTTCCGGGTGCAGCCTCTTCTTGTCGACGCAGCTCCGATGACTCAGGAGGCCGCAGAGAGGTATGCACGCGGCTTTCTGATGTTTTTGTTCGGGACGACTCTCTTCGCCGACCGGGCGAACACAAGGTTCTCTCGCTTTCAACAAGACCGGTGGGCGTTCGACATCTTGCGTTCGATTGGGGTGGTGCGGCTCTGGCCACCTCTACGGCTATATGAGCTCGGTCTCATGGCAATGACAGCTGTTTCGGGGCTATTGGCGTGCTTGGGAGGTACATTTTTCCGCTTTACATTTCGCTTACATTTTCAGACTCAGACACCGCACACATCGTAGTCTGTTTACACGGATCAGATAATCGCATACACGGCACACACATATTCTGCTTTACACTGACTGTACACTACTCACACTATACACTCCGCACAATACAGTACACAACACACGGCTCTGTTATTTCTGCTTTATTCTGTATTCTGCTTTATCTGATAAACATTCTGGTATTCACCTTGCAGTTGTGGGTTTACGCTTACTTTCCTAGGCTCGCTCCTGTACCCGATGCAGAGACCCCTCTAGTCGTCCCCTTCTCACGCCGCTTTGACGGGAGATGCCCGAGGTCCGGAGACTTTCAGCTTCTTCCGCCGCTACTTCGACACCATCACTCCTGCCGAGGTATGTTTTACTTGCAGTTCATTTAAGCTTCACTTTTCCACTGTATATTTGCAATACCAGTAGGTAACAAACTGTATTTCAATTTCAGATCACCTGGCAGCCGTGGGCTCCTCTGCCAGCGATGATGCGGGATCGGTTTGCCGGCGCCGTCGAGACCTCGCGTTACCGGATTTTGCTGGAGGGCCCGGTCTGTCGGGCTTGGTACCTGGGTGAGCGTTTCCTACGCCAGACCCTAGGGTTACCTGAGCAGACAGTCCCGGTGCACCCTCCTAAGCACATGAGGGACACCGAGCGTTTCACCGCTGAGCAGATGGCGGGCTACACCATCGGCTGGGAGGCGAGTGGCTACAGAGGCGAGGGCGATTACTCGGAGTACGTCCGGACCTTCATCATGCGGCCTCTGAGCGGTGGTCGCCGAGCTGAGAGAGAGAGACCTGCGGCGCCGGCGGCCGGAGCAGGAGTAGGAGGAGGAGCGCCGAGGAGGGCTCGAGTCCGCGGCAGGGGCGGAGTTCAGAGAGGACGGGAGGCCAGTTGGCCCGCCCTGCCTACTTCGCTGACTTTCCGAGGGTCGGATGGGGCGACCTATCAGATTCCCTTCGCCCCTCCGCCGGCTGATCACGAGTTTGTCGGTGTCCCCGACTTGCCTCCGGTATGTATTACTGCATTTCTGTACAGTCATTTCATTTTAGTTTATTTGATATTCCACAGAATATTGATGCATCTGATTCCCTTGCAGGCGTCTTCTGGATACACCCGGTAGTTACTGGAGATGAATGCCTCCATGACGGGGATGTTGCAATGACCTCGAAGTTCTTAGCCTTTACGGCCTTCCCAGATGTTCCTCTGTCGTAGCTTCAAACCATACACAAATCGCCGCATAACTGATGCATAACACAACACCGATACCCAAATTTCACGACACTTGATACATCAGTACTCATACAATCGTGATTCGTGACGCGATAAACCGCCACGGCATTCACACATCGTATTTTCTGCATTGATAAACCGCTCACGACACTCACAAATCAGACTTTCATACACTGATTTCGTGACCGATAAATCGCTCACGGCATTCACATTGTATTTTCGCTTTAATAAATCGCTTCATGTATCTTGATGCATTTGCCTTTTTGTACTTTCCACCTCCTTCCCGATTCCTCCAAGAGGTGGTGGCGCCCATCTGACCTCCCATTTCTACTCGGGATGGCGGATATTCCCAAGACTGCAGAGGAGGGCGATTTACGCCGAGCAGCTCGCGCTCCAATTTCGAGTCTGAGGAGGAGGCGGAGTCATCCGAGGAGGAGGCCGGGCAGCTGGCTCGAGCTCGACAAAGGACACTTCGGTGATGCTCTGGACTTCGCCCAGAAGAGGCGAGGATAGATCCTGCCATGAGGCCATTGATGATGCTGATGACCCAGACTTTTGCTGTTTCTCTTATTTCTTTTCTTGTACTTTTCTCTTTTGTTGGTAGATAGAGTACTTTGTACTGCCGTAGGCAGATTTTTGTTTTCCTCAAACTTTGTACTTGAAGAGATTATATGAAACAAACCTTTTGTCTAAAAAGAGTGTTATATCTGTACATCTCATAGTTTGCACTGCATTGCATCATATTACACCTCAAATGTAAATGATATGGATCTATTGTCTGAAAATTGAGCACTCGCACTGTACTGATCAGATAACCAACCAACTAAACAGTAAACCACTCAGACAAATCACTGCTCAATCCGAACACACAGCCCACATCCTGCTGGGGATTAGGCTACATATGGCCTGCAACACGGTACTCGGTTCATTCTGCACACAGCAAACCCTGAACAAACAGCCCAATCTGACAAGATGGACCACAATAACTGAAGCCGGCTGAAATTGAAATACACTCGGATGTCCCAAATTTCCTTTTCTTCCCTTGCCTCGCGTGGATGTAGAGAACGGCACAGCACTCTGAGCATAAACGATTTTGTAATGAAGAAAGGTTTACAACCGGGGTATCGAGTCCACGACTGAATACAGCGGGAAAGATTCGGCAAAGGAAATATAAGGCACACGACCTAAACACAACAAGACACGCTCAGAGAAGACTCAAGACAAAAGTTGAGACTGACAAAACAAAAGACACGACGCGCAGAGGTGTTTATGAAAAATAAAAGATCTCAGATCCTGAGGAGCCAGTTCTTTCGGGCATATTTCCCACCCTTTCTGATTTGTGATTCTCACATCACTCGGCCCTCAGGCTCGGTTTTTTTTCGCAAAAACCCTTTCCTCACTTTTCTCTCAACTTACACCTCTCTATTCTTTATTCTCTCATTTTTCATCCCTCCCCGGGGCGATTAACAGATGAATAGGAAGTCGCGGGTTCACGCCCGATACAGTTAGCTCACGACTACTTCTTCTGGTAGATAGGGTGCCTTTCTGGCGAGTGCGTTGATAACAAAGGGGGGAGGCGGAACACCCGACTCGACTGTGCCTCTAGTTCGTCATTTTGACCATTTTTTATGTTTTCTAAAACAGTTTTGATCAAAAATGAGAATTGGATTAACACACTTATTCAATTTTTGATTTGAAAATCATGCAAGTCAAGCTGTGAGCACTGAAAATTCTCCTTTTTGGGTCCAAACATGGTCCAATTTTGAAAATGAAACAGTTTTTGAGAAAATAAGTCAACCTCAGTGAAAATCTTCAAAAACTATTTTTGCAAACAGTCAATGCTCAAACAAGCACATAACTTACCCTCGAGATACGCAACCGCGGATCGGAGGCAATGGAAAATTGCCCCTGGCTAAAGGGGGGGTAAGGCAATGGAAAGTTGCCCCTGGTTTGGACGGCAACTCAGGGCAACTTATGGCAATGCATGGCAACGGAAAGTTGCCCCTTGTTTGCATGATGCCGCGGCATGTTGTAAGCCAGTCCTTGTTGATGACGATCGAACCCTCGGACGCGAAGGAGACGAAGACGGTCTGAATCAATATATGGACACAGTCACCTGGAAGGTGTTGGTGGTTGGGCTTCAAGAGGAAGTTGACTTGCATAGTTCCAGACGTTGTGACCGAGAGATCGGATTCGGAGGAGCTACAAGTGATCAAAACCATGACATGGACTGAGACGCTATGGAAGCGTTGGGGGCTAGACTTCAAGATGAAGTTGCCTACGTATCCCAAACATGGGAATCAAGCCTTACGTAGTTCCAGTTAAGGTACACTCGGGTATTTTAACCTTCACTGTTTAGGCTCTAATTTTTGCCAAGGCGCCTGTTACAGGTTTTCGACCTTGCGAGCTTTGTTTTTCTTCTCTTTTTTTTCTTTTCATTTCTTCTTTTCTTTTTTCTTTTTTTCTTCTTTTTTTTTTTTTTTTTTTTTTGCATTTTTTCTTTTCTTTTCTTTTTTTTTGCATTCTTCTTTGTATTTTTCTTTGCTCTAACTTTTGCCTGGGTTGCCCTTCTGGGTTTTCGACCCAGCGAGCCTCTCAAAGGGTAAAAGTGGAGCAAGCCCATGCCAAATGGTTTTGAGTTTGAAGCCTCTCTGTATCCAAGAGAGTGACTGTGGTGTTGATTTGCAGAAGAATCCATCACGGTTGCTTCATGAGCCTTGCCTGGTGGGATCTGATCTCCTTGATCTGGCTTTGGTGCCTCTTGCTCGAGGGCTGCTTCAAAATGGGCCACATAGGCGTTTCATGACATTGAATGTTTTGAATAGATTCCGGTTTGCAACAGATAAATCGAATCTCGAGGCTAAGAGCGATCCTGGGCTACACAATCTCAAGAGCAATTCCACACAGGTCTTCGCAAGACTGCGCAAAATATTTTGTTTTTGAAAGTTTTTAAGAAAGCGACAAATCGCTCGCGTTGAAGATAGTGTGGAACCAGTCTGGATCAGGCCAGGGTCCTTCTCAGTACTCACGCTGACAAGCATGATTTCATTCATTAAAAGCTTAACATGCCTCTCTTTCTCTCAAAATGGTCAAAATTTTGCAAAACCCGAGGAATTCCTTCCTCTTTGTTTTTATCACCGCAGTGTTTGAAAAGGGTTTTATGAAAAGCTCAGGTCATCATAACGATGTTCAAGGCACAAGAGAGCAGGCGGTACGCACTGTCGTTCCATTCATATTCTCTAGCACGGTTGATTCGAGCAGCAACAAATACGGAACGTGATAGCCACAGCTGTTTCATTCAGATTTGTTAGCATAACTGGCTCCTCGGCAGAAACAAACTCAAAAAAGCAAAAACAACTATTTATAAGACAAAACAGTGTTTGAGGCAACAACCCCGAAATCACCTGGTATACTATACAAGGGAGACTGTCTTATTACAACAAGACAGATTCTGTAAGCAAAAAGACTGATTCGACACCCAAGTTAGGATTTACAAAACTAGTGTTGGCAGGTGCTCAAAAATGCGTGCCAAACGCCACATCCAAAAATGTACCAGACACTGCCCGCAGGCGGTTCACCTTCTGATTACATACTTGCAGTATCTGTATCCTCGAAATCCAACAACTGAGTGGTGACAGACTTTGCTGAGGTAGGCGGAAGGATAACCTCGTTGTCAATCAAATCTTGTACCTCATGACGGAGGCGGAAGCAATTATCAGTGGCATGGCCAGTCTGTTGGTGGTACGCACAGTACAGGGAAGCATCATGCGTGGCAGGGAGATTCTTCGGTAGGGGTCGGGGCTCCAAGGGTTTAAGATGCCCGTTTTTGGCCAAAATCAAAAGTGCCCTAGACAAAGGCATGTAGAGAGGGTGGAAGACCCTGTGCCCTCGGGGCAAGTACTTTGGGGCCTGAGCACTCTTACTAGATGCACTAGCGAACGGATCGGCGGGTGCGGCCTTGGATTTTTGATCTTTTCCGGATGCAAGGTTGGGAGCAGGAAGAACTGTCTTGACATGACGGGGCCTATCTCGATTCTCTGATTGACTGGAACTGCCCTTAGGCGGAGTGGGGAAAGCATCCTCCATAGCTTTTGACATAACTGCGGATATCTGTTGCTTGTTCATCCCTCCGGCTTTCAAAGCCTCTACTGCCCACAGCAGTTGTTCGATGGGGTCGGCATCTGTCTTCATCTTGCCTTTATCTCTGGCCTCGACCTGATCTAGAGTTTGGTTTGCTGCGTCGTTACCATAGCTGGAGGTCATCTCCGGTTGGTTGAGTTCAATTACAATTCATCCCAGTAACGGGGGCTCCTGGGGTATGAAGCCTCCGGCATATGGTGCGGCTGGTGGCGAAACAGACATTCCATAGGCGAGATCCGCCACGGATCTTTGAAGATCACCTATCATTCCCATTAGTTCAAATGTAGTAGGCTCGCGAGCCTGATATAGTTGAGGAGCCCATATTGGATGTGCGGCAGGCGACCTAGGTGGATGCGGCATGTCAATGAGTCTCATCTTGTAGGGTGATTCCGACTCGACGCGTCATTATGACCACAATCTCTTCTCGAGTTTTATGTATGTTCGCCTCGCCAAAGAAGAAGAAGACACTAGTCGCTCGATCGACCCTCTGAATCTCGAATCAAACGGAAAACAAGCGATATTTCAAAACAGATCAAACACGGATGTAGCCGGACAAGCGTATTTACTATCGATCATCGTTTCCGAAATTACTGTTCAAAACTGAACTGATACCCGCAGACACAACTGATTCTCAACAATACTGATACCAGTGCCCTCAGGCCTGATGCTCAAACTTTGCAAACTGATATATGCGTTCCCCTGCAGAGATACACTCTAAAAAGCACATAGCAGATAAATGAGAGCCAATACACCCCTATGTTGGGGTAGGGTTTCCCTGTCCTATTTTGTCAGGAGCTAGGGTTTTACTATGCACACAGCGGTTTCAAACAACCTATATCGGGTAAGCAACCTGTCCTAGTCTGGAATGGTCACTACGGATTCCGAATATGCACTAGGTTGAATGGTCAAAAAGGGTGCCCCGGTAAAACCGGGGTTTGTGTTCCCATACTGACAGAGCCCGCAACCGGTCAGCCTTATGGACATGCCTTGACAAGACAAGCCTCCAGCAAACCGCTCAGGAATAGCAGATGGCCAACACGGTGTCCTAGGCACACCAATGCACATGCAATGCAAAGAAACACATAAGTGTAGTCAAAAACGGACATCACGAGTTCGAGTCAAGCTCTCTAAACTCCCCAGCGGAGTCGCCAGAAACTGTAAAAAGCCCGCCGGGGGGGGGCCTCGCTACAGCTCGGACTTCCTTTTGTTTGTTGCGGTTCTAAATCTGAACCAAAGAGTCCAAATCTGGCAAATCGTTTTGAGAAAAACAGATTTTTGAAAAGAAGTGCCAAACATGGACTGCTTTGCCAGATACAGAGTCGCCACCTAAATATTTTAAAATGGGAAATTTAGGAAACCCTGACTCGGTGCCGAAGGCCACGTGTCCGTCATCACCAAAGTTGTCTTGGCTCGGGAGCTTGGGTACGATCGGGGAAGGTCAGCTATGAGCACCCCCTCTTGCCCGGTCCGAAGACCGGCCTCTACTAACCATGATATCCAATTTTGAAAACTTTATGCGTTCTTAATCCGGTTATTAGCCTAGAATTACTATGTTATGCGCACAGCAAAACAAGTATAGACTAGATTGCCTAATTTGGAAATAAGCATTGCATATCCGTTGGTTTTGAAAATGCTTTGGAATTTGCTACTCGCAAGTAGGCTAAAACACGGATTTCAATGAGTTTTCCAACTCAAGCAACCCAACCACCACCCACAGGCATTCAAACAGTTTATCTCACATAAGCACTTAGCCGCATAGTAAGCATACTGTCATGGCAACATTCACACGCATGTGGTATGCTAAAGCGTAAAATACTTACATCGTACTCCGTGCCAAAACAAGAAACTAGTTAGCAAACATGCATGTCCCTAGGTCGTGTTAAGTGGCTAATGCAACATAGGCAAGGATGCAATTTAGAGTAGGCTCGGCTAACCCTAAAATGGCACGTGAAATGCAATCATTTGATGCATGTATTCAAGTTGGAATTTAGAATACAATGCAGTTTGTATGATGTACCGAGCCCGGTGCATGTTTAGACAAATGCATGGATGCACGCATGCATTGCATAAGGTATGCTGAAATAGACGTGCCCTAATCTACCATCGTAAGCGGGTAAGTAAAAGGGAAGAAAGAAGTGGGGGTTGGAAGACATACAAACCACTCACCCACACTTATTACAAATTTGCCCCCCACTCGGAGGGACCAAAATAATAATACAGATTAATGAACTACGCAAACTAATTAAAATATTACAGTCCAACTAAATTAATCAAATAAATTAATTAATCTAATTAAAGCAGCAAACCGCCTCGAGATGAGGGCCAGATACAACGCATGCTCGGGACTTGCTCGGAATTGCACTGCCATGCTTAGATTGCCTCTGCTTTGCATCTCGAAGATCCGCCAAAGTCTCAGGAGTGCCTCCCAGGACACTGAGGGACATCATCGGCTGAGTAGGACTTCCACCGGCATCAGCATGAGGTCACCGGCACAAAATTCATCCATCGGCCATCAATAGACTGCCGGTCGGCACTAAATACTACCGGCCGGCACTGAATGTTTGCAGAACCTGCAACTCACAGCAGCAGAGCGCAAAAACTTGCATGGCAATGTAATTCCAACAATGTGTGCACCAATCATGCCCCTTATCCTATTTGTGACTCAAAGGGGCATGTGCCTCGATTCTCGGGCCACCAATCACGCATTTCCATGCATGATGGCCCAAAGAACCAAATGTGCAACTTCTATTTCAAATGCATGCAAACCAAACAAACACACAAGGGTGCTAAGCCTCTATCATGACTTGGTCAAGAGGTAGAGCATGCATGTTTATGTGATGCAATCCTAGACATGTCAACTAGTATGCAATCATGCCAATGCAAAGGAGCATACAAGCTAACAAACATACAAGGCATGAAACACCAATGCCAACCATCAAGTATGCAAGGTGTAATGTGGGTGTCCAAGCATGCAAACAAGCATGTGACTTCATTCAATCATGTTAGTCCTAACATGCATTTACTTACCGATACATTACAACACTCAAGGAGCATATGCAAGCAACAAGAGGATGGACTTGCACATAGGTTAGGCAGCTCTAAATAAGCCTAAAATTAGTGGCCAAATGCCATAGAAGTGAAGGCTAAGATATATGCAATACATGCACACATGCAAGCATACATAATCCAACACTTAGGCATAAACAAGCAACTCTTAAGAACACTTAAAAGAGGCTAACATGGACATATTAAAATGCATATATAAGCTTTAAAATCATGTTGGACATGGCGCCAAACCAAGCAACAAAATAGACTAAGCATGCAACAAATGGTCCAAGCATCCAAGGCAAGCCAAAGGAGACCTAAACCATGGCTAAGCCAACCAAGCCTCACAAGGCCAAGAAGGCTTAAAACAGGTCTAAGGCAGCCCTAGACCATACAAAAGGGACCTCCTAGATGGCATCTAAGTGGCTCTAGAACAAGGCACACACAATGACCAAATCATTAGGTATACAACATATGCTTTCAAAACTTCAAAGAGGCATGCAAGGCAATCATTCAAGCATGTCTAAGGGATTGAGATAGCATGTTAAATGGTTCCAAACCATTGAAAATAATGCAAGCAAGGCCTGCTATACTTTCATGCTTTTAAGGCCAACAAGCCAAATGCAAAGAGGCTATGTGATGCAAGCTAAGATCGACCAAAGTAACCATGGACAGACCTTATTCATGGAAAAATAAGCATACAAGCTTCATGAATCTAAGCCTAAAACATGTTAGAATAGAGGCACACAACCTAATGCATGTTAAAAGACTAAAGAGGCATTACAAAGCATCTATGCAAAACATGCAAGGAGTACTAAAACCAACATGATACAAAGTTATAATATGGCAATATGAGCACAAAATACAGCCATGGCATAACCAACAAACAACCAAACATGGGGCTCCTTCAAGAGGCAAAATAGGTCCTTTTCAAGGACAACAAGGAGAGGGGGTGACCCTCTCCTTCTTGGGACTTCAAGGCATCATCTTCACCACTGAAATCCCTCAAGATTTCAGTGGTGAAGAGACCCCAACACCAAAATCTCAGAGCTGTCACAAAATAGCACAAAATGAGGCCTTTTCAAGGCCTAAGGATGGTCAAACCTCCCCAAAGCACAAAACACTCTTAACCAACAATGAAGAGGACTAAAAAACATAACTTTTTTGTATTAAATGCTAAGCACAAAAATAGTTCTAAACTATGCAAAAATGGAGTGCAAAAATGGGGTAAAAAGGGGTAGTTTCTTACCCTTGAAGACCACCTTCACAAAGGTTGATGTTGTTGCTTCCTTGAGCTCAAATCCAATCAAAAACTTCAAGAACCAGCCCTTAGAACCTCAGTAACCAAAGGAAGGTGAAACACTAGGTGCTTGTGTGCAATAATATGGATTAAAGCACCTAGTGTAGAAACAAGAGAGGAAAAGAGAGATAGGATAGATACACAAGATCTAACCTAGAACCAGAGCTTCTTCTCTGTCTTTTCTCTCTAAAAATGTCTAATTTTTCTAACCCTTGAGCCAAGAGAAGAGAGCCCTCTCTTAAAGGCAACAAAGCTTACAAGCTAAGCAAACCAAAGGCTCATCCCTCCATACACGTGTATGGAGGGGAAACAAATGCTATACAGCTGCTTCAAAATATCTCAAAAAGCAACTGAACAGTAGTCGGCAGGGCAAAATTGTTATTTTGACAAAATTTACTGCCGACCGGCACAAAAGAGTGCCGACCGGCACAATATAGTGCCGATGGAAACACCAACCAGCCGGTGGCCTCTAGCCACTGCCGGTGGTGTGTGGGGATGCCTCACAAGGCATTCCCTACCCCTCCAAGGCAAAGCACAAGTGTTTGGTGCAAAACCAGACACAAAACGGTCAAGTTCAGAGGTCCTGAGGCAAGGCGCGTAGCCGAGAACTCCGGGAACTCCAAACGAACACGAACATGGATAATCACCGAGTGTTCAAGCGGTGACGTCCAAGTCTTGAGGACGGTAAAAAATGGGGTGTCTACACTACCCGATTCCGATAGAGCCTCATATGCTTGACCACCGATATGTCAGTGACCCTGATTCACCACCGGTATGTTCCACTGCTTTCCGTTTATCACACAGATACTTTGGCATTTGTTTATTCATTGATGACTTGAGCTTGTATCTGCAGCCACCTAGGAAGTACATGGATGAGGTGCTTGGGATGGTAGCCTCACTTGAGGGCATGGTCCTACGAAGAGAGGCGCAGTTGTCCCTCATGGGTGTCCAGGTACCCTTTAGCTTTCTTGTATTTATCACACTTTTGATGACATGCTGATCTTGATCATTTTACTGCATTGATAGGCTGCCTATGTAGAGCACATCTGATACACACCGCACTCATGTACCATATCTGTACGCGCCCACTTCATGTAGTTTTCTTGCATTTGCATCTAATACACATATTTTGGTTAATGTATTCAAATTGCATTCTTCCTTTTCAGATGCTGCCGATATATACCGGGCCACAGTCCGGGCCACCTGGGCCTTCCCGAGGAGCTGGGCCGTCTAGGCCTTCTCGAGGAGCTGGTAGAGGGGAGTCGTCTCGCGGACGAGGCAAACACAGGACGCACATCATACAGGAGGAGCCCAGCGAGGAGGAGGAGGAGGCTGTAGATCCCCAGTCAGAGACATCTGCTGACAGAGAGGGTGGCTCCGACCCTGGTTCCGGTAGCGGAGATGAGGCTAAGGAGGGTTCCGAGAATGGCAGCCCCGACTCAGATGATGGTAATGATGGTGCAGAGTCTGTTCCGCAGAAGAGGATGAAGAGGGCCTCTCATTCTTGCTCTTGAGAGCATTGATGCAGTTGTTCCCTGCTTTATTTACCTTTTTACTAGTAGTTGTAGCACATTGTATGTTATTAGGCAGTTTTATTTTCTGTAAAACTTGTACCCATTTTGTAAAAAGGAAGCATGATGGAATGAAACCGCTTTTGAAAAAAGTGTTGTATTTCATGTTCTTAGCATCGTATCGCATCATTTTGTACCAAAATGAGATTGAATGGAAATGTGCAATGTGTGATTGCCCAGTCAGGTAGTGAACCGACGCAACAAACTAAACAACCTAACTCACTAAGAAATAACAAAACCTTAGCAAGTTTACAACTCGATAAGCAAGACACAACAACGTTGATTTAAACAAACAGTGATGACTCAAAATACAAAGCTCGACAGCTATGACAAACAAGACTTGATAAACAAACAGCTTAACAAACAAAGCAATAACTCGATAAGCAAAACAACAACTCGATAAGCAAAACAACAACTCGATAAGAAAAACTTAACAACACTCTATGAACAAAGTGTATTTCGGACGATCTGGGTGACGGAATGCATCCTAAAACAGAGGGAAGTGAAGGCCTCCGACACTCCCGATGCATGGAAATGCTAGGAACTTCCTTCTAGAGGGCAGAACAGGACCAAAGGCACACTTTGCAGCATGGCCGGCCACCTTTGGGAGTTGGCCGGCCAGCTTTTTGCATTGGAGGGGAGAGGGGTGGCCGGCCTACCAGAAAAGGTGGCCGGCCGGCCACCTAGCTCAGCAACCACCAAATTTTTGACACATGTCCCCCGAACAGTGTCTTATCCTCTTTAAAAGTCCCAGCCTCGTAGTTGATTCATTTCATCTCAGTTTTGCACCAAAATGGAGGCGTTTCTTGTCGAAAATCTCATAGCTTGGATTGCTTCTCTAGATGGCTCGGAAAAGTTGAACTTCCGGGGCTTTGGCTTGAATGCACTATTCACGCTGAGCCGTACTCCGCTGCACCTTCCCTTATTTCATGCCGTGGCGAGGTTTTGGAACCCAATAACACATGTTTTTAGCTTTAGCGAGCAAGAGGTATGTCCAACTTTCGAAGATTTTCAAGTTTTGATGGAATCTGAACGCCATGAAGAAATTTTGCCTCAGTTTCGCTTCGACCACGCCCAAGCTTTAGGGCGGATGTGTGGGCTCACCATGCATGACGCTCGGTCTCTGATCTGCAATGGGGAACTGGACATCCTTGGCTTGATTCATTGCTTTTTTGATGCCGGTGACCGTGGCAACCATTATTGGCAAGGTTTTCGGCAACACGCACTTTGCTTGTGCATGCTATCTCACTTTTTGCTTGCTCCAGGCTTTAGTGGATCTAGCATTCGTCTTATTGAAGTTGCTCAAGGCTTGAAAGAAGGAAAGAGCTGCATCGCCATGACATTGGTCGAGACACTGATGGGCTTAGATGCTTTCTATCGCCAGGAGACGACCAGATTTGCGGGGAGTCCACTACTGCTGCAAGTAATGTTTCCCACCCAATCTCACGTATATATTGCTCACGTCACTCGGCCCTCGGCCTCGGTTTTTTCTCACAAAACCCTTTCCTTACTTTTCTCTCATCGTACATCTCTCTATTCTTTATTCTCTAATTTTTCATCCCTCCCCAGGTATGGTTGATGGATAAGTTGCAGGTTGTGGACTCTTGCCCAGCCTATTCAGCTCGCGGCTACTTCTTTCGACAACGCTTAGTCAATGCCCTTGATGAGGGATGGTGGTTTGACTGGATGTGCAATTTGTCTGCAGATCACATTGCTTGGCGCTGTCCTTGGCTCAATCTCCCGGCAATGAGCTATAGCATGTCCTGGCAAACTAGGATCCAGTTGATTGGTCTGACTCACTGTGTGTTCTACTTTCCGTTCCGGTTCCAGTGCCAGTTCGGTCATGATCAGACTTGCTCGCTAGAGGGGATAGAGTATTCTGCTACATTCCCGGTTCGAGGCACGTAGCTTGCCCGGTATGCCACAGCATGGAGGACTAGAGAGCTCCTGGCCCCTGCTCCCACTTTCAGTTGCACTTTGTCTGACGAGTGCTTGGATTGGCTCAATGAAGAGGCACAGATTGGGCCCAGCTTGGCATCAGAGGCTTTAACCAGCTATGGGAGGGGGCGCAGGGACACTTGACTTATCTATGCCCCGAATTTATTGCTTTACCAGTACTTTCAAGTTTTCTTTATGAATGTAATAAAAAGCAACTTCAATTTGTATGCAAGAGCAGGAGAACTCTGTATTGAAATCAATGAAATTGAAGGTCGTGGCTACTGAAAATTTTTCGCTTTGGTCCAAAAATGGTCTTAGTTGTAAAAAGATTAATTTGAACAAAGTCAACTTTTATTAAAACTTTTCAAAACTATTTTCGATATGGATCAGAACTAGACACGCCTGAGATCTGTCACTGAGATGCACAACCCCGGACCCTAGTAACTGGAAAGTTGCCCCTAGTCTGAATAGTACCGCAGCACTGCACAGCAACGGAAAGTTGCCCCTAGTCTGAATTGCACTGCACCGGAGATTACGATGAATGCTGATAGACAAAGATGACTGAGATGATCAAATGGACAAAGTTGATTGGGCAAAAGTTTATGGCTGAACTTCAGGACGAAGTTGCCTACGTATCCCAAAGATGGGAATCAAGCCTTACGTAGTTCAGGCTCGGGTTCACTCGGGTATTTTCACTCTTCTTTTACGCTCTAACTTTTGCCAAGGCCGCCCTTTGGGGGTTTTCAACCTTGCGAGCTCAGTTTTTATAATTTCAAATTTTTTATGCTCTGAGTTTTGCCTAGGTCACCCTTTCGGGTTTTCGGCCTAGCGAGCCTCTCAAGGGTAATATTTCTTCAACTTATCCATATTGATCGGTTATGAGAACTCTAAGCCATCTAGATCCATCAGAACCACAGCTCCACCTGACCAGATAGACTTAATGATGTAGGGACCAGTCCAATTGCAAGGTTTTCAAACCCGGACCGGACCGGCCGGTCGAACTGGTCAAACCGGGAACCGGACCTGGTTCCGGTCCAGCCAACCCTGTAAACCCGGAGGAGGCTCAAAACCGCTCTTAAATGAGAATGATGGATGGCTCTTGCGGTTCAACCGGCAAAACCGGTGACTCGGACGGGTTAACAAGGAACCGGGCGGGTTTGTTGGCCTGAAATCTCACTCTCTCTGCAAAATTTTGGTGGTGAACGGAAGTTATGGAGGAAACAAATCTGGCAGTGAGGTGAGCACAAAGGGTGGGGTAGCAAGTGGTGTGCATAGATAGGGGTACTTTACCAACAATAAAAGAACGGCACTCCATCTTCCAATTTTTTATCTGAAGATTGGTCTACCCTTGAGATCCACAGTCCCATCTTGTGTGTAATCCTCTCTTCCATTCACAACACATTTCTCTTCCTCTATCTTTGCCCTCTGTTCATTCCACAAGGCCTAATTTCTCTTCCTCTACCTTTACCGTGGTAGCTAGAGAGAGAGAGAGAGAGTGCAGAGACAAGGACTTCTTTTCTTTTTTATTCAAGTCTTCTTTTTTGATTCAAGCAGAGACAGGACTTTAGGTGCATGCATATGGTCATAGGTCACTTTAGCTTTTGACTTTATAATGTTTCACTATTTATGTCTCGAACCTTTTCATCATTATCTACAAGTATGTATTATGTAGTAATAGTATTATACAAATATAAAAAGGTAAATTACACAACTGTTGAGATTTGAGTGATATGTATTTTGTTGAATTAAAATTTTTTATTTTATTTTTTATTTATATTTTAATATATATATATATATTTTTTAATATATTTATATTTTTTAATATATTTATATTTTTTAATATATTTATGACGTAATTATGACGTCACGGTTCGACCGGTTTGACCCGGCGGTTGAACCAGTGACCCGTCCACTCGGTTTTCCGGTTCCCTCACCGGTCTGGGTTTCAAAACATTGTCCAATTGGGTCTGAACTTGCCCCTTGGGTCGTGGATGGGAGCTCGGTTGTCCTTGAGCACCAAATCTCCTTCCTTTAGATTCTTGGACTTAACTTTCTTGTTGAAAGCTCGGGCAATTCTGCGCTGATAACCTTGAACATGGTACAGTGCTTTCAGTCTTCTCTCATCAAAGAGCATGAGTTCCTCAAACCTGCTCTGCTGCCAATCTGCTTCGGCTATTTAACACTCAGCCAATACTCGCAAAGACGGAACCTCAATTTCGATAGGTAGAACGGCCTCCATCCCATAAACCAATGAATACGAAGTCACCCCAGTAGAAGTTCTGATTGAAGTCTGGTAGCCCCACAGAGCGAACGGCAGCTTATCTGGCCAATCCCGGTAGGTCTCGACCATCTTCTACAATATGTATTTGATGTTCTTGTTGGCGGCCTCAACCGCTCCATCGGTTTGCGGCCGATAGGTAGATGACTTATGAAAAGCCACGTTGTATTTTTCCAACAAGTCAATCACTTTCTTCTTGAAGTAGGAACCGTTATCTGAAATTATCTCGTTTGGGACTCTGTAGCGACAGATGATGTTGTTTCTGATAAACTTTACAACATGTGAAGCTTTCAACACCGCATAAGATTGGGCCTCGACCCATTTCGTAAAATAATCTATCGCGACCAGGATAAACTCATGCCCATTCGACCCCTTCGGAGTGACAGCCCCGATCACATCAATTCCCCAGACTGAAAATGGTTATAGCGAAGTCATGTTGTACAGCTTCGACGACGGAATATTCATGCGATTTGCATGAATTTGACATTTGTGGCATCGCCAAACAAAACTTATGCAGTCCTCCTCCATAGTGGACTAGTAGTAACCCTGTCTGAGGATCTTCCGTGCTAACATTACTCCGTTCATATGCGTGCCGCATTCCCCTCCATGGATGGCCTCCATTAGGCGCTTCGATTCTTCGGCATCGACACACAGCTTATGCATTCCCAGATGACCTCTCTTATACAGCTTACCCCCACAGATGATGAACTGAACGGCCATTCTTCTGATTGCCCTTTTATCCTTGGCATTTACCCTTGGCGGGTATGCTTCCTTCTCCAAGAAATTCCAAATGTCGTAATACCAGGAGTTTTCGTCTTGAACTTCATCTATAGCAGCAATCGATTCGTAGGCTAGCGCAAATTTTTGGTCAATGATGACTGGACACATCCGGACTCCGAATGGGATGTCTATCATGGAAGATAGAGTTGCTAAAGAATCTGCGAACCTGTTGTTCTCTCTTAGTAGATGAGCAAAGTTTAGCTTCTCAAACCGAGGAATTAACAAATCCAAGGTCTGGTGATACATCATCATCTTTTCCTCTTTGACCTTCCAGTCTCCTTTTGCTTGAGACACAACAAGGTTCGAGTCCCCGATGACATCCAATCGTCTCGCCCCTAGTTCTAGGGCTGCTTCTAGACCGGCAATACATGCCTCATATTCTGCTTCGTTGTTTGAGACTTTGAACCGGAGTTTGAAGGCTAGAGGGATACGGGAATTGTCGGGTGCTATCAGCAACACCCCTATCCCATACCCGTATTGATTTGATGCTTCGTCAAAGTACATCGTCCAAGTTTCATCGTCGATGTGCAAAATGGCTTCATCTGGGAATAAGTACTCGACCACTTCACCCCCTTCCACTGGATGGTCAGCTAAGAACTCTGCTACTGCTCTTCCCTTGACTGACTTGCGTGTCACATATTTCAGATCGAATTCGGAAAGCAACAACAACCAACGAGCTAGCCTACCCGTATGTGCTGGTTTCTCGAAAAGATATTTGATGGGATTGAGTCGTGAAACCAACATTACGAAGTGAGCTAACAGGTAGTGCCGCAGCTTCCTAGTAGCCCATACCAAAGCTAAGCAAGCCTTCTCCAATGGCGTGTAGCGAGTCTCATACTCTAGCATCTTCTTGCTCAGATAGTAGATGGCTTTCTCCACTTTGTCCTCTGATTCTTGCGCTAGCATACAGCCCATTGTAGTCTCAGTTACTAAAAGGTACAATATCAACGGTTTCCCTGGTTCTGGCGGTGACAACACGGGCGGGTTCTGTAAGTATTCCTTGATCTGTTCAAAAGCAGCTTGGCATCGGCCGTCCCATTGGAATTTCTTGCCTTTCTTCAGGAGGCCAAAAAGTGGTTCACAAGTCAAGGTTTATTTTGAAATAAACCGTCTTATGAATTGCACTTTACCTAGAAAGCCTCGCACCTCCTTTTCAGTCCTTGGTGGGGGCATTTCTAGGATGGCCTTGATTTTGGAAGGGTCAACTTTGATACCTCTTTGTGTAATCAGAAACCCCAGCATTTTTCCCGCTGTAACACCGAACGTACATTTTTGAGGATTCAGCCGCAACCGGAATTCTCTGATCCTTTGAAATAACTTTTGCAAGGCTGTGTAGTGGCCCTCTCTTTCTTTGGACTTGACAATCATGTCGTCCACATACACCTCAACCTCTTTGTGGATCATGTCATACAATATTGTGGTCGCGGCCCGTTGATAAGTAGCTCCAGCATTCTTCAACCCAAACGGCATTACTCTGTAGCAGTATATCCCCCACGGGGTGGTGAATGCAGTCTTTTCCTGGTCTTCCGGTGCCATCACTATCTGATTGTAGCCGGAGAAGCCATCCATGAACGAAAGCAAAGCATGCCCCGCTGTGAAGTCCACTAATTCATCAATATGCGGCAAGGGAAAGTCGTCCTTCGGACTGGCTCTGTTCAAATCCCTGAAATCCACGCATACCCGAATCCTGCCATCCTTCTTCGGTACTGGAACAATGTTGGCCAACCAAGTCGGGTATTCGGATACCAGCAGGAAGCCTGCGTCGATTTGCTTGGTGACCTCTTCCTTAATCTTGAGAGCCCAGTCCAGGCAAATCCTCCTAAGCTTCTGTTTGACAGGTCGGACCTCGGGGTCAAGGGGGATCCGGTGCTGTACAATCTCAGGATCAATCCCAGACATGTCTTCGTAGGACCACGCGAAAACATCTTTGAAATCTTTTAATAAAGCGACTAAGCGCTCGCGTTCCTCCGAAGACAACGTGGACCCGATCTGGACCAGCCGCGGGTCCTCCTCAGTACCAATATTCACGGTAGTGATTTCATCCATTAGGGGTTTAACAAATCTCTCCTACTCTTGTTCAATTAAGCGTTGCAAAACCGGAGGAATTTCTTCCTCGTCGTTTTCATCAAAATTTTGAATGTCTGAGTTAATGCAACAAATCAAGGGCACAGAAAAGTACTCAGAAACTACAGTTACTTGATTCTCATTAAGTACATCCAAATCATCCGATTCCTCGGTTACAACAGACTCGAAAGAGAAAGAAAAAGACGACTTGGACAAGACTGTGGCATCCGGGTTATCATCCCCAAGATTACCAGACTCAGACTCAGTCGAGCTGGAACCTGATTCCGACTCACAAGACTTAGTGGAATCAGATTCCGGCTCACTACCTGACCCGGTGCTGCTGGACAAAAATCCCCCTTCATATTGCCAAGTGAGAGAGGGTGCGATAGATGCATCCAAAATAGTTGCTGGTAGGCCCACAGCCGTTTCATTCCTAGTCATGGAAACCGAGAAGTTATCCCCCAAGCACTTATGGTCGATCGGAGGATCTGAAAGTTGACAAGCCAATGCTACCCCCATTTCAATTTCAGCGCCCTCGGAGTCCACTGCCTTACACTGCTCAACCTCAGCTGATGGGTCTGTCTGCTCTTCGGCAACGTCATCCCCAGATAATTGTAGGTCAAAGAAAATCTCGAAGCCTGGCACGCGCTTCTTCTCCACATTCAGCCACGGCTCGGGAAAGCCACAAAACGGAAAGTCCTCCCCCTCCCGGACGAAAGTCCGTTTAGGGTACCCTAAATGGGCCGGTGCATTAAGTCAAAAGGCTTCCCCGCCTTCTTTGCTCTGGCTCTCCCAGCCACTTCCTTTCCCTTTCTTATCCAATCTTCTTTGGTAGGCAGATAACCTAATCCAAAGGTATGAGGATTATGTGGCACTTCGGCCAATGCTACGACGCCCTTCTGGCCGCTTCTTCCTAATCCCATCCCGGGGATGTGTTGTAGCTTATTCATGAGGTATACAGATTGAGCACTGACATACACTCCCTCATTAACAGCCATGATGTTTTGCACCACCCAAGCCTCGGCTAAGGTAAAACCTGACAGAAACACGTCCTTCATGCCGTGCTCAATTTCTAGGACTGGTGTAGATACCTCCGGAGGTGGATGGATCGATGAATTCTCGAAAACAATGGCTACTCCCTTTCCATAAGGCTATTTCACCATTTGATGCAAAGTGGAAGAGACTGCCTTTACTTGGTGCAACCACGGCCGCCCCAAGAGTAGATTAAAGGTTGCAAGAACGTCCAAGACATGGAATTCAATGTTGTGTTGTCCTGGACCAACCTGGGTCTGAATTTTGACAGTCCCCATCACCTCCCTGCTGGTGTTATCATAGGCTCTGATCACTTGAGTAGTCGGTACGAAGTCCGCGGGCTTTAACCCGATTGCATATGCCGTCCTTGACGGGCACACATTAATGGCGGATCCCGTGTCGAGAAGAACCGCTGGCACCCACTTGTCTCTACATCCCACAGAGATATAGAGGGGTTTGTTATGATTTGCGCCCTCAGGCGGCAGTTCTTTGTCCAAAAAGGTTATCGTCGGGGAACCTCCTCCCGGAAAGACCAGTCCAACTAGTTGTTCTGGTGTGGTATCTATAGAAAGTTTAGCCTTGTCCATAGCAGATAAGACAGCCTGTCTGTGCACTCGTGACGCCATAAGCAGTCCCCAAATAGAGATGTCTGCTTGTATCTTCTTCAGCTGCTTCAATACAGCTTCTTCTTCAATCTGCTTCTCTTTTTGCTTTTCAGTTTCTTTATCCTTCCCAGATGCCTCTGGTTGGTCCAGGTGCGGGGGCTTGAAATACCGCCCGCTTCTTGTCATGTGATCAACCTCATCGAGATACCAAGTGTCGTCTGGTTGATTGCTCCCCCAATCCTCGTCTATGTGGGCAAGACATAAATCATCGTCTTCCCACCACATTCCATTGGCAGCCGACAGACATCTGTCTGGCTCCGACATGATTGTACTCGCAGCACTTTCAACCCACATGCTCACAACATCTTCTGTCCTTGTGCCCACAGCATTTTCAATCCCCTCATGGGTTTTGGCTTTCCCGGTTCTCTCAGAACCCTGTTGTTCTACCTGCGTCAGTGCAGTTTGTTGTTCAGCTTTCCCTGTATTCACAATGCTTACATCTGGCGAAATTCTTCGTCTGCGGCTCTCCGACAATGTACTCGACTTAGGCCCTTCCAGCCTGGCGATACCCTCGCCCCTACGGGGTTCTGTTGGAATTCTACAACATCCGGTTGATCATCCAGCCATCCGGTAGCCTCTGCCGATTCCTCATACTCAAACCAGTTGACTACTGTATCCCCTAATTCTTGGTCATTGAAGAACTGGAGTTTGGCAAAGTCCTCCTCTACGGCCATTAAATCCTCTGTCCCCTGCTCAAATCCATCCCCCTAGATCACACACAGTTCGGCTCTCTCTGGCAATTCTACACTTGGTGCAGACTGGCCTACTGACAGAATGTAATCGCTCGGATCGTAGGCTTCCCCAGCAAATTTCCCAGAATGCTCAAACCCTGACTTAATAGTTCCATCCTCCTCTGTAACCTCCTCTGTACTTTCTTCAACAGCCACCACCACTAGCTCAGGTTGGGTTATGGAGATGTCCATCATGCACAAAAGGTCAGTGCAATCAGGAAGGAGCACCTCCGGCTTAGGTAGATGGGAAGAAGTAATATAGATGCTAGGATCGTAAGACACGACCCCAGTCTGGATAAAGTTAATTCTTTTGGGAGGTGGAGCTTGGTTGTGTATAGGGAGTGGGTTGGTTGTGACATTGGGTTTTTTTGGTGGTAAAATCACCTGTTTGTCAACGAGATCTTGAATCTCGTGACGCAACCTAAAACATTGGTCGATGTCATGACCGTGTTGCTGGTGATATGCACAGTATTTGGTTGGGTTATGAGTGGGGGGTAGTGGATTTGGTAACGGCCTCGGCTGCAGGGGTTTTAGATGCCCTTTTCTGATTAAGACCCCTAGAGCCTTGGACAGAGGCATGTACAATGGGGTGAAGGTTCTTTGGCCTCTAGGTTGGTATTTAGTGGACTGTGTATTGCTTCCGGATGCACCGAAGAAGGATGTGGCCGCCATGGGCCTTGGAAGAGGAGGGGGAATGGTGGCGACCATGCTTACCTCCGAAGTTCTTGCAGTTGCAGCGCCATTCGGGCCTGTATTGTTGTTGCGGTTAAAGGTTCTCCGGGGTTGCTCCCTGTCCTGGTCAATCAGACCCTGTTTCGGTCAATCAGACCCTGTTTCATCGCATCTTCAATTTGTACCCCCATCTCGTACAAATCCGAAAAGGTGGGGAAGGGGAGCACAATCATTTTTTGCATCAGTTTTGGCTGGAGATTGCGCACAATCATCCTGATCTGGTCCTTATCGGTGGGCCTTAGAGTCATCATCGAGGCCTTCGCCCTCCACCAGGTCACAAAATCCGAGAAACTCTCTTTGGGCTCCTGCCTTGTTGTTTCGAGATCACGAGTTGTAATCTCAATTTGGGTGTTGTAAGAGTATTGCGCAACAAAGGCCTCGGCCATTTCATTCCAACTCCGCATAACATCATCCTCCAACTTCGCATACCAGATAGCGGCCACACAAGCGGTCCGCCGAATAAAGCTTCGGGTGCAGTAAGGCCCATTGGCTGTAATATATCTGAGAATAGCCGGAGGTGGACCATGGGATCACCAGATCCGTCGAAGCGATCGATCTGCGGCATTTTGAATCTATCCGGCAGCGTCACAGCCACATCGGTATATCTGTCCTCGATATTCGGGATAGCTTTTACCCCCTAGGATTTTTTGAATAGCTTTTCGAGCTTGCTCAATTTTAGTGCTGTAGGGTCTACTTTGAACTCGAAGGGAGAGTCCGAGTGGTTGACGGGTGTATGTACTTTGGATAATTGAGGTGGAAGCAGGGGCGGAGCTGGCCCCGTTGGAAGGTCTGTGTCCTCCTGGATGTTCTGGACATTTGGCAAGGTGTTTTGGATGTTTGGCAGGACATTCTGGGTAGTTGGTGTCTGCTCGGGTATTGGGACCCCTGGTGGGGGAGGATTTGGATGTGAGGCTGATGCTCCGGCTTGCTGCTGTAGCCGGGTAATTAGCTCCGCCTGCTGGGCCATGATTGTAGCCTGCTGTTTAGAGAACTCCGCTTGGCGGACAGCATCCTCCTGCATTTGCTTCATACTCTCTTGGAATTGACGCATCATTTCTTCCATTCCAGCCATATTCTGCTGGTCCTGCTGACTGACTAGTATGTGTATTTCTATGGTAGAAACTGAGACCTCAGCCTGACTATTTACTGCTAGGGTAGACCACTGCTCTGATAATCTCTGCTCAGACACACTACGCTTGCTCGGCCTTCTTCTGACAACTGGGGGTAGAGAATGGAACACTGGCTGTCCGTCAACCAGATCCTCAGATCAATTGAGCCGACGACCTCTTGTCCAAAGTGCTTGGGGAATATCTGCTGGGTCGGAAGCAATTGTGCTAAAACTGTCCTAGCAAAAAGATAAATAAAGCAATAAGGAAATAAATAACCAGATAAACGAGCGATTATATGACTTAAAATAAATACACAACACACAGCTGGGCATAACAACACACGGTCGATAAGCTGAATACACACTGTCCTCAAACACTGATCACTATCCCTGAATCACTGTCCCCCAAGACTGAATTTGATACCCGCAGATGACTGATTCTCAAAATAACTGAACTAATGCCGGCAGGCCTGATGCCCAAACTCGTAAACTGATACATACATTCCTGTAGAGACGCACTCTAAAAGCACATAATAGATAAGTGAGAGCCAAAACACCCCTATGTTGGGGTAGGGTTTCCCTATCCTATTTTGTCAGGAGCTAGGATTTCACTACGCACGCAGCGGTTTCAAGCAACCTATATTGGGTAAGTAACCTATCCTAGCTTGGAATGGTCACTATGGATTCCGAATATACACTAGGTCGAATGGTCAAAAGGGTGCCCCGGTAAAACCGGGGTTTGTGTTCCCATACTGGCAGAGCCCGTAACCGGTAAGCCTTATGGCACGCAGCCTCTAGCAAACCACTCAGGAATAGCAGATGGCAAACATGGTGTCCTAGGCGCACCAATGCAAATGCGATGCAAAGAAACACACAAGGGTAGTCAAAACCAAATATCATGAGTTCGAGTCAAGTTTTCTAAATCCCCAGCAAAGTCGCCAGAAACTGTAGACGTCCCCGAACGCCCCAGGAAGGATGAGTCCCGTTCCGTTCATTTTGGGCTCACTACAGTTCAGGACTCAATTTGTCACGGTTCTTAATCTGAACCAAAGAGTCCTAATCCGGCAAATCGTTTTGAGAAAACAGATTTTTTTGAAAGAAGTGCCAAACATGGACTGCTTTGCCAGATACAGAGTCGCCACCTAAATATTTTATTTTTGGGAAATTTAGGAAACCCTGACTCGTTGCCTAAGGCCACGTGTCCGTCATCACCAAAGTTGCCTCGGCTCGGGAACTTGGGTACGATTGGAGAAGGTCACTTCGTGAGCACCCCCGCTCCCTCGGTCAAAGACCGCCTCTACTAACCATGATATCTAGTTTTGAAAACATTACGCATTCTTATTAGATTATTAGCCTAGATTTACTATGTGATCGCCTGACATACAAGTATAGACTGGATCGCCTGAATTGGAACAAAACGTTTCATGTTTGTTTTTTGAAAGATGGTTTGCTACCTGCAAGTAGGCTTAAAATGCAGATTTTGCCACCCTCAGGTGGGCTTAGAAAAGATGGTTTTGCCACTATCTAGTGGGCTTAAAACTCACAGTCAATACATTGTTCCAATCCAAATAACCCAACCCTCACCCACAGGCATTCAGGCAATTATATCACATAAGCAAATAGCCTCATGGTAAGCATGCTATCATGGCAATCACTCACACACATGCAAGGATGCTAAAGCGTAAAAACTTACCGAATACTCCAAGCCAAAACAGAAACTACGTTAGAAATCCATGCATGATCCTAACTATACAGAAATGCCTAATACAACACATGCAGGAATGCAACTAAGATAAGCTCGGCTTATTCTAAACATGGCATATGGAATGCTACAGCTAACAAGTATTCAACTTGGAATTGAAATACAATGTAGTGAGTTATGATGCGCCGAGCCCAGTGCATGCAAAACAGATGAATGAATGCAAACATGCTATCATACTGTATGCTAATTGAAACATGCCCTAATCTAACCATCATAAGCTGGTAAATAAAAGGGAGAGAAAAACGTGGGGTTGGAAGACATACATCACACGCACGCACACTTATTACAATTGTGCCCTCGCTCGGAGAGTCCAAATAAATAATATACAGTCCCAAATAAATAATACAGTCCCAATAAGTACAAAATCCTAATTAACAAATTAATCTAGGAAAGCAATAAATGGCACGCAAATCCATGGACCACCTCGGCTCTGTTCCAAATGATGAATGATGCATGCTTGAGTTGCTTGGCGCGAAAATCCATTGCGATGCCCCAATTAGTCTCTGTTAGCAATTAATCCCGGAATAGTGCGCGAAGCCCCAAAAGATTGCCGGTTTCTGATTTGCTGCAACAGAGAGCAAGAAAGGGGCATGGCAATGTATTTTCACATATGTATGCTTGACTACTCTTTAGGGAGCGTAGTCCTCGATCCTCGTGCCACCAATCACGCATCTCGATGCATGATGGCCGAGGAGTCGATTTGCACGACTCAATATGGAATGAATGCACACATAAACACAACAAGGCCTAAACTCTATCATGGATAATCCGAAGTGTCGGCGATTGGGAATTGAGACACGTTCCGTCACTCAAAGTACGAAACGTCCCTCGTTTCCCGTGCTCGGGCTAACTCCTACCCCAAACACAATGCAATATGCATGACATGCATGAATGCAACTAATATACAACCTAGCATACACAATGCTATGAAATGGCATACACAATGCTTGATGTAACACGGCATACACAATGCTCTAACATGCAACCTAGCATACGCAACGCTATGAAATAAAATGGCATACGCGATGCATGATGGACTTACACCAACATGAGTGGACCTCAGCCACACTCACATTGGTGGCCATAAGATGAAAATGAGACACTCGAGATGCGTGCACACATGCACGCAAACCGAGGACCGATCCTAAGACACAAATGCCGCTCTAACAAGGCATGGCAAGGCATGAAATATGGCATTCAAACATGCAAGTTCTAACACTGAAATGTGATGCAAAATGACCCCGAAACATGGAAACATGGCACCCGATGCATGGAATGGTCCCGAAACACAAAACTAGGCACATGCATTGGCCTATAGCTATACAAAACATGCATTATTTGATCATGAAGCATAAAAACAGAACCAAGGCAGTCCCAAAAAATGAACATTTCTAGTTCAAAGCATGGCCAAAAGATGCTACCAAGATGGCCTAACATAGTATGCAATTTTGACTATCAAACATGGATTACATGGCATGTATATGAAGCAGGTGAGAACTCATCAAACCAGAAAAAATTAGTGAATAAATATGCCAAAACATGCCCAAAGAACCTCTGAAATGCAACCAAAACATGCACCAATGATGGGTTCTTGTAGAGGGCATACAAAGGGGTTATTAAGCACATACATCAAGGACACTTATTATGGCACAAAAAACTCTGAAAATAAAATATGATAGCCCTAAAACTCACCAAATTGGCCCTAAAATCAGTCAACAAAGCATGCAAGATAGGGCCTCTTTGGAAGGCCAAAAAGACCATCAAACAAAACAAGGTGAGAGGGGGGGACCCCCCTCTGATTTTGAGGCTCAAAAATGCATCAAAGCCACTGAAAATCCATTGGATTTCAGTGGCTAAGAGGCCAAACCATGGCCAATGCAAATGCTCAGATGTATGGCCCTAATCATGAAGAGATGAAGCATGCATAGGGTGAAGATGACTCCAAAAAGAGAATGGACCTTAATCAAACATGACCTCAGTTTAGGTCGAGATCCAAAAAGGCTCACAAATAGGGCTAATATATCATGCAAAAAAACAGCCCTAAAAGAGAGAATGAATAAACAGGGCATCAAATGACCTCAAACAGAGAAGAGCCCTTCAACAAAGTTTAAGAGGGGCTCAAAAAAAGACACTTTTCAGTTTATGGAAAATCCCAAATATGCTCACAAGTAAGGCTACAATATCATGCAAAAATGGCCCTGAAAGAGAGATAGAGAGTAAGAGGTAGTATCCAGCCTCAAACAGTGAATATCCCTTCAACAAAGTTGAAGAGGGTCTCAAAATAAGGCACTTTAAAGTTTGGCTCGAAGCCCAGAAATGCTTACAAACAGGGCTAATATATCATGCAAGAAATAGGCCTAAATGAGAGATAAAAGGAAAGGGGTAACAAATGGCCTCAAACAAAGAAAGTTCGTTGATCAAACATGAATATGAGCTCAAAATAAGACTATTTAAATTTTGGGTCATAGCCCAAAAATGTAAACAAATATGGCTTATAGATGAAGCAAGAAACGACTAGAAAAGGGGAAGAGAGAACTCACCCTTGAAGAGCAGCAAACCAACAGCTTTTGGACCAAATTTGTGAGCTTCCAACCTCTTCAAATGTCTTCCAAAGGGCTAGAATGGATGATGGTGGTGTGGTGCTATGGGTTGTAACGTAAAAATGGCCAAGAAATTAGGGTTTTGGAGCTTGGATGAGAGAGATATAGAAGTTGTATATATAATGCTCTAACCAAATTTTCTAACCCTTAGCAATGGAGGGGAGAGGCTGGTTATATAGAGGGAGAGGGGCGGAGAAATGGGGGGGAAAACAAATTCAAATTCCCCCAAAGGCGAATCCTGAGTGCAGGTCAAAACAAATTGCATAGTATGAGGAACCAGGAGAGAGAAATTTGGCCGGCCAGGTTCAGGAGGTTCAGGTGGCCGCCCCTGGCCAGCCGACCAGGTGCGAAAGGTTCAACAATGATTAGTGGCCAGCCACCCCAAAAAGGTGGCCTCCCATGTATGTACAACACAGCTGTATGGTCAAAACCCAGAAAATGTAACCCAGGAGAGAGAAAAACCAACTTTTTAGAGGGGTTCAAAAGGGTCAGGAAGACTTGATGGCCGGCCTATCCATATTGGTGGCCTCCCAGGTGTGTACAACACAATGGTGTGGTGGAAAGTCAGAAAAAGTGGTCCGGGAATGGAAAAAGTCAGCTTTCTAGTGAGAAAAACGGGCGATGAAGAGCGATGAAGGAATAAAGCCAGTCTTCAGAACAATTTTTGGCCTCCCACCCTTCTACAACCTTCCTAACAATGAAAATAAGGTCTCCACCAAAAATGATCCCAAACCGATGTAAAACGAAGGTTCAGGGGCCAAAACACGCAGCCCGGGGCCCCGAAAATAAGCTGTTAAGCACCGGAGGTGGCGTTCGACCACGAAGTTGGTCTCTCAGGCCACAGTGTCCCTCAAAAGGGAGTAAATAAGGTGTATGCCAAAAACCGAAGCAAACGGAGGTGGTTAAGCGGTCACGAACTGAGGCACACGGCCGACGGCTCCGAAAACTAGGAACCGGGCTCCAAACGAGAAAAATGGCCTACGACCACGAAATGTAGCCTATGGCCACTGAGAGATGATCTGTGAGACCTCTCCCTCCCTTTGGGAAGAGAAAACCGAGAAAACGGGACCCAGTTCGCAAACCGAGGCAAAGCACAAATGAGTCCGGAAGTCCAGAGGCAAGGCTCACAGCCGAGACTCCATAACCTCAGAACGAGCACAATATGCAACATCACCAAGTGCTCAATCGGTGACGTCTGAGTCTTAAGGTAGGTCAAAAATGGGGTGTCTACAGGGCCACGTGTTGGCTGGATGACGCGTTCACCTCTCTATAAATAAGGAGCGGTGGTATGAGGAAAGAAAAGAAAGAAAGGAGAAGAGAGAAGGAAGGAAAAAAAATAATGGAAGTTGAAAGGGTCTTTGATAGTGGAAAGAAAGAGTGAGGTATTAAAGTTAAGGTGAGTTATATTATACCTTGAGTCACCATAATATATTTTACGTATATTTTGACTTACCATAATTTATTTTATACAAGTTATGTTTTATAAGTTATATTAATATTTTAGTTACGTGGTTTAATTTCTGAACCTTATTTGCTTAAAATGAAACTCATGGATACGTTTGTTTATATTTTAAAGAATATTTGACTATGACCTTATAAACCATTATGTTTTGTAAGTACCACCACGAGAGTCTCATATCTTGGGGGACTTAAATAACCATTGGCCTTTGTTTGGTCACTTTGTGGCCCTCTGTCTGTCATGGATCGATTGACCTTTGTTCTGTGCAGAGGAAAGTGCTGTACGGAGCTAAGTGCTACACTGTTGTGGGAGCCACCTCTTGAATCCGTACCTCTATTTTGACTGTCACTTCTGTGACCTCTGTTATGTTCTATTCTGTACCGTGGTTATGGTTATTTATTTACATAATTTATGTATTTCAGTTTCTGCTACTTAAATGATTTATTTACTAAACTGAGTTATGTAAATGTTTTGGCCTAATTAACTATCCATAGTTATTTCGTGTCCCTTATACTCTTGGTATAATATTTTTTACTCTGTTATGTGCTTAGTTGTTTACAAATTTTTAGGAAACAACGCACTTCAGAAATAGCTTTTAGAAAGTCTTAGATGTAGGGCTGCGGAATAGACACACACAGCACTTTTATGATATTTTTTATATGTAAATATCGGTCTCTTTGGTTAGTAAATTTTGTAATCAAAATAGAAGTTTCGATGATTATTTTGGTATCCTCATTTAAATATTACTTCTGCTCGCATTTTATTGATTTGTTTAAGAATTGGCCGTAGGTAATTTCAGTTACTGGCCATCACGATACTTAACCCTTGGATACGGGGAGCGAGTCGTGACAATTAGCCCTCTTCATCAAAACTAACTTCATATAAAATATTCTTTTATGACAAGCCACATTAGAATTAGAGACCATGGGAAAGGAGATAAGAATTTTTTGGGAGTTTTGAGAGCTTTCAATGGCTCTTCAAATGTAAAGAGTATTAAAGGGACAAACAAAACTAAAAGTCATTGGAACTATAAAAATTGAGGATGGTCGACTATTTTATCTATCGGGACCGCATTTAGAGAGTTGCTGGAGTTGCTCCAATCCTATAAACCCAAAACCGTGGGTTTGGTTTGAATTTTTTGAGTTAAGTTTTTTGAAAATTGAGTTTTTTATTTTATTTTTTGTTTTTAGTAAATATTTTTAAAATTTTAAACAATTTTTTTACTTTTTTAGATGTATCTTACAGAGTTCGGGTGCATGATGTGCACCCAACACAGTAGGCACTATTGTGTGGCCTTATGGGCTTATTAAGTAAACGTATCTGTAAAAAATTAAGTTAATCGGATATCGTTATTCTTTCATTCATTCACATTTGTATCTTCAAAAATAAATGACATTGTGATTTAAAGTATTAAAATGAATACAAATGTGAGTGGATGAAAATGTTAACGATATTTGATTAATTTAATTTTTTACACTCGATGTACTCTAAAATGTGAACGGTTCGAATTAACAAAACAGACCCCGACATAAGCCCATAAGGCCGCACAGTAGTGCCTATTGTGCACCAAACTCGCATCTTACTTAGATGTGTTTAAAAAATAAAATATTTGTGAAAAATATTTTAAAAAATTAATAAATACACAAAAATACGAAATATGTACTAAATTTTCGTATTTTTTTTATATTTTTGGTGTTTAGTAAATTTTTTAAAGATTTTTTTCAAAAAAAATATATTTTTTAAGTGTATTTATGTTAGGTGTATCTAAAAATAAAATAAAAAATTGCTTAAAATATTAAAAAAATTCAGTAAAAACAAAAAAGTACAAAAAATAAGAAAGTAAATTTTCTAAAAAGTGTTTTTAGAAAACTCAAACCAAGCAATTCTTCTATCTTGTTCCACGGCTTCAAAATTAGAGACTTTTAGAATGTATTTGGATCTGGTATTTATGAAAAGATTTGTAAAGAAAAAGAGAAAGCTTAAATCTTTGGGAAAATTAATCTAAGGTCCATCTCCTATTTTTAGTAATGAAAAAGATCCACAATATTATTTTTTGATGTCTAAGGTCCATAAACCCACACCCATATATCATATCAAAGAAATTTGTCTCTCTCTGTTTATGATCTTTATTCTATTAAACCTCATTTTTTTCTCTACCTTCTCTATTTCATCTCTCTCTCTCTCTCTCTCTCTCTCTCTCTCTCTCACTCACATCATTCAACCTGTCTGCTGTCTTCTTCTTCCATTTCTTTGCCCCCAAGCAAACTCTCCAATCCTATACAATCTGATTCTCCTATAACCTTTTCTTCTCTAATTCCTAGGCAATCTCGCCGTCCTAAACCTCTTCTCCAACCTCCTCTTAACCCAAATCCCACCCCATATCGCCTTCTAAGCCTACCTCAACATCATCGATCTCAGCAATAATCTTCTCACGGGTCCGATTTCGCAATAACTGGGGCTTCTGGTGCTGTTATCGATTTTCGATGTGTCGAATAACCGGTTGGTGAATCCGATTCCTGTGGCGCTGGGGAACCGGATTGGGAATTTGGTAAGGTTCAATGCCAACTCGTATGTAGGGAATAAGGATCTCCATGGGTACCCATTGCCGCCATTGAAGAGTAAAGGCTTTCGATTATGGCAATTGTGGGGATCGGAGTGGGAAGTGGGTTGTTGAGCTTGGTGCTCAGTTTTAGTGCTGTGCGTATATAGTTGAGAGTTTCTAAGCAGAATATGACTGTTGAAGAAGGTAAAATTAGTCAGCTTATGCCTGATTATTAAGCTCATCTTGGATGCGTTGTTGACGAATGAAATTGTGGTGATAAGGAAGATCGTAGAAGACGTGTCGCCTCACAAGTACGTGATCTATCTCTACGACATGGAAACAAGTCTCTGTCTCAGATACATAGAATCTTTTTTTGTGATTTGTGAGAAGTTGCAACCTAGGTAGCCATCAAGCTGTAGATCTCAAGGTTGTGTCATTAGAATGCACATTTTAGTCCATGAATTACAGAGTGTAGATTGAAATTAATAGGTATTGATCTCTAGATTGAAATGTTCAATTTTTTCTGGATTGAAATTTTCTCTGGGTGTTCAAATTTCTCTGGATTGAAATTTTCTCTATGTATTCATTCAATTTTCTCTGGATTGAAATTTGGAATCCATGTTTTAGTCCATATTTTAGTCCATGAATTATAGAGTGTAGATTAAATTAATAGGTACTGAATTAATAGGTACTGGATCTCTAGATTATATCACTACCCTCATGAATTACAGAGTGTAGATTAAAATTAATAGGTACTGATCTCTAGATTGAAATGTTCAATTTTCTCTAGATTGAGATTTTCTCTGGGTGTTCAAATTTCTCTGGATTGAAATTTTCTCTGGGTGTTCATTCAATTTTCTCTGGATTGAAATTTGGAATCCATGAAATTCCAAATTCACACAGAAAATTCTAAATTTCTCTGGATACTGCTCTGCTTCTTGATATTAGTCCTCCGAGGGTAGTGATATAATTCAAAGATCCAGTACCTATTAAAATAAGTACCTATTAATTCAATCTACACTCTGTAATTCATTGCCACGACCCAAACCCGGCCTTAAGGATTTAGCATCATAATCGGCCAGTAATCTGTGATTACCAAAGGTCTACTTAACAGTAATAACAATAGTACAAAGTAAGGGGCTGGCGGAAGCCATATAGTAAATAAAAGATGTCCAATGAGCTGTGAGAATCTGGATGGAAAAAGACTTTTATGGACTAATCCACATTCATAACCATAAACATATATACATATCAGATACACATAACATGCACGTTAGGGATCCAATCCCTACACCATAACTGTACAGTCAAGTCTAAAGCATTCATACATAACAGAGACAAAAAGATGAATCTGAGACACCCCAAAAACAGCCTTGACTTGAGAAGACTCAGAGCCTCAAAGTGAGGCACAACGGTTGGCTTGACAAAACATGAGCTTAACTTGACGCTCCTAGCTTTGATCCGGTGCCTGGCCACCTACATACATATATAAACTGTGAGCTAAAGCCCAGTGAATAACGAATGCGTAAAGGGGTTAAGAATGAATGTCCTTTCAGTAATTAAAACAGTCATTTGCATCAGTAGGTCAGTTATTCAATCAGTGGCTTATATTTCATGCCATATCAGTCAATTAAAAATCATAATAATCATATGTGGTACATCCAAAAGCAAAACAGTACAGTAGGTCTTAATAGACCGAGCAGTCAGTTGATGGCCATCAAACAGTGAACAGTAGTTCCAAAAATTGGAACATACAGAGATCTCTGTAACAGTAGCAGTAACAGTAACAGTAGCAGTAGCAGTAACAGTCAATTGCTATGGATGCCACGAGTACAGTTCGTAAAATAGGACAAACATTCATTCAATAAACAATATCATTTCAGAAAGCAGTACAGTTAATCATTCAGAAAATAGTTGTAATTGAACATAGCTTTACAACATTGTTACTCACAGATTACTGGGCTATAGACAGGCTAACCAACGTCCTCGGGTGCCAACCCTACACTGTTGCAAAACGAACACACACTAAGTTACACACTTGGGATTAATAACCTAGCTCCTTAACTTGACTTGGTGTGGTTCTATAACATTATCCTCATTAAGATGCCTTAAACATGGCCTAGAAATGCCTAGGATGTGATGAGGATTATAAAAATGTACTTTAAAACACTTTTCAAAATTTGCTGAAAACAAGGGTCTCGCTCGAGCGTGGCTTTCTCCGCTCGAGCGAGCTTACCAAAACAGAGGGATCGCTCGAGCGTAGACTCCCTCGCTCGAGCGGTCTATAAAAATGCAAAAGTCTTTATCGAGAAATTTCGCTCGATGCTCGCTCGGCGTGAGATCCCTGATTGCCTTGCTCGGCGTAGGTCTGCCTTTCGGCGTCGTCTGCACACACAAAAACCTGAGAGCTTGCAATCTACGCTCAAGCCAGCATTCTGTCGCTCGAGCGAATCTCTGAACACGAAAGTGGTCACTCGTGTCACGACCCAAACTCGCCCCTATGGGTTTAGCACCGTAACCGGCCAGTAATCCATGATTACCGAAGGTCTACTATGATAAAGATAATGTCTGAGTATAAATTTGGCAGAAGCCAAAACAGTAATGAAAGATGTCCAATGAGCTGTGACAGTCTGAATGCAAAAAGACTTTTCTGCACATATTCACATTCAAAACCATAACAGTATATACATACATCATACCGACATTCAAGTTAGGGACCAAATCCCTACCATAACAGTACAGTGCCAGTCTAGACATTTATTACAGAACAGAGGTAAAAATGGGAGATCTAAAACACCCCAAAACAGCCTTGACTTGGCAGCACTTGGAATCTCGAAGTGAGGCGTGATGGTTGGCTTGACAAAAAAAGAGCTAACCCAACGCTCTTAACTCCGATCCGATGCCTGGACACCTACATATAAATATAAACAGTGAGCTAAAGCCCAGTGAATAACAGTTGTGTAAAGAGGTTAAGAATGAATGTTCTTTCAGTCATATCAGTCATTTAGAAACCATAGTAGTTATATGTGGTACATCCAATAGCAAAACAATATGGTAGGTCTTAACAGATCGAACAGTCAGTTGATGACCATCATAACAGTAAACAGTAGTGGTTCCAACATGGGAACCGATAGAGATCTCTGTGACGATGGCGATAAAGATGCGATAACGATGAAATTGCTATGAATACCACGAATACAGTTTACAAATAGGACAGACATTCATTTATTAAACAATAACGTTTTAGTAAACAGAACAATTGATCATTCAGAAAATATTCATAATTGAACATACCTTTACAACATTGTTACTCACAGAGCACTGGGCTATAAGCGGCTAATACGCGTCCTCGAATGCCAACCCTACACAGTTACAGAATAAACACACACTAAGTTACACACTTGGGAATCAATGACTTAGTCCCTATCTTGACTCGGTGTGGTTCTACATCAATAGCCTTATTAAGATGCCTTAAACTAGGCCTAGGAATGCCTAGGATGAAATGAGGATGCAAAGATGTACTTTAAAACACTTTTCAAAATTTTCGGAAAACAGGGGTCTCGCTCGAGCGTGGCTTTCTACGCTCGAGCGGACATGCAGACAAAGGATCTCCACTCGAGCGTGACTTCCGTCGCTCGAGCGGATTGTAAACTCAAGCAAAAGTACTGGATGCATGCGATTCATGCTCGATGGGCGCTTGACCTCCGCTCGAACGTGAGACACAAGTCCTCGCTTGAGCGTGCATTCCCTCGCTCGAACGGACTGTAAACACATAAAAAGTACTAGATACACGCATTTCACGCTCGAGCGTTACTTTCCCCGCTCGAGCGGGATGCATGTACTTAGAGTGTACGCTTGAGCGTAGAGTTCCCCGCTCGAGCGTGGATCCAAAATCTGGAATTTTCATATTTGTCTCCAAGCACAAAACTTTTAAAGCTTCAAATTCGATCATTTTGGGCCAATTTTTTGGAAAATACATTAAAACCCATAATATGACATGTTTCAAAGATCAATTTACAAAACTAAGGCCCAAAGGTAGTTCAAATAAAACACAAGTTCAACAATAACTTCAAGAACATGATGAACAAATGACATGCATGTTTTCATCTAAATTCAAAGCTTCTAATACAAGACCAAATGAGTCTAAACTTCCAAAAACATGATGAATTCATGAGCTACAACTAGAGTATAGACATGCATGTAACAATTTCCATGAAAGCAACCTCAAAACTCACCAATGTGTACATGCATGCATGATTCAAGCTTCAATTCAACAATTTAAAACCAATTCTAGACTTAGATCACTAATGGCTCAAAGACCATGCAAGATACAACTAGAATTAAAGTTCAAGAAGATGATTCTCTTACATTAGGTCTTCACTTCTAGGTATGGAAGCTCAAATATGTAATCTACTCTTCAATTTTTCTAATTCTCAAGCAAATTTTGATGAACTCAAGCTTACTTCCAACTCTCTAGCACTCTCTCACGTTTTTGGTCTCTAGAAGGAAATGAATGGCATATCAAACATGAGGGAAGTAGACAAAGAATGGTCTAGGATTGTCCATTAAGTGGCAATTTGGTAATAAAGCCAAACTAATGTAATTTAACCTTATTTAATTTGATTTAATCGTTCCAAATCAAATTTAAATTAAACCTACCATAAAATCACATAAATTCTAATTAACACAAAATACCAATCAATTTCAGATTTGGCCGCCGATAAGGCTTTCAATTTACAGTTCGAACTTAAAACATGAACAGATCAATCAACTGATAAACAGATAGAAATGCAATCAAACAACATACTCATGCAATCAGTTTAGGATTTCATCCTAATCAGTTACTTATCATGTTTAGTCACAGTTTAGCAGTAATCAGTGGTGAGGGTTGTCACAGCTCGAGCATGGAAGCCAAAATCTGGGTTTTCCAGATTTGTTTCCAAAGCTCAAACCAAGAACCAAACATATCAAAACTCAACCTTTTGGGCCAATTTTTTGGAAAACACTTAGAAACCCATAATACGACATGTTTCAAAGATCATTTTATAAAATCAAGCCCAAATGTGTGACAATTGAACACAATTTGTAATGTAAGCTTGAAGAACAATGCAAGAACATAACATACATGAGTTCCCATGAACTTTAATGCTCCAAAGGATGATCAAATGCAAGCTTGAACTCAAAAACATGGTGAATTTCTAGAGCACAACCACAATATGGACATGCATGTAAAGATTTCATGAAAACAACCTCAAAATTCTATGATATGGACACGCATGCATGAATTCACTCTCAAATCAACACTTTGAGCTAATTCTTGACTCTAATCACCAATTTTTTCATGAACCATGCATGTAACAACTTAAATTCATAATTAAGGGAGTGAACTTCCTACCTTAAGTCTTGAATTCCAAGTGTGGTAGCTCAAATATGCAATTCTCCTTCAATTCCTCTAATTTTCCAAGCCAATCTCTAGATGAATCAATTTTTCTCCTACTCTCTCTCTCTCACGCACAGTTTGGTCTTGAGGAAGGAAAGATAATGCACAAAATGTGAATGAGGTGTGCAACAAGGTATAAGCCCACTCAATGGCAAAACATGTAATTAACCTAGATTCAATTAATTTAGCATTGTTTATTTTAATTTAATCATTCCAAATTGAATTTTAATTAAACCTACTACAAAATCATATAAATCCTAATTAGCATATAACACTAATCAATTTCTGAATCGGTCGCCGATAAGGCTTTCAATTCGCAATTCGAAAATTGAAACACGAACAGATCATTCAGTAACAAATAGATAGAAACGCATTTAAAGCAACATACTCATGCAATCAATTCAGGATTTCGTCTTAATCAATTACTTATCATGCTTAATCACAATTTAACGCTAATCAGAGGTGAGGTTGTCACATTCATGGACTAAAACAGGGATTCTGGATTGATATTGAGGGACCTTAGACATTATGAAAATATTGAGTATCCTTTATGCTATAAAATCTTAATACCAGGGATCTGAAAAAAAAATCCCCGAAATCTTTTTATTTTTATTTTTCCTTTCTCTCTATAAATTCAAACATACTTAAGAAATATAATTTTATTAAATTTATCTTTTAAAAAATAAACCGTCTACTTTAAAATTATACTTGTCGTCTATTATTTTAACTACAAACGTGATGGAATTATGTAAGTCTAATTATTGAATTAAGCTAATTTCTTTTTATGAATAATTTAAACACTACAAAGGTGATGAAATTATGTAAGTCTAATTATTGAATTAAGTTAATTTATTTTTATGAATAATTTAAGAAAAATGATTCAGAGCTCAAATTTCCCACGGCTCGATTGGCCCGAATCCAAAACGACGTCGTTTTGGATTCAATTTTTCCCTCTCTCTTTCAGATTTGGAACAGAGAGAGCGAGGGAGGGATAGAGAGAGGAGAAGAGAGAAAAGGAAGAGAGAAGGAAGGGATAACAAAGAGGAAGAGCACCGCCCATCAATCGTCGCCTCCAATCTCCGATTCCTCTCCACCGTCGGGCTCCGATCTGTGTATGATGATGCTCTATTGAAAAAAAATTTCAGATTTTTACAGAGGAGACGGTGATGGCGGCATTGGTGGGTGGCTCTCTCTCTCTCTCTCTCATATATATATATATATATATATGTTGATACACACATAGATTTGTTGATTATGATGTGTTGTTGTTGTTGATGAAGAAGATGAAGGAAAAAGAAAAGAAAAAAAAAAATATTTGTTGGTGGGTTTGATTTTTGATTTGTGGGTTTGATTTGTAGTTTTGATTTTTGGGTTTGATTGGTGTCTTCGTTTCTTCTTTCTGATAAAATAATGGGTTTGGTTTGGTTTGTGGTTTTGATTTTTGGGTCATGAATATAATAACATTCATGATGGAAATTATACACAGAGTAAAGGAATTTCATATTTTCATATAGATAGAGAAGAAAATGGAGATATATATTGGGTATGCTGAGAAAAATAGATAAGACTCATATGAAAACCTAGAAAGAAATGTAATCAAGTAATATAGCTTTCAAAAAGAACACAAATGTCCACAACTATAAAATTGAAAGAAGACCCAAAGATCACTGGTTTGATAAAATAAACCAAACCCATTATAGAAAATTGATTTATGGGTTTGATTATAATAGTGTAGACACCCCATTTTTGACCGACCTTAAGACTCAGACGTCACCGATTGAGCACTTGGTGATGTTGCATATTGTGCTCGTTCTGAAGTTGCGGAGTCTCGGCTGCGAGCCTTGCCTCCGGACTTTCGAACTCTTTTGTGCCTTGTCTCGGTTTGCGAACCAGGCTCCGTTTTCTCTGTTTTCTCTTCTCGAAGGGAAGGAGAGGTCTCGTGGATCATCTCTCAGTGGCCGTAGGCTACGTTTCATGGTTGTAGGCCATCTTTCCTATTTGGAGCCCGATTCTCGGTTTTCGGAGCCCTCGGCCGTGTGCCTCGGTTCGGGACCGCCTAACCACCTCCGTTTGCTCCGGTTTTTGGCATAAATCTTATTTCCTCCCTTTTTAGGGACACTGTGGCTCGAGAGACCAACTTCGTGGTCGAACGCCACTTCCGGTGCCTAACAGCCTGTTTTCGGGACCCCGAACTGCATGTTTTGGCTCCCGAACCTTCGTTTTGTATCCGTCTTGGTTCATTTTTGGCAGGGACCTTATTTTCATTCTTAGAAAGCTTGTAGAAGGGTGGGAGGCCAGCAATTTTTCTAAAAAACCAGCTTTGTTGGTCAAAAGTGGTTCAGCATGAATTTGGGAAAGAGGAAAACATCTGCGCGGCTTCACCGAGATGGGCATAACTCTTTTCACAAAAGGAATTAAGATATGAGGCCACCACCGTTGGAAAGCTTACTTCCGGGGCTTCATTTTACACTCAAGAATCTCTTAAGGAAAAGTCCGAGCGGGGGAGATATGATTGGTTAAAGTAGGGGATCAATCCGGTTGGACCGAATCTGCGCGGCTTCACCAAAACTGGCATAACTTTTTCCACAGGAGGAATTTTAATGCAAGGTTTGCGACATTGGAAAGCTAACTTCTGGAGCTTCATCTTAGGGAGTGGCCGGCCACTTTTCCCCTTTTGACCTGGTCGGCCGGCCATCTAAACTGGTCGGCCGGCCACCTAGCTGGTTGGCTGACCACTTTGGCCCTTTTGACCTGGCCGACCATTTTTCCCTTTCCAAGTGTATTACAGATGTACCCTCTGTTTTCCCCTAGACCCCTTCCCGGGGGTTTGCCCTTTTGGGGAGAAAATTTGAATTTGATTTTCCCCCCCCCCCTTTTCCTCCACTCCTCCTCTATAAAACCAGCACCCCCACACCCATTTTGAAGGGTTAAAAAAATTGGTTTTGAGCTCTTGCTTACATCTCTCCCCTTTTCTCTACTTCAAACCATCAAAACCCTAAAAGGCCTTGCACCATTTACATTACAACCTATAGCACAACACCTCCACCCTCCATTCCAACCCTTTGAAGCTGATTTACAGAGGTTGAGAGCCCCCCAAACTTAGTCCAAAGGCTGTTGAAGATTGGCTCTACAAGGGTGAGTCCCATTTTCTCTTTTTCTAGTCTTTTTTTGCTCAATATATTAGCTCCTCTTGCTTGCATTTTTGGGCTCCGACCCAAACTGTAAATAGTCATATTTTGAGCTCCTTTTCATGTTTGATCAAGGACCTCTTGCTGTTTGAGGTCTCCTACTATCACTTGCCTCTTTAACTCTCTTTTAGGCCTTTTTTTGCATAGTATTTTAGGCTTATTTTTGGGCTGTTTTGGACTTGGTCATAAACTATAAAATATCTTGTTTTGAGCCCCTCTTCAACATTGTTGAAGGACTCTCCTCTGTTTGAGGCCAGAAGCTACCACTTGTCTCTTTATCCCTCTTTTAGGCCTTTTTCTTGCATGATAGTTTAGCCTCACTTGTGTTTATTTTTGTGGCTTGATGTAAACTGTAAAGTGTCTTTTTTTGAGCCTCTATTCAACTTTGTTTAAGGGCTCTTTGCCATTTGGGGCCAGCTGCTGTCCCTTCTCTCTATTCTCTCTTTTAGGGCCATTTTTGCATGATAGATTAGCCCTATTTATGTTCACTTTTGAGATTTGTCATAAAATGGAAAAAGGTTTTTTTTGACATCATCTTCATGTTTTATTGAGGGTATTTTCTTATTTGAGGTCACATGCTTCCTTATATGCTCGATTCCCTCTTATTTTGAGCCTTACACCCTAGCCTTTGTTGCATGCCTTGTTTGACCTTCTAGCCACTGGAATCTAGTGGATTTCCAGTGGCTTTGATGCTATTTTGAGCCTCTAAATTAGAGGGGGGTGACCCCCTCTCCCCTTGACTTGTTTGGTGGTCATTTTGGCCTTCCAAAGAGGCCCTATCTTGCATACCTTGTGGACTGATTTTGGGGCCAATTTTGGTTAGTTTTGAGACTATCATATTTGATTTTTAAAGTTGATTTGGGGCTGCCACATGTCTATCTTGTATATACTTAATAATCTCTTTGTATGTCCTCTAAAGGAGCCCCTCATTTGTGCATGTGTTGGTTGCATTTCCATGGTTATTTGGGCATATTTTGACATGTTTTATTCACTGATTTTTGCTAGTTTGATGAGTTCTCACTTTCTTCATATACATGCCATGTAAACTATGTTTGCCCGCCAAAATTGCATGCTAATTTAAGCTATCTTGCTAGCACTTTTTGGCCACACTTTAAACTGGAAAAGTTCATGTTTTGGGACTGCCTTGACTCTGTCTTCATGCTTCATGTTCCAATAATGCATGCTTTGTATAGCTATAATTCATTCCATGTGCCTAGTTTTGAGTTTCGGGTCTCATCTCATGCATCGGGTGCCATATTGCCATGTTTCGGGGCTGTTTAGCATCATGTTTTAGTGCTAAAATTTGCTTGTTTGCATATCATATTCCATGCCTTACCATGCTTTGGTAGAGTGGCATTCGTGCCTTAAGTTCGGTCCTCGGTTTGCGTGCATGTGTGCACGCATCTCGAGTGTCTCATTTCCATCTAATGGCCACTGATGTGAGTGTGGCTGAGGTCCACTCATGTTGATGTAAGTCCATCATGCATTGCGTATATCATTTCATTTCATAGCATTGTGTATGCTAGGTTGCATGTTAGAGCATCGTGTATGCCATGTCACATCGTGCATTGTGTATGCCACTCCATAGCATTGTGTATGCTAGGTTGTATATTAGTTGCATTCATGCATGTCATGCATATTGCATTGTGCTTGGGGTAGGAGTTAGCGAAACACGTAAAAGCGAGGGCGTTCGTGCCAGTGATGGAACGTGTCTCAATTCCCTGTCGCCGACACTCCGGATTTTCCATGATGGAGTCTCGGTCTTGTTGTGTTTATGTGTGCATTCATTTCATATTAAGTCGTACAATTCGACTCCTCAGCCATCATGCATCGGGATGCGTGATTGGTGGCACGAGGATCGAAGCATGCATACATATGTGAAAATACATTGCTATGCCCCTTTCCTGCTCTTTGTTACAGCAAATCAGAAATCAGCAGCTTTCAAAAGCCTTGCACAACATTCCGGCATTAATTGTAAACAGAGGCTAATTGGAGCATTGCGATGGATTTCCGCATCAAGCAACCCGAGCATACATCATTCAACATCCGGAGCAGAGTCGAGGCAGTCCCTAGCTTGCATGCTAGTTTACAGCTTTCCTAGGTTAATTTGTTAATTAATTAGGGTTTTGTACTGTATTCGAACTATATTATTTATTCGGGACTGTATTATTCATTCGGACCCTCCGTGTGAGGGCAAAATTGTAATAAGTGTGCGTGTGTGTGATGTATGTCTTCCAATCCCACGTCTTTCTCCTTTTTATTTACTAGCTTATGATGGTTAGAATAGGGCATGTTTCAATTAGCATACAGTATGATAGCATGTTTGCATTCATTTATCTGTTTTGCATGCACCGGGCTCGGCACATCATAATTCACTACATTGTATTTCAATTCCGAGTTGAATATGTGTTGGCTGTAGCATTCCATATGCCATGTTTAGAATAGCCGAGCCTATCTTAGTTGCATTCCTGCATGTGTTGCATTAGGCATTTCTGTATAGTTAGGATCATACATGGATTTCTAATTACCTTCTGTTTTGGCTTGGAGTACTCGGTGAGTTTTTACGCTTTAGCATCCTTGCATGTGTGTAAGTGACTGCCATGATAGCATGCTTACCATGAGGCTATTTGCTTATGTAATATAACTGCCTGAATGCCTGTGGGTGAAGGTTGGGTTATTTGGATTGGAACAAATCATCAACTGCGAGTTTTAAGCCCACTAGATAGTGGCAAAACCATCTTTTCTAAGCCCACCTGAGGGTGGCAAAATCTGCATTTTAAGCCTACTTACGAGCAGCAAACCATCTTTCAAAAAAACAAACATGAAATGTTTTGTTCCAATTCAGGCGATCCAGTCTATATTTGTATGCTGTGCGCATCACATAGTAAATCTAGGCTAATAACCAGAATAAGAACACATAATGTTTTCAAAATTAGATATCATGGTTAGTAGAGGCCGATCTTTGATCGGGCGAGCGGGGATGCTCACGAAGTGACTTTCCCCAATCGTACCCAAGTTCCCGAGTCGAGGCAACTTTAGTAATGACGGACACGTGGCCTTAGGCAACGAGTCAGGGTTTCCTAAATTTTTCAAAAATAAAATATTTAGGTAGCGACTCTGTATCTGGCAAAGCAGTCTATATTTGGCACTTCTTTCAAAAATCTGTTTTCTCAAAACGATTTGCCGGATTTGGACTCTTTGGTTCAGATTACGAACCGTAACATTTGAGTCCTGAACTGTAGTGAGCCCAAGACGAACGGAACAGGGGACTCATTCCCTCTCCGGGGCATTCGGGGACGTCTACAAATAGGTTTGGTTTTCTTTCAATTTTTTGCTATCTCTTCTTTCTTCTCTTATTTCTTCTTCTTCTTTGTCGTTTTGGCCTTTCGGGCTATTCGAGCATTCGAAAATTCAAGCTACAAAACGGAACTGATAATTTAAACATAAGAATATATAAAACAAACAGCTCAAATTATTGAAATCCAACAGCCTAAATGGACCATATACTGCAGTTTCTGAGAAGCCAGGATGACAATTTACGAAACAGTCACCTTTCATCTTCTGTACACCCATTATTTTGCGGGCAAAGATAACAACACTACTAGGCAATATTTATATCCACGATTGCATTCACTGTTTTTATATATAGCTACGTTTTTTTTTTTTAAATTTTTTTTGATATCTAAATATCCAGACCAGTTTTCGCGCACCTTGACTAATCTTGAAATCCTGAAATTAACGATCGGATAAACCTTCAGTCAGTGCCGGCCCTGGGCATGGGCTAACAAGGCCATGGCTTAAGGCCCTCAAAATAAACCCAAAAAAGGGGCCTCCTTCTATTATGGTTTAGTGTAATATATTAGGTACGTTTTAAGTATAAAAAAAAAATTAAAGAAGACCCAAACTAATTTAAAATAAATTGAGCCGTTAAAAAATTGAAAGGCCCATTCAAAAAAATTAACATTGTTATCCATTGAAAATAGACCAAAAAAAAAGGTCCTCCAATTATAGTTTATTATAATATATTAGGTATATTTTAAATCCAAAAAAAAAAATTAAGGAAGACACAAACTAACTTAAAATAAATTGACTCATTAAAAAATTGAAAGGCCCATTTAAAATAATTAGCATTATTATCCATTGAAAATGATTTTGCAAAAAAACTAGATTATGCAAGTATGATTGATTTATATGCTTCTAAAAATGCAAGAAGAGCGAGGATCAAACAATACTTATTAATTGTTGTAATGTAATACTAAGTATTTTTTGTAATTTTGATACAATTTTTTTGTCTTTTATCTTCATGAAAGGCTTCAAAAATTTATTATTTGATTATTGACTTTAGGCTCCGAAAATCTCAGGGACGAGCATGCCTTCAGTGACCCTAAGATGTAATATTATATATGGCTACCTCCACGATCGCACCCATATCCTTTTTATGTCTATGCCAATTTTGGTATAAATCCTAGATACACCCCATATCATATACACCTTTAGTTATGTCATTTTTTTTTTTTTTAATTATGATCAATTTTCTTTAATTATGACAATATTTTGAAATGTTTTGTTACGTCACATGTAGTGATTGGTTAAGATTTAGTTATAAATAAAAAAAATATGAAATTATGTCCTCTTTTTTTTCAGTTATAAAAAACATATATATTACACATTTCTTAAATGGTGTGAACCATAATCTTTCTTGAGAGAATATCAATCCATCATGTCCAAGGGTCAGTATCAGGTCCGAATGGCAAAAATAGCACCCAATCCACTATTGTAAATGATTTTTTTTTTTTTTTTTTTTAGCAATACTATATCTATCGACTTTAGAATCACCCGAATTGTTTGAATTTTTACATGTCAATTGTCTGAACAATCATTCGAGAAGATACTAGTCATCTAGTTGGATGTTAATTGACACACCGATTGACAAGAATTCTAACAAATCGTCGACTAATGTAATTCAGACAATATAGACCAATTAAAATTCAATTGATCAATCATTTTTTTATTCATTAAAATTGAACATAAATTTTAAGAGTTTTAAGGATAATTTTAATATTATTTGGTAGGAAAAAAATAAATTTTAAGAATTTTAAAATTTATAAGCGGGGTCTAAAAATATGATAGGTTCAAAATAATAAATAAGGTGCTAATAGCACCACTCATTATATAAATTAAAATTTTCTACAGTGTAATTATACAAAATTTATGAAACTTGCCTTATTAATATCATATACAACTTTAATAACCGAAGAGGATCATAAAGCAAAAAAGTAACACAACATGCTCAGAATACACACAATTTTACTTAAAAATATTAATATATTATCCAATTTCATTATATATAAACTCTACCATACACCAATTTATCAACCAGACGCATTCTGAACAAAATTCTGAAACAAGTTTCTAAGTAACTAAATTTACTAATAACAAAAACCAGATTCGCTTTTGATGGTCAAAATAAGGGTGGCCCGTGTTACAAGAACTGATGTTCAACTACCAAAGGGCCAAAGGTTTTCATGTCAAAATTCCCACTGTGAACAACACCCAATCAAACAAATCAAAGGGTTTTCTAAAGTGGGAAATTGACAGCAACCATTTCTGTCAAAATCAACCCAATCACTACTAGCATTTACCCCACTCAACATTGGTCATTAACAAGCACACAATTCCATCCACACATTCATAATAAGATTGAAAACATACATACCCATCACACAAACAACAAAGCAACAAAATTAATTATACATATTTTCATTAAAAAAAAAAAAGGAATACAAAGACTGTAACCCCCATTTGATATTTTTCCCACTTGCAGCTATGAAAAAATCAAATCCAACCAGATCAGCAAGAAAAAACTATAGGGTACCAGTCCTTTCAGTTTTCCTCAACAACAAACAAAAACAGACAAATAAACAGGGGATCTAAGGGTGGGCTTAAAAACAACCAATAAAACAAAACTATCACATTGTTTTTTTGCTCTGTACAGCACAAGGATCCATCCTAATCAAACTAATTACTCGGTCTTTTCTCAATTTATAATCTCTCTACTTATGAATCTTTTTATTTTTTATTTATTTATTTATTTTTCATGTGATATGATTCTTATGCAACACTAATAATGTTATCCCCATTGTTAATGCTTGACATCACCTGAAACACGGAACGCGTCGACGACTGATTCTGATCGGACGATAGTGACAGCTTGAGAGACAACGGCAATGGATCTACTGTTGATTTCTGGTTTAAGTTAGAATCCACCATTGTTGATGATGCATTGGAGAATAGAATAACAGGAATTGGATTTGATTGATCGATATGTCCTAGGGTTAGTTTTTCCATTGGATTCTCAATCTGTACTGGTAATAAAACAGAACCCACAGTCACTGGAAAAGGCATCACTTGAGAGCCACCGATATTGGTAGATTCCAATGGTGGATGATGAAGGTTTTCTTCTTCCATTGGAATTGCAGTGACCTAATAATCACCATGTACACTTGTTTTAGAAAATAAACCCTAACAACAAATGAGAACTACTTTCCTTTGTTTTGAAATCTGAGATCGCTGGGTTTTTTTGGGCTCTAAAAAACAATTAATGCTACCAAAACTGAAATCAATTAATACATTTTGGAAGCACTTTTCTTGTTTTTTAGATCTGAAATCAATGAATTTGAAGTACTTTTCCTTCAATGTAATAAGGAAATGTCATTCAATGAAGTCAACGAGATTGATATGGGATAATCCAATTACCGATTCAGTTGTGATGTCGAACAGGCTGGATCGACGGCGACGCCGATTGAGGTTGCTTCGCCGGAGGAAGTATTTCTGAGCGTGACTAGCGACTTGCGTCGGTGTTCGAGTCTTCACGAAATTCCTCGAAATACCTCTCCAGTCTCCTTTCCCTACTCTTTGCAGTCCTAAGAGGAACAACTTGTGCTCGTCCTCGGTCCATGGAACACCTAATCAACATCCAAAATCAACACAGACCAGAAATTTTTTAATAAATACAAGAAAAAGAACGATTTTCACAACAAAATTATGCTCTTATAATCACAAACTCAGCCTCGGGAGGCGATCTAAACAAGGACTCTACTCTTGAGATTAATTAATTTCCGTATAAATAATAAAACATTTCTAGTAGAAATGAACAATGAAAATCTACATACTCATCTGACAGATCAATATGTGCCTTTTTAATTCAGAAAACTTGTATGTGTGTGTATATATATCACATATATGCATCAAACAAATTGAATTTTACCGAACAGATCAATAAATCAGTATAAATTTTGAAAACCGATCATGAATCTTCGCCATAAAAAAAATAAAAAAACGAATTTTTTAAATTTCGCTAGAGAAGATGATCGGAGATCAAACCTCGCTTGCGCTCGCGACTCCCGGAGGACTGGGGGTGAACGGCCTCGTCGGCGGAGGCGTAACCGCCGCCACCGCCGGCAACGTCGGCGACGTTGGAGGAGTCCTGACACTGAGGCTGTTCGTATTGCGACAGATTGTTCATACTGACGCTCTTCCTCATCGGATCAACCTTGACTCGGACGCCGAACAGCATGATCTCTCCGGCGGCGGTGGAGGACATCTCCACGAATCGATAGTGAGGCGGCGGTGGTGATCGGTGTGGGTCTTCTTGGGGAGGGGCGTACGTGTAGGAGGAAGAGAATTTACAGAGTGGGCTGTGTGGATGCGTGCGTTTGTATATATATAGAGAGAGAGATGGACAGGTGTGACTGGGCACTACCACGTGGCAATGGTGTTTATTTTTATACGTGGCAGTTCAACGACGGTTTATTTTAGCAATTGGGATATTTGATTCATATAAGTGCAGTGAGTGGAGTTTAAAACTAATTCGTATAATTCGTAAATCCAACTGGCAGTCTAATTCCATAGGTTTAGTTTAATTTTTTGCATTCCTAATTCGATTTTAGATGAAAAAAAATTTAGATTAAAAAATTAAAGAGTTGTAATTCACGAATTGATTTCGATTTTTAATTCACTGTTTCAGTTTAAAATTAATCTGGGTCATGTCATATATATTATATTTTTATGACTTAAAATAATTATTTTGAGATATAAGTTTCATGATTTTAATATCTCCAGGTTCCGGTTTTTAATTCACAATTTCATATTAAAACTGATTTGAATCATTTGTCATGTATGTTATATTTTTGTGACTTAAAACAATTATTTTGAGATATAAATTTCATGATTTTAATAGACATGTTTGGTACAATTTAAAAGCTGCTTATTTCAGCTTTCAGCTTAATTTAAGTTATTTTGATGTGTTTGGTTTATCTTATAACTTATAGCTTATAGTTTTTTAGAAGTCAGAAATCAGCTTATACTTTGAGTGAAGCAGGAGATACTTAATTTATTCAGAAATCAGCTTATATTTATAGTTATAAGTTATAAGCTGTTTAGACATAAATTATAAGTACTTTCCCACAACTCTACCAAACAGGACCAATATGTCCTGTAAAACCCTATTTCTTTTAAGTCTTTAAGTTTTGATTAGTAAGACCATCTCCAACGGTTAACCAAAACCAACACCAAATTTAAATTTTGATGAAAAAGGCCCATTTTCATGCTCCAACCGTTTCATCAGATTGATATCAAATTCAGAATTCAGCAAATCTTTCACCAAAGCGAAAGTCTGCGAAGTATTTGACAAATTATCATTCTTCGATCGTTGGGATGAGAGAAGCAAGGCGACCATCCGGTGACCAACCGGTTGACCAACCGGTCACCCAGAAAAAATTCGAACGATTCACTAAACGGTTCAAACAGTCCAAAAAAAAAAAAAAAAAAATTTTTTTGCCTAGGTGGTCGACCACCCGGTCGACCGGCCGGTTGACCACCCGGTCGACCACCCAGGAGTCCAAAAAGTTCAGTTCAAAAGGTTCAAACCGGTTAAAAAAAAAAAAAAAAAAAATATTTTGGGCTTCACCGGTTGACCGGCCGGTCACCCAACCGGTTGCCCGGCGCCAATTTGGTGAAACGAATTCGATGAAAACTGTTGGAGCGCGAAGTATCAAATCAAGGAAATCGCACATTTTTTACTCAAATCTGATGAAACTTTTGCTGAACCGTTGGAGATGCTCTAAGGTGAAGTGAAAATATTTACCCATTTTACTGTACTCTGCCAATTTTCTATTCGTTTGCTCCATGCATTACTCTTCGGTTCTAGTCTTTTGGTAGGAAAGTTTTTAATTTAAAAAAGTTTAAAAGTTTAAAAGTTTTTAATTTAAAAAAGTTTTAACAAATTTTTTGTGTACATGTTTTTTTTAAGGTCTTCCCAGAGTATCCCGCTGACCGCGGAGACTAATCTCTTCGCTGATTTGTAGGCACTTCAAAGGGTGGGACAACTAGCCCAGGGATTTAAGGCTGCTCCATGCCCAAGGTGAGAATCGAACCCCCAACACTTGGTTAAGGGAGGAGGAGTCCCTTCCACTCCACCACACCCCTTGGGTTTTTGTGTACATGTTGGGATTATGTGAAAACCCAAATCAATCTAAATCGTGGTTAAATAATTTGGTTCAGATAGGGGTGTACACGGTTCGGATTAGTTCGGTTCTGAGAAAATCCAAGAACCGAACCGATCCTAACGGTTCTATGATTTTGAGAACCAGACCAAACCGTTACATTTGTAAAACCGGACCAGAACTAAACCGAAAAAACGGTTCGGTTTCGGTTTGGTTTACGGTTCCAAAAATTTCTATTTACAAAAATAATTTGTTAATATTAGCAAAATAATTATTCAAACTAATTACATTTAACTCATGATAAAATCTAATAATATTAAGGCATTATTAATATTACATATCTATACCATCCTAATATCATTAAAATTATAAAAAACCAATTAATAAAAATAAAATTTGATATTATTTATATATATATATATATCTTTTAAAATTCTGTTCGGTTCGGTTCGAATCGTGATTTTTTCATAAAATCCACTAACCGAACCGTTTTTACGGTTCTCATATTTTTTAATCCGAAACCGAACCAATTCTTAATAGAACCAAACCAAACCGTACAATTCGGTCTGGTTCGGTCCGGATTACCGGTTTGAACGGATTTTTGAACAGCCCTAGGTTCAGATTGATTCCATAATTTAGATATATTTATTTAATTTCAATTTTTATGAAACTGTAAACAACGAATTGGTCATGATTTTATTCTAAACCGAATCAATTTAGACCATACTTACCTCTATATAAGACTTTATATATATATATAATAAATAAAAATTATGGTCAACAAAAAATAAGTTTATTTGAATAGAAATTTTCTTTCACTAACATATTTTCTGAACTTAAATGTCACCCCGCTACCACCACCACTATCACCTCTACTACCACTGGCTCCACCTCCACTACTAAACATGAAAAATATTTTTCGTGTAAATAAAAAGAGAAAAAATATTTTTAAACTCATTATTAGTTTTTTTTTTTTAAATTGAATTTAAGGTTTGAATGAAAAGTGATATTTTTAGTAATTTTTTTAACTAAAATATGAGTTGGGAAAAAATAATATATTTAAAAATAATTTTTTGACTTTTTACATAGTATGCATGAGAAGAAATCTTTAACTTTGTAAATTGAATGAGAAAGAATTTTTAACTTTTTTATATAAGTTTAACTTTTTAATTAAAATAGCCAATTGTGAAACAAAACATGAATATATTTATACACACTATAAAAAATTAAATTAAATTCAACTAAATTAAAATTCATTTCAAATTCATAATGACTTAAATACCTGCTTTTTGGACTTTTAAATGGTTTTTCCTTAATTGTTTTACAATTTTTTAGAGAACATATTTTTTTTCTTAATTCTTATGTGATTAACAAAATAATTGATTTTATCTAAAACATTATAGAAATAAAAAAAACCTCAAAAAACACTATTGCCATACCACAAGCTTGACTTTAAAGATAAACGAATAAAATTTAAATGATTCATTATTTGGCTCGTTTACAATTAGTTGATTGAAATTTATATATTTGTTAACAATTACATTCCAATAATGAAGGAAATTTTTGTTGTTTTAGCTTAATGCAAGCACTTCTTTTTAGGCCTTTTCCTTGATTATCAAAAGATTTTTAAATAATTTTTTTTTATATAGCTAAATAAAAGATTCAATATGTTGAAAATTCACTCTTGTATGGTAATAAGAACATAATTCTCCTTTCACACCTCCCCCTTTTTTTCAACCTTCTCATAATCTCTATATCTATTGAAGTCGCGTTCATTGGTATAGTCAAGGGAGGTGTTCATTGGTAAAGGTCAAAAAAATTCTCAATCCATCAAAGACGGTTTCATCAGTAATTTTCTTTTTTTTAAAAAATCAATTCAAACTGAACACCGCATGAATAATTAAAAATCTTTTGATTTATAATCAAAATAATAATCACATAAGTCATAATCAAATCATAATTAATACCATAATAGATCATAGTCAAATATCACAAACATCATAATTGGAACATATTATACATACACATCCCAAAAATTAATGTGTATCATAAAATTTCATTAAACTAAAACCTATGATACTACTAATATTTTTTAAATAAAATCTTAGGAAGGTGAACCTAGTATGGGTCGGTTTGGGAAGAAGGTTTGGGTTGGGTTTGGACTGTTTCAGTTACAAAAAAACAAAATAAGCTTTTTAACCTAATAAGATAAAATGTTACATCTAAATCATAATTATTTTTATTTTTTCTCTCACAAAAGTCAAAAAAGCCAAAAAACTTATCTCAAACGATACTTTTTAGCCCCAAGCTAAAATAGTTAAAAAGTCAAAAAACTAACACACATCCCAAACGAAGGATATAGAATTTTAAAATATTCTTAATTAATACTTATATTGTGACTATTTGGTGTTGTTCAATTAAATGAACTGTATGTTTATAGTTTATTTTAATTTGAAAGTCCATATCTGATTATGTGATGCATCTACTGCTTATAGCAAATAAGTAAAGATAACTTCAATAAGCTTTAAAAAGCTAATTATGGGGTTGTTTGAGACAATTTATAGAACTAGTTAAAGCTTTTTATTTTGAAAAACTATGTTAGAGTGTGTGTGATATAACTTCTGCTTACAGTTTATGAGATAAAAATAGCTTCAACAAACTAAAATAAACTGATTATTGAGCAGCAAGCAAAGCGATACCTTTAGCTTTTACTTCTAATTATTAACTTTTAACTTACAAAAAATTAACACCAAACGAGCTCTTTCTAAAAACTGAATAAAATGGGATTTTAATTTTATTTTTTGATTATTAACTTTCACCTTGTAATAAGTTATACCAAATCGTTCTGGAAGTGTTATGTAAGCCATTACGTGGGATTTTTAAAATTTTGGTGGATGGTCCCCGAATAGCATGATCCCAAATGTATTCGCACAAAAAAAAAAAAGACAAAATAATGTTTTAAATAATATTGAAAAAACTCATTATCATTAATGACTTGATTCTCATTTAACTTTGCCAATCATTCTATTTAGACTGCTAAAGTGGATTATTTGTGCAAGGCCTATGATGTTATTGTAAGATAATAGTCAAAGAGACAGATTCAAGTGGATAGCTAAAAGGAAAACAAATAAGATATTGGTTTTGGTGATTAATTATCTGACAATCTTCTTATCTGAATTTTTTTTAAATGTCCAATGGTAATAAGATAATATATTTATCAACTTATCTTCCGGATTTGTTGTACAATTTACACCTGTGGACAGCTCTAATCATTCTCCTTTTCTTATTGAATCAAATCAAATATTGCAAACGAGTTGAATCGAATAATATGTTTTTATTTAGGTTTAATTTAAAATTTTATTTATATCAAATAAACTTTAATTGAATCAAGCTCGAGAAACTTGATTTTTTATAGTATATAAGAATTTATCATGCCAAACTCAAAAATTAACGAGAGTCAAAATGTGTTAAACTCGACTCATTTATGCAATGAGCCAATTTCCACAGTAGAAAAGAAATAACACCTGCTCTATTAAGATTACAGAGAAACTATTTCCAACAAATGAAGAAGGGGTGCTCAAAGCACAGTGGTGACTATGGTATTTTTGTTTGAAGTGTATTATGATCTTATTTTTATGATCCAAACCGTTGATATTGTAGAGTTTGTTGAGTACTTCATGCCTACCAAAAATCATATTAATCGGATATCAATAACTATATGATCGAATTGCATATTGTTTATGCTATTTCTCAAAAGAAAAACTTATTATTTATTTTTTTGGTTATCGATCATATAGTATTTGCTATCTGATTAATATGATTTTTGGTAGGTATGAAGTACTCAACAAACGCTACAAAAAAAACGGTTTGGATTATAAAAATAAGACCATAATACACCTCAAATAGAGACACCACAATTACTGCTGTGCTTTCCCCTTTTCCATTTGGAACTAAGCATAATGAAAGGGCTGCAATATAATAATTTCACTTGTAAAACCAAGAAAGATGCATTTTTTTCCCGAGAGATATCTATATATATAGGGAGATTCTATAGTACATCAAATGTATATTATTGACAAAAAAAACCTCTCTAAAGTTGTTGGACTAATCTCTACATAATAAACCCTAAAACACACATATCAATAAACTCTAAATACATGCATTCACTATAAAACAGGTACATCAATTATAATCAAGTGCAACACGAGAATAAATCAAACTCTTTTGGCGCAATTTATAAGTTGACCCTTTTTTTTTTCTTTTTTTTTTTTTGGCTTTTCTTTTTTATTTTGTCTTTAATGAATTTTTTTAATCTTGAGTCAAAAATATTTACTTTTTAAGTTCATCTGAATTAGACAATCCAAAATTTTGAAAAAACAAATTGAAAAGATTTTGAAAAAGTTAACTAAAAGATGAAATACGTCAAATTTTGTGCAAAAAAACCTCATAAAGTTATTTTTATCTTTAGTAGACTTATTTGAAAAATATCCCATTTTCTAGTTTATAGCATCATCTAGTCTAGACGAACTTAAAAAATAATTTAAAAAATTGTCTCAATTTAAAAATAAAAATAAAAACAAGCAAAACTTATAAACTGCAGTGTACAGTTCATCCCAAAACAAGTCTTTTACCATTGGTCTACCAATACAGATTATAGAGAAGATGGACAGAAAACCGAAGAAAAATGTTGCCCTAATTTTTATTTTATTTTTCCTAAGGTTGAGACAGCAATAATATTTTGATACCTTTTGGATTGAGCACTACACTACTGGTGGAAAAAGTGGACGGCTATAAGAGAATGGACCCCCTCAGCTGGGGCATATTCTCTCTTTGTCCATTGAGAGTTGTGATATCTTTTTCTTTTTGATGTGCATATGAAATAACTTTTCTGTACCGCATTTTACATATACAATCTCCTTTTATTTGGTGGGATGTCAGGATAAGTCCAGATTGATGAGAGAGATAAGGTGTTGTCTGCCTCATCAGGAGAGAGAGAGAGAGGGGGGGCCTGAATTGGACTGCATTTAGGTCAGTTTTTAGGCCATTTTTGGATTATCTTATTGAGGCTGCATTGCATACATGCATACACAACTTTGTTTATAACAGCCAAGCCAAGCTTTCACATTCCACACTTTTTACTGTGTTTGACACTGATAGTTATTCTTTTTTTAATCTTTTAAAGGTCAATATGTAGTGTTGTGCTTTGTATTTTGAGCATGTGATCTTTTGTAAAATTTTACTTTTTTTTATTCTTTTAGAGGTATTGTGTTGCTGTCACCCTTGAGTTGAGTGTATCTTAGGGCGGAAGAAACGGGGATTTTGATTTTTCCCAATTTCTTTATGCACTTATTTATGTAATGTTCGGATCTTAAATTTGTAAAGAAAAATAGAAGGAAAAAGATAAGAAAGTGCATGTAAAGGAAGTCAAATTTGTAGAGAAAAATAAAAGGAAAAAGATAAGAAAGTGCGTGTAAAGGAAGCCAAATTTCGTTCTTTCTATGAGATCGACTAAGGAAAAATAAGAAATAAAAATGAAACAACAATAATATATTAATATGTGTGTGTACGTGTACACAAGGGTTAAGCACATGAAAGTGAATGTGAAGGGCAATCTCAACTTTTATCAAAGTGAATTTAAAGGGCAATCTTTACAAAATGAGAAGAACGACAAACTACATTTATAAATATCATTTGATGTAGAACCAATGCATTAGTTCAATGATCCACATTTCAATCTTTACAAAATCAGGATGAACTAAGCACTCAAATATTGTTAAATAACTTATTACATGGAAATAAAGAGGAAGTATGATTGAGGTACCCATTGCCGAATTCCTAATTAAATTTATTAAGCCAGATTGAATAACCACTAAAATTGAACTCATTTCACTTAATTTGATAGAACAACTAACAAACTAAGGATTCTGATTACAAGTAACATTTACACTGTGTTTGATTGAAAAATTTGAGAGAAATTTGAAAAAAAAGAAAGAGAAAAGGTGTGTAAAATTAGGTGAAATATAAATATATTTTATTTACATTTCACCTCCTTTTTCCTTTTTTCTTTCTAAATTCCTCTCTAAATCTCTCAATCAAACACAAGGTTAATGAAATTAGCATGTTAAACCAATTATTCTATACAAATAACAAAGTAATTTACTTGACACGTTCCAAATTCTAAAGTCTTTAATCATTTTCATGTTGTTGGTGCTGGAAATGGTTATAAAATTCTAGGTAAAACCAGAATTTTTTCTTAAGTTTGGTTTATTTTTTAGGTGGGCCTCGAGCGTCGTTTGTCGCGGGTCAAAGTGGTAACGCGTTCTATGCCGCGTTGTGATTCACGTGGTATATTTGGTTACTCAAAACCATTACCGAGTGAATGGGAAATTGAAGCTAAAGTATGTTCCATGGAAATGGAGTTTTGATGAAAAATCCTTAAAGGTTTAAATAAGGCTTGTCGCACATTGATTTGGTGAAAAGTTTTGAATGAGTTTATAAGGCATGAGATTGAAACTTGGGGTGTACCCCAAGGGGTACCCAAGTGTTTTAGGCACAAAGGGCTAGACCTATTGGACTCAAAAATCACCACACGCGTGCTCACCACCGTCCGTCCAGGCTGGCCTGGGCGCAGGTGCGTGATGTGAGGTTGGGTTGGGCTTTTCCTGTCCAATACCTATCTTTTTGGGTCAAAAATATTTGAATTAATTTTATTTTTTGGTAAAATAAAATCCAGAATTCAAATTAATTTTGGAAATAAACTGGTCCGGTTTTACTGTACATCCAAATAGAACCTTCCCGTTTTTATCTGTTCAAATTTGAATCCAACAGGTTTGTTTCTGTTTATTCAAATTGAACAGGTTTCATACATGTTCAAACAGGTTTTGCACCTGTTTAATTCAAATCCAACAGCCATAATTTCTCCTATAAATAGACAAGTCTCTCATTTGTTTATCATCAACAATTTTCGTCTTTCCTTGCTGCAAATTCGTCTCTGCATTTTGCTGTATTTATTCTATTATTTTTCCTTGTAAGAAAGAGTGTAAACATTTAGTGTGTTCGTAAGGCAAACAATTGGTAGTGCTGCTATTGTTTGTAGTTGATCATTTCATCCTGAGAGATAGACGTCCACATTCTGAAAGCACCGTGGAGAGGACGAATCTGTCTTAAGGACACAGTGTCAAACACTGGACTTGATCAGATTATTATTCAAGAATTAATCAATACACAACATAATTTAAACTATTTAAATACAGTGAAAATTGTCCAACAGTTGGTTACCTAAAAAATTTTCTTGATTACTAGTAGCCTATCGGTTTCACTATCTTGACTCTAAACTCATGAATTTATTAGGCATAACTAGTGTTGACCCGTATAATATATATGTTATTTTTAAAAAAAAAATATTTAACGGTACGATGTGTGTGTTATAAAAGAATAATTTAAGTTTAAATTTAAAATTAAAATATGATATTAATTATTTATTTTGATAATATTGGCACTATCATTCTATAAAAGTGTTACTTAAATATTTCTCTATACCATTATTAAATGAAGGCCTAAATTAATTTAGTGAAATCTTCTTCTCCTCATGCCATATGATAATTTTATATATGCTAAAATAAAAAATTTATTATACACAGAGTAAGCAAACTTTAAACCCAAAACCTTAAATTTCATTAAGAACATACTTATTATTTAAGCAACACACAAATTATAATATTAAATTTTTTATTATTTATTTTTATTATTAGTTTCTGCTAGTATATATTAATTTTTAATTAAATTATTTGTGTCTTTCGATCATTTTAGTTCTATCATATTATAAAAGTGTAATTATCATATAATAATTTTGTATGATATATGTTAAGTTATAAGATAATAAAATAAAAACTCATTTTAATATTAAAAATAATAGTTAAATTAGAAGAAGAATTAGTAACATAAAATTAAAAATAATTCTAACTATTCAATTTTTTTTATATTCATTTGGAAAATAAAAATGTGTAAAAATAGAAATTATATAAAATTTATTTAAAAAATTAAGCATAAATATGTTGTAATTGGATTATCATATAAACATTTTATATGATATATATTAAATTATATAATTATAAAACAAACACTCTTAATTACATTAAAATATCAACTATATAAAATAAATTCAACAACGATTAACCAAGAAATAATCTTATAATAACATTTAAATCTAAAAGGAAAAAATAAATGAAAACATTTAAACGATAGATATATCTCAGTGTGTTAAGTGATTAATCTTCTGTAATATGATATCAAAACATAGAATAACTTACTGTTCAACAATTGTAAAAGTAATTCAAGCAGTAAATCTAAACTTTAGAAGTTGTTCGAAAGTATTATTATTGTGTAAATTTTTCCTCTTGTGAGTTGTGATTATTATATAAAATAATAACATAAAATATTTTGTATAATCAGAGTATAATCCATATAGAATTTATAATTTCATTTAAAACTCAAAGAGAGCTCATATAGGTAAAGTTTGTATAATCTAAACTGAATTTGGGTTTGTGTGAATGAAAATACATACTGATGTAGGCTTTGTTTGGGAAATAGGTTGATTTTTTGACTTTTTGATATTTTGAATTTTTTGACTTTTTTTTGTGAGAAAAGAGTATAATAATTATGGATTGGATGTGATATTTTATTTATTATGGTTAAAATAACTTATTTTGTCTTTTATGACTAAAATAATCCAAAAAAAACCCATAAACTATCTTTCTAAACGGGGCGTAAATTTTTTTTTAAAAAACAAATAAACTCTTGAAATGTGTCATTTAGGAAAGGGAGAAACACACTATTTTTCTAAATCAGCAATGCTAAGTGGCCATAAATTATGCGGCTTGAATGAATCGAAACTGTCAAAACGATATCGTTTTGAATGCAAAACAAGCCAAAACAACGTTATTTTAACAATTTCAGACCATTTATACCACAAAAATTGTGACCCAAACATTTTCCTTTCTAAATATAAATGATGATGTCTGTACTTGGTGGGCTGCAGTGAGACTTTTCTTTCCTATCCTGCTTGGCTGCAAGTGGGTTTTGGATTTTTTTATTTTTTATTTTTTTTTACTAAAATTCATAAAAAGATAAAATAAGTTAAAATAATTAATAAAACAAAATATCACATTAATTTCATAATTATTTTATTTTATTTTTTTATAAATATTACATCTAATTACAAAAAAAAAATAAATCATCTTCCCAAACACATTTATACTAAAATATCATTTGATGTAGAGCCAATGCATTGGTTCAATGATCCACAAGCACTGAAATATTGTTAAATGGGAACTTATCACATGGAAATAAAGAGGAAGTACGATTGAGGTACCCATTGCCGAATTCCTAATTAAATTTATTAAGCCAGATTGGATATCCCACTAAAATTGAACTCAATTCATTTAATTTGAGAGAACTACTAACAAACTAAGGATTCTGATGAGAAGTAACATTTACACTAACAATTACACTGTGTTTGATTAGAAAATTTTAAGAGAGATTTAAAAGAGAAAAGAGAAAATATATGTAAAATTAAATAAAATATAGGTATATTTTATTCATATTTTACCTATCTTTTTCTTTTTCTTTTTCTTTTTCCTTTTTCTTTTCCTTTTCTTTTTCCTTTCCAAATCTCCCAACCAAACATAACGTTTATAAAATTAGCATGTTAAATCAATTATTCTATACAAATAACAAAATAATTTACTTGATATGTTCCAAATTCTAAAACTATCAACCAAATGTTACTCTCAAAATCATCACATAAACTCTTGTTTTTAATCATTTTCATGTTGTTGGTTATCTAAAAAAATTTCTTCATTAATAGTAGCCTACCGGTTTCACTATCTTGGCTCTAAACTAAGGAGATTATTAGGCATACCTAGTAGTTGACCCGTACAACATATGTGTTATTTTTTTTTTAAAAAAAATGTTTGATAGTACGATTTGTGTATTATAAAAAAATTAAAATTAAAGTATGATTTTAATTATTTATTTTAATAATATTGACATTATCATTCTATAAAAGTGTTACTTAAATATTTATCTATACTATTATGAAGTGAATGCCTAAATTGATTTGGTAAAATCTTATTCTCCTCATGTCACGTGACAACTTTATATATGCTAAAATAAAAAAATTATTATATACAGCGTAAGTAAATTTTGAACCCAACACCTTAGATTTTATTAAGAACATACTTATTACTTAAGCAACATACATATTATGATATTAAATTCTTTATTATTTATTTTTATTATTAGTTATCTGAATTGCTGCATGTGCCGCCCGCTAGTATATTTTAATTTTTAGTTAAATTATTTGTATATTTTGATCATTTTAGTTCTATCGTATGATAAAAGTGTAATTATCATATAATAATTTTGTATGATATATATTAAATTATAAGATAGTAAAATAAATACTCATTTTGATATTAAAAATAATAGTTAAATTAGAAGAAGAATTAGTCACATAAAATTAAAAATAATTCTAACTATTTAATTTTTTTATATATATTCATTTGGAATTTTAAAATGTGTAGAAATAGAAACTATATAAAATTTATTGAAAAAATTAAACATAAATATGTTGTAATTAGATTATCTTATAATGATTTTATATGATATATATTAAATTATATGATTGTAGAATAAACACTCTTAATTAAATTAAAATATCAACTATATAAAATAAATTCAACTAAAACTAATCAAGAAAGAATCTCATAATAACATCTAAATCCAAAAAGAAAAAAATAAATGAAAACATCCAAGCAATAGATATATCTCAGTATGTTAAGTGAATAATCATCTGTAATATGATATCAAAACATAAAAGAACTTACTGTTTAGCAATTGCAAAAGTAACTCAAGCAATAAATCAAAACTTTAGAAGTTGTTCGAAAGTATCATTATTGTGTAGTTTTTTTTTTTTTTTTTCCTGTTAGTTGTGATTACTATATAAAATAATGCAGAAAATATTTTATACAATCAAAGTATAATCCATATAGAATTTGTAATTAGATTTCATATAAAACTCAAATAGAACCTATAAAAAAATAGATAAAGTTAGTATAATTTAAATTGAATTTGAATTTTTGTACATGTAAATAAAAATACATGCTGATGTAACTTTTTTAAAAAAAAAAAAAAAAAAAAAAATAGTCCTTAGAAGTGCCATATAAGAAAGGAAAAAAACACTACTTTCCTATATATATATATATGATGATGTCTTTACTTGGTGGGCTGCATTGAGACTTTTCTCTTCTTTCCTACCCTACTTTGTGTGTATGCTATGTAAAGAAAGGAGATTGACAACATGTAAAGTTGGTTAGATTATCCATAACAAAAATTATATATAATAGAATGAGTGCTTTGCAAGTTGTAATATTTGAATAACTTTTGTCCTACATGATTATATATTCTACAAGTGCACATCTACACTTTCGTCCCCTTTGACCAACAATATTCTCCTTTGAAATCCAATTTAGTGTCAGTAGAAGAGGACAATCTCTGTTTAATTTTTCATTACCACCAATGTCCTAGATTTTTAGTGCTAGCTCCACAACTAAGCCACAACAGAATCAGCCCAACCACCGTGGAAGAAGATTTATTCCCTAATATGATTGAAAGAAACCCCCTCCCTGAAATGGAACCTTCAACCTCCACCCTGAAATGTATATATATATAAACAACAATGGAACCGAACCAACAGCTGGAGACCAGCTGAAATTTTGGGTTTCAGTCATTTTTTCACTAAGGTATGATCTATTTTGGTTCTGGAAAGTTTTACAACACTCACCAACCGAAATGACTAAAATATTATATTTAAATACTTTTAATATTCTTTTTCTCTGAACATTAAACGATGAGTGACCAATGCTACAGCTCTTAAATAAAAGTTTGAGAGGAAGGCATTTATAAAGCAGTCCCCACCCTCTCTTTTCATTTATCCTGATACTCTATAAGTTTCTATAAAATCCTTTAAAAACCTCTAGTTAATTTTATACACTAAACGGAAAACCGACAAAAAGTTAACCGTACCAATGTGGGTCAGTTTCGATTCCTCATCTAACAAAACTAAAGAGTTTGGTTCAGTACTAAATTTTACCTCAACACAACCAAACCAAACAGATTATTCTATATCTGAACATTATCTCTATATAATTCCTGACATTTTATTCAGCATCTAGCCATTTAGAAACTCTCTACGTGCCAAAATACTAATGTCAACCACTTCTCAGAGGGAATATTGTATTGGGAGAGACTTTAGAATTCTACATTGCTTTCAGGAACTTGGATTACATAATTACTTCAGATGGCCAAAGCAACCACTTAACAAATGTTTTGCAAGACAAATCACCGTCAGGAATCTTCATATATATATTTTTCTTCAGTTAATTATTTATATCAAAGTACCTGTTACATGATGGCTGACGTCAAGGTGGAGAGATCAACGAGGTAGCACTTGACAGCCTTGACCTATAACACCAGTGGTCACCAAAGCACCTACAAATATGCAGCAAGTAGGTTAACGAAAACTATTATTTGGACATATTTATATTTCATTAAGAGTACAAAAATATGAAGCCGATCGAACATTTAGACTGTGTTTGGATCAATGATTTGAGTAGGGAAAGGAAAAGGATACCGTCCTTTTTCCTTCCTCTTTACAAATCCCTCTCCAAATCCTTAATTCAAACACAACTTGACATTTTTTTTCTAAAAAAATAGTAAAGAAATGTTTAAAACAAGAGAGATTCATGTACATATTAGTTTTGAAAAAATCAACCATTTTCTAACCTCTGCTCAATTCTCTTTAGGTAAAGCCACAGAGAAAAATTGGCTTCAATCAAACCAGTCCACAACTGCTGCGACAGCATGTATCCACTGTTCAGCTATTTTCTAATGGGTACCAAAATAAATTCATTCTTCCCAAGAGGAAACATTATAATATATCTGAATGAAATCCTCAAATCCTCATTTCATTTCGATTAAATTGCTGTGATCTCTTAAGCCAGAACAACCATCCCTGAAAGGTGATCTATACTTTTGTTTCATCTATTATACCGTGCTTGTCAAAAGCTCTGTCGTCATTTTAATGCTTGTTTTGGTATCAGCACTCCCATGTTGGTCTCTCATGACATCAGCTGTGGTTGTTCTCATCCCCAGAAGGGGAAAGGGAGTGTTGCTTAAAGTTATTAACTTGCCCTTTTTGGACCCGTCTGAAGACGGCTCTCTATCAGACAAAAACCTTTTAAGCTGAGACCGCTGACGGATAATTCGCCCCTTGTTCCAACCGGGGAAGCGAAAGGATGACGAAACATTATCTATCAGAAAAGAGTAGGTAGCACTTGCAACAGGGAAATCTCGTGTTATTGAGCTCTTCTCCATTTGCCCCCGTCTAGTTAACAGAGAAATAAACCATTGTCATTCGTAAACCCAAGTATCTTCAAGTTGTTTCGAGAAGGAAAAATGAAGGTGAGTGGTGAAGAGGAAGAAAAAACTTACACTACAACAACAGTTGCCAATTGAGGAAGATTCTCCCCATTTTTGAACATTTCATACATGTTATTGAACCAAACAGATATTGCTGTGCAAGCACCACCTGCCCACATCCTGCAGAATCATCAACATCAATATGACAATAAAACTAAGAGTAATGCTACACATGCCACATTTGGTTTACCATCTCATGTGTCGTTATTGTATTGGCTTAACAGGTCCAGGTCCCACCACTTATGCATTTTACTAATATAGTTATAACACATCACATGCTAAATCAAATTATCAACTGTGGTAGAAAAGTGTGATATGTGTAGCATTGCTTTAAGGTAGCGTTTGGTTCACTGGAATGAAGGTGGATTGGAATGGAATTGTCATTTTTTAGTGTCCTTATGGCAGGCCCAACTTACCCTTTAAGTCATCAAAGCCAATGCTTTAGGCCACAAATGTTACTAAGGCCCCAAATTTTCAAAAATTATAGTTAAGCTCTATATAATTTTATCATTTTTTAATTAGAAAAAGGCTCCACCTATGAAGAAAGAAGGCCTAAAATTGTTATTTAAAATAAGTAATATTATACAAATAAATATTTTTTTTACTAGTTTCTTTTACTAAGCGAAATAATAAATATATAATATGAGCAATGATAAGTAAACTAACAAATTTTACAAAAGTTTCTTATGCTTTGATATGACATCTTTCTTATAAATTGATGAGAAATTTGGTAATGAGATTATGAGACAATACACTTTTTGAAGAATTTTTAAAATTAATTGAAGTATTAAACTATGTAACAAAACTTGAAAGGAAGATTTAATTGGTAATTTCGTATATCAAAATCCTAGAAAAATACTTTTTAAATAATATTTTTATAATAACATTAAAAAATTGTAAAAGGCCTCATTTTAACTTGTTGCTTTAGGCCTCAATTTGTCTTGAGCCGGCCCTGTCTTATGGAATGATCATTCCTTTACAATAATGAATGATGATTCCATTTGCAATACATTTTTCATATGTTTTTAGTAAACTAAAAGTGAGAATCAATATTTTGATGGAATGATCATTCCATTCCAACTCATTCCAATGAACTAAACATAGCATTAAATTAATCTAACAATACTTGGTGATGTAGATTTTTTCTAATTGGGAGAAGAAAGTAGTCAATGAGTGATAAATACCCCATTGTACCTGTGTACATCCACAGACCACACAAGTTTGTTCGTACGAAACAACTCGGGAAAAAGTCCCCGCTTTGTTGCTTCATTGAGAACTCTGGCAGCCCGTTCCTTCTGCCCCAGACACCAGAGTGCTTCTAGAAGTGTGTTGTAGAACCTTATCCCCAAACCACAGCCTTCAGAATTAAGTTTGTCAAACACATACTCCACCATCTGCCAGTTCGACTCATCATCATAATTTCCCTTGATCATCTGCCCAATCACTTGATGAATATTGGATGCCCTGTTTGTGAACATCTCATCCAGCAATTCATAGGCATCATCCCACCTGAAAATACGGATGGCAGGATATGAGATGAATTTACAAACAGGAAAATGATGAAAAGAGAAATCACCTTAACATCCACAAGACTCTAATTCATTCCTCAACTAGAGCAACCAGATTCGACCAAAGTTGAACATTTAGAGCCCACATCTTGGTTCTAAAGAACAAAAAAGTTCAGCTATAATAGTGCCAGAGCTCAAAAAGATGTATGGAATTTCCATGTAACAAAACAATAATAGTCCTCAAACTACCAGTAATATTTCCATCCTACGTTCAAAATCAACTGAATTTACTCCAACATTTGAAATTGTGCAAACCCTATATCCGTGGAACTAATGCATCAAAAAAGTGAAGTCAATTGGGGCTGCCCTATTAAAGTTGTTAAGAAGAAAACCATTGTTTTAATTTAATTCCGTTAAGCGCAGAGGAGGAAATTAACTATGACAAATTTTTCACACTTGACTGATTTTTATATATCTTGAAATCTTACAATTTAAATGGAGAAGTATAGGCTTACTATGTCAAAAAAAAAAAAAATCACTACTTGTAAAAGAAACTACAGTCCAGGAAACTGATTCCATCTCATCATTACAATGAGCATCCAGTTTCTTTAGTGGGGGAAAGCCTCATATTTTAATCATGAAGCTTCTGCCCCTTTTATTTTTGATAAATAAGCAAATATTGTTGAGAAAGCATCAAGGAGATGCAACAAATACAGGAAGGCCACCCCATTGAGGGAAAACCACAAAAATAAAACAAGCACTAACCAATCACCTCATCTAAAAAGTCTAAAAACACAAATAGATCCGGATCTACCCTGCCCTCCAACCAACTATACATAACTACAAGAAGGCAAGTCTGTAACCAAGAGACACCATGAAAAACCACTAAAAAGGTACGTGTATTCCGCTCCAACCAAACTAGCCACATTAAACAGAACGGTGCCAAAACCCAAAGAGAAAAAAGGCTCTAATAAAGCATTTAGTTCCATTTTGCTATAAAACAGATTGTGGATGCTTGGGAATTGGTAGAGGAGGGTTCTAAGAAAAATAAATCAGATTTCAAAGGGCTCTTTTAATAGTTTAACATTTAGTTTAAGTGCAAAAAAGGGAGTTCTTTATATTGCAAGAAACTAAGAACCGAAGATTTATTAGTTTGTATAGGATTTTCCTTCTAAACTAGTATGTAGCTGGACTCTTTTATTTGTGTTTTCTCTATTTTCAAAAGTTTTTATGAGAATTTGAGAATGTGTTTGTGTGAATTTACCCAACTCTTGTGAGAGTAGAGTGATTTCCCTCTTTTTGTGCACATACTCAGGTTACTATTCTTGAGTTACCATTCAGAGTCATAAAATTGTTAGACGGTCTTGGGCAGAACTCACCCCAAAAGCTATATGCTTAATACTACTTTAGTATTCAGGTGGCATGCACGCAAGGGACACATTCTTGAGTACTCAAGCTCTGATAACATGTTAAACGGTCTTGGGTAGAACTCACCCCAAAAGCCAGCTATTAAGGTACGGGTGCCCTCACGCTTATATGTTTAATATTACTTTAGTATTCAGGCACTGTAGGACTTCGCTTCACAAAAACAACCCCCTTTTCAGCCCCTAACCCTAACCAGTCAAGTTCAAATCATCCTCAACCTTTTCTCCTATCCTATGATCACTGAATCCACACTACAGCACCATAAAATTTTCTAGGAATACTAAGGCCTCGTTTGGGAACAGGCTAATTTAGTAACTTTTTGGCTATTTAGCTAAAAAAGTAGGCAAAAAAAACTTGTATGTTTAGGATGACTTTTTGGCTAATTACGAAAAGATGTGCAAAAAGTAGAGAGAAAATAAAATCTTTGACTTTTTGGTATGGGTTGTTGACTTTTTGGCTAATTTAGTAACTTTTTGACTTTTTGGCTAAAAAGGTAAGTTCCCAAACGGGGCCTAAAACGTTAAACTTTTGAAAATCAAACCCAAACTAACCTTTCTCCCAAATAAAAACCTTAGATATTTCTTCTACCTTGTATAAATCTAACCCTAGCAGCTTTCCACACTCAAAATTCACTACAAAATCAACTCATAGGTGGTAGGCTAAATTTTCAAAACTTGTCCTAAATCAGTAGGGGTTTAGGACTGCAATTAACAAGGATAGGATAGGAGCATTTTGGGGGTAATTCTATGAACAATAAACAGTACCCTACCAATGAATGGTAACAAGACTGGTTTTGTGGTTTCATGAGGTTAGGACTATAAATTCTAGGAAGAGAAGGTAAAAGCCTCGGGAACTATGTTAGAGGATTAAAGGGTTTTATATAGATCTGATTATGCAGTTCAAGGCTTACTAGCATAAAAAATAAAGAAAGAACAAGAAAGCCCAAGCATCATGCCCCTCACACCCAGTTTTCCCATAGGCATCACACAAATAATTAAAAATAAATGCATCACACAATCCTAAAAGATCTTCAAATGCATTACAAAATCCTCTAAGAAGACATGTTATCTTTTGAACTATTGAGCTTTACATAGCTCTTTATAGACTTCTAAGAACTCCTAGTTCTTACCAAATTCTTACTTCCTATTTGGGAACTACTCTTAAACTTTTCTTTTAAACAGCAACACCAACAAAAAATTTATTAATAAAAAAGAAAAAAAATTCAATGAGAGTGAACAAGATGTTTGTCAAACAAAAGAAATAAAAAGAAGATACAAGAAATATAGCTAGTTATTGAAATATGGTGAATGAAAAAAAACCAAACCACCAGCATAAAAACAAATCTGCTGATTCGAAATAAATGAACTGTTAAATAACTGAATGAATCCTGACCTTTCACACTTTGCATAAACTGCCAGCATCATACAGTAGCACATGACACTGGGCAATATGCCCAATGCTTTAATTTCACGAAACTGCTCCTCACTCTCATCAACAAGACCTGCAAAACAGTACACACTCAACACTGCCTCAAGGGTTCTCTCACTGGGATCACATCTCCCATTTTCCATCTCAACGTAAGCCTTTATAGCTTCTTCAAATTGCCCCCCCTGTCTACATCCTTCAATGATGCCATTAAATGAATCTATGTTCTGCGCAATACCACAGTCACTCATTCTCCGCAATATTGCTTCAGACTCCTTGTAAAGTCCGCCTCTTGCAAATGTCTGAATCAAAGAGTTGAAAGTTTCTACAGTTGGCTTGCTTCCCACCTCATTCATTGTGTTCAAGGCAACAACAGCATCCTCATACATCGCAGCCTGCCCATACGCTTCAATAACCCCAGTATAAGCCTTTGAACTTGGCACTAACCCCTTCTCATTCATGTGAAGTAAAATTTCCTTTGCATCCTTGTGAAGCCCTCCCTTCCCGCAAGCAAATATCAACCCCTCATAAGTCTCCATATTTGGCTCAATGCTCTCCTCCACCATATCATGGAACAAAGTCACCACCTCCTTAAAATACCCCCCTTCCCCAAAAACCTGTATAAGAATATTGTAAGTAGCGGCATCTGGCTCTGTATTGCTCACTTTCATCTCTAGAAAAAGTTCACGAACTTCATCATACCTCCCATGCTTCCCATACAAATCCAATAAAATACTATAAGTCGCCGCATTTGGCATCGACCCAGCTTCTTGCATTTGTCTAAACACACCCATGGCCTCTTTAATAGAACCCAAATGTGCATAAGCCTCTAATAACACATTATAAGAAGATATCTCCGGCAAATTCCCACCAATCTCCATATCCCTTAGAAGCTCCGAAACCTTCTCTAGCTTACCCAATCTCCCAAATGTCTCAACTAAATAACTATAGGTAGTAATATCAGGCAAAAGACCACCCTCATTCATTGTCCTAAATACTCTCTCTGCTTCATCAGCTAAACCTCTACTAACACATGCACTGAGCAGAGTATTGTAAGTAATCAAGTCAGGTTGTATCGCCTCGTGCCGCATTTCAGCAAACAAACCTAATAAGCCTTCCCAATCATACCCACCTCTTGCGCAAGCATTCATCACTGTATTGTAAGTCAAAATGCTCGGCGAAACTCTCTCCTTTTTCATCTTCTCCAGAAGTTGTAGGGAAGTTTCGTACTGGCCATTCCGTCCGTAAGCATTGATTGTGGCGGTAAATGAGAAGACACTACGGGAAACACCTTGTTGAGGATTTATGCACAAAAGCAATCAAATATAAAATTCACTCTCACAAAATATATCCATATCATATCAACATGAAAAAATATGAAATCAAAAATCAAACAAAAGTGAATAACAATAAATAGTACAGGAAGAGAAAATCCTGTGAGATTTGTGGGTCTAGGCACAACAAATCGTTGTCCTAAAGCTGTGCAAGTTCTAATGGATCAATTACGACTCTAAGATAAAACCAAAAATCTCCAAAAATCTCACTAACATGTGTATCTTTGGCTTGTGTCTGACATGTATTTTGGTTGGTGTCTTTCCACCAAAAACACATGAATTTAGACTGTCTTTGGATCACAAAATTTTCACCCAAAAAAAATCACATTCCTCCCAAGGGTGGGAGGAGGGGGGATCCTGGTCCCTCAAACTCTTTGAAAATCTTCAATTTTATATGTATGCCATTTCCAAAAATAAATTGTATATTACATTATGGCCCCCCCAAAATTCAATCTAACGCCCTCAAAAAAATGTGTAAAGTCCACAATGTAGTAGAGTTGCTTTTCAAATAAACTTTTACAATAATGTTATGGTAATCGTATCTTCTTACTATGTTTTGTTTACTATTTTATGTGTCAACACTATATTGGTATCAAACATTAGTGGTTAAGATAATAAACAAATTATGGTAAAAAGATGATCATTCTAACATTATTGAAAAAAATTATTAGTAATCATATGTTAAAAAATCTTGCAATAAACAAATAGTAATATAGTTTATTTAATTTGTATGAAATCAAATTAAACAAACAAAAAATTACTAACAGCAATTAAATTTTTAGAAAAAGAATATAGTTTACCCGTGAGTTTCCATAATTTATTTAATGGAATCACTTGTGAAACTTTATGGATCTAAAGACATGTTTGATTACAAGGATTATAGTATAAGATTGGGATTGTTAGTACATGGACTCACAATCCCATGTTTGATTGCAAATTTTATTAACCAGATTATGTGTATGGCAGATATTCAATCTAATGAAATTGGCGAAATTTTAATATTGAGAAGGACTAAGGATCATAATTTCAAGTATGAAAAAAAAAAAAAAAAAAAATGAATGCATAATAAATAGTTATCTCACTAATTTAATTTAATTGGATAACTAATTCTACACTAATTAGTGAGATTATTAATCCTTTCACTATTAATCTTGTTAATCAAAAAAGGCCTAAATGGCCTATTTGATTGGTTGGAATAATAGTGACAAGATTAATAATCCATGGATTCACCATTGGATTAACTGTCCAACTTAATTAGTAGGATAAATACTTGTGGGATTATTAATACCTACCTCCATTTGGTATTGAATACCCCATGATTTTGTGGGATTAGAAGTCCTACGTATTACTAAACTGGCTATCATTTATGTCATCCAAACATAGGGAATGTGCACATCACTGGATTAATAATCCAATCCTATGCTCTAGTAATGGAATCAAACAGGCCCAAAGGATATTATGTTATAGATTAATTATATTAATGGTGTGTTTGGTTGGGGGATTTGGGGAGGGATTTGAAAAACGAAAAGAAAAAAGTGTGTGAAACTATGTGAAATATATACATATTTTATTCACATTTCACCTACCTTTTCCATTTCCCTTTCCAAATTCCTCTCCAAATCCCCCAACCAAACACAGCATAAGATACTTCTAACTATTAGCAATTTAACAAATATTACTTTACCGCTTCTCTATAAATTCCTACATTTTGACCACCTTAGCCATAAATTCATACAAAACTCAAGCCAATCCATCGACAGCTCAGAAGATCTATGCCTTTCCATTGAAAATCTGCCCCCAACCGGAGGAATCCTGGCTCCACCCCTGCCTCCCACATTTTCCTTTTAACTTTACAAATCCTTACCCAAATATACAATTCAAACACAACATTAACATAATTTCCAAATCCTTACTTAAATACACGATCCAAACACAACATTAATATAATTTTAAAACTTAAATATTGTTCCAACACACCTTGGCTCGGCATTTCGTCAAACACCTCGGAGCATTTCTCGAGCAAACCCTCTCGACCCAACAATCCGATCATGATGGTGTAGATGTGTTCGTTGGGTTTGCACCAGATTTGACGCTGCATATACTTGAAGAGGCGCAGCGATCGCTGCCAATCGCCGCGAGCCGCGAATTCCTTGAAGACGAAAGCGAAGTCAGTGAGGCTGAGCTTGTTCTTGAAGGCGTCGAGGCACCGCGCAATGCTTCCTCGCGGAGGCAAGCTCGAGAGCTTGTTGATTAGGGTTTCGACATCATAGCTGTACTTGCCCTTCTCCACTGTGACCGATGGGTTGACGAGGATGAGTTCTCTAGGCTTGGCTCTGACTGTGCCGGATTTGAGGAGCCTCCGGTCGCCGGAACATTCGAATTTTTTGGCGGGAAAATTGAAGGGTTTTGGGTTTCTTGTGAAGATTGTTGGAGAGAGAGATGGAGGGTTGGAAATGGAAACGAAGTGTGAGCAGAGAGCCATTAAAGCCGATAGAGAGAGAGAGAGAGAGAGAGAGAGAGAGATGGCGGGAGGTGGGTTGAAGAAGGACACGTGGAGCTTTGGGGAGGGCTGTGGATAACTGAAGGTTGCAGCTCGGATAGATGAAACTACGGGCCGGGTTAACGGCGGGTCCGCCCCACCACTTAGATATTTTTGCTTGTAATTTTGTGTGGGATTTATGCAATTTTTATACCCATTTCTTTTTAGGAAAAATTATCCAAAAGTCCTATGTCAGCATTAGTAACTCCATTTAGTCTTACCAATTAACACATATGTTGATAGATCCCATAGGTGATAACATTATGGGTAAACTACCAATAGGTCCTACTTTTGAGGCTTATTATCCATTAAGTCCTATTGATAAATTTATTAAGTGATAAAGATAAATTTATCAGTCTTTTATTTTTATAAATAAATTTATAGTGATAAATTTATCAGTCTCTTTGTTCTTATGAATAAATTTATAGTGATAAATTTATTAATCTCTTATTTTTATAGTATTAAATTTATTAGTTAGGACCTGTAGGTAAATAAGTCTAGTTAATAGGACTGATTGATAAGTACCCCTAACATTATCACTAATATGTCCTATTTTTATTTATATTTTGATATTATGGTCGCTTTTACCCGTTCATTTACTGCGTCACACCTCACTGTCACACGTCACACTGTCTCACAAATACAACACAACAAAAACTACTATACAGCATTTTCCCAATGTGACACCCAAACACACGTCACACAATTACAACACAACAAAAACTACTATAGAGTATTTTCCCAATGTGACATCCAAACACACCTCACTGTTACATGTCACACTGTCTCATTGTCTCACAAAAATAATACAACAAAAACTACTATAGAGTATTTTTCCAAAGTGACACCCAAACACACACTGTCACACTGTCTCACTGTCACACAAATACAATACAACAAAAACTACTATAGAGCATTTTCCCAATGTGACACCCAAACACACCTCACACTGTCATACGTCACACAAATACAACACAACAAAAACTACTATAAAGCATTTTCCCAATGTGACAACAAAACACACCTCACTGTCACACGTCACACGTCACTGTTGGCTACATATTTTGTAAAAAGCCAATTACAATTCGACACGTGGCAGGATGAGGGTATTATTGGAAGATGATTTTAATCTTAAATCTCAATCGTACACGTGGCAATAAGTATTGGTTCTCAAGTGGTCTGAGTAGCACTAGATCAGGAATGAGATACAAGGTGACGTGGCTTCAACGGTTATCTTTATTCAAATTCAGAAACAGGAGGGAAGTCCAACTGCAAGTGATGGCATAGTGGAACTATTTCTAAGGTAACATGATCAGCGATCATGGAGGAAGCGATTCGACGGTTGAAGTGCGATTGAAGGTCATCCATAACAAGTATAAATAGCGAGGAAGTTCGAGAAAAAGACCCCGGACTCAGATCATATAAACCGGTTTTATCAGATTTTTCCTTTCCGGTTTACCTTTCTGTACTTTAAATACTTGTTCTTTAAATACCTTGCTGTACTTCAATTCATAGGAGTAGTTTTCAAGTAGATTCAAGTAACGTTCTTTGTAAACTTCCTCAAGTTTGAGTTTGGACAATTGTAAGTGTTTATGTTAATGAAATACTTCAATTACTCTTAATATTAATTGTCATTTCTCTTAATTTCTCCTAAAAGTCAAGCCACCAAGAAAAGTCCTCTTCATTGAAATTTGAAAGAAGCTGAAACATAGTCGCCGATAATTGATTGGCAATTATAATTTACGTAAGGCTGATTGATCCTTCTTGGCACGCCAAGATTTACAAATTTACCCTTTGAAAAGCCAAAAAGCCAACATATATTTTTGGCGCCGGTGGGACTAATTAAAATGGCTAGACGAAGGCGACAAGGAGAAAATGAACGCTTAGAAGAAGGCGTAGAAGAGGTAGAAATACCTAATCCAGAGGAGAATGTGGTAACACACTCTGGAAACTCCTATGTCATCGAGAACCTTTGGTCGAATGCAGAAGATTTACAGACAAGAACCAAATGTTCATAATATTGGATGAAACCAAGGAATTGGACCATCCACCATTCCATCTTCTCAGCCAACAAATCCATGGGATGGCTTGGTAGATGCTATGGGACAACGACTAATGAACACAATGGAAAGGTGGGCAACATCCTTTTGGATCGAATGAACAACCACCAACCAACAAATACAAGAGATACAGAGGAAATCTTAACTGTTCATCAACAAAGATTGGCTAGAGAAAAACAGCCTATGCAAGTTAATGGACAGGTTAATGGTCAGACTAGTACTTAAAACTATGAAAGTTCATCACCTCAGTCTTGGTATGAACCCATTTCGAGGCCGTAGTAGGCCAAAATACCACAATATTCAACGGTGAAGCCATACCGGTTGGCGGTCGGCCAAGTACAAGAAATCGGCATAAGAATGGTGGCAAATCCCATGTTCGGTTATACTGCACCCGGGGTTATAATAATCCTTTATTTGAATTTATACCGGGGGTTGGAGGTTTGCCTACAAATGGAAGGACACATACCTATTCCAACACCTTTCACAGTCCTTTAGTAGGACAGCTCAAAGGGTTATCCATTTCCCCAAAGACAACTGCGCACCACAGGGACAACCAGGTCCCAAATATACCATTGTATGGACCAAGAGGACCACAGCACAAGTTCCAATGAACCTGTGTTTGCTCCTCCGAGTGGTTCAAGCCCAAAATATGGTCCCTAGGGACCAAATTGTTGATATTGTTAGGAGCTATGTGGACCAATGGCTCGGGGTCCAGACTCAGATATCTGAAAACCATATCGAGTGGGTTGATAGAGTACATGAATACCCAAGAGGGTTTAGAATACCGATTTCACCCTATTCTATGGGCTGAAATCAATCAATGAGAGCATATTGCTAGATTATTTGCTCGGTGTGGTGAATTTGCTAATCATGACTACATAAAATTAAGATTATTTCCAAACTCTCTAACCGGGGAGCGTTTGTATGGTATATCAACCTTACACTGCTCCATTCAAACTTACTTGAGATGGAAGAGGCATTTCATGCCCAATTTTTCCAATCGAGCGAAGTATCCATGGCGATTTGGCAAGATTGAGTCAAAGGCTGAAGAAAAGGCTACTCAATTCATTGCAAGATTTAAAAGGGCTCGAAATAAATGTAGAGTCATCCTTCGAGCGAAATTTATGCGATTGGCTCAAAGCGGTTTAGAGTTCGAGCTTGAAGAAGTTTGATTCAATGAATTTAGGATTTGGTCGAATTAACTTATAAGGTGTCACGATATGAAGCATTACTAGAGGAAGAACAAGATCGAAACAATGCTTCATATAAGACATACTATAAAGATCCCAATTACGAGATTGATGCAATGAGATTGTGGGCAAAGAACACATGTCTGTGAAGCATTAATTCATAAGGATACGACTATCGACCAACAATTTAAGAAGAAAGACTTTCACAGAAAGTATTCTTCGATTTAACAAAAGCAGATGATATTTTCGATCATTTGCTCATGACTAATTTCCTTAAGTTACCAAAATGAGTAAAAGCGCCTTCTCTTGATGAACTTAAAGGAAAAGTGTCTTGTAAATGGCACAATTCTTGGTCTCACTCAACTAAAAAGCGCATTGTTTTTGAGACAGATCCAAGAGCAAATCCGGAAAGAAGCTGAAGTTCCCAAACAAAAGCGAGAAAGCCATGGGAATTGTGATAACCGTTTCGAAGTTGGAGAGAGCCGCTAATGTGGTTGTTCCAAATTTTGAATCTATCTCTGCGAGGAATTGAAAGAAGTTAATGTGCAAATGCATATTGCCAACGATACTTTGCCAAGAAAGAGACCAGAGTTCACGGTTGTTGGTCGAGTCTCTCACATCGGAAGGAACATTCGATGAGGAAATATTGACGGACGATTCCTTGGAAGCATTTGTAATGCAAAGGATGTGTCCAAGGTGTAGACTAAGCTACAAATGGTTGAAGGGCTTCCAATTGATGGGAAGCAATACTATAAGGATGTTCAGAGACGTCCTAGAACAACCAACGCTACAACAAAAGGCCGTGCGGCTAGTGATAAACAACGACCGGTGGTGGTTGAGCTGCGATTAACAGAATGAATGCTAAAGGCAAAGGGCCCTTGTATGAGTCTAGGCCACTTAACTACTATAAAATGGAGAGTAGACATTACGAAAGAAGATTAGAGAGGAGTTCAGTTATGGGACTAAAGCGAGATTGGCCCCGGATCAACTTCACACAGAATAGAAAATGGCCATCTCAAACAAAGGCGAATCGAGCTCGAAACATGAGACGAGAACCAAGCACTTACCTCCACGGCGGGCCAAGACGGCGGCCGAAGGTGGAAAAAGGGTGATTCAACGTCTGAATCAAGAAGCTCTTGGGTGCACGAGTCCCATTGGTTTGTAATGCAAAACAAACCTAGGGAATTACTGACAGAGAGATGTTGGAATCACAGCGAATGGTCAAACCTCCTTTGGTGGCCCCAAACAATGGGTATTCTTTGAAGCACCCAAAGACAAAGGAGCCAAGTATGGTTCGGTTATTTCGAGATCACAAATGAGGAAAATTCAGCAGTACACCAGACCAGCAAAATCTGAAAGAGAGTGAAGAGTTCTTCACATGTCAAGACAGAAGAAGAAAGCGAAGTCGGACCGTGTTCCAAAACCGACGCGTTGCAAAGTAAAGTGGTTTGTAGCAAGGAACAATTGGCTCAAGTTCATTCTGAACTAAAGGCCAGGGAAAAGTCCAGTTTGGCAGGATTGGAGAAGGCTCTGATGGAAAGTGATAGTGAAATAGAAGAAGAGATTGGCATGAGCCAAAAGAAGGAAATGGCAGAAGAAGAAATGTTCGAAGCCTTCATGGCTGAACAAACGTTTCTGACTGAAAACTTAGTTGAGAAGGACCCTTCGAAGGGATCAGTCATCAATGAAATACCAGAATGCAGCATGGAGGACGCTGCTGAAGATACTGAACAAGGTAGTCAAGAAGGGAAGAAGGTACAACCAGCCATCCAGTTTGGCTCATTCCCACCTGTATCAGTTAACATGGTACATATACTACCTCATGAATTTCAGGCTGAGGATCAGGAGGACCAAGACATGGATCCAATTCCTGTTTCTAGTGAGGAATCACAAGTGAGCATGGTTCAGATGCTTGAAATGGCTAGTCCTATGGAAGTTGAGTGCGAAAGTGAGGAGGAGGTGAGCATCAACCTCTCATATCCTTTTGAATACCCTCGAATTCCATGACCCAACATGTCAAGCCTTTGTACATTAAGGCTTTCTTTGATGGTATCTGATTAAACCGAGTCCTAGTAGACAATGGGGGCGGTTAATTTATTCGAAATCTTCTTTGAAGAAATTAGGAAAGAAGAATCCAAGGTTGATCCCAACCAAGACAACCATTCTTTGGCTTTCTTGGAGATAAGCAGATGGCTCAAGGTATTCGCCTATCAATTTGAGTGTGGGAACCAGGATTGTATGACATTCTTCGTGATCGATAGCAATGCTAAGTATAATGCCTTACTTGGAAGGGCTGGATTCACACCAACAAGTGTGTACCTTCCTCTTTGCATCGAAGATCATGATGGCTCTGGGTAATGGAGAGCAGAGGAGATTGATCAGATCCTCAACCTTTCATAGCTTTGCGGATTTTGCAGAGGCCAAACTATATATTGAAGGGTAACTCCACTCAATTATATTGAGAAAGTGATGGCTCGGTAAGTGACGGTGATGAGGAAGTTACATCTGAAGCACTTAGTTCAGGAAAGTCTTGATGAAGAAGTTCTTAGTGAAAGATGACAACGATGCACGGTTATAGGCAAAGAAGTGAAGAACGAGAAGCCAATTCATTGGCTTTGATTAAATTCTCATCATTGGATGTAAAAGCAATAGTCCGGAAGATGCGAAACAAGAGAGAGAAGCCATGACAATTGGTCGTGAACAAAACAACAACAGTCGAGATTGACCTTTGGGAAATATTGTGCATTGGACATTGAAACAAGAGTCCAGAAATACAAGAAGAAGACGCCTTATGGATGATTTTGTCTATGAGGAAGAAGGTAAAGATGTCGAAATAGAGAGTCTAGAGGCGGAACAAGGTGAAAAGATTGTTTGAAGGTTGAAGAAACCAAAGAGAAAGCTCCAATGAATTCTCGACGCAGACCCCTTAGAAGAAGTGAATTTAGGGAAGGTTACGTGCGTGACCACTTACATAAGTACTGTTTGAATGCTCGGGCGAGACCGGTTGTTGGTTGTTTTAAAGAAGTACAAGGATTGTTTTGCGTGGTCTTACGAACTACGAGGATTGGATAGATCATTGGTGGAACATAGGCTCCTTTGAAGCCTAATTTCAAGCCATACAAGCGAAACCTAGGAGGATGAGTCGGATGTAATTGAAGGTCAAGGAAGAAATTCTTAGACTACTCAAGGCGAGACTTTATTAGGGCGGCGGATATGTTGAATGGCTATCTAATATTGTGCGTAGTTAAGAAAAATGGCAAAATGAGGGTATGCATCGATTTGGGAACTTAAATCTAGCAACTCCTAAAGATGAATACCCTATGCCTATAGTGGATCTATTGGTGGGCCGATTCGAGGCACCAAGTTTTGTCAATGATGGATGGCCACTCTGGTTATAATCAAATATGCATTGCGAGAGGAAGACATCCACAAGACTGAGATTCAGATGCCACAGGAATATTGGCACCTTCGAATGGGTTAAGATGCCATTTGGTCTGAAGAATGCTGGAGCTACCTATCAGAGGGCTATGAACACCATCTTTCATGACCTTATTGGAGGATATCTAGAATGTTATATTGATGACATCGTGGTAAAATCCCAGTCCATGGAGAAACACTTGCTTCATTTGGAAGCAGCTTTTGAAAGAATGAGGAAGTTCAAGTTGAAACTCAACCCTCTTAAATGTGCTTTTGGTGTGTCATCTGGAAATTTCTTGGGTTATGTGGTGCATAAGAAAGGAATACAGATTGATCAGAATAAAGCCAAAGCCATCATTGAAGCCAGGCCTCCATCAAGTAAGAAAGAATTACAAAGGTTCCTTGGGCAGGTTAACTTTCTTCGAAGGTTTATTTCTAACACTGCAGGGAAAACTAAAGTATTCTCTTCCTTGTTAAAATGAAAGATGAAGAAGAATTTGTGTGACAGACGGAGCATCAAACTGCTTCGAAGGTATTAAAGCCTACTTGGCCAATCCTCGATCTTGATGCCACCAAAACGAAATAAGCCCTTGAAGTTATACATAGCAGCAGCAGAAGATTCATTGGGAGCTTTCTTGGCCCAAGACAATGAAGAAGGCAAGGAACAAGCTGTTTATTACCTTAGTAGGTTTTTAAATTCCTGTGAATGTAAATATTCAGCTGTTGAAAAGCTGTGTCTTGCTTTGTATTTTGCTGCAATGAAATTAAGATATTATCTTTTACCTACAACTGTCTTGGTAATTGCAACCACAGATTTGGTTAAGTACATGTTATCGAGACCTATATTGAGGGGAAGAATTGGCAAATGGATATTAGCCTTATCAGAATTTCATTTAGAATATGTCCCTCAAAGGGCAGTAAAAGGGCAAGTATTAGCCAATTTTCTAGCAGATCATCCATCTCAAACAGAGAACCAAGAGGTAATGGAGCTTGGTATGGCTAGTGTTGAACCATGGCAAATGTGGTTCGATGGATCGAAAGCCAATGGATTAATTGGAATTGGTATTGTGATTAAGTCTCCACAAGGGGTAGAAACCACACATGGTTTTAGAGTGGATGAAGCTAGCTGTTCCAATAATCAGGCTGAATATGAAGCCTTAATAGTAGGACTAGAAATCCTTATTGGGTTACAAGTACATGCAGTTGACATATTTGGAGATTCTCAATTGGTTGTTAACCAAGTAAAAGGGATTTTCAAGTGTCAAAGCATAAGCATCCTACCATATTATGTTGTTGCATTACATCTGCTTTCTCAGTTTCAAATAGCAAATGTAACCTATGTTCCAAGATTCTTGAACAGTAGAGCTAATGATGTGGCTCAAAAAGCTTCGAACTTCAAGAGAAGGGATAGTACCCAAAGGGATATAAGCCAAGCAACATATCAGAGACTAATTCAACCTTTGAATAAAAGGAATGTGATTTTGGAAGTCAATCATAATGACTCACAAGAACAGGATTGGAGGCATCCAATTATGCAGTATTTGGCTGGTCCATCTTCAAAAGCCGCCAGAAAATCAAATTGATCTATGCAATACATAGTATATGATAATGCTTTATACAAAATGGGAGGAGATGGCTTATTATTGGAGTGTTTAGGTCCAAAAGAAGCATTAACAGCTATGGCTGAGGTTCACGAAGGCATTTGTGGTGCTCATCAGCCTGGTGTAAAGATGAGATGGTTGCTTCGAAGGCATTCCTATTATTGGCCAACTATTCTAAAAGATTGCATAGAATATGCAAAAGGGTGCCAGGCATGCCAAAAACATGGCACAATAAGACATGTGCCCATAAGCGACCTACATGCGATGAGTGAAGCCTTGGCCATTCGGAGGATGGGCCATGGACATGATAGGTAAAATTCATCCACCTTCTTGAAACATCATTGTTTCATTCTAGTGGCTCTTGATTACTTCACTAAATGGGTTGAAGCCAAGCCATATAAGGTCAGAGACACAGAGGTCATTGGGTTTATTAAAGACTTGATCCATAGGTTTGGCATTCCACAAACCATAACAGTTGATAATGGAACTGTGTTTGATGGGAAAATGGTGAAATCCTTTGTGGCAGAGTTTGGGATTAGTCTTATTAATTCCACTCCCTATTATGCATGTGCCAATGGTCAAGTGAATCATCTAATAAATCCTTGAAAAAGGAATACAAAAGATGGTGGAAGATAATCCTAGGATTGGCATAACCTATTGTTGGATGTTTTATGGGCTTCTGAACTTCCCAGATCGAGCACAGAGTCACTCCTTATGCCTTAGTATCACAGCACGATGCGGTGTTACTGTGGAAATTAATGTTAAATCTTTGAGGGTAAGATGTCAAGATCAATTAGAATCGAGCAATATCATCAAAGCATGTGCTTGGAATTGGAAGACATAGATGAAGCGAGGATTTTGGCGTTAAATAGCATTCTTTTCCAAAAGAAGAAAGCAGCCAAGAATTATAACAAGAAAGTCAAGCATATTGGCTTTGATGAAGGTGATTTGGTATGGAAAACAATACTCCCTATAGGGATTAAAAGCCATAAGTTTGGCAAATGGTCACCTAATTGGGAAGGACCATATCAAGTTCATAGAGTTTTGCCCTTTGGGGCATACCATTTAAGAAATTTGAATGGTTATGTACATCCCAAAAAGATTAATGGCAGATATTTGAAGCCTTATTTTCCAACCATTTGGGAAACACAAGGAATGGAATAAACATTGAATACAAAAATGAGATTATTCAAAAGATGGACAAAATTTGCTCTTTCATAAAGAATTAAGTACATTATGCCACAAATTGGCCCAAAAATCATTACAATGTTTCAATTGTTTTTGCACAATTGACTTCCTACTGCTAAGTGTTGGAAAGAGGTGAATAGCTGCTGACCATGTCTTCTTTCCGTCGACACTCTTGGTTGGTGATTTGCAATTTGGTGTCGATTCGAACCAAGGCACAGCTTTATCGACTAAATCCTCCTCAAGTTGAGCTTTCTTCTCCAGCAGCTGAATTCGAAATTGGGAGGCAGAAGAGTGTTGTTCTTTGAGATCTGATATCTCGGTATGCACTTGAGAAATAAAACACTGATCCCTAGCCAATTTCTCATTAGCAGTATTGGCAGCATGACAAATGTTGATATAGAAATCAATAGTAGCTGCAGCCTGGGATAGGTGGTTTGAGACGTTCATACTCGATTGCTCAACAATATTACAGCACTGAAGAAACCCATTCCTGATAATAGGCCTTTGTAGAGCCTCGAAGGGGATCCTTGAAAAGGAAGTCAACAGTTCCAGACATGTGTCCAAATCCACTGAAGGTGCTGGAGATTTGTTGCTAGAAGAAGAAGGACTCTCAAAAATCTCTAGCAAAGAGTCAGCTAAGACTAATGGCTCAGTTTCAGCACTAAAGGTTGGAGAAGTAGAATATATGTCGAAAAGACTGGCCAGTCTTCCTTCGAAGATATCTACCTCATCCCTAGACATGAAGGGCATAGAGAGTATGGTAGTGGAAGACATAGAGGGCTGCATGGGGATGGGAGAAATGAATGGAGCGTCTTTGGCAGCTTCTATAGTCTTAGCCACCAATGAATCAAGCGAAGAGGGGCTGGAGATGGGCATAGGTGGTGAACCATGAATTGGGGAACTACCAGCACTCTCTGTAGAAGAATTAATTGCCATCAGAGATGGAGGGGCAACTGAAATCTCCGTGAAGGAAGGAAGAAGGGCAAGGTTCGAAGAAGAAGTGGACTGAGGAAAATCAAAAGTTAAAAAAGGAATATATGGTTCTAAGCCAAGGAAAAGAGAAGCAGGGATGCTTAGATTCAAAGAAGGCATATCAAATAGAGGAAGCGTGAGTTGGATGGTTTTCACACGTTGCATTTGGTCAGTTTCAACTGAAAACAAAGGAGGCCTCGCCGGAAAAATGAAAGCAGTAGCTGTTGCTGCAAGAGGAAGAAGTACAAAAGATTGTTAGAATTCAGTATGTAAAAGATGGCTAAAGGAAAAACAGTGGAAGTGTGAAAGAAATTACTTGTTTCAGAAGCACTGACACTAATGAGAGAGTCGCGGAGGGAATGATGTATGACACTTTGATGCTTTCTCATTATTTCCCTTTGTAATGCATCAACAGCAGCAGTTTCTTCCCTTAAACTTTGTTGTTGCCGTCTCTTCTCGGCTCTCTCGAAGACAATTAGTGTTTTAGAATGTTCTGCTTCTACTACCTTGACAAATGTCTCATGAATGGGATTTTCCATCAAGTCAGTAGTTGAAGCAGTCATCTTTCTTTTCTTTCCTATTATTTGAGCAAGTGTCTCAGAATCAGAATCCTCGTCAGAATCGGAAAGAGAGGCATCAAAATCAGAAGAAGGAACAGTAATCTTTCTTCTTCTTTTTCTTTGAGTCAGCAATGTCTGCTCATCAATTGTCTTTTCAGTTCTTTCAATCTGAGATTCAGGTTTCCCAGAAGGAAACTCTTCTTCTGATTCTTTAACAGCCGTCTCCTCATGAACCACATCAGCCACTTTTTTCCTTTTTATCAAGGCTCGAGTGACTCTGAGAGGAGTTGAAGAAATAGGAACAGATTGAGTTGTAGGAGGAACAGTGGAAGAAGTGACAATTTCAGTGCCTTTGGATCGGGACACATCTAACATTTTCAGTCGATCCTGAGGAGAAATGGCTAAGTACACTTCCATATTGCTCACCCACCAGTTTTGGTATCTCTTCAAAAAAGTGCCTTGAGGGATGAAAGGGATGTATTCAAAATTGGCTAAGTCATCTATAAATTTGAAAGTTGCCTCTTCTAGCCTTGATTTTCGAACCTTCAAATCTCTCTTGGCAAGGGATAAGTTGGTGTTACTACAAAGGGGTATTGGAACTCCTTGTGTAAGACCAAACGTCTAACAAATTGAAAGCAGACAATAAGGCTCATTTATGCATTTATAAGCCCTGGGGTTCAAGGTTCCAATAAACAGTTCTCTAGGAATCAGAATGGAAGCCCACATGCTTTTATGAATGGGTAGAGTACAGAGTCTGTCACTCAGAAAGTGACTCAACCAAGTTGGGCCTACACTGGCTTCGAAAGGACGGAAACGATGACTAGGAAGCGGGTTGGCAGTTGATAGAAGAAGGAGAAATAAAAGGCAAAAGTAGAGGGATAAAGTGAAGTATTGGCCAGTCTTATGCCATGAGAAAGAGAGTGTAACTCATGAAATTTGAGACATTTGGATTGTAATTCAGTGAAATAGGCAAAAAGCCAAAGCTGAAGGATCCAGAATGGCCCTCCTTGATTAGCATCTAAAGGTTTCTCACAAAAGAGGGAGCAAACTCTATAAACGTGGCCTAGGACATATGGAGCTAAGGCTACTCTTTTCTGTAAGACAAAGGCTTTGGCAAGAGGAGCAAATTCGGGCATGATTCTTTGAGAGGGAGTACAGAATAGGAATTTGCAAAGCCAATATAATAAGAAGGAGAAGAGTTCCTATCGATTCTTTGGACCTTCCCTTTTATTTTCATCTTAACAAAATCCGTAAGATGAAGTAAGAGAGGGAAGGAGAAAGGAACTATTAAATCGGGAAATCTGGGGTAATGGGAGTGCCAATAGGGATATCCCTAGAAGGTGACAAATGTCAAGAACGGTAGGAGCCATCATCCCACACTTAAATTGAAAGAAATTAAAGATGGGGTTCCAAAAGCATAAGGCGCGAGGAACTAAGAAAGGGTCTTCAGGATAGTTACCTGGATAATCGAAGAGCATCAAGAAGACAAAGCTCTTGAAGGTCTAGCGTCTGGCGGGGACAACTCGATCGTACCATTCCCGCCATTCTCGTCTCATCGTGGGCCAACATCGGTGGGGGACGATTGATTCTCCTTTTTCCAAATAAGATTACTTTCAGAAGAAGACGTTGATCCTCCAAAGGGATATAGGCGGGGAGTTCAAGAAGAGTCTCTTTGAATATTGGCCCAAGCACGTAATCTTCTTTGCTCATGACGAGGATAAAGATCGCCCATCGATAGCACTTTTACGCTTGACCTTGTATTTCTCACATTCTGTCGATAAGCCTTTTCAAGACCACAGATGGGCTTAGACGCTCTACGGTTGGGATTTTTGAGGAAGAAGCCATTGAAGATTGATAAGGGTTTGTATGATAAGAGCAAGTGATTTCAGAACATAAAACAAAGGGGGTTTTTTAAAGGTTTCGTGTCTGAACATATAGGGCATAAATCGTTAAGTACTAAAAGTACGAATACGAGGAGCCTTTGCCGATATTAATGATTTTGGAGGGAAAAGTATATTTCGGATGTCGACAACAGCTTCGAAGTGGGGTATATGGCTTCGAAGCCAGTTTTGGCTCCAAGAAATCAAGTAAGATGGCTTCGAAATATAGAATCTGGCTTCGAAGTATATTATATGTTTGGAGACGTTCAGATGCTTGAGTATTGGTCTACTTCAAAAGGTTTAAAGACCTATTTGATGAACATTATTGAAAGTAATGACCTTTAAAGCAGAATTTAGAATTTTTAAAGAACATCAAAGCCAATCATTGGTTTTTCGTAAGAGAAGACTGTCCATTGAAATTAGGACAGCATAAACTTCTTTTCAAAGCAAGAAGTGGTCAACTTAAAATTGATTGACTATAGTAGCCATGACCATGCATTGGTTATAATTAGCTTTGAAAAGGAAAGTTGTTAATTTCGAAGCACTAATTTTAGAAAATATTGGCCAAAATTGTCAATTTTTACTCCATAAGTTGGAAAAGGACATATTGGTTTCTTTTAGTGTTACATTAAAGACAAGTGAGTCCAAATTCGAAGGATGAGATTATTTAATTTAAGGTTATAAGTTGGCTTTTTAAAGTAAGAGGAAACAGAGTTAAACAATGTCGAAGTACAGAAGGCTTTGCTTTTCATTAGAGCCAAAACAATTACATTAAATAATCTTATTTTGGTACAAATTCAAGTTCGTAAAAATAAGGAATAGAATAAATTACAAGATCATGAAATTTCGTCCAACAATGATCAATGAATATTTGTTCTTTCTTTATTATGTCTTCCATCTCTTCCAAAGTTGGCTGCATGAGTTGATGTGCTCTCACTTCATATCTGACTCTTGACCTTTGCTTGAAAGCCTCCTCCTCGATTTTTGTTCCAACTCATCTATAACTAAATCATCCCAATATGCGAATCCTTATTTTGAAGTCTTCAAAGTCTTCAATGAAGTTTTCGCCGTATTGAGCATGAATTGAAGAGATGAAAGTTGATCCAAAGATTGAGTGGTGACTTTGGAATTTCGATGCCAATGGAGAATCTTGGAAGTTGATCGAGAACAGTGAAGTTCGCTGGGCGATAGGATTAAGGATATGGCCCTCGAGAATATCACCCCATTGGAAGTTCTTAAGAGGAATGTCGCCCTCAAGAACATTAAAGGGTAGGTGAGAAAAGTCGCAAGAAGTTGGGCTTCTTTCCGATTCGGATGGAGTTGGAGATGATGGATGTTTGTAAGGGGAAGGTTTTGTCCATTGGAAGAGCAAGCTTTAACTTCTCTATCCAAGAAAGAGTGGGAGGAGGAGAAGGAGTAGATGATTCGCTTAAAAGGAAAGGAAGATGTGGATGCCTCTATCTAGGGAATGGAGAAGGTGTGGATGCTTCTATTTGAAGGGTGAAGAAGGTGTGGATGCTTCCATTGAGACGGAGAAGAAAAAAGTGGTAAACCGATTGAGGGAGATGAGATGACAGAATGGGAGGAACAAAGGCATTAATATAGTTAAGCCAGGAAGAACAAATCTGTGCTTTTTGGCTAAGAATGAAGGGGTATATCCTTGTGTTTCTTCCAAACACCGGCAGTGCATTGCTCTGTGGGCATGGAGGATGTATACCAAGCTACAAGCAAATTCTCTTCTAAAGCTGCGTCGAAAAGTCGATGGGCACGTAAGGATAAACCACCGAGCCAGGCGTCGGAAGGAAAATCCAAGGGTCGATAAACTCAATAAAATGATGATTGATCCGTTCCTCAAGTCCTGTGACTCGAGGAGCACGATTCGTCACCCCAGAAGATGAAGCTTCATCCCAAGCAGAAGGTTGTGAAGAAGAATTTCCTAATTCCATGTTTGCAATTTGTTGAAGCAAAGGCTTGAAAGTTGTTTGTTCAAAGTGTGAGGAGAATTTAGAGGAAGAACTTCTTGTATCGACAAGTTCGTAGACCGAAGGATTGAGGGCAATGTGTTCGTAGTCCAAAGGTTGATAATCTGCGAAAGCTTCCATGACCTGGATATAGAAAGGCGGGTAAAGGTAGCTAATAAATGCGTGGAGATTCTTTCGAGGGGAAATAGCATTACTCAATGGCTCTTCGTATGCTCGATCGTTAGAGTGAGAAGGTGATTGAGTCATGATCCGTTCGAATGCTGAAGGTATTGGAACGTCCAACAAAGTTAAGGGTTAATGCAAATGATCACCAAAATAGGTGACGGTTGTGTTTCCTGAACATAGATTCTGTGCACGTTCCAAAAAAGCGAGGGAAAAGTTTTGATTCACTAATATTTCCAAGTATTGGGTATATTAGTGCGGGGGGTAATGTTGGCTACATATTTTGTAAAAAGCCAATTACAATTCGACACGTGGCAGGATGAGGGTATTATTGGAAGATGATTTTAATCTTAAATCTCAATCGTACACGTGGCAATAAGTATTGGTTCTCAAGTGGTCTGAGTAGCACTAGATCAGGAATGAGATACAAGGTGACGTGGCTTCAACGGTTACCTTTATTCAAATTGAAGAGGGAGAAGTCCAAGCGCAAGTGATGGCATAGTGGAACTATTTCTAAGGTAACATGATCGGCGATCATGGAGGAAGCGATTCGACGGTTGAAGTGCGATTCAAGGTCATCCATAACAAGTATAAATAGCGAAGTTCCTAAAAGACCCCGGACTCGAGATCATATAAACCAGCTTTTACAGATTTTTCCTTTCCGCTTTTACCTTTCTGTACTTTAAATACTTGTTCTTTAAATACCTGCACTGTACTTCAATTCATAGGAGTAGTTTTCAAGTAGATTCAAGTAAACCGTTGCTGTAAACTTCCTCAAGGCTGAGTTTGGACAATTGTAAGTGTTTATGTTAATGAAATACTTCAATTACTCTTAATATTAATTGTCATTTCTCTTAATTTCTCCTAAAAGTCAAGCCACCAGTAAAAGTCCTCTTCATTGAGGCTGAAAGAACTGAAACATAGTCGCCTGATAATTGATTGGCAATTATAATTTCTGTAAGGACTGATTGATCCTTACTGGCACGCTCGCATTTACAAATTTACCCTTTGAAAAGCCAAAAAGCCAACAGTCACATCGTGTCACAAATACATCACAACAAAAACTACTATAGAGCATTTTTCCAATGTGACATCCGAACACACCCAATCAAACCCCACGCCACAAATTCACACAAAACGTATTCACACATAACCCAACAAACGAGGGTATTTTAGGAAGATACACATACCGCAAGACCAAACGGAGTAATAAAAATATTTAAGGACTAATTGCACCAACATTTCACATTACGGGATTTATCAGTAACTCTCCCTTCTTTTTAATATAAAAAATCATTTTAAGGCAAATTTGGTGAAAAATCTCAACTTAAGTGCATAGAAGAGGCGTAATGGTAAAGTCCACATGGGTTTTTTTAAGTTATGAAGTTCTACGGGATGAAACAGGATTGTAATATATTTCATATAAAATAATTATTTGATTGTCTTATTCATATAATTAAAATTGATCTTCATTACAATTGTTCTTTCTTTTTTCCTTCTCTAATGGCGTCATTTCTATCAAAATATCATTTATCGAACTTTTTATCCACCGCATTTTTCGCCTGTTAAAGCCACAATCACTACCGTAGAATGGCCTTAAATAAGTAGAGGATTGTTTTTATTCTTGTGGCATTGCTAGTTATCAAATTAGTTTCAAGGCTACTTTTAGAACTTATCCAGAGTTTAACAAGAATATCTCGATCTCTTTGGTGTCTTTGACATTCAATAGAAAAAGGGCCCTTAAAATAATAATAAAAAGAAGGGTTAATTATATTAATAGTCTCTATAGTTTGGGACTTATGTCACTTTGGTCTCTGACTTTTTAATTATAACACATTTGACCTTAAATTTTAAATATTGTTCCAAATAAGGACAATTGAAAATATTATTAGATTTTTCAAGGGTAAAATAGTCAATTTGATAAAATATAAACTAATTTGACAAAAATAAATGTGAAAAAAAATATTTTTTATTTTTTTAAAATTATTTTTATCCACCAATGATAAAATTATGTAAAATTAATAAAAATTACATGATAAATTTTTTAAAATTAATTTTACATGATCATCATCCAAACACATAATAAAATTTTATTTGGTAAAAAAAAAATGTCTAAAAGATTTATTAATTTTACATAATTTTATTTTTAGTAGGTAGAAATAATTTTTAAAAATTAAAAAATATTTGTTTGACATTTATTTTTGTCAAATTAATTTATATTTTATCAAATTGACAATTTTACCCTTGAAAAATCTAATTATATATTCAATTGTCCTTATTTGGAACAAGATTCAAAATTCAGGATCAAATGTGTCACAATTAAAAAGTCAGGGATCAAAGTGACACAAGCCCCAAATTATAAGGACTATTTGTATAATTTACCCTAAAAAGAAAAAAGTTTTTCACTAAGACTTTTTTCGGAAATATAGTTAAAAGTCATATTCCAACTTTTAACATATTTCGAATCTTATTATCTCTTTATTTTTTTACACATTTTTTTCATAAAAAAACTGAAAAAATAATTTTTAAAATAATTTTTAACTAATTTTTCAAAACAACCCTAAGTTGACACAATTAAAATAGCACATACTTTGTAGACAAATAGTGTATTTAATTATCCATTTTAATTGTTTATTTTAAAAAGTTTTCTACTCTTCAAACACGCATGACATGTTGGGTGGGTATGAAGTGGACCGGCATGGGTCGAGTTCATATTGGACTTGCACTACATATGTAAAAGCACATGTGCCATCTCATGCTTAATCTTAAAAAATAATTTTTAAAAATATAAGTTCGTCTACTTAACCCAATATCATATATTTATTTATTTACCTCTTTTTTTTTTATTTTTTTGGTCATCTTGGATGATATTAGGCAAATTAGGTGTTTTAAATAATTATTTGAGTTTAAGTTATTAACAATATGTAATACTAAAATGGGTTTCGACTTGTCAACAAATGTTTGATTTTATTTTTATTTTTTTATGAAAAATGTTTGAATTTAAGTTATGTAAAAAAGAGCGTATATATTTTTTACTAATTTATTATATATTTAAATAATATAAAAATTAATATTTATATTTTTTAAATGAATTGGGCTGAGCAGAACAAAACTATAATTTATCATTCCAAACTCCATTAAAAATTTAAAAAGGTTCAAGAGTTGAATATTCTATAGGCCTAATGTTTATTCCAAACTTGAAAACTATCAAATTGGACTGACCAAAGCCAACCCTAGTCACATGTGCCCAAGTGTTAGGGTATAAAATTGTGTAAATCAAATTGTGTTCTCTGTAATTTACTCAAATGTGAACACAATGCTTGTTTTTTAAAACAGTAGTGTTACATGCACCAATTAGTACATTAATTAGTATACCAACATTAGTTATGACATTATTATTGACCACACTCATTAATCACATTACAAATAATAAAAACTTCTTAAATTATATCACATTATCAATTAGTACATTAATTAGTATATATAACATTATTCTTTCTAAAATGTAAACACAATTAATGCATTAAGTTAAGCCATTTAAAGAGATACCTTTTCCTATAAAATCATAAAAAGCAAGGCATTCAAAAGTTATAAATAAAAAGATGGCTATAATTTATTGCCGAAGACCAAAATTAGAATATGGGATGAGATTGCAATAATCTTATTAATGTTATTTTGCCAAATACATTTCACATCTTGCATTTGGGTTAAAATCTATCTCCTTAATTATTTGGCCTTTCAAAACACCAAGACAAATTACTCAAAGTGATTCAATTTTATTATTATTTTGCAAGTGATATCTCTTATTATCAAATGATTTTGTTAATAAGTATTTTAAAGGAATTTGTTAAAATATTTAAAATAATTATACATGATTTTTAAAAGTGTATTCTCAACTTTATTAATTAATTATAAAACTCATAGGAATCATATTTTCATAATATAATTTGAAGTTTAAAATTGTGCTTTTAAAACACAATTAATTTGATTTTCACAAATAAGTTTAAAAATACATATTTTTTTATAAATATTTTTTTTTTCTAAAAAAAGAAGAAAACTTGATTTTAGTACATAATTCAATAACTAGGAAAAGAAAATGTGGTAATCCAAATCATATGAGTTGGAGTGTTGATCCACTCTAATCTACATTTAAAATTGTGCCAACGCAAAGACTTTAAATTATTACAAAAATGTTACGAAAATGTTACTAAGAAGATTCTCAAAATCCAAAGAAAAGGCCTATCTAACACATTCACATAATTTATTATAAAAATATTAGAAATTTTAAAAATTCTACTAAAAGTTTTATTAAATGTTCACATAAGACTCATATTGTGTGGGTCTCACACCTATGTAAAATATTTAGTAAAATTTTTAATAGAATATTAAAGATTTTTAGCATTACTCAAATTATTATCATACCTATCACTACATTAACATTGCACCCCACCCAACCCTTTTATGATAGTTTTAGAATATTACATGATATTTATTTATATGGTATTTATCATCAATATTGTAATGAAAAACTTCATTTGACATTCTCCATACTTTGTGCCTATTTGATGCAGCTTAAAAGCTGCTTATTTCAACTTTCAGCTTAATTTAAGCTATTTTGATGTGTTTGGTTTAGCTTATAGCTTTTTGGAAGTCAGAAATCAGCTTATTCTTTGAGTGGGACAGGAAATGCTTAATTTATAAGTCAGAAATCAGTTTATGTTCATAGTTATAAGTTATAAGCTATTTAGGCATAAGTTATAAGCACTTTCTCACAGCTTTACCAAATAGGGCCTTTGTGACATGGGTAAGCCCATAAAGAATATAATCCACATTTAGGGCCCAATACATAACTCAAATACTAAAGTCCAGCATGGCTGAAGCCCCACGGAGCAACGAGAACCAATGACATCAAGACACATAGCAAGAGAAGGGCAAGCCACATAAGCAGACAAAGATTTGCAAAGTTATTGCCACTGCACATCGCCATTAATGAAGCCCCTTACAGCATTTATTGTGATAACCCCTCTCCGTCGGGACAGAACGACTTCACCATGAACAAGGTAAGTTAGAGCATAAACTTTCAGCCAAGGTGACAGATCGGAAGGGACAACGAAATGATTACCAAAGGATATAAACAGACGTCGAAGACGGGAAGAAGGTTAAGTTTTTCTATTTCTAATTCATCTCTACATTCTACTTTTCTCTCTAACTTGCTCGTCGGAGGGTTCGCTGGGGGACTCCCCATTCCCCGTTGAACTCTTGTGCAGGTCTTCTGGTGGCCTTGGTCACTCGGACACCGGTTTGGGAAGCGTGGATCAGTCCGACCCATTCCGTCTGGAATCCGCAGTATCATCAGTTGGCGCCGTCTATGGGAAAGTTTTTGTTCCGCGCTTCAATTGTGCTCATTGTCACCGAAGACCCTCTCTCCATAACCCCCTCCTATCACCTATGAAGGTGGACGGTCACAACTAGATCCATGGCTTCTCACCCCAATGTCGCCGATCATCAAGTCGACCCTCCCAATCCAAATAACCCACTACAGTATTTCACCGAGCTCACCAACAGCATTAACCGCCTAGCCGAGCAAAACCAAGCCCTGATTAATGTTCTACTCCAAAGAAACCTTCCTACGCCTCCTCCACCACCTCCAGATATCCCACCCAACTAAGAACGAACACCGAGCCATACTATCTAACAGCCTAATCCACCCAACTTGGAAGGCTTGCAACCCCCTTCCCCAGGTATAAACCTGCCACCCCGGGGCCCACATCCATCATTCCCAACACCAACCCCTGAAGGAGAGGCCAGCAGCGTCCAGCCCCCGCTGCCCTCCGGTGGTGACAACATTTCTCTCTGGGACGCAGAACTCCAAGCCATGAAGCTTCAACTCCAAGGGGTCATGCAGAACATACAGCATAAACCATCTACCACAGCCAACTCCCCATTTGTTGCCTCCATTAAGGACAAACCTCTCCCTCCTAAGTTCAAAATGCCCACAATCGACTATTTTGACGGTAGAACGGACCCAGTCGATCACTTGGAGACCTACAGAACCCTCATGATCCTCCATGCATTCCCCGATGAAATCATGTATTGGGCTTTCGCCGTGACACTCAAGGAGTCGGCTCGACTCTGGTTTAGTCAACTGCCAACAGACTCTGTTTCCACTTTCCAGCACCTCAGTGACTCCTTACTCAGCCATTTCATTGGAGCCTAGCGCAAGCGGCGTCCGGTAACCCAGCTCCTTAACATCCGTCAGACTAAGGGGGTGTCGCTGCGCAGTTTTGTCACCCGCTTCAACACCGAAGCCATACAGGTGACGGAAAACGATGACAAGGTCATCCTCACAGCATTCATGGCCAGCCTACGATCATCTGATTTCCTTTTCTCCCTCTCAAAAAACCCCCCGACCTCCATGGCAACCCTTCTTTCCAAAGCCCAAAAATACATAAACGCAGTAGATTCCCTAGCCGCTCGCCAAGACCTTACAGCCAAAAACCCGACCCCCAGAGAGAAGAGAAAGTACTCAAAAACCAGAAACACCTAGTACAATAACCAAACACCTCAGTATACCGACTGACCCCCCCGAGCCGACCGATCAGCACCAGCCCGGCCGGTTCGAATGGTACACACCCCTTAATTCTCCCATGGAACAAGTCCTCAATCAGATCTAACGAGACTACCCCCTGAAATGGCCTCAACCATCACGGTCTCCTTCCAATCGGCGAGACCAGTCCAAATATTATCGTTTTCACCAGGACCACGGTCATAATACCGAGGAGTGTGTTAACCTCAAAGATTAGGTAGAGGGCTTGATACGTCAGGGACGTTTCAGTCGGTTCACGGAAACCCGCCCTCAGCAAAGATAAATGACCGAACCCATCAAAAACAACCGCCGGCGCACTCCTCCCCAGCAACCAGCACAACCTAACCCTGGCCATGATCGCCCTCCACAGCAATCCCGAGCACAAGGTAACCCCGCCCCCCCTGTCGGAGAAATCAGAGTCATAGCCGGCAGGCTTACTTATGAAAGTCCATCCCGCTCGGCTCAGCGGGCAAAACTCAGAAAAATAAGACAGGGCTTAGACAAAAAAGTTTATACATTAGACCACCCTCCCAAACAGTCCAAGCAGTGGATGGAGCCCATCATCTTTACGGAAGCCGACTGCACATGCATCCGCTACCCCCATGATGACCCCCTCATCATTTCTGCCCTTATCTCCAATTACAAAGTCAAACAGGTCCTCGTCGACAATGGCAATTCCTTAAACATTATCTTCCTAAATGCCTTCCGCCAGCTCAAGATCGGGGAAGAAAATCTGTCTCCTCTCCAAACCCCGTTGGTCGGTTTCACTGGAGACCGAGTGACCTCCATTGGCTCCATCGATATTCCCATCACAATTGGTGAATACTCGCAGCAGACCACAAAGTTACTCACCTTCCTTGTTGTCGACTGCCCCTCTGCTTACAATATCATCCTTGGCCGCACCGCCCTAAATGCCTTCCAAGCTATCACATCCACTTTCCATCTTGCCATCAAGTTCCCCACCGATCTTAGAGTCAGCATGGTCAGGGGAGAATAGTCTGTGGCCAGGGAATGTTATGTTGCCTCACTTAAAGAGGTCAAGCTCAAGGAGGCCATGATCATTGAAGGACTCGACGTTAGAGACGAGGACGAGTTGGTTAGGGGGGAACCAGTGGAAGAGCTTGTTGAGATCCTCATCGATCCCACAAACCCAGCAAAAACTGCCAAGATCAACAACCAACTATCTGCCCAAGCCAAAGCCGACCTTACCGCCCTCCTGATTGAGCACAAAGATGTATTTGCCTGGACCCACTCCGATATGCCAAGTATTGACCCCTCTTTCATCACCCATCGTCTTAGCATTGAACCCCATTTTCGACCTTTCCGCCAGAAGCAGCGCATCTTTCACCCAGAGCGCAATACTCTTATCGCTGCGGAAGTAAATAAACTCCTTAAGGCACAATTCATCAAAAACACGGACTATCCTAGATGGTTGTCAAACATGGTCCTAGTCCGTAAGAACAACGATAAATAGCGACTCTGTGTCGACTATTCTGACCTCAACCGAGCTTGCCCCAAGGACAGCTATCCCCTTCCACGTATAGATCTGCTTATTGACGCCACAGCCGGTCATCAAATGCTTAGCTTCATGGATGCCTTCTCTGGGTACAATCAAATTCTGATACACCTGTCTAACCGGGAACACACCTTCTTCATCACCGACCGAGGAACCTACCATTACCGTGTGATGTCGTTTGGGTTGAAAAATGCCAAAGCCACTTACCAACGGTTGGTCAATGCCATTTTTCATCATCAGATAGGCCGGAACATAGAAGTATATATCGACGACATGTTAGTCAAGAGCAAGCTCTCCACTGATCATCTGGCCAACCTACGAGCGACCTTCGGCATCCTACGAAAATATCAAACAAAGCTCAATCCGGAGAAATGCGCCTTCGGCGTAAGATCTAGGAAGTTCTTGGGTTTCATGGTCAGTCAGCGGGGCATCGAAGCTAACCCCGAAAAGATCAAGGCCTTAATTGAAATGCAGTCACCCAGAATGGTTAAGAAGGTTCAGAGGCTTATTGGCCGAGTTGCCGCCCTCAATCGCTTCATTTCCTGCGCAACGGACAAGTGCCTCCCCTTCTTCAAAGTTCTTCGACAAACTTTTGAGTGGACGGTAGAATCTGAAGAGGTCTTTCAACAGTTGAAAAGTGCATGGCCAAACCCCCCTACTTTCTCAGGCAATCACGGGCGAACCCCTCTTCCTCTATTTAGCCGCGTCAAACACCGCAGTCAGTGCAACACTCATCAAGGAAGATAGCTCTGTCCAACGACCAGTCTACTACATCAGTCGGGCTCTCAGGGAAGCGAAACAGAACTACCCGTTGTTAGAAAAAATGTCCTTGGCCTTGGTCACCGCCTCTAGACGACTCCGTCCTTACTTCCAAGCCCATTCCATAATGGTCCTCACTAACCAACCATTGAAGAAGATAATGCAACAACCAGAACTTTCTGGCAAACTTATGCAATAGCCGGTCGAGCTTAGCCAATTTGACATCTCTTACTGGCCTCTAACAGCAATTAAAGGGCAGGCTGTTGTCGATTTCATCATGGAATTCACTAATCCCACTCCAACCACAGCTCCTCCACCCCCGCCACCCCCTACCGAGCCAGAAAACCCCCACTCTTGGACCCTCAACGTTGATGGATCATCCCGCAAAGAAGGCAGTGGGACTGGTCTCATCCTCACCGCCCCACAGAGGGGTTATTTCAAATGTACTCTCCTCTTCTTGTTCGACGCAAGCAATAATGAGGCTGAATATAAGGCATTGATTGTAGGTCTTTGCCTCGCCAGAGACATTAGTGTCAGCCATATCCAAGTGTTCAGCGATTCCCAGCTCATTGTCGGTCAAATCAAGGGGAAATTCGATGCCAAGGAAAACACAATGCGGGCTTATAGGGATATTGCACTCCCTCTTGCTCACCTCTTCAATAATTTCTACATCAAGCACATCCCTCAGACGGAAAACTCCAAGGCAGATGAAATGCCTCAGTTAGCTTCGGCAGACCAGTTAGACCTCAGCTACGGTGTCCATCTCGAGTACCTGGCCCACCCTGTCATTTCCCCAAACCAGCAGCAAGTCTACTTCCTCTAAAACGAACCTATTCCTTGTGTGGCCGACATCTCTCTATTTCTGACAACGGGGGAACTGCCAGCCGACAAACAGCAGGCCGCCAAAGTCAGGGCCCGGTCGTCCAACTACATTGTTGTTAGCGACCTCTTGTACAAACATGGTTTTTCACGCCCATACCTCAGATGCCTCAATTCTGCTCAAGCAACCTACGTGATGAGGGAAATTCATGAGGGTATCTATGGTAATCATTCGGGCGCCCGGTCCCTACCCCACAAAATACTTCGCACTGGTTATTTCTAGCCTACTCTCAATCAAGATGTGACTGACTTCGTGCTCAAATGCGATAAGTGTCAACGTTTTGCCAACATCCCCATGCTCCTCTTACAGAATTAATCACACTTTGCAGTCCCTACCCATTCGCTAAATGGGGGATTAACCTAGTTGGCCTATTGCCCACTGGTCGAGGCCAAACCAAACTCGCAATTGTCGCCATTAATTACTTCACTAAATGGGTGTAGGTAAAACCCCTTGCCACAATTACCGAGCGCAACACAACCAGATTCATCTGGCAGTCGATCATATGCAAATTTGGCATCCCTCAAGCCATCGTCTCCGACAACGACAAATAATTCGACAATGCCAAGTTCAGAAAATTCTGTACAGAGCTTCAAATCCAGCCATGTTTCTCTTTCCCAGGTCATCTCCAAGCCAACGGCCAAGTTGAGGTCACCAACTGTTCTCTTCTAAAGATCATCAAAACTAAGCTAGAAGCTGCTAAGGAACTCTAGGCTGAGGAATTGCCAAATGTACTCTAGGCCTACCACACTACCGCTCGAACTCTCACTGGAGAGACCCCCTTTTGCTTAACATACGGCGCTGAGGCGGTCATCCCAGTGAAAATCGGTCTGCCTACTCCAAGGGTTCTACATCTGAATCTAGAACTAACTGAAGAGCTGCGTCGGGTAGACCTAGACCTAATCAAAGAGCTCCGAGAAAGCACTGCTGTCAGACGAGCCTCATACCAACAGAAAATGAGAACACACTACAACCGCAAAGTCCGATAGAGGGAGTTCACCGTGGGGGACCTCGTTTTGTGCGAAGTAACTCTTGCCACAAAAAATTCGGCTGAGGGCAAACTGGCAGCCAAGTGGGAAGGACCTTACCTTGTTAAAGCCAGACCTCATCTGGGCACTTACCAACTTCAAGACGTGGAAGGTCGAGACCTCCCCCATCCGTGGAACGCTGAACACTTGAAGCGTTATTTTCAATAAATCCCTATTTTTGTATTGACCAGTTATTGTATTTTCTTTTTGGCAATCTACACACTTGAATGTTCTTGTTCTTCTCTCCCATGATGTAAATTTCTGATCAAATGGGCTGCACTTTACATGACAACAATTTTATATCTCAATCATCTGTGTGGTATCTCAATAACGTCCTGATTGCAGCACTTAGCTACAAGCCTCAGCCAGACTGAGTATGAAGAGCTCAGCCAGATTGAGTTACTGAGAGCCTCAGCCAGACTGAGCATGAAGAGCTCAGCCAAACTGAGTTATTTAAAGCCTGAGCCAGACTGAGTTATTTAAAGCCTCAGCCAGACTGAGCGTGAAGAGCTCAGCCAGACTAAGTTACTTAAAGCCTCAGCCTGGCTGAGCACTCAGCCTGACTGCGTTAATCATGGCTCAACCCAAACTGAGCACGAATGAAGAGATCGGCCAAGGCCCCTATTACAACTTCATGATCGTGGCATAGTTGTCATACTTAGTCAAATTCCAGTTCAATGTTTTTCAAGTCAGACTGGCTCCTTGCTGGGTCGTGATTCACAACTTCACCCTTTTAACATTCTCACATTTTAAACTTCACTCTGCATTGAGATTTTCTTACATTTTAAACTTCACAATAATTTATACACAAACCCTATGTAAGTCACCACTTTCATTCTTTGCAGATCCTCAAATAATACAGACAATAGCATAAAAACACAAACACAACTCATAATTTTATTCATTCACAAACTTATACATAAGTTTATTACAGATATTCCAAAAAAAAAAAAAAGAAGCAAAAGCAACACAACCAAAACTCTGAGTACAAATTTTGTTCACCCAAATCATTCCTCTTCACTTGAGACGAGGTGTGACAACCCTTACTACTATTTACTGATAAGACCACTGCTTATTGCTAAACTGTGACTAAACTGGATAAGTAAATGATTAGATTGAAATTTTGAATTAATTGCATGAATATATTATGTTATTTGCATTTCTATCTGTTGACTGTTAAAGTATCTGTTCATGTTTTATGCTTTAAATTGCAAATTGAAGACCTTATCGGCAGCCGAATTTGAAATTGATTGATATTTTGTGCTAATTAGAATCAATGTGATTTTATGATGTATTTATCTGAAATGTGATTTGGTATGATTAAATTAGATTAAATAATGATTAATTACAAGAGTTGGACTTAATTACCGAAATGCCACGTTAGTAGGCCATCTCATAAAACATTTGAGACTTGATTTCATAACATTTCCTCAGCCACTTCTAGTCCATAACCGAGTGAAGAGAGAATTAGAGAGAATGAAGTAGATTTCAACAAATTGGCTTGGAGGCTTAGAAAAATTGAAGGATTCTTTGCATATTGAGCTTCTACACTTGAAATTGAGGACCTAAGGTAGAGATTATACCTTATTGTTCATGTATTCAAGTTATATGTTGCATGGTTTATGGAAGTCTAGAGATTAAGACATGAGTTAGCTTCATATGTTGAATTAAGAGCTTAATCCATGCATGCATGTTGCCATTCTTGAGTTTTTAAGTTATTGTTCATGAAATTCCACTTGCATGTCCATATTTTTGCATTGGACCATGAGTTCATCTTGTTTTTGGAAGAATTGGCTCTTTGGAGCATGAATTGGAAGCTTTGAATTGGTTTAAATTCATGCATGTTATGTTTTACATCATGTTCATGAGATTGGTTTGAAATTGTGTTTAATTGAACTACCCTTGGGCTTTGATTTCTCAAATTGAGCTTTGAAACACGTTATACTATGAGTTTACAAGTGTTTTTCAGAAAATTAGCCCAAGAGGATCGAATTTGGTGCATTGAAACTTGGTTTTGAGCTTGAGGTTCAAATATGGAATTTTCAAAATTTGGACTCACGCTCGAGCGGGAAAAGTGGCACTCGAGCGTGAAATTCGTGCTCCCAGCACTTTGCATTGTTTTACAGTCCGCTCGAGCGGGGAAATGCACACTCGAGCGGGGACTTGTGTCACACGCTCGAGCGGGTGTCGAGCGCGCCATCGAGCGTGATTTTCACATATCCAGTACTTTTGCCATGTTTTGCAGTTCGCTCAAGTGTGGGAAGTGACGCTCGAGCGGGGGAACCTTTGTTTGCATGTCCGCTCGAGCGTAGAAAGCCATGCTCGAGTGTAACTCTTGTTTTCTGAAAATTTTGTAAAGTGTTTAAAAGTGCATCCTTGCATCCTCATTCTATCCTAGGCATTCTTAGGCCTAGTTTAAGGCATCTTAATGAGGATATTGATGTAGAACCACACCGAGTCAAATTAGGGATTAAGCTATTATTTTTTCCAACTGTGTAGCTTAGTATGTGTTCACTCTGTAACTGTGTAGGGTTGGCATTTCGGAGACGTTCTAGCTTATTTGTAGCCCAGAACTTTGTGAGTAACAATGTTGTAAAGATATGTTCAAAAACGATTATCTTCTGAACAATGGAACTGTACTATTTTCTGAAATAATACTATCTGCTGAATGAATGTTTGTCCTGTTTGTGAACTGTACTCGTGGCATCCATAGCATTTACTGTTACTGCTACTGTTATAGAGATCTCTGTCGGTTTCCATGTTGGAACCACTACTGTTTACTGTTATGATAGCCATCAACTGACTGTTCGGTCTGTTAAGACCTACTGTACTGCTTTGCTAATGGATGTACCACATATGACTGCTATGACTGAGTAACTGATATACTGATTGAAATGACTGTTTTCAATATTGAAAGGACATTCATTCTTAACCTCTTTATGCATTATGTTATTCACTGGGCTTTAGCTTACTGCTCATATATATATATGTAGGTGTACAGGCACCGGACCGTTGCTAGGAGCATCGAGCTAAGCTCTCGTTTTGTCAAGCTAACCTATGTGCCTCGCTGCGAGGTTCCGAGCCTGTTAAAGCCGAGGCTGTTTGGGGTCTTTTAGTTTTCTCCTTTTTGTTTCTGATCTGTATAGACTGAATGTTCTCGTACTATACTGTCTTAATAGGGATCAAGTCCCTGATCTGGATAATTGTAAATACTGTGCATACCATTTTGGTACTGACTGTATATGGATGTATATGTACTGTTTATGTATATATGTATGAAAAGTCTTTTTGCATACAGACTGTCACAGCTCATTGGACATATTTTAATTACTGTTTTGGCTTCCGCCACTCAGACTAGACATCGCTTTTTCTTGTTAAGCAGGCCTTCGGTAATCTTGAATTACTGGGCGGTTACGGTGCTAAACCCATAGGGGCGGGTTTGGGTTGTAACACAAGGTGTTCTTCTTCAACACCCTCATCTAAGGGGGTCTGGGCCACGTCGTCTTCGTCAATCTTTACACTGCTGAAGTCCAAATCTAGGAACAGCTCTTCTGCTTTGTGTTTAAACATCTTCCAACCACTGTCCCAGAACTCAACCATCTCGTGTTTATAGAAGTCTGACCGCTGGAAGCTCTGGATCACTTCTTCTTCACTCATGCTCCCAGCGATCGCCCCCGACGGACCAGCCCCCCTAGACCCCTCTTTTGCCAAGTTGTTGGTGATTGCGGCATTGACAGCTATCTGAAAGTCAACAGACCCCTTGAACTGCTCTACTGCTGCGACGCATAAGTCGGGGTATGCTGCCCTTTTAGAGGCTGCCTTGGTATTTTCTTCTTCCAACTCCTTCTCTAATTCCGTCTTCTCTGCCGCTGCTCTGGCGCGCTCGTCTGCCAGATCCTTCTCCAACCCCGCGATCTTCAGATCTGCTTCTTTCTTTTTTTTGATCGACTGGGCGCGCAGATCCTCATTACAAGTCATCGCCTCATCCCACCGTTCGTTGGCGATGGTGCAGGCTTTCTGGGCCTTTTCCAGCTTCTTCTGCTCGCCAACCAGTTGGAACTCGAGCGACACCACCTTGCGGCGTTCGTCCTCCAGCTCCAACTTGGCCGTGAGCAACTCAACATGGGCACGATCAGCAACATTGCTTTACACCATCGCCAACACCCCCATCTTCTTCGCCTTCTAAGCCTCCTTCAATCCCTTGGCACACGTACTCCGCCCAGCCTTCCTCCAGCCTATGCTCTCCTTCTTGAAATTTTTAAGCTGGGCCTTCACCTGCTCCAACTTCTCCATTTCCTTCCTCACTTCGCCTTTCACTGCTGCTGTATTGTTCAACAAGGCTCCTGCTAAGGCAGTCGTCTCCATCTTGGCAGCGCATAATCCCTTTAGCAGCTCAGCCTCGATAAAACCAGCCACCGAGCGCATGGCTGCGTCTTCCACTACCCTCAAGAGGTGATTTACAACCATCCTGGCTTCTCTCCCTTCTCATTCCACTCGCCTAGACACCGCTGGGACGTGGTAGAAGGCGGTCTTCAACCCAACCCTCTCTCATTCTCCTTGGGGCGCAAGACCCTTCTTAGGCTGTGGCTCTGCCCTCTACTCAACGCCGATCGCCCCACTTTCCATTTGTTCTTCAGGGCCAGTCGCCCCACTAGACCCCCTTCGCTACTTCTTCCAACCCCACTTTGGGGGTCTCCTCTGCCATCACCTCCTTTCTCCTTTTCAAGGCAGGCTCCCCCTCACTCTCTCTTACTTTCTTCTTCTTCTTCTTCAAAGTCTTCATCTCCTTTTTGTTCCTCTCCTTTAGAGGATCCGTTGAAGGAGGTCGCGGCTCAAAGCCTCCCAGATCCTTTCCCCCAACATCTTCGGGCGCAGTCGAATTCGCTTTTTCACGATCGGCTTTGGAGCGGGCCCCAGCTGTGTCTCCTTGTACTTATCCACTCAAGCGAACAGTCTTCTCTCCTCCTCCTCCGCCTTCCTCCGCGCCTCCAGCTCTTCCCTTGCTGGGTCATTTCTTAACGGTTACGGTTCCAATTTCAGGGCGAACAATGTTGAAGCAGGACTAGCTTATTCCATCTCACCCCCTTCTCTTCCCTCCATTCCCTCACCTTCTTCACTCGGTCTTCAGCCTCAACACCCAACTTAGGCTCGACTGATTTGGTGGGGACCTTCCACGTTGTGCGCACCCCAGCCTCACCGTTCTCCGTCACAAAGAACCATTTCGGTCTCTACCCTTTCACCGACGATGGAAGACTCGCTACCAGACCGCGCCCCGCCACTGTTTGCAGCGTCACCCAGGTCTCCTGCTAACCGGAGGCCTTGTAGCAGGAGAAGAACTCCTCTACTGTCATCGCCGTCCCTCCGGTTGCCTGCGGCCAGGCACTCGCGCATGTCATCATTATCTTCTAGGCATTCGGCATCAGTTGCCTTGGTGCCGCTTCTAGCTTGTTCAGCACTTCCACTACTACTTGGGGGAGAGGTAGCCTCAAACCCCCTTGTAACGCCTCCTCGTACAGGCTAAATTCGCCCCGCCGCACGTCTGATGCCCTCTCATTGGTTATGGGCAGTCTTAGCCCTATCTCCGAGGAAGTTTGATTCTTCTTCCTTATTTCCTCCAACTCCTCTGCTGTCAGCACGGATTTGTCCGGTTTGGTGTGCCAATGGTCTGGTTCCACCTAACTAATAGGTCTCATGGCCGAAATTATAGTCCTGGGGTGAGCCCGCACAGCCTGACTCGCTCCCCCCCTTCCCTATGCTTCGTGCGATATTGTTCCGCCAAATTCACCGCATCATCATCTCCCAATGGATCAACCCTTGCGGTTGTTGCTTCCTCTTGGGCCATCTCTCTTGTTTGTTTGCGAATAGCTTCAGATGCTGGTGCGAGGTAGTCCATAAAATGTTGCAAAGGGGTATCACTCGACACAAAGGAGTTTACATTTGGAATATTTTGGTTGTTTGCAAAAAGATATGTAAAACGGATAATACCAAAAGCCCAAGGCTTGCCTATATTCCAAGGGTCACAATTAATTTTCGTCAGTTTGAAAATTTTCAACAATCTGCCAAAACTGTCTTTTCGACACCCTATAATGACCTATCGTTTCACTTCTTGCCCAACGCCTAACCTTCCCCACTACAGGATTCTGCCACGTGTACGACCACGATTCACTGCTCTCGTCCCCTACCCTGTCTTTTCCACTTCAAATGACCACGTGCCTTGCCGTCCCTCGAGCCCTACGCACCGCCACTCCCCTTTCGCGGTCGGCCCTCCTCGTGGTTGGTCCCTCCACTCGGCCACCCTTCGCGGTTGGCCCTCCTTACGGTCGGTCCCTTGAGCCTAGTGCATCGCCACTCCCCTTTCGCGGTTGGCCCTCCTCACGGTCGGTCCCTCCGCTCGGCCACCCTTCGCGGTCGGTCCTTCTCGTGGTCGGTCTCTCTGCTCGGCCACGCTTCACGTTTGGCCCTCCTTATGGTCGGTCACTCCTCTTGGTCGGTCTTCCCCCTGCCGGTCTCTCACAACCCTCGTTTTCTTTATTATTCCATTCGTTGGACTAAAGCTGTACTTGGGAATGAGGGACTACTGACATGGGTAAGCCCATAAAGATTATAGCCCACCATTTTGGGTCCAATACATAACTCAAATACTAAAGCCCAGCATGGCTGAAGCCCCACGTAGCAACGAGAACCAATGACATCAAGACACATGGCAAGAAAAGGGCAAGCCACATAAGCAGACAAAGATCTGCAAAGTTATTGTCACTGCACATCGCCATTAATGAAGCCCCTTATAGCATTTATTGCGATAACCCCTCTTCGTCGGGACAGAACGGCTTCACCATGAATAAGGTAAGGTAGAGCATAGACTTTCGGCCAAAGTGACAGGTCGGAAGGGACAACGAAATGATTACCGGAGGATATAAGCATACGTTAAAGACGGGAAGAAAGTTAAGCTTTTCTATCTCTATATTTTACTTCTCTCTCTAACTTGCTCGTCGGAGGGTTCGCTGGGGGACTCCTTATTCACCGTTGAACTCTTGTGCAGGTCTTCTGATGGGCTTGGTCACTCGGACACCGGTTTAGGAAGCGTGGATCAGTCCGACCCGTTCCGTCTGGAACCCGCAGTATCATCACTTTGTTAATCATTCCGATTAATTATGATTGATTAATTAAATGAAAGTGTGTTCAAAACTATTTTTTTTTAATATTGAAATTGTGAGTTCCGATTACGTGAGTTCTTATATCCACATTTGTTGAGTTGAGTGACTATAATTGAATAATAACATTAATAAAGCAAGGGTTCTATACTATTAACGTTAAAAGAAAATTTCATAAAAAGGTTCTATTATTGACAAACATGAAATGTCAAAAATATACTATTTCAACGTATTTTTGACATATTCTAAAACATTCTTCTATATTATATACATATTTTTCAATACTAATAATGGTACTAGAAATTGTTTTAAATATTTTCCTTTCATGAATTACCATCAATTTGAAATTATTTTTGGAACTTCACACTTAAATGTTAAATTTCTTTAATTTTTTTTTTGAAAAATTACAAATCAATGATACATTTATAAAATATTTATAATTAATTACTAAAATTTATCATTGATTTACAATATCTATTTGTTTTTGAAAATATATAGTCGAGTGCAATCTTTCCATTTGAGTAATTCAATAGACTTTAAAAATTCTGCTAAATATTTCACGAATCTATATAATGTAAGTCCCACACTCATGTGAGACATTTAGTAACATTTTTGTTTTCCATTTTCTTTTCGCATGCATCAAAACCACGGGTCATTTCCACGTGTAATTACACCACATATCCACGTCACCTCCCAAAAACCAGACCGGTGGGACCGCTCTCAAGACCCATATGAAAAAAACCGAACCGGTGGTGGTGTCACACTTCGTCATTACTACATTTTCCAAAGGACAAAATCGTAATAACAGTAACAGAACTTTCAGTTCATAACAGACAGCTGCGACAACGAAACAACCTTCCTCTTCACCCCCAACCCCTGTCTCTTTCTATCTCTCCTCACTTTCTCTCTCTACCTTCACTTCGGTCCTAAACCCAGAAACCCAGTTCGATGCATTAAGGAAGAAGACCCAACAATGGACTCGGACGAGGTAACAATCTCCGACCACCACTCCTCCTCCGCCGCCAACCATCGTCATCAACTACCCAACTGTTTCTCCCCCTTTTAACCGTCATTTTTTGGGGCATTTTTTTTGAACTGGAGATCGATTTTGATCTTCTAATCTCTCTATCCTCGCTTTTTTCTGGGTTTTTTTAGAGTGTTTGGTTGGGTTTTTTATTTGATTTTTGGTCCTAACTGATTCTCCCCCTTTAACTGTCATCGATTTTGATCTTTTATTCTAAATTTTTGTTTTTGGGGTTTTTTCTAGGATTAAATTTGGTTTTTTTGATGTGATTTTAAGTGGGTTTGATTTTGATTTTCAAAATTTTAATTTTTTTGAAATTTGTTTTTTTGGGTTGTGCAGAGATTGACTGATTTGAAGAAGGCATATGCAGATATAATACTGAACACAGCGAAGGAATCGGCGGCTCGGATTTTGGTTTCGGAGCGAAAAGCTCTTAGGTTTCAGCACGAGCTCAATGTCACCAAAGAGCAGGCGCTTCAGATGCTACTTCGTGTCAAACTAATGGTGGATTCTAAGGTGAAACTGTCTTGTCTCAAATGGGTTTTTGATTTTTTTGAATTTGGTTGATTAATGTGATTAGTGAGTGTATATGTTTTGTTTTTTGTGTTTTAATGTGGTTGTTTTTTTTTTTTTTTTTGTAATCTAGGTCTGCTTTGAAGTGCTGTTTGGTGATAATAAAAAGCTTGCTTTGATCTTGAATTGATTTGGTTGGGAGCTTTCAGAGTGTGGATTTTGTGCAAACCTTTTAAGAGTTCCCTAATCTATTCATCATTTATGTGTTTTTTTTGGGGACCATGTTCATTGTTTTTTACAAGTTGAATTCCTGTGCTTTTTTCTGTAAAAGAGTTGAGAGACAATGCACTCGTGCCCCTTTCTCTTTATTTATTTTTTTTGTAGTACATATTTTTGACAAGTTAGAATCACAATGATTCACAATTCTGTTTCTTATATGTCCACTTTGGTGTGTGTGATTGCTTTTTTACTTAAAAATTCATGTCAAATTTTATTTTGAAAAGGTGATGCATTTAAGAAATTCTTTGTCGTTGTTGCTATTGGTGTTGGTGTTGTTTTTGTTTGCTTGTTTTTTTGGCGGCAAATGTTACTACAATTTTTTTAACAAGCTAATTGAAGTTTTTTGATTTCCTGTTTTTTTTGGGGTTCTTGAAATTCGTGATTGGATATTCTATACACATTTGACAGAGAATATGGTTACTTTCTTTTTGTCGGGTTGTCTATCCTTTTCAGGATCTAACGAGAAAATATCATTCATTTGGAAGTTTAATGACAGACATTCATTAAATTCATGTGCACGCTTTTCTCTATAAGCATTTATTCATGGATCTTTCTCTCTTAAACACTCATGTGCAGTTCGTGCTCACACGTTAGGGAGGATATATTTTCCATAACAGCCAAGACAACTAGACAAAAAGAAAATAATTGTATTTTAAGCTTGGATTTGCTGTCAGATACATATAGGATTTTCACTTACACAATGAGGAAAACTTAGAAATAGAAAGTCATTCATTTCTACTGAACCCTAGTAAGGGAAGAGCACCTGCTTCTCATACTATAGTAGTCTAAGTGGGGCACACTACTCTAGAAACGGCGGAGTTTGTGCTTGCTATATTTACTACAGTTTTGGTTATCTAGAGTCATGCCAAGTCATGTCCATTATGTTTGAGTTACTATACTCTTAGAGGCTTTGAGCTGATCTATTTAATATTTATAATAGTATTTGTGAAAAAAAGTACTTCTCTTGGTTTGGGTTACAAAAATAAAAGCAATATAAAACTTCTGAATTGGATGCAAACAATATCAGAAAAATGTACTTTTATGTCGAAGAAATTTATATGGGGACAGTTTTCAAAGTTTTAGGTGTTATCTAAACTTGATGATAAGTAACATGAAGCACTCTTTTTCCATTTTTGTAAAATCTCTGTAGTTTATGAGCTAAACTATTTTGATATATGCATAATAAAGTCTCAATAGATATCATTTGGGTGTGAGGGTAAAGACATGGTTCAAGAAAATGGTTATAAAACACTTATGTTGTGTTTGGATCAAGAATTTGAGGAGGGATTTGCAGAGGGAAAGGAAAAGGGATGGGGGAAAGTGAACAAATTAAGAAAACTTTCCCTTTAGACAAATCCTTTCCCAAATCCTTGATTCAGAAAACTAGCTTCTATTTCATTCACTTTTTCCTTTCCCTCCACAAATTGCTTAAAAAATCCTTGATCCAAACACAACCTTAAAATAGATAACTCAGAATTAGTGCAGACCTAAGTCACCTAAAATGCCTAGGAGGCCTACTGAATCATGCTCTGATTTGCGGATTACGATGTAAACGGGTCAAATTCGCAAACTCTTATGGTCAGATTCACAGGCTTACAAACAGGTTCTCTTATGACCATTCACTAACTGCCACGCGTAAGGCTCACCATAAGTAATTCATGCTAAAACACTCTTTCGTTTGTGGAGGGAATGGAAAGCTTCGCAGCTGCCAAGATTTGGACGTGTGAAGGTGAATGAAAGAAAAAGAAGCTTATCGTTAGGGTGATGCATTTTTATTTATTTATTTATAGTGTTCATTGTTTCTACAAGTTGAATGTCCGTTTTTTTATTATTATTATTTTTTTCCTGTAAAAGAGGCGATATACAATGCACTTGTGCTCTTTTCTTTTCTTTTTGTTCTTTTTTTCTTTCGCTCCCTATTAATCAATTTAGAATCACAATGAATCAGAATTCTGTTTCTTTTATGTCCAATTTGGTGTGTGAGATTGCTTTTTTACTTAAAAAATCATGTCAAATTTTATTTTGAAAAGGTGATGAATTTAAGAAATTCTTTGTTGTTGGTGTTTTTGTTTGTTTGTTTGTTTTTTTTTTGAGGGCAAATGTTACCACAAATTTTTTAACGAGTTAATTGAATTTCTTTGGTTTCTTCTTTTTTTGGGGGTCTTCAAGTTCGTTGATGTCAAGAATGTTATCGGAGCTTAGAGTGGCTTTCTGTTTTATACGTTTTCCTCGTTAAGTGGATATTTTGTACGTAATATGACAGAGGATCCAGGTTTAAAATATGGTTGCTTTCTTTTTGTTGGGTTGTCTTGACTGTCACTTATCCTTATGTTCTGGCCGTTGTAACATATTTTGCTCGTATTCTTTATTCATTTTTTGTCTTATTCCTTTGGGTGTGTCCTTTTCAGGATCTAACAAGAAATTATCATTAATTTGGACGTTTAATGACAGACATTCATTCATTAAATTCATATGCACACTTTTTTCTCTAAGCATTTATTCATGGAATCTCTCTCTTTCTCTCACTCTCTCTCAAACACTCATGCACGGTGCATGCTCACACATGAGGGAAGAAATATTTTCTTGATGGTTCCTCAAAAGAACACATTTCAAAGAAAACTTTATAACCAAAATGTAACGATAAATAACAACAAAGACAAGTAGACAAAAAGAAATTAGTTGTATTTTATACTTGGATTCACTGTCAAATACGTATAGAATTTCCACTTACATAATGTGGAAAACCTAGAAATAGAAATTCATCCATTTCTACTAAAACCTAGAGAGGAAGAGCAACCGCTTCTCTTACTATACTAGGCTTAGTAGGGCTCTAGAAGCCTCAGACTTGTTTAGAGTTTGTGCTTGCCATATTTACTATAGTTATGGTTATCTAGAGTCATGCTAATTCACGTGCATAATGTTTTAGTTACTCTACTCTTATATACTTTGAGCTATTTCTGACAGTATTTGGGGGGAAAAATACTTGTCTTGGTTCGGGGTACAAAAATAAAAGCAATATAAAACTTTTGAAATGGATACAAACAATATCAGAAAAATGTACTTTTATTTGGAAGAAATTTATATGGCGTCAATCTTCAAAGTTTTATGTGTGATCTAAAGTTGATAAGTAACATCGAGGATTCCTTTTCCCTTTTTGTAAAATCCCTCTAGTTTATAAGCTAAACTATCATGATATATGCATAATGAAGTCTCAATAGATGTCATTTGGGTTGTGAAGGTGGAAAACAGGGTTCAAGGTTATAAAATACTTAAGTTGTGTTTGGATCAAGGAATTGAGGACGGATTTGTGGAGGAAAAGGAATTTTCTTGAACTTTGTTCACAAATCAAAAGGGAAAGTGAACAAAGTTCTAGAAATGTTTCTTTTACCTCCGCAAATCCTTTCTCAAATCCTTGACCTAAAACACGGACTTGTGTTGTTTTTGAATCAAGGATTTGAAGGGGGAACTGTAGAGGGAAATGAAAAGGAAAAAGGGAAAGAAAAGGAAAGGGAGAAGTGAAAAAAATTAGCTTCTTTTTTATTCACTTTTTCCTTTCTCTCCACAAATTCCTTCTTAAATCCTTGATCCAACCACACAAATCCTCAAGATACCTTAGGATTAGCACAGACCTAAGTCACCTAAAATGCCTAGGTGGCCTACCAAATCATGCTCTAATTTGCGGATTGGTGGATTATGATGTAAAGTGGGTCAAATTCGCCGACTCTTATGATCAAATTCATGGACTTATGAACAGATTCTCTTATGACCAGTCACTAACCGCCACGTGTAAGGCTCACCGCAAGTAATTCATGCCATAACACTCACCCGTGCTTGGAGGGAATGGAAAACTTCAATGCTGCCAAGATTTGAACGTGTGACGTTAAAAGAAAGAAAAGAAGCTGACCGCTAGGGTGATGTATCAGTACAATACAAGCTTTGTGCTATTTTTATTTATTTATTCTAACAATAACTTATACAAATTGTATTTCAATATTGATAATTCATCAATTTTGTTAAAAATTAATGCATAAAAATTATAAAACACGAATATATAACATATATATATTTATATGTACATAGACACTCTAAAGGCCCTCCTCCTATGAGGATATTCTTGAAAAAGGCACTCTCACGCTCTTGGGATTGGTGGTACTTTAATATCGTGGGAGAAGGAGATGGGGACCGTCAATTGGTTAACTTTTGAACAAATGGTCTTAAGAAGAAGAAGATAAAGAGTTCGCCAATTTTTTAGGCCTTAGTGCAAGTATTGCTGAATTGTTCTATTGACTTGATAGAAGCAAAAGCAATAATAATTTACTTAGTTGTCTCCAAAGTTTTAATAGGTTGACAATTATCCTTGATTATTGACTAGAGTTCCTTAAGCCCCTTCTTTGGTCCACATCTAGATTGACAATCTTTTAAAGATTTGGTTGAACAAAGAAATAGCACACCTTCTTTTTCAAATATATTGTTGCATTTAAGAAAATGTTAGATAACAAATTTCCCCATTCTTCTACGTCTATCATGGAGGATACTAATGGTTTTAAATACTGGCTGTTACATATTGTATCGACCAATACATATTGGTATTTTGGACCTCCGAAACCGTTATTTATCGATATATTAGCCGATATGGACCAATATTTGACCATATCTTCGATACCGTTATTTAAAACTATATAGATCGTGCATGATTGCCATCAATTGAAATTTTTGGCACACACTCAACACTTCCCCAGCACGCACACACCTCATTCGCTCTTCTCTTCTTAGAGCCTCTCACTTATATCCCCACAAAATTCATTACATGGCTAATGGTAAACGACAAAAAACCCATGCAAGCAAATGATGGCTTTTTTGGCTTGACAAGACTAAAGCATGTGAATTGGTAAGTGTAGGCAAAGTAAACAAATGTTTCGGTTAGCCCTACCCCATGGGTGACTGACCAACATAAAGTAACTGAGATATGAGAATGGAGCCAAAGTTTATATCACATTCTTGAAACCTATTTTTCTCTGAGTTGTTCTACTTTCTTTGTTTGAACTTCTGTTTAATAGCCATGATACTGACATACCGGGTGAAATTTACAGGCTAGTGAAGCAGGGGTGACCTACTTCAGTCAGCAGGAAAAGATTGAAGAGCTCAAAGCACAACTTCAGGAAGCTGAGGATTCAGTAAGAAACCTAGTTATCTCCATTTCCTGCCAAAATGACGCAATTGTCTTTGAAGTCTTATTCACTAAATCTCCCTAAGCCCCTTTGTGGCTTCAACATGGAATAACAATCTTCATATGAAGAAGAAAAAATTGGCAGACAAATGCTCCGTTTGAAAACATATTCTGACATTTGGAACGACAAAAAATAAAAGTGAACGGAAAACATTTTGTGGTCAACAGAAAACATAACCTATTTGGGTGGAAAACGTTTTCCACATTTAAAAAGTGGAAAATGTTTTGCCGGACTAAAATCTTACCACTGCCACCACACTACCACCACCACCGCCACTGCCACCACTGTTTGATTTCGATTTAGGCCAAACTCTCATCTTGAATCATTTGGAATCACCTAGTATTTAAAATTCAATTCAGATATGCATAGTGTGGAAATAATTAATGTGTAGCTGCTTAATGCAGATAATTAATTTTATGGAAACTTCCATTCCATAATTAATTTTACAGCTTAAATAAAAATTGTACTTTAAAACAAAGAAACAGCCTTTGGAACATCACCAACCCACCACTCACATAACCACCGCAGCGGCCGCCACCACTATCCTATCACCATCCACACCCTGCAACCACCACTGCCACTACCACTACCACTACCACTACCACTACCACATCCATTGGCATATTACTTTCACGATTGCAACCAAACATAGGAAAACGTTTTCTATGGAAAATATTTTCTGAAAAAATGTTTTCTGCCAAAAACAAGCAGAGCAAAAGTAATAGCATATATTCTTCTAGAAATATATTGTTTCAATCAAGAAAGCATTACTTAGAATTTGATTACACCATGTTAGTGCAAAGATAACTGTGCCTCAACTTGCACCCTCAAGTTGTAGCTTAGAAAAAATGATGCCCAAAATAATATGTTTGTCTTGAAAAATACTTATGATCATGCATAGAAGTGCCATGAATTGATGAAGTACATGGCACACAATACTACTACTACAGAATTTGGCAATGTTTGTTTCTTTTCCCTTTTCTTTTTTAGAGTTTCTTTTTTAAATTCACGTATCACTGCATGTTATTGGTCCACTTTGGTCATTTCTTGTATCATTCTCTTCTATGAAACTTTTAAGACTTCACCATATAATTTGAAGCACTTTACCTATTTTACATGGAGCAGATAAGTCAGTAAAATTTAAACAGAATTTTACATTCTTTAAACCTATTTTATTCTGCTTCTTGATCTACTTCCTTCGTTATAACTTTTGCTTAACAAATATTAACAACTATGGCACTTGACATACTGTTCAAAATTTATAGATGAGTGAAGCAAAGACGACATCAGTGAGTCAACAGAAAAAAATTGAAGAACTTGAAGCACAACTTCAAGAAGCTGAGGATATAGTAAAAGACCTCAGAGAAGAGTTGAGAGAAGTGCAGGCTGAACTGGAGGGGGTGAGAAAGAACAAGTTACATCATTTTGATGAATATGATACTGTTAATCGGGAACCAACATTACATGAGATCAAACTAAGTGCTTCTCAGTCACTTGAATCTTTCGCAGCTTCTGACATGAAGAATTTAGCTTTCAATCAAAGAAATGAGGTCTATAAGTTCTACAATGTAAATGAGAATTGTATCGGGAATTGCTATGTTGGTAAACCCGATCTTCTTCCCTCTTCCTCAGAGGAGAACCGACTAAATACTTCTTCTCAGTCTGTTATAGTCCCTCCTCTGGCATCACGACTTGAATCTTTCGCACCTTCTGACATGAAGAATTCAGTTCTCAATCAAAGAAATGATTTCCCTATGGGGAATTCCTATGTTAGTAAACCCGATCTTCCCTCTATAATACTGAGAAGCAAGGAAAGTGAGCCCTACAGAAATCGACGCACTCAGAGAATTCGCGCATTCGAAGAGAAACTGATGGCCGGAGAATTGGCCTTTTCTGACAAAATAGATGATGTAAATCATGAAACAGGTGGCAGAGAAAGTGAAGAAGCCATATGTAAAACAGAGGAGAAAATAAAGTCTTTTCGACAGAAAAGGAGAAGAGTTGCTAGATATAAGAAAACCAAAACCGCCTCAACTAAGCGTCTCTCTAATCTAGCCCCGAAAAGGGATCAAACTTCTGATATATCTTGTACAGTGGTGAATTCTGTCAATAACGATGCTCAATCTGGTGGAGACCCTTCTAGCATGGCCCAAAGATTTTCAGCAGATACAACAGACAAGGGCACGCCATTGGGAGGTATGGAAGTTACCGAAAGTGATGCGGAGTTTATTAAAGGTGTTAGTGTTGGAAACACTACAAACGATGACAAGGCATTGGAAAGTGGATCTGCAGGGGTTCCAAGTTGTGGAATGGATGTCGAGGAAGTTGATATGCCAGTGGTGAACTTGGAGACAAAACCATCTGGCTCGAGTAATGGGATTCTGAATCAACCTGTAACTCGTAGGGATAGGGTTATCAAGTACACATTCCAAAGGAAACGAAAGAAAGTATCTTTGAGCAGCTCTGACGTGAATGCCTCTCTTGAAAACAGCATTTTGAGGAAAAAGGAAGAAGAGAACCAAGATGGTCCGCTGGGGACAGAGAAGTCTAGTTCCATAACTGATTCAACTCGAGACAGTCGACGTGTAGCACAGGTTGCTCGTCAGGTTAGTGATATATATGTCTTTATTTGCTTGCCTGTTTGTGTACATATGTGAATAAGAATAAGTGCACAGATAAAATCACAATATATGTGCACCTAGCACTGCTTATTTTGTCCATTTGCTGAATAACTAGATGAATTTGTTATCAAGTTTCAGTATGACTTTATGTCACCTACTTTGGGATAGGTTACTATTACATACCCCCTTCCTATGAATCATGAACACTCCATTTTAGTTGCCATATCCATGGCCTGTCAATTTTTTATTTTTTTTGGGGGGGCATGTAATGCATATGTGCTAACGCCCATAATTTGGTTAACCTTGTTTAAGGCAGTTTGCTCTGGATGTGGTCCTGATTTCAGAAAATCAAAATTTCTTGTTGCAAGATGGTCTAATTGAAGATTTTCCCCACTAAGATGGTCCAAATTTGTTTGCCAATGCTTTGTGCTTTTCAAAATGAAAATTAGGGCTTTATGGTCCTGCATCTTCTACTATATATAATTGTTGAGAATGGATAATTCTTTAACAATTTCATGTGTGTATACAAATAAATATTCATTTGTTGCAATGTCCTGCAGTGCTTGTGTTTGTATTTTTCTGAAAATTGCTGTGTTGGCTTTTCCATATTGCATTGTTTTTATATAACTTGTTCGGATTCATATTTCTGGAACCTAGATAATTACTAATTATTCATTTTTATGTGAAGCTATTCCATGTTGTGTTATATTCATATCATTTATTTAGTTATTTCTATTTATGCTTCTTAGAATCTAGACATGAGAACCTGTAACTCTCACTATTACTATACATTTCACTCACCTTTTCCCATTCTTTTTGCAAATCCCTACCCAAATCCATGATTCAAACACAACCTAAAGATACGAGGCACAACCCCATATGTAAGTATGTGTTCTTTGGAGTAATGCTCATTAGCGAACTTACCAGAAAAAAGGAATGCTTGTTAGCAATCTTAGTTGTGTTAAAAAGGTAAAAATTTGATATCCTAGTTGACAATTTATGTTAAGTTATATAAATTTATTAATGTTCGTTTAGCTAATTCTTCATCCAAATAACTATCTTTCTCTCTCTTGCTTGTTTTCAGGATGTCCTAGGCTTTGATGTGTCATTACCTATGACATGTAATGGATTTGAAAGCAGTGTCAGTTGTTGACAAATTCTGTTTAGTTATATAAATTTATTAATGAAATCTTAGAAGACAAATTAATGTCCTTTTATCTAATTCTTTGCCCTGACATCCTTCTCGGGATGTCCTAGCCTTTGATGTGTCATTACCTATGACTTGTAAGGGATTTGAAAGCAGTGTCGGTCCTTCCTTCAAATCATGTAATGCATGGAATAGAATAGGTGGGGATAGTCGATATCTGTATGTGTATAACAGCTTTCTAGCACTTGAATGAAAGATATCTACTGAGGTTTCTCTGGGCTAACCTAACCTCACCTTACTTGATAATGCTAACGTAATGTCAAACCTTTTATGGAATGGGTAACCGTTTATGCGAGTAGCTTTTATTTTCATTTTGATGGGTTTATGCCCTTCAAGTTCATGATAAGGAAAATTTTATTTGTGGTACTTTCTTTTGCGGCTATCTTTTAATTTTCTTCCTCTATGTTCTATTGCACAGCTCGTATCTTTATCTGAGAAAAAATGGTGGCAGTAAATCTGGTTGTCCGTGCATCGAAATGGAAAGGGCTCTTGGCGGGAGGGGTAAACAAATGCAATGATGCTGTGAAGATGGCGTTTCACCAAAGAATCCTTTCGAACAGCCTGCTGCTTCATGAGAGAGTTGTTGATGAAGGAGAAGAGAGTGTACATCCTTGAGTGCTATTTTATGGGCAAATTACTGAATAAATTATTACAATGGCTGTATCTCTTGTTTGTTTTGCTTTTCATAGTAGTAGGTTATCAACTGTTTTTGTTTTTGTTGTTTTTGGTTTTGTGGTGGTGGTGGTGGTGGTGTCATCTTTGACTTGGCTTTTTCAAGTTATACATATAGCATTTTGCTTGTTTTAAGTTTGGTTCTTTCCTTCTATTATGCTGGTAATTGATACTGTATCATACCTTTCAATTAAGGCATATTTTATCGCTCTTTTGGTAATGTTTTGAAATTTGAGATTAGGGTAAACTGATCATGCAGGCCGCTTAGATAGGGCGAATCGTAGACCGGTTTTCGCCAAGCCTAAAGGAGGAGTTAAGACTTGGAAGTGTTTTCTCTGTTTTCATCTTATAATCATGGCTTGGACACTTTTTGGAACAGATGAGAGAACTCATCGGATCTTTCTGATGTTATGATGTTTCAGTTTTGGATAGCTTCATTTTCATGTGCACAGAAGTAGCTGACATTGTTACAGACAAATTTGATCATTGTTCCTTTTTTTTTTTTTTTTTTGGATAAGCAAATATTAGTTGTTAGATTAGCATCTATGGGAGAAAATCTCTAAAGCACTTAAATGTTTGCACTCCTTTAATTCAACTCCCCTAAGGGGAATTGAACTTATGACCTCTTTAAGGAATGCATGGTGGCGAACTAGGCTAGGTGTAGTTGGTTATTTGATCATTGTTTTTGTTTTGTTTTGTTTTTTGAGAGAGAGGCAAACTGGCAATGGCAAGTCAGGCTGATTAAAAATTGAACGGTGTAGTGTTAAACAATGAACAGGTTGTTTGAAAGTCTTAGGGGTTGTTTGGGATGACCTAAATAAGTGTACTTTTTGTCTTTTTGTGAAAAGATGTGCAGAAAAGTATAAAGGTAATGTGATGAAAAAAAGACAAAAAGATAAAAAAATGGATTATTTTTGAGTTGCCAAACTTGACTTTACTCTCCAAATATGTTAATTTTTAATGCTAGCGGTATGTTTGGATCATGAATTCAAGTATGGATTTAAAAATTGAAAGAGAAAATGTTAGCGAAATGTGAATAAAATATAAATTAAATATCATTTAATTTTTTTTATTTAAATTTTTACCTAAATTCATGATTTAAATCCAACTTTACAAAATGTTATTTAGCTAATGGGATGAGAAGCATCCAATTTTTTGTCCTCACTAGAGAATTAAGTTTTGGAGAATATAATGTTAAAAAGAACCAGATTTTGGGACAAACTAGATTGTTTTATTTATTTATTATTTGAACACTAGATTGTAATTGAAAAATAAGATTAAAGGTAAAGAAAAATAAAGAAATATATTTAATTAGATGTTAACATGTTTGATATCATTTTAAAATGACCAATTTTTTAAAAATACTTTCTTTAGTTTAGTTATCAAAAGTTATTTTTTAACTTTTTGTTCTTCATTTTTTTTTGTGTTTAATAATTTTTTTCACGTTCAAGTTGTCTTTTCTTTAACTCTTCATTCTGTAGATGCATTTAAAAAGTAAAAATGTGTAGAACTTTGCAAAAAAATTCACTCAAGAAAAAATAATTTATTTTTAAATCTATCTAAATTTATCTAAAAGATTTTTTTTTTTAAAAATAAAAAATATATGTTAACGTCAAAAAATATGAAAAATAAAAGGTCAAAAAAAATTTAAAAATCAAACAAAATAATAAATTCACACAGAATTTTATATAAAATATAGTACATGTCTTTATTTATATATTTAACATGGCGCAAATCTCTTTGATTTTAAAATTATATATAAGTGGTGGTTTGCTATATTCTAAAAAAGTGTATTTTTAAATTTTTTATAAAAAAAAATATGTAAAAAATAGAGAAAGTAGATAGAAAAGTAAAAAGAAATGTTGATAGATATTAATTGATATGACCTAAATAAGTATATGTGTGCAAAAAAAAAAAAAACGTACATTTTTTTGGTACGTGCCAAACACCTACTAAACGGGTGACTAAAATTAGCTTAATAGTTGAAAAATTCAATATGCGATATTTATACACTCACTTAAAAGAGATATATCACATATACTTCTAATTATAACACTTTCTTCTTTAGTTAGGATAATATTTTAAGAATAATGATTTGTCCCCCGAAATTCTTTCCCCCGAATCCCCCTAATGGCCAAAACGACGTCGTTTTGGCCATTTTTTTTTTCTTCTCTTTTTCTTCTTCCATTTCGGCTCTGAAACGCCTTGAGAAAGAAAGAGAGAAGAAGAGGAAGAGAGAGAGAGAGAGAGAGAGAGAGAGACCCGTCGCCTGCCATGACTGTCGCCTGGTCGGTCAAATGCCTTGACCCACTTCATCGCCATGACCTCTACTGACCAGCCTCCCACCCCCGCCCCTTACCTCCGTCTCCTTCCATGTTGATGGCCCTCTCTACTTCCTCCTCCTCCTCCTTCCCCTACTTCTTCTCATTTTTCTTCGAATTCGGGAGATTCGGGGAGTCCTTTCGAGCTCTGTAGATCACCCATATTTTAATTATGATTTCTGAATATTTAATTATATCTTATGTAGTATTTGGTTATAATTTTTTTTAGTTGTAATTGAGAAAGTATGAAGTTATATATATTTTTATATTATAAAGTGGATGTGATACATATTTTTCATATTTAATGATAATTGAAGAAGTAAAATATAATTAATTCACAATTTTGCCATAAAACTCCATTTATATTAAATTTTTGTTTTTTTTAGATGGAATATTACATTTTTGTTTAAAATATAATTTTGGGGTTCCAAATTTTCAGATTCTACGGTTTATAGTTGGATTTTGAACCGAGAGTTGGGTTTGTATTGCCAGCTATAAACCCTAGTGACCAAATCAGGGGAAGAGAGAGAGAGAGAGAGAGAGAGAGAGACTGGAGATGGGAGTGGCGAGCAAAGCAGGGGACTGGGCATTCAAGGCCTTCACGGCGGGCCTCGGCGTCGCCACCATCTATCTCGCCGCCACCTTCTCCGTCAATGTCTACCGCGGCCTCTCCTGGCATAACGCCCAATCGGTCTCTCTCTCTCTCTCTCTCTCACACACACACACACACACACACACAACCCTATGATATTTGTCTGTAACTCTTGTTGGTGATGCTTTGTGATGATTATGCCTAATTTTGTGAGTTTGTTCTTCTTTTGAATTTGGGAAAATTACTACATGAATCGATTTGGATTTGAAATTTATTACTTTATTTCTCAATTATATTCGTTATAGAATATGATTAGTCAACATTAAATTCGTGATTAATAGGTATAAGCTTGACTAAAATTGTTTACAGTTTTGGGAGTTTGAGTGCTTTGGCTCTGAAATGGAGGTCCTTGGAGTGCTCTAACTTGAACTACCTGACATATTATTTGTTTCCTTTCCATTGCACCTGTGTTACATGGACCATTATCCCTCCCACCTCTGGTTTAGTAGTTCATATTCAAACCATGGGTTTTCATTCAATAGTTGACATCCGAACCACCAATGGTGTGGAAGTGTGAACTGAGCAAAAATGATTTGTGGAAATTGAATGACCCAGGAATGGTATATGTGTTGAACTCGAAGATTTTTTACATGTGATTCTGGAAGAGGAAGAAGCTTCTCATATTTGATAGCAGAGTGGTTTTCTGCTTCTCATATCGAGGGGGTGATTAAAACCTTCTTCTTCTTCTTCTTCTTTTTTTTTTTTTTCAAATACAATTGTAGATATTAATGATTCATATGTTTTTACCACATCATGTGAATATAATGTATTTGAATCTTTCCATAGCTCTACCCTATTTTTGGACACATTTCAAGCTGAGTTCCATATCCTACGACTTGGGGTTCAAAGAGATCCAATAGACAGACACCCATAGCCAACATGTGTACACAAGTTCATACAGAAAGAACTCTATCATCTCGCTTGACTTTTGCTGATGCTTTAATATCTCACAAATGCATGCCTTTTAACTGTCATTGTCTAGTTATTATTTCCTTCTAGCCAACTTATCTTTTTCTTGTTTGGATCTGGAAAAGTTGCTCTCTTTAACTTTTTCCTGTGTACGGATTATGTTCTAAATGTATCCCGCTTCTAACCCTTTTCATTCTAACTTTGTTTATTCTATCCATGGGAATGTTCCACAATGGATACTGCCTAGTGATTCATAGCACGGACATTGATTCCCTTGCCACTTTATCTTTTTTTTGATAAGTGAAATTTATTAACGGATACAAAAATAATCTGTCATCCACAAAGAGAGAGAGAGAGAAAGAGAGAGAGAGAGACCACTATTGCACTCCCTCAAAATAGTCCAAGAAATGTCCTAAGCTGCAGCCCACAACTTCCTCAACTTGTAAGTAAATCAACCATTGAAGAAGTCATTACCCAAGCGATTCCATAAACAGACAAAAGTAAATTCCATCACTCACTAACCACCAGACAATATAGTGGATGATGATTAACACTTCCCCTGCCCTCTTACACATTCAATGCCAATCAATAGTCACTTTTCTCCTGTTTCCAATAGTTAAAGATAGCCTCGTGAATAGTTGTCCAAGCAAAAAATGTAAAAAACAAACCTAGGAAGAACCTTGCACCTAGAAATACCTCTCCAAGTAAGGAAGAGGTTGCCACCCCCTCTCATGTCCTGATTAAAGGAGCAAACTTGAAATTCTCTTTCTTCGATAACTAGAACATCATGAGTACCCCCATGACACCCCGAGCCATACAAGCAAGTGAGAAAAGGGAAAGGAAAAAAAAAAAAAATCCTATCAAACAACTTCATTTATGCAATACCAACATATAGTCCTGCAATGAAGTCATGATGATTTCATTGCTATCAAACACTGAGGACATACATTTCTGCCTCATTCTTCCTATTCAAGTTTAAAGGGCAATGCATAAGGAAATCTTGGGAGGTTTGTAGGTACTGGGCGCTTTTAACTTTCAAAGAACTCGTTAAACCCTTCATTGATGTGGTATATTTTGCATACAGTTCTTTGGAACACTTCTTGCTTGAAACTCAGTGTTTCTGGATTACTATTGATTGGATTTTATTTGCTTCTCATTTGTAAAAGCTGTTGAACTATGTCTCTTCTCAGAATCTTGACCACTGGAGTGTTTTTGCTCTACCCCATAGTGTTGTTTTTATTTTGTTTATTCTAACATTACGCTATTGTATTCGTGTTTTCCAAAGAGCTCCCTGATGTATTGCTAATTTTCTGCAGAAAATCAAGGAGGGAGGATCTAACAATCAGAACCCATAATAATTTTTTGCTGCTTATAACTAGATCATATGTATTAAGTTCAATTGTTCAAGTGAACATTGTGAGATTTATGCAATATTTTAATTTAGTAATTAGGTATTTTTGGCCTAACTCTTGCTTGCTCAATTTTCTTTTTTCATCTATTTTGGTAAAATTGTAAGTGGGCCACTAGACAATTGCTTTGAACAAATATCAAACAAGAACAACATTTGAGTGGTGTTTTCATGTGTGTTATGTTCTGTGTGAATGAGTAGTTTTGGTCTTGCCTTGTTTCAAGAAAATAGATGGCTTTTCACTATTGCTCTATTACAATCTAGTTTCCTAGTTTAATGTCCTCATAAATTGTTTTTGGGTGAATAATGCCCTCGTAAATTTGGTTGTTTTGTTCATTCTTCTTATAATTTGGGTGGAATTGTCACATGTTACAATTTGATCCAAGAGCATAGTTGATCAAGAGGCAGTTTCTTTGGGCATGAGATCTTTTGTTCCTGAATACTTAAAGGGTAATTACACTTACATTTTTTGAGATTTGGATTTAATACATATTACTTGATGTTTGGAAAATTATACTAACCCCCTTATCATTGTAATTATTTAGACGGAATGAAAGTATTGAATTCATGCACTCTTTTTTTTCTTGTTTTGCTTTATTTTTTTTTTTGGTAAATTACAAACATACCCTCTAAGGTTTATTTAAATTACAAATTACCCTTGTGGTTCTAGAAATTACATTATGTCCCCTAATGTTTTTAATTTCATAACAAATAGATCTTTTTATTAATAAATCATTAAGTTAATTAACAGTTTTTAATAATGTTAAAATTTTATTTAAATTAATAATTCAGATAATTTTATTATTGTATAGGTAAACAGTTAGAAATTTTACTTTTTTAATTAATTAAAATTCTGACAAGGACGGATTTGTAATTTTTCAAACTGCAAGGGGCAATTCGTATTTTAAGTAAATTTTAAGGAGTGTATTTATAATTTATTTTATTTTTTTCAACATGATTTTCTCCGTTTTTCTATTATAAGTTGTTGCATTTTATATAAGTAGAGAATTTGTAAAATAAAACTATTAATCACAAGAGTGAGAATGTAATTTTCAAAATATCAAGAAGTGAGATGTAATTGAACTAAATTTTAGGAGACGTAAGTGTAATTTATCTTTAAAAGCTATTAAATTATGTCTTTAGATTACCGCACTAATAAATTTTAATACAATTCAGTAGCTGCAAGTTTTTAAGAGGACAGAATATTTGAGAAGAGAAGATCGATAACACTTTTTGGTTTCGCTTTCAACAAGAACAAGCAAGCTTGCCATGTATAATATTTTTTGTTTCCTTGTGACATTTTCTGATCTCATTATATACACATGTTTAATCACACCATTATAACAAACCGCCAGTATCATTTCAAATCAGGTAATACTTCATCAACAAAAAATGGAAAAGAAATGAAAGAAAGAAAACTTAAGGTTATGTTTGGTAGAATTTTGTAAATATGATTTGAGAATATGAGTTTTATTTTAAGTTTGCTAATTTTGAAATTATGATTTGAGTATAAAAAATTTGTTTGGTGAATGAGTTTTGAAAAGAATTTTTGAATGGAGTGATATGACATAATTTTTATATAAAAATTTACAATTCATAACTAAACACATAACCCAAAATTTTATTTAAAATTCATAAATTTTTTTTAAAAGACATTAGAAGACATTTTTTTTAACATATAAAAATAATAAGTGCAAAAAAAAAAAAATAAAAATAAAAATTCAAGAACACTGTTCCGGTCAACCGGCCGGACATCCAGAGGACATCCGGGTACACAAATTTTCAAACGTGGGTGTGGAAATGTGTTTTGAAAACTGTAAACAACGCCACACTCAAACTAAATGGTAGAATCATATTTCCAAACTGTACCAAACACATCTTCTCTATACAAGGCAATACATCAAGACTCTGGAACATTATAAATTGTAATGACCTTCCTTCACTTCTTGCAGTACTCACTTTTAAATTGAAAATCTGAAAAGAGATCTGAATCGGACTCTAGACGGGTTACTGAATGAATTGGCTCGGCACAATTACTTTAGTAGATAACAACAGCTACAATTGATTTGGTTGTGTACTGTATAATCAAGCTCATATTCCAAATAATAGATCATATTTCCAGCGCCACACAGCTAAACTAGTATCAAGACTCAAATTTCATTTGATCTCAGCAGCTCATCTGATGGATGGGGAAAAAAAATAAAAATCAAAGGTCAATGTAAGTGTCAAAATCCTGAAACAATTATTCAGTTCAAAGAAATTTAAATAATAATAAAAAAAATTAATATGAAGAAAATCCCAGCATTACTGTTAAGAAACACAGGAAGAAATGCCTATGATTCAATGGGGAGCTCAAAACAAACCCTAATACTGTATTTCAAACCAAATTCTTTTTGAAGCGACATTTCAAAAAGGGAAGGGAAAGGAATGGATTTTTATGGAATTCAATCTTTTATCTTTGAAACTAATTGGATTAAAAAGGAAGGATTTCATTTTCTAATTGGTTTAATGACACGAGGTATTAGAAAGATTTTTTTTTATTTTTTTTATTTTTATAATTCTAATTTCTTGTAATCGTTAAACCAATTGGAAAGAATGTTTGAAACTAATTGCAAAAAATAGTGTGTACGGTTTGAGCTTTTTGGATTAAGTTTTTTTAAAATTGAGTTTTTTAATTTTTTTGTTTTTAGTGAATATTTTTAAAATTTTAAACATTTTTTTTACTTTATTAGATGCACCTTACTTAGATATATCTAAAAAGTAAAAAAATTATAAAAAAAATATTTTAAAAAATTAATAAATACAAAAAAATATAAAAAATGTACTGAATTTTCGTATTTTTTTTTGTATTTTTGGTATTTAGTGAATTTTTGAAAGGTTTTTTTCACAAATTTTTTACTTTTTAAGTATATTTATGTTAAGTATATCTAAAAAGTAAAAAAAAATTGCTTAAAATATTAAAAAAATTCAGTAAAAACAAAAAAACAAAAAAAACAAGAAAGTAGAATTTTTTGAAAAGTATTTTTAAAAAAATGGAACCAAGCTTTTTTTGGTAGTCCTATAATTGTAAACTCAAGAAATGAGATTGCAAAAAAGAAATCCAAGGCTAGAAATAAATTTGTTGGCCAATACCTGCTGATAACATCAGCCAGTGATGTGCTAACATGTCATTTGGCATCACGAATATTCTTTGAGACTCTGTTTGAGGAAACCTCTGACATCCCGCAGGAGTCACTGGGAATCGCAGACAAAGGATTCACAATAAACTGACCACTGCCTTGCAGCCGAAACCTTCTGTTATCCATCTTAAATGTTTCAGAATTGCCATTCGTATTGGCTATGTTACGCACGGCAATCATTGGTTCAGTGCCTCTGGAAGAAGAGAACCCTGAGGTTGAATGTCGAGGCTCTGTTCTCCTCCAGAACTTTGGACTCAAAAATTCAGCACCGGGTAATTTGCAACAAGTGGTTCCTTCGGATTCCACATTTGACAACCTCGCGGTTGACATAGCCAAGTCATGTGAGATCTCATCCAAAGCCAGCTCCAACCCGTGCACACGTGTCTCCAGAGAATGAATTCCGTTTTGTGAGCTCCCCATGAATGTCTGAACAAAGAACAAGTGCAAGTGTTAAAAGAAACTTCATCTTAATCAAAACCGTCTGAATGAATCAGCACAAAAACACAATGCGCCAAGAACCATGAATATGAAAAGGAGCTTCACTAAGCATGGATATGATAAAACACTTGCCGAATATATCATAACAAGTCATAGTACCGCCGAAATCAGTTACTTGAAAGTGTAAGCGAAACAGAAGAATAAGGCAATTACCTGGAGGAGATTTAATAAACTGGATTGCTGATTTTCAATATGAACAAGCTGCTTGCGGATCAAAGATAGATCCTCAAACTCCTGGCTTCCATGGGTATCCTCAGTAATGTTACCAACTACAACGTTAGATTGTAAGCTCTCATCATGACATGGAACCACACAAGATCCAGCTTTCACACCACCAAATGTCTTGTCATCGGCATTTTTATTGAAGAAAGTCTGTTTTGTTTCTGGCTTTGCAAATCTACTTCTTACCTTCTCGCCTTTCTCTGAACCTTTCATATCTTCATCCTCACAAACCACCACGGAGGGCTCCTGAGGAGTGGTAATTTCAATTTTCCAATCAGTGGATTTTTTACGATCAAGCTTTCGGAACATAGCTGGGCCTGACTTCTTGTCACTACTATCTAGAGGACTTTCCTGGGCAGTGGTTGCAACTGAACCATCAGGGAAAGAAGACCCGTTAGCTGGGATGCTTTTCTTCCTCATTTGAGGAGCTCCAGAATTAACCATACAGGAAGTTTTGGATCCAGGTGGGTGTTGTCCATCATTAGAATCCTCTGTCCAAAAATTAAGAAACAATACAAACTTCAGAACTAAACAGCATCATAGAAACTGTATCGAATGGAGGCCAAGTTATTCTTGGAAAGGGAAGATAATCTGAACATACCAAAAATGAGAAATGAGAAGGAAACTAAAATCTTTCAAACTTCATTAACTACAGAACTCGAGCAACCAAATATTACTGTGACATTGTGCAAAATTAACAAAAGAGAAAACAACAAAAAGAAAAGAAAATATGTTTTATTGATTTAAAGAAATCAGATTTAAACAACAACGGAAAAAAGGGACGAAAATACAATAAATTTCAATAGTAAACATTATAATTAAATCAACATGAATGCCAATGTGCATAGGCAATCATAATGTTTGGTTGTCAAAATTCACATATAGAGAAATTGAAAATATAGATTAACCATAGTGAGGAAAATCACAATTGATGCCTTCTTGCAAAAAAGAAATTCTCAGAATTCAGAAAGGAATGCTTGGAAAGAAAGGGACGTATTATTTTTCTGTTTTAAGCAAAAAAAATCCTTCTGGATTATTGTACATTTCAATTTGAATTATTTTCAGATTTTATTACATTTTTTTATTTTTATGCTTACATTAATGAAGGCTTACACTCTGTTTGGATTGTAGGGTAAGAAAATAAAAGAAATTATTGTGATATCTCATTTAGGTGAGAAAATAAAAGAAATGATCGTGTTTTTTTATTATTATATTTGGATGGGTGAAAAGGTGGACCATGTGAAAGTGGGATACGAGTAGGATTTTTTTTTCTTCCTTTATGTTTTAAGGGGCAATCTTGGTATTATAAATACTGTACAACCAATCAAGGTGAGAAATTAAATAAGGGAAAAAGATTTGTAGTTCGAAAAAATGGGCCCCGAATGCCCCTAAAGTCCAAAACGACGTCGTTTTGGGCTTTAGGTTTTTTTTTTTTTTTTTTTGCCATTGTTGACGCAGAGGGAGAGGGAGAAGAGGGAGAGAGAGAGAGAGAAGAGAGGGAAGAAGAGGGTCGTCGCGTCGCCTCTGCCCCTCGTCGGCTCTGCCCCGATCGCGCCTCCGCCGCCTCCTCCCCTCCCCCTCCCCCTCCATTTTTTAGGCCCTCTCCAGTCCCCTCCTCACCTCCTGGTTTCTGCGCACCGCTTTTTGTTTGAGAACTTCGAGCTACGTAGCTTTCGAGCTACGTAGCATGACTCTTAAATAAGCTTAGTAAAAGAGTTCACTTTTTCACTATTTCTCATCATTTCTCGCTCAACTTATAAATCAAATGTAACGACCCAGAACCGTATGATGTCATTTTCAGTAATTAATTATGTGTTTACGTGATTTAATTGAGAAAAATCTGTTCGAATTAGATAAATATCTGTTGGAATTATGACTTTGGGACTTAAATTGACAACCGTAATGACTTCAGAAAACGAAATTGAATACGCCTATGTGATACCGGGAATTTTTAGAACCTTTTGATAAAATAAATTGAGGACTGAATTTCGTCTGATTCGCTAAGCTCTGTTTGGCTTGTAAGTGTTGGCACAATTCTTTGTTTTGATGCTATATATGACTTAGAGATAGGGATTGTTGACCCATTTGACTCAACACAAAAGAGAGAAAGAAAAATCTAGAAGAGAGGAAAGAGAGGAGTTCGTGGGAGAGGGAAAGCAAGGGAGAAGAAGAGAAGAAAAAGGGGTTTAAGCTCAACCTTCTTAATCAAGTGTTTAAGGTAAGGATCCTCTCCTATTTTCTTGAGATATAGTGGCAGCATCAATGATCTTGTAGTATATGAATTGTTTGAAAGAGAATCTATGTTTAAATTGAGCAACTATGGCATGATTTAAGTCATATTTGGCAAATTGAGGTAGAACCTCCATGGATATAGAGATATGAAGCTTGTATGTATATGTTTATGGATTTCCATCTTGATTCATGGGTTTTGATCTTGTTTATGTCCATGTGAGTTTTGATTGAAGATGTAATAGTGTAATCAAGTGAATTCTCAAGTATGTTGGAACTTGGTATTCATGTATTTGGGATGGATTTTTCAAAGAAAGGATGAAGTGTAGAAGAAGAACCAGAATTTCAGACTTTCGCAGGGTCCGCTCGAGCGGAGATAAGCTCGCTCGAGCGTAGAAATCACCCTTCCAGCAGTTTTCGGACAGTTTACAGTCCGCTCGAGCGGACAAGTGGGCGCTCGAGCGGGAAGGCTATTTTCAGGAAATTTTGGGGGAAATGAACTACATGATTTCTACATGTTAATTGCATCATTTATCACCTTATGAGCATGAGATGGGTATGAATTACATGAATTACATGAGACTGAAATGAAAGAATGAAATAAAGTAAAGAAAGGAATGAAGTGCATGATTAAGAATAATGTATATTGAGAAATGTGCTATAATGTTATTGTTGCAGGTCAAATTGAGAAGACCGTGCCATCGGTTTCGGAAACCCTCTGTAAGTGACATTTCTGTAAAGATATGTTATTATGAAATTATGTTCTAAAAGTGCTATGATATGATACGTTTTGAAATGAGAATGTTTTCTATGAACGAATGTTCTATTGCAAACCTAGTATGGCATCCATAGTCAGTTTAGTCATGGGGGCGAGAACATGCAGGCCCATGCGTCATGAGTCATGGGGGACGGCATGGAAGGACAAGCCCATGACCAGTTTACGAGATCTCGGTATGTGTTTAATCGGTGTCCGGGACCGGTTACTCTAGTCGTTAGTCGACACATGTTATGTTCTATGGAGTATGCCATTATGTATGTTCTTATAATGACGAATGACTGAAGTATGTTTATAACTGTTTTATTATGGTTTTATGAAAATGTCAGACTTCGTTCACTAACCCTTTACTTTAATGTTACTTGCTGAGCTTTAGCTCATTGTTTGTATTTATGTATTATAGGTGAGCAATCTGGGAGCCAAGCCTAGGCGGAGTCTCGGATCGAGCCGCCGTTTTGAAAGCCTACCGTTTTGAGTGCTCCGAGCTGGGGCCAGGCCTGGAAGGCCATTTTGAGAGCTTTTCTTTTGTCTTGCATCTGTAGCATATATTTATGTTTTGTATATGACTTGGTTTATGTCATGTGTAGTTGGTAGGTAAATTAACATTATTTATTTTTTTTTGGCATGTAATGCTTGTTCATATAAGTACACAGCTCTTGGACTATTAGTTTTCTTTTCGCTTCCGCGAGCCCCGTTTTATTTATGTGTTGTACAGGAAGGCCTGTGGTAATCTAGGATTACTGGCCGGTCTCGTTACTGAACTTCTAAGGGCGGGTTCGGGGCGTGACATCAAACATGAGAAAAGAGTTATCGTTCTCATCATTTATTATCATTTCTCACCAAATCACCCTATCCAAATAGAGTGTTAATACAAGCAAGGTTTTGAAAACCAGACCGGACTAGCCAGTTCGACTGGTTGAACCGTCGATTGGTCAGGGTTTAGGTCCGGATATACTCTCTATACCGTTTGAAGCTAAAAACCGGTCTATTTAGAGAGAACCAAGAAAACTGGCAATTGAACCGGTCGACCCGGAGCCGGTTCGCCGGGTTGATGGATTTGGAATTATTATTATTTATTTTTTTATTTTTTTCGGTCTTTCTTTCTTTCTTATTTTATATATATATATAAATATAATATAATATAAGAATATAAGAAAATTTTAATTGGAAACTCTCTTTCAAAGGTCTCCTCTTATGAGGATCCCATTAGGAACGTGAAATTATTGTGAAAGTCTCCACCTATTTATAAGAAAAAAATTCTTTAAAAAATACTCAAGAAATTCATGTGAGATTTAATCAAATGTATTGGAAGGAATATTGAAATTTTGATATCCCTCCAAAATTTTTGCTCTTCTTTTAATCAAATTATTTGAATTAAAATCATATGGTGGGAATATTAAATATTTGATTTTCTCTTTCAAAATTAAAATTAATAATATTTTAAAATATATTATTATATTTTCAGTAAAAAAATATTAGGACAAATATTTAAGATAATTTAATATTTTTAATTTTTTTAATTTATAATTTTATTACTTATGTTTTTATTTAAATATAATTTTAATATATTTATTATGTCACACTTCGAAATCGGTTTAACCCGACGGTTGAATCGGTACCCGCCTATCCGACTCCCTTTTCCGTTCGCTCAGTGGTCTGACTTTTAAAACATTGAATACAAGTTTTGTATGATACCTTCGTTCTGAATGAAATAATTAAAACTGTCTGCCACTGCATTTTCCAAAGTATAGAATATATGAATTTGATCAAATAGAGCCAACAATCCATGTCCAAACCAGAAAATATAATATTCAGAAAATGGGAGAGATCATCAAACAAACAAACAAAATACGCATATAAATCTCGTACCTCTGGACAATGATTGTGGTTCTGGAGGAGGTGAGACCTCATCCAAAACGTCAGGAATCTCCGTCCAAGCCCCCACCAATTGGTTCATAGTCTCCCTCACAATCTTCACCTACACAAAACATAACCAAACAAATTCAATTTCAATCCACATTTCTATCAACAAATTCAAATCCTTCGCTAATTCTTTCATCAAATTAATTTGATGAACAAAGAGCTAAAAGTGAGCTCCAATCATTTGTATCAAATCAATGATGAACAAAATCTTTCACCAATTTTTCAACATTCATAATTTTTACTAAAATTTTATGAAAAATTTAAAAATAGTAAGGAATGGAGATGAAAAAAAAAAAAAGAAAAAAGAAAAAAAGAGTAAGAATTAGACGTTCCATACCAGATCAAGCTTCTAACCAAATTTTCATTAAAATTTGATATATAGAGAGAGAATTGGAGATGCTCTAATCAATCTATAGATTAGCAAATCAAATTGAATCTAACCTTATCCATTTTTTTCGCCTCGAACGTCTTCAAACACACAGCCTTAAACTCCATCAACATTTCTCTCTCCACCACCGCCAAATTCACCAGCGCCTCCGCAGCCGACTTCCTCGCCGACCAATCCTCACTGCCAATGAATTCAACCAAACACGGCACCAATCTCTTCACTGTCTGGTGACTCGAAGCACCGCCAACTCCAATCACGCTTCCAATAACCGTTAACAGCGCTGGCTTTGCCTTGAAGCTATCGCACTTCAACAACTTCTCAATCCTCGGCAGCAGCTTCTTCAAATACATAGCATCCGGATCAGGCGAAGCATCGATCGCCGCAGCCAAGCACAGTGAAGCTCCGATCTGAGAATTCTGATCTTGTTCGGTCACCAAAGCATCGATCAACGGCTTTACAATCGAAGTGAAAGGAGGTTTCGTGATGTGTGACGAGATGGAAGAGGTTGCGTCGATGCAGGCTGAGCGGACGGTGGAGTCGGGGTCGCGGAGGCGGCGGACGACGGCGGAGAGGAGTTTGGAGAGGTAAGGAGAGAGAGAGTCGCCGTGAGATTGGGAGAGGAGAGAGATGAGGCGGACGCATTGTTTACGGACGGGGGACTTGTCGGAGGCGTCGGTGGCGGAGATGGAAGAGAGGAAAGGGGGAATGGAGTCATGAGTGAGGGTCCTGGCGATGGATTCGAGCTCTGCGGCGGCGGAGGAGTGGGTGTCGCGGTCGGAGAGCTTGTTGAGGCATGTTAGGACTCGGTGCTTCAGGTCTCGAGTTGAGGCCGCGAGTGCCATTGTCGGTGGTGGTTGTTTTAGGGTTGAGGCGGTGGCGCAGCTCGTATTTCCGGCGGCATTGCCGGAGGAGGAAGGCGGAAGGACGGTGGCGTGTGCCGGCTTTGGGTAGTGGTTTTGGCTCAGCTTTGTCTGATGCTATCTGCTCACTGATTTTATAAGGAGGAAACAACACCGCGTTTGGATGAAGGATTTGGTGAGTAAATAAAAGAGGTGAGAAAGAAAAATAATAAATTATTTTGGTTTTTATTCGGCATTCAGATTATTAGCTTAATTTAAAAATAAAAATAAAAATTGATAATATCATATTATTTGAAAATAATACAAATTCACTTTTTCAACTATAATGATGTGCGAGTGACATGATTAATTTATTATTAAAAAAGATATGACTGAGTATTACTTTTAATATCCTAACTAATTATCACATCTCTAAAAATTGAATCTAATTTTTAATTTTCAATAGCAATGCTCATAATTTCATTAATTACATCTTTATCACTAAAACTAAATAATCCTTGGATTTCCCATTCAAAATAATGATAATAATAATAATTCTTGAATTTGATGCCATATGCAACCCCAAAAAAATGAATTTTTCATCAAAATTTCATTTTTTATTTTGGGAGGAAAAAAAAAATCTTATTATCATATTTTAGATAAGTAAGAAAATAAGACACAAAAGGAAAAAAAATATGAGTGAGGTTTTTTTTTAATTCATTTGCATTTTAATCGGCAATTTTGATATTATAAAAAATTTAGGGGATTTTTTTTAAGGTTCCTGGTATTAAGATTTTATAGTATAAAAGATACATAATATTTTCATAATGTCTAAGGTCCCTCAACATTAATCGAAAGAAAATTTGACCGAAAGAATTTCTCTGGACTTTCCAGAGAAATTCTCTTCAGAGAAATTCTGGAAATTTCTCTGAACTTTCCAGAGATTTTCTCTGCACTTCCCAGAGAATTTTTCTAGACCTCCTAGAGATTTTCTCTCCAGAGAAATTTGTGTTTTGACTTAACCAGAGAAAATTGATCAAAAAAGAACCTCAAGATCAATATATACCTATTCATTATCAAACCGGAGAAAATTCATTCAAAATCACATTTTTCAATTTTTTTTTCCTTTCAATATCTGAGCAAGTAAACAAATTAATAGAGAAATTGAAGCAACCAAATATCAAAAAGAAACCAACACATCTCGAGTTTTCCATAGAAAATTCACACAGTAACTAAATTCAGAGAAAATTCACATAATAGCCAAATCCAGAGAAAATTCACAAAGTAACTAAATCCATAGAAAATTCACATATAATCTGCATAAACCCCTAGAATCTTTGAGTAAACAATAACCACTCTCATCATCTCCAAACTTGAACAAAAATGTTAATTTTTGAAACTCCAACTTGAACAAAATTTACAGAGAAAATCTCACAGAAATTTACATCAACCCAAAGAAATTCTTCAAAACTAGAGAAAATCTCACCTCCACCCTAGAGAAAATCACTCAAATCAGAGAAAATTTCCCTTTCCAACCTAGAGAAATTCCTTTTCTGGTTGAAAATCATAAACCTCAGGCAAAATGTGTTCCATGGTTCACACATTGGCTTTAGAGAGAAAATTTTCAATTTTGTTAAAAAAACCGCTAATGCAAAGAAAATTCAAAGACAGAACCATAAATGCAATAAGAACAATCAATTTGGAGTTGAAAGTAGATTTCAAACCCAGCGAAATTCTCTATCTCTCTCTAGAGAAATTTCAATTTTATTGAAAAAATCGCTAATGCAGAAAAAATCCAATACCAGAGAAATTTGAACAACGAAAGACCTACCAGAGAAATTTGAACAGAGAATTTCTCTGGGCTCAAATTATAGAAAATTGAAATTTTTCTGAGTTCAAACCAGAGAAATTCTCTCCAGCCAGAGAAAATTCACGAACAATTATTACAATAAGAGAAAATGCAGAGAAATTTGGCATCTTTGCCACATAAAATACAATACAAGTTTTGACATCTTTACATCATTATTTTCCTCTTATTCAATATAGTAACAACAAGAGAGATTTTCTATTGGCAGCAATGGCTTGAATTACACATCCATCATCCATCAATGTGAACTACTAGAAGAGTGAGGAGTTGAGTGGCACCTTAAACAACAATCAACAAAGTTGCATTTTCTTCCTCATTCCCATAAATTACACAACCTAGTTTCCCCTTCAAACCTCCTCAGCAAAATCACATTCAAATTCTGGACTTCCAAAGAATTTCTTTGGATTCAAATAAGAGAAATCCAGAGAAAATTGAACATCACTGAGAAAATTAAACAAGGCAAAGAAAATTAAATATCACATAGAAAATTAAACAAGAATTTCTCTGAACCACTCCTTTACACCTCCCTCATGTGTATGCATAAAAATATATTGATGTATACATATATATGCACACAGAGAGAGAGAGAGAGAGAGAGAGAGAGAGAGAGAGAAAGAGAGATCGTTTCATGGCATCTACAACACCCTCTTATTTGTTTTTGTCTTTGTTTGCAGAAGCCTTGATAATCAAATTGCGAAATCGGGTTTCATGGAATCCCCGAAGCTGAATTTTCAGAAATGGGAATTCGGCACCACCGCGTTTCATGACCATATAAAGGGTGGAAGAAGTCATCGCAGCTCCAGTAAGTATGGAATCAACCTCAGGAATGCCATAGGACGAAGCAATAGTCGGTGCCCAAGGCAGGTTGAAGTCATAAATAACCAAATTTGGGGTTAGTGTGTTGAGGATGTTGGAGAAGCTTGGGATTGCCATATCAAAGGCTGTTTTGAGGGTATGGATGAGATGGGTTGAGAGGCCATTGGTGGTGTGGTAGTGAGAAGGAAGATCAGGGGAGGATGGAAGGTGGATTTCTACTAATTCAATGGAGTGAGGGTAGTTTTCAGTGATTCGTTTCTTGATGGAACTGAGATTGATTGGTGTAAAACAAAGATATATGTGGAAGTTTCTGTGTGTGAGTTTCTTGGCTAGCTCTACGAAGGGAGAGATGTCACCATGGGCCAGCCAATGTCGACCACCATGTCACGGGTGACCTGATTTGTCCAATTCCTTCGTAGAAGAAACCCTAATCTGTCTCTCTATATATACATACATACAAATGGGCAGTATAAGCAAAATGAAGCAACATTCGGAAGACACAAATTTCTCTGTGATATATGGGTTTGGGATTGAAGGACCTTAGACATCATTAAATAATATTATGGATCTCTTTCATTACTAAAAATGGGAGAGAGATCTAAGACTAATTTTTCCAAAAATTTATAACTAATAAATTTGTTTTTTTTTAATATTAAATCTCATAAATAAAATAGATAAAAAATCAAAATTTTCTCGGTGAAACTTATACATTTGGTGAGACTCATTCCATATAAAAAATATTATGTCCAATTATATGATAGTAGTATTTTGTAAAAAGAGTAACTATAAATTCATAAATTTTTATCCAAAAATAACAATCAATTATTTAAAATCATTTCATTCATCAAGTCTACTTTAGCAATTTGATTTCCACTACACAAAATGATTATGGACAAATTCTCTCAGACCATAAGTCTAGTTTCTAATATTTTGCTTTTGTAAATAAAAAATTTTACTGGAAAATAATTATGGGCAAATTCTGAGACCATAAGTCTAGTTTCTAATTTTTTGCTTTTGTAAATAATTTTTTGGATAAATTACAAACACAACCTTTGAGGTTTATTTAAATTACAAATTACCTGTTGTGGTTTTAAAAATTACATTATACCCCCCTATGGTTTATAATTTCATAACAAATAAGTCATTTTATTAATAAATCATCAAGTTAATTAACAGTTTTTAAAAATGTTAAACATTTATTTCAATTAATAATTCAGATAATTTTATTATTGTATAGGTGAACAGTTAAAAATTTCACTTTTTCAATTAATTCTGTTAAATAAAAAACTTTGACAAGGAGATATTTGTAATTTTTCAAATCATAAAAGACAATTCGTATTTTAAACAAATTTTAAAAAATATATTTATAATTTATCTTAAATTTTTTTATCAAACACTCGTATGAGTGTAGATCCCACATTAAAATGGATGGTACACCCATAAATGTTGTATCAAATTTTTTATAATTTTTTTTTTATTCCCTTCACATTGCTCTTTCTAAACGGTGTTGATTGGGAGCCCGAAATTTTGGAGCTCGAATGCCCCGAAATTTCCATATAAGGAAATAAAAAAAAAAAACAAGGTAAAAAAAAAAAAGAAAAAAAAAACAAACTTATCCAAAAAAGAAAATTTGAGCCATTTGAGCCACAGTTTTTAAGGCCACCAATCATTTTCCCTTTCTAAATTTACCAAATGATTACCATCAAACTGTGGGTCTCAACCTTTCGACTACTGCCCAACTACTTCAACAAGAGTAATTCTATTAAGTTATTTTTAGTTAGAAAATTTAAAAAGATATTTAAAATAAAAAAATAAATAAAATATATTTATATTTTACTTAATTTTATATATATATATATATATTTTTTTAAAAAAAAATTTCTCAGTTAAAAATAACGTTAAAATTTTCTTTGCAGAGAAAAGAGGCCCATCGGTGTAAAGTAGCAATAATTTTAGTTCAATAGCAATGATTTAAGAAGGGGTAATGTTATAGTGTGCAACTTACACCTTACACCTTTTTGTGTTCACTTACACCTTACACTACACCTTTTTTACCTTGCACTTACACCTTTTGTGTAAGTGGCACATGGTGTGCAACTTATACATTTCATTTATACCTTCTACTTACACTTACACCTTACAATTACACTTTACACTTACACCTTTTGTGTGAGTGGCACATGGTGTGCAACCCACTTACACCTTTTGTGGGTTGCATACCTAAGAAAACTCCTTTAAAAAGAAGAAAAGGAAAAAGAAATTAAAAGGTGGAGATAATGAGGTTTGAATACTAGTCTATAGGTAATAAAAAAGTTGTGATTTGAAAGAGAGTAGTACTGTAATGAGTAATGACATCAGATAGAGTTTGGATTAATTTGTTTTCAGAGATAGGACCGAAATGTTTCATAATAAAAGGATTATTAATGAAGAAATTAAATAAAATTATATTTATTTTGATGATAGTTATTAATGTAAGAATTATTAAATTATTTTTATATAAAATAATAAAATGCATAAAAAATATAAAAAATTAAATATTAATGTTTAAAAAAAATGCCTAACATGTAAAAAAAAAAAAAAAAATCCAATCCCCTCACTATTTTTCTAATACCACCTCCGCCTTCTCCATCTCAATCCCCCTTACAACCTCCATCCTAATCTCTCTTCTATCCTAATTCCTTCTTTAACTCTACAAACAAACACAACACATGTGGTGGTGTTTGGGAAGTAAGTTCCCAAATTTTTTTCTCATTTTTTCCACTAAAAGACAAAATTTTTGCAAAACTAAAAAAAACACCTCCAAACAAAATATCACATCCAACCTCATAATCATTTCACTTTTTCTGTCACAAACATCACATCCAACCACATAAAAACTCAACTATCTTTCCAAACACCAAAAATTTTTTATCTCATAAAAATTTACATTTAATAAAATCTACATAAAAACTCACTTCCCAAACACCATCACATCCATCTTAATCTCATCCCACTTCCTACCCCCAGAATCCTTGGCCCTTTGAGGTGGTTCATGTGTCACAAATTGTCTGTTGGTTTCCAAACCAAACTTGCAAGCAACTTCCAAGCACATGGAAAAATTTCTAAGCCTTCAACAAAAAGTTACTACTGAGACCTCGTTTTTATAAGTTTTAATTGAAAGATAAAAAAAATTATTACAAATTATTATATTATTATTTTTATTTTTTATAAAAAATTAAAGACACTAAATTAGTCAATTCTCAAACAAGACATCAATAAAAGTTTGAATGGTAAATAAATCAGTGAAATTTTATTTAAAAAATCTTAAATTTGAGCCATAATATTTTATTTGTCTGATATATCTCAAATTTGTGCTTATTAATCCAAGACATTAAGCTAGAATTTGTTCTTGGTTATAATAAAAATGTTTTTTCCCCTTCCTTAAAAAAAACAAAAGCCCAAACTATGATATCATTTGACCTTTTATTTTTGTGTAATGTTATATAAATAAAATTTTGTATAACATAATATAATCTTTTAAAATTAAGGACTGAATTACAACTTTAGGGTTATTTTGGGAATTATATTTTAAACATTTTACAAAAAGACATGTAAAAAATAAAGAGAAAAATTGACATTTTAATAGTGACTTCTGATTTTTTTTACTATTTTAGATAGTTCCCAAACTTAGCTCCAGTCTATGATGGCAAAATCGTACCTTAGAGCTGTTTAGACAATTATTTTTCTTCCCTTTTCTAAAGCAATGATATATATAAAAATATATATATATATACATTCTATAAAAAAATAATACATGTTAATATAAAAAATGTTATCGATACATTCTTATGGTAAATGATTATATATATATATATATATATTGGATACGTCGGAAAGAAAGAAATAACAAACAGGGACTAAGCCCTAAAACCCTCCATAGAGAGGTGAACAATGTTCTCAACTAACATAGGCCGAAGTTCCGCAGGTGAGTCATGAACAATAAGCAGCTTCCCTGGTTGATATTCACCTAACTTAGCCATTGCATTAGCATAAATGTTGGCTTCCCTTCTAATGTGCTGGATGGAGCAGTCATAGTCGCGCAGGATAATATGTGCATCTTCCACAATGCCCCGAAAAGGGCATCTCTCTCCCAAATCTTCACTCAACAGGTGTATCACTTGCTCCGCATCTGTTTCCAGAATCACTTGGTTGAATCCTCTTTGGAGTATGATGGTGAGCCCTTTGTAGATAGCCCAAAGTTCGGCTTCTAGGCTAGTGCATATCTCAAGTTTGCCATAATAGCTACTAATACATGTCCCTGTTTCATCTCAGAATACTCCACCAAACCCGCCACCACCTCCAAACCTACGAGTGCTACTGTCCGTGTTAAGCTTGAGTTTTTCTGCATTTGGGCAAGACCACATAGTTAGACTCTTAACTTTAATAGGTGTTGTGACATCTAAATTGAAAGCTTGAAAAATTTTCTTTGTTATAATTTTCAATAATTTTCACACTTTCATGAATGTTCGTAATTTTATGTTCAAAAACCATTTTGTTACGATTCTTCCAAATAGTCCAAAGTGAAATGAGGAATAAGTTGGGATTTTTGTGCTTCCCTTTCACATTTTGAATAACCCAATCTTTCCAAGGCAGAGAGAGCATGTTGGAATGCCATTCCTTGCTGAAGACTTGGCACCATATCTGTATAGCTTGAGGGCAGAGCCGTAGCAAGTGTTCAATGTCTTCCATATTAACACAGTACGGGCATTTGGGATCATTTGTGAGACCCCTCATGGTTCTCTTATGGTTGGTGAGAAGTTTTTCATGGAGAACAAGCCACAAGAAGCTCTTAATTTTCGAAGGAACCTTGAGCTTCCAAATTCAACCCCAATCCCCTTCTTGATTTTGGTGATCAACAATTAAATCATACGCACTTGATGTAGAGAACTCTCCATCAGAGGATTTCATCCATCTGGAAGTGTCCTCTTCAACATTGGTTTGGGGGGGTTGTAGTTTTAAAATTTCTACAACTATATTCAAAGATAAGGAGGTGTGCATATGATTTAAATCCCATTCACCATGTTCATCAAGAAGGGAATCCACAGTGATAGACTCATAATTTGGAATTTGATTGGTGGGTAAGTTCAAATCCTTTTCAAGAGCCTCATCTCCACACCACCAATCTTTCCAAACTCTCACTTTAGATCATCTTCCCAACTTCCATCTAACTCCTTTAACCAGGAGATCCCTGGTATTCAGAATACCTTTCCAGGTATGTGATATTCTCTTGCCTTTCTTTTTGGTTAGAAAGGACTGTTGGCCCAAATACTTAGTTTTGAGCACTTCCACCCAAAGAGTATTCTTATCAGTTAACACTTTCCACCCCAGTTTGGATAGAAGGGCTAGATTTTGATCTCTGGCCTTTCGGATCGCAAGACCACCATCTTTTTTCATCTTACAAACCTGGCCCCAATTCACAAGATGCACTTTCCTTTTCTTGAGGGTATCACCCCAAAGAAAGTTTCTATTAATTTTATCGATCTCATCACAAACTTTTCTCGGGAGTTCCATAGTGTGCATGGCATAAGCTGGCATAGCATTAGTAACAGATTGCATCAAGGTTGCCCTCCTTGCCAAGGATAGCATTCCAGATTTCCACCCAATTAGTTTATTCTTAAGTTTTTCCAAAATATTCAGAAAATGATTTTTGCTCACTCTATCATGAAGTAAAGGAACCCCAAGGTACTTTCCCAAATTTTGAGTTAAGGGAATAGTACACATATTACTTAGCTGAATTGCTCTCCTCCTAGCAATATTAGGAGACACAAACAGATGTGATTTATGTAAATTAACCTTCAAGCCAGAGATTGCACTAAACTCAGTCAAGACTTGCAGAATGGTGTTATAATTACGATCATTTGCTTTAGCAAACAAAATCGAATCATCCACAAAAAACAAGTGTGACATAGTAGGGCCATTTTTAGCCAAGCTAAGCCCAGTCCATTCTTTTCCTTGCACTTTTTGCGTAATCATGGCAAAGAGTCTTTCCATGCATAACACAAAAAGATAAGGGGATAGAGGGTCCCCTTGACGTAAACCCTTAGCAGGTTTGAACTCTTCAAGGGGTTCTCCATTCCATAAGATAGTCGTACTCACAGTTGTGACACAATAATCATAGCCACCAATTTCTCATCAAAATGAAATTCAGACAGAGTTTGCCGAAGGAAATTCCAAGAAATATTATCATAGGCCTTTTCAGGATCAACTTTAAAAATCATGAATTCTATCTTTCCTTTTTTCTTATTCAAAGTATGGATTGCTTCTTGAGTGATGATGATATTATCATGTGTAGATCTACCCAGAATAAAGCTACTTTGGTTAGGGCTAATGATATTGACAAGGATTTTGGATATGATTTCATAAGTCACATTACACAAACTGATTGGGCGGAACTGCTTCACGCTTCCAAGGTTAGCAACTTTAGGGACAAGAGCTACAAGAGTTCTATTTATCTCAGGGGGAATAGTACAAGAGGAAAAACATTTTTGAACAAATTCAGTCATAGATTGGCCCATAATTCCCCAAAAGGTATAATAAAAAATAGCTTGGTACCCATCTCGACCTAGGGCCTTAAAGGCTTTAATGTTTTTGACTGCCCTCCAAATTTTAGGAGCAGAGACCTCCCTATTCATCTCTAGTTGATCATCAATATTAATGTGCTTGGTCAGATTGTTCCAATGGTCAAGGCTAGTAGTTGGGGTATGAGCAAAAATGTTTTGAAAATAATCATGCACTAAATTTTTAAGATCATTGGGGTTATCATCCTAAGCCCCCTCCTCAGTTTTCAAAACTTCAATTTTTGTCTTCTTTCTTTTGATAATGGTAGACATGTGAAATTTTTTTGTATTTCACTCACCCTGAGTAATCCAGTTAGTACGGGATTTTTGAAACCAAATAGTTCTTTTTGGAACAAAACTCTATTATACTCAGTAGTAAGCTCAATTTCAAGTTGATGAAGATTGTGAGAATAATGTTTGGCTTGAGAAATTTGGATCCTATTAATTCTGCCAAGCAGCCAGCGTTTACGTCTAAAAAAATTTCCAAAAACATTTTTGTTCCAATCCTGCACGGCAGATGTTAAGTAATCCAAATTTCCCAGGAGATTATTATGAGGCCTGGGCCAATTCTTCTCAATAATTGCATGAAAGCCCTCATGGGATAACCAAGCAGCTTGGAATTTAAAAGACTTACAGAAATGAGTAGAAAGGTTTGTACCTTGAGTATGTAGAAGAAGAGGAGAGTGATTCGAGTATGTACGAGGCAAGTTTTTGACATACCCTTCTGGGAATAATGTTCTCCATTCGGTGTTACAGAGGGCACGATCCAGTCTTACCATTGTATTTGCCCACCATTTTCTATTGTTAGTCTAAGTGAGCCTAAGACTAACATTGCCTAAGTCCATAAGGTTGCAATTGCTAACTCTATCCGTGAATTTCTGGCTCCTTCGTTGGTTCTGGTTTATACTTTGATTTAGATTAACTGGGAAGCTCCTTTTATCCTTAGAGCTTGAGTAGTCATTAAAATCCTCTGCTCCGAGCAACGGTTCCAAAATATTTTGGGCAATGGCTTCCAAACCATTGTGACAACCCTCACCACTGTTTACTGATAATACCACTAATTACTGCTAAACTGTGACTGAACATGATTAAGTAACTGATTTGACTAACATTCTGAACTGATTTATTGAGTGTATTAGTTTAAACGCATTTCTATCGGTTTAACTGTTAATTGATTTGTTCATGCTTTATGTTTTGAACTGCAAATTGAAGGCCTTATTGGCGGCCGAATTAGAAATTGATTAGTGTTTTATGCTAATTAGAATTTATGTTATTTTATGGTAAATTTAGTTGAAATGTGATTTGGAGCGATTAAATTAGATTAAATAATGTTGAATTACATTAGTTGCATTAATTACCAAAATGCCATCTAGTGGGCCACTTTTATTAACATCTTGAGGCTTGAACTACACACTTAGACACAACATTTCTTCAGCCCTTTTCTTGAGCCTAAACCGTGTGAGAGGAAGAGTGTGAGGAATTGGTTTCAACTAGGAATTCTTGCTTGAACTTGGAAGAATTGAAGAGTAGATTGCATATTTGAGCTTCTATACCTTGAATTGGAGACTTGAGGTAGGAGACTCACCCTTTTAATTGTGAGTTTGAGTTGTTCTTGCATGATTCATGGTAAGGTTAGTGATTTAAGGCATGAATTAGCTTAATATGTTGAATTGAGTAGGAATTCATGCATACATGTATACATTGTTGAGTTTTGAGGTTGATTTCATGGAAATCCTCACATGCATGTCTATATTCTAGCTATGGTCCATGAATTCATCATGTTTTTGAATGAATTGACTCATTTGTTCTTGTATTAGAAGCTTTGAAGTTGATTAAATTCATGCATGTTGCATGTACATCATGTTCGTGAAGTTTTGTTTGGAAATGGGTTCAATTGAACTACCTTTGGGCTTTGATTTTGCAAATTGATCTTTGAAACATGTCATATTATGAGTTTTAAAATGTTTTCCAGAAAATTAGCCCAAAAGGATCGAATTTGATGCTTTAAATGTTGAGTTTCATGCTTGGAGACAAATCTGGAAATTCCAGATTTTGGATCCATGCTCGAGCGGGTAACTCCACGCTCGAGTGTACACTCTGAGTTCATGCAGTCCGCTTGAGCGGGGAAAGTAACGCTCGAGTGTGAACTGCGTGTATCCAGTACTTTGCATGTGTTTACAGTCCGCTCGAGCGAGGGAATGCACACTCGAGCGAGGATTTGTGTCTCACGCTCGAGCGGGGGTCGAGCGCCCTTCGAGCGTGAATTTCATGCATCCAGTACTTTTGCAGTCCGCTAGAGCGAGGAAAGTCACGCTCGAGTGTAGCTCTTTTGTTTGCATGTCCGCTCGAGCGGAGAAAGCCACGCTCGAGCGGGACCCCTGTTTCAGTAAAAATTTGAAAAGTGTTTTAAAGTGCATCTTTGCATCCTCATTTCATCCTAGGCATTCCTAGGCCTAGTTTAAGGCATCTTAATGAGGATAATGCTATAGAACCACACCGAGTCAAGATAGGGACTAAGTTATTGTTTCCCAAGCATGCAACTTAGTGTGTGTTCATCTTGTAACTGTGTAGGGTTGGCATCCGAGGACGCTCACTAGCCTATCTGTAGCCCAGAACTCTGTGAGTGACAATGTTGTAAAGATATATTCAATCATGAATATTTTCTGAATGACCAACTGTACTGCTTTCTGAAATGATATTTCTTACTGAATGAATGTTTGTCCTATTTGCAAACTGTATTCGTGGCATCCATAGCAATTTATTGTTACTGTACTGTTACTGCTACTGTTACAGAGATCTCTGTCGGTTCCCATGTTGGAACCACTATTGTTTACTGATATGATGGCCATCAATTGACTTTTTGGTCTGTTAAGACCTACTGTACTGTTTTGCTATAGGATGTACCACATATGACTGCTATGACTGAATGATTGATATACTGTTATAACTGATTATTTTAAATACTGAAAGGACATTCATTCTTAACCTCTTTACGCATACGTTATTCACTGGGCTTTAGCTCACTGTTTATATATATATGTAGGTGTCCAGGCACCGGATCGGAGCTAAGAGCATTGGGTTAAACTCCCTTTTTGTCAAGCCAATCAACGTGCCTCACTGCGAGATTCTAAGTGTGTTCAGGTTTAGGCTTTTTGGGATGTCTCAGTTCACCCTTTTGTCTTTGTTTTGTAATACTGTATAGACTTGTACTGTACTGTTATGGTAGGGATTTGGTTCTTAACCTGAATGCCTGTATATGATGTATGTACGTATTGCTTTTGTTCCGAATATGAATATGTTATGAAAAGTCCTTTTGCATACAGACTGTCACAGCTCATTGGACATCTTTCATTTACTGTTTTAGCTTCCGCCATCCCCTGTACTCTGTATTACTGTTATTACTGTTAAGCAGGCCTTTGGTAATCACGGATTACTGGCCTGTTACGGTGCTAAACCCATAGGGGCGGATTTTGGTCGTGACAACCATTCTATAGTTCATCTCTCTTTCTGATAGTAAGGCTAGCATATACTGCAAGTAGGACCCAGTTAGGATACTCTTGTCTTGATATGGTAGCTGTAATCATTTGGGAAGTGGCATCATGAACTCGAACATTAGCTTGGCTAGGATTCCACAATAGCCAAATGCTTCCACTTCTGCCAATCGGATCTACATGGGTTGAAGCCGTATACTCCAGATTATTGAAAGACATACCCATTGTGTTTAATTCCACTTTTGTCTCCATGAGTATTAACATGTCTGGTTTATGCAGACTTACCAATTCCCGCAATGTTCTCCGGAATCGAGCATTACTAGCACCTCTACAATTCCATATTATCATATCCATAGCTGACACTTTGAGGTTTGGCCAATCCTCTGTCTCAAATAGCCCCAATATGTTTCACACACTCCTCTGGTCATCCTCCAATGGTTTTGTTGGTTTCACATGTACCATGTGGCTCACATTGTGCGAATCTATCTCCCATCATGGCTGGATCAAAAGCTTCACCTCTGCGAGCCACCAATCGATTCTAATGCGGTGATAAACTTCTTTCTCGAGTTCTAAGAATATCAGAGCTTTGAACTAGTCCACTCGATGTTCTGTCATCAGAATGTTCTCTACAATTTCCTCCATTATTTCTTTCTTTTTTTCACCCACTTGAATCTGGTGGTTTTCCTTTTCTACTTTTCAGGCGGTTATCTGGGGCTATTACAGCAGTCTTTGCAATGGTATTGCTGGAGGTGTTGGGAAGTAAGGCAGTTGGGAGGGTGTTAGGGTTTTCTTGGTTATATTGTTCACCTGAACTAGGATTTGGACCTTCATGGGTGTTATGGTGTTGAGTGGCATGGTGTTTCTCCCGTTTGTCTCTAGGCCTAGATTGAAAGACCATCCCTAAATCTAGCATTCCATTCTCCATTGGTTTGGGTAAATCCATATCCATTACTTGGGCAGGCTGTGTTGGAGTAGATTGGGGTTCCAGATCAAGGTCTACATACTTTTTTCTAGGCGTTTTTTATTTTCGGATTGCCACTGGTTTCCCCATGATCTTGGTCCATCTATAAGCCTTCAAATCGATTACTCTTATAAGACTAGGCCTTCTGTTTTGGTTTCCCTTATTGAAATTTTCTTCTAGTGGTGGCTAAAGTCCACGGCCCATATCCATAAGTCTCTGCCTCAGTAGGGATTTCCTTATTCTTTGGCCCAGTGGGTTTTGATGTTCCTTTCCCATTATCAGTTTTTGATTGGCTAACGGTTACATTTTGTATCGTCTTCTCCGGTTGCATCACCGGAAATTCAAAGCACTTCTCTTGTCGATGACCAACACGGCCGCAAGAAAAACACAGCAAGTGTAGGTGTTCATATTCTATAATGTAGTGATACCTGCCAATGGTAATATGAGATATGAACGGTTTACGCAGGTCCATCTCAATACAAACTCGGGCATACTTCCCACGTGCTGCTGTGGCAGTGTTAGTATCAATCTTTAAGGGCTTACCAAGCACCTTCGATATATGGTAAAGGACTTTTTCATCATAGTACTCAATAGGGAGATTAGGGAATCTGACCCAGATTGCGGTTGTATCCTCCTCCGCCTCATCCGATTTAAAATCGGGTTGCCATTTATGAACTGTCACATACCAGTCCATCATTACCCATGGTCCTCCCATGTATACATTAGAGTAGTCCTCCATCATTTCAAATTTCACTATAAAAAAGCCATGTCCGATGTCTAGAGTTTCGAAACCTACTTGAAGATTCCATAGCTTCCTCATACAATTTACAAATAGGTTATATCCAATATTCTTGCCCAAGATTCTCACAATGAGGCACTTCTGCCATGGTTCCCTTACTTTTTTGAGGAGCCCAACAGGTAGTTTAATGATCGGATTTGAGCTGGTCTCGTTGTACTCCGAATAATCTTCTAATTCCTCATCTTTTTCCATTTCCTCATCAGAAGAGAGATAGGCCGCCTCATAGTCAAAATTACGTTCTCTCTCATTCTCATTTAGTCGAGATTTCAAGAGAGCTTGTTTGAAGGATTTAGGGGTTCCCATATCTCGTTCCTGTTCCTTAGCGTTGGGGCCATTTTGTTCTGTTACTTCCTCCACCATTCTCTCGTTTGGCTTTTCCAAGGAGCTATTTTGGATCTCTAGCAGTTTCTCATCAATCGTGTCTATTTGTTTAACCTTTTTCTTGCTCCGATCAAGGTGGTCTTGCTCATGGAGTTATTTAAAAAAAATATTCCAAAATCATATTTATAAGTAAATTTTTTCAAAACAGTTGACCTTATTGTAATTCGATGTTCGTATTTTAAATTAAAATATATATTATTATGATTTTTATTTAAAAGTATCACTATCATATTTTTATTTTTTTGGGGGAGGTGATGCAGCAATAAATCGCATATTGTGAACTTATAAACTGTTTGATCCTCTATTATCTTTTACGGACCCAAAGATTCCATTATAGTAGATTTTACACATGAGTGTACTGGAAAACACACGGGGTCTACAAATTGAGGAGCGAATGTGGTATTTCATTCTATATGAAATTACACATTTGGCTAATTCTTACTATAGTCTTTTTAGCTTTTTCCCTCCACTACAAAAAATTTAGGACAAAATTATTTTTTTGACACCAAATATTTTTGTTGCGAAAAATGTCGTTATTATATTTTTAGTGACGAAAATTAGACATTAGTGATAAAATATTTTCCTTTTGGGATCAAAATTTTGTCTCAAAAAATAAACCATTTTGAGACCAAATTATTTTGTCCCTAAAAGTCTATTTATTAGTGACATTGTCAAAATTTTGTCGCTAAAAGCCTTGTTTTTTATTTTTCGGGACGACATTTTAGCGACTATCTTTGTGACGATAGAAATTGGTCCCTAAATTTCTTTTACAACAAATTTTTTACATTTAGAGACCAAAACACTTGGTCTTTAAAACCCTTATATGTTGTAGTGCTCCTTGATGGACAAATTTCACGGTGCAAAAGAAAGTTTATGAAACCTAATGTGACATTGATCATTGTCGTAGTAGTTCCGGTGGGATTCTAAATAGGAATGATATATTTTTGCCTTTAATTGCAAAATTGCACATTCCAAAAAATGTCCCTACATTGGCGAAACCCTAAAATCCACTACTCAAATGTGACGTTCAAAACGTTCTCCACACCACTCTACAAACGTAAAGGGAAATTTGACTGCCAATTGTTGTTTGTGGTCACAGTACAAGAGAGGTAATAGAAACCCATATCGTTGATGTGTGATTTTACGACCAACGACTGTCGAGTTGGTGTTGAAGACGAATGACAATGAGATGGGGATGTATGTGTTGTGTGATTCCGTTAGTCGTGATATGTAAAATCAGGCTAAGGTATATTTTGTGTTTGTTGAGAAGTCATATGTGTTCCACATATATGTGTAACATTGTGCGAATGATGTCTGTGGTGTGCATAGGTGCGTGAGTCGTTGATGACTATTGTAGAGCTAATTTTTACGGTAATTTGAACTACGGATACTACTTGTAGCTTCGAAGTTTCATTTACGACAATGTTACATATTGTATTCATGTGCTAATGGTTTGTAAAATCCCTCTTTGGGTTTGGGTATTGACATCCAAAATCCCCTTGGGAAGATGGGTTAATGTTAATGGTAATGGTTTGGGAAGATGTGTTAATGTCAATGTTAATGTTGATGGTCGTGTTGATTTTTGTTGTTAATGTCAATATTAATGGTTTGTCAATGTTGATGGATGAAATGTGTAATGTCGAGATGGGGTTCATTTGTGATTGTTGAGATGTGATATGTTTTTCGTATGAATGTGTAACATTTTACGAATGTTTTTTTTGGCGTGCGTGTGTGTGTAAGGCGTTGAGAATTATGAGGATGATGTCGAAGATGGGATACTAGTTTTAAGTTTTTCAGTTTCATTGATGTTAATGTTAGAACTTGGGTTCATCTGTGAATTGTTTGTAAATGCCTTATTTGGGTTTGGGATTCAGAGGCATGGATTTTGGTCTTAACATCTGGAATCCTTATTGGGAAGATGGGTCAATGTTCATGTAACACGTAAACATCCCACAATATGTTCCCTTGTATTTGTGTACATATATCGTTGTTTATAGGAGCCTAATTTTGTGTTTAGAGGCCTTGTCTCGTAGATTGGGTTTTAACATTTACAACACCTCACAATTATATAGGGCTTCCACTATGTAGTGAGGTAATTATGTTATGGTTTGGGAATGGTTTACGTTCCTTAATTAGCAAATAGCATCGATGGTTTAAGTTTGTAATATTAGATGTTAGTATGAGGAAAAGTCTATTCCTATATTATATGCACTATAAGGAAAATGATGGAACTGAAGTAAATGCTTAAAATTGAAAATACATACTGTAATGACCCGGACATGCATCTAATTAATTAGTCATCTAATTGCATCCTTATGTGCTAATTGCTTATGTGTTTGATATTAAATTGCATGTCTATTGGTGTAAATTACAAGGATTTGCATCTATATCTGTTACCTGTAGGAAGATCTGTTGTAATTATAACTTTAAACTAAAAATTAAAGGCCTTAGAGACGCCAGAAACCGAAACTGATGACATATTTGTGATCAACGTGATTTTTAAGACTCCATGAGAAGTTTTGTAAAAATTTGATTCAAAATGAATTAAATAGATTTAATTAAATTTAAACCTTATATATATATATATATATAGATGAGCCTTAGATTCAACACAAAAAATCTGGAGAGAAAGAGAGAGAAAGAACAAGAGAGTTCTAGAGAACTCAAGAGGAAGAAGAAGGAATAGAGAAAGAAGAGGATTTGAGCCAAATCTTCACCAGGTAAGAATTTCCTTATAATTTCTTGAAATAGAGCTAAAACACACATGAACTCATGAAAATAAAGTTAAAATAGGATGAACTCATGGCTAATTAGGGAGTTGTTGGTGTGAGTTTGAATATCAACATGTATGGCATATTTTCTATGGAATTCTTCTTCTTACATATGATCTATTGCATGATTGTCAAGAATTGATGAGGGAACTCCGTGGATTTTCAAGATTTGGAACTCAACATTTGCATGTGTTATGATTTTACCCTCTTGATCTTTTGTTTGGAACTTTGATTTTGATTTGAAGTTATGCTTTTGTTTCAAGTAAGATATGTTAAATTCGAGGTGTTTTGAAGTGTTTTAAGCCTTATTTTGTATACAATGAAGTTGAGGCTGCAAAAAGGAAAATGTCCGTTTGTTTTAGCACATTTTGGATTGGTTTGCACCCAGATTGCTTGAGTGGCCTGGCCCATCGCTCAAGCGGCCATCCTTCTTTTGCTTTAAGTTTCATTCTATTTTGGCGTCGTTAGTGCGGCCGAGGCCACCGCATGAGCAACCAGGCCACTACACGTGCGACCTGCAGGTCAGTTTTTCCAGTTTCATTTTCTTTTCGTTTTTCTGACTTATGGACCTTCATTTACGTGGTTTTCACGTGTAATACACATCCATATACATGGCATGAACATAAAGGAAATTAAAGAATAAATAGAAACAATTTAATGAATAAGTAATGGATGAAACGAATTAGTTTAAGAACCAATTGCATAAATTGAATATGATATGAAATGTTATGCTTGGTTATGTTTTACAGGTTGAGCCGTTGAGGTGTATCATCGACCAAGCACTGTGAGTAACGTTATTATAAATATATGTTTATATGAATTATGCTCGAAATGTTACATGATAAACTATGATTTTTGAAATGTTATTTTAAACTGAACGAATATCCTATTTTGAATCTACTGTGACATTGAAAGAAGATTCCCAAGTCATGGGGGATAGCATGTTAATGCGGGTCCATGACATATATGTGATTACGAGATCTCGTTAGTCACTTGACAAAGTGGTGACATGTTTAATCGGTATCCAAAACTGATTACTCTAGTCGGAAGACGACATGTTCTGTTTTGTTGGATGTACCATTACTATGCTTCGATATGAGAATAATTATGATATGAGTTGTTTTACGGATATGGTACATTTGGGATTCATTCACTAACCCCTTTATTTTAACGTTATTCACTGGGCTTTAGCTTACTATGTGTATATATATGTATAGGTGAGCGTCATGAAGAGCCAACTAAGAAGGAATTCTTTAGCCAAGCCACCAGTTAAAGCCTATGGAGTTTTGTTTTGGTGCCTTCGAGTTGAGGCTAGGTCTAGAAGACTGTTGTCAAGTTTTGATCATGATGTTGAGATTTTGATATTTGTGTATCTGTATATAAATGTTTTTGTACAAGATGTGATGTATGCAATATAGGGTACGTAAATTAACGTTATGTGCATGTGTTATTTCATATAGAATCACAGCTCATTGGACTACTTGTTATATATATTTTTTTATATTAAGCTTTTGCTAGCCTCGATTATTTTGATTTGTATAGGAAAGCTTTTGGTAATCTCAGATTACTGGCCGGTTACAACGCCAAACCTATAGGGGCAGATTTGGGTCATAAAATACACCAATTTTAAGGCTTTCAATTTATTTAACACATTATTTTTGGATAGCAATGGTCTTATGGTAATGCTATCATTCATTTTGATGAAGTAATCCTGTAACTAACGATGGCCCTAACTGTGCATTCCTTGTATGCACTGTGCATTAAAACATCACACTACTTGCCAATGTGGGGGTTGTAATGTTCATGCTCATGTGTTGGGGTGGTGTTTTGCCTTGGAACAGTGGTCCCCCTCGCATGTAATATTACTTGTTGTGTTATCGTTGCCAAATTTAAGCACATAAATAATACGCATCCCCTGCAATGTAATATTGCACGTTCTATTAATGTCATAATCGACATCACATAACCATTAAAAAACGAGTATTGGTATGGTCCATACATTAACTGATTGTGATATTCGTAAGTGACCTTTTGGATGTTCCATGATGGTATGCAAAAAAAAAAAAAAAATCAGATGTGGACATCGTTATACAACAATAAAATGTGAACACCAATTAATGGTACGTGCGTCGCAATGTGGAAAATCCCATACGCCCATTTAACGGACAAAAACGACTTTGATTTGTTAGGGCAATAGGTTGGTAACAAATCCGTCTAGTCGTCCAAACTGAATGTCCGATTGCCAATATGGGAATTTCTACCATCCTCCATGCAATCCACTCTCTCACGGTTACCATCCAACCTAACACTTTGTGTCTGAATCATGACATCAATATGATTTAGATCAAACAACTTGGCAAGGCACAACGTGTCTTGAATATCGTCATCATTATCAACCTTGAACTTATTGTACCCAGGCACATTGAACAAAATATACACCGTCCTCGGGACCAACCCATCGAATTTTTCACAAATAACATCGACCAACTGTGCGAATGTGAACGTGTTATGTAACCAAATAACAGCATTGGTTTTGCCCATAATAGCACAATAGCAAAATAGCAGTATCCATACTTGTCACACGAACAAAAACTGGGCATTGAACTCAATTAGTCCACAATGTATCATTGCAACATAATTATGTAATTAAAACACACCCGCGACATGTTAAACACGTAAAAAATGCAACAAATTAAACAACACATACATCACAAAACGACATCGTATCGTGATACGTCACTGGCGCTGTAAAATGTTCATGTGCTTCTTACATATACACAAAACCGCACACACATCGCACTACACCCCCTCGGCCACCATGATCGGACGAATGCAAAAAAACATAAACTTCATATCACTCTTGCACGACAAAAAAAACATTGCAAACAACCTATCACGTACTTGTTACAATTTGATCAGATTAGGTAACAAAATCAAATCCAGCACCCCATCGTCAAAAAACCATGTTGCCGGAAAATGGAACAAACCCACACATTCAAAGCCAACGTCATTCACCAAAAAATCTTGCACACGTCAACATTCCATTCCCATCCTAAAAACCAAATCAAACATTTGGAGAAAAAAAAAATCAATCATAAAAGGACACTCATGTCAACTCAAATGGCACCTAAATCAAACAAATACAACTTTCTAAAAAAAAAAAAAAATGATTAATTAGTTCAAAAATAATAAATGATTTACCCATAAATCCCAGACAATCAAGGGAGACACCTTGACAGCCATGAGTGCAAGATGATATACAACTTGGTTTCCATTTCTTCTAATGTGAGAGATGCTAAACTTTAAAATTTTCGAAAAGAAGTTCTAGCCAAGGAAATTGCATGCGTAATATGCCCAACTACCGATAAAGAAAGCTCTGGTCGTCTAATTTCATTATTCACCTCTATCAAATCACCCTCGAAATATATATCATGAAAATCTAGTTCTAATGAGTTTTTTTTTTTTTTTTTTTTTTTTTTTTTTTGTATAAAAATTTTTAAAATCAAAATATACATCATTAGAACTTATGTGGGAAAGTATTTTATGAGTGACAACACATGGTTAAGGTGATGCCAGAGTATTAGCAGAGGTGCCACGTGGCATGGTCATGTTGCTGAGGTGATCTGAGCTACGCTGAGGTTATCTGCGGAGATATCAGCATCCGAGATAAGTAGATAAGGGACAGGAGTCCTAAAATAAAGGAGGATCTCAGTCTAGATAAAGATAAAGCTCAAGAAGAGTTTATCTCTATCAAGATGAGGGTCTAAGATAAGCATTGAGTCTGAGTCCACTGAAGTGAGGCTTTCAAAGGGATTAGGTCACTGCTGGTTATAAAAGTAAGGCACCCTCGTGGGTCTGAGGTAAGTTCTTTTCTTGTGAGTTTAAACATAATTTGCTATCTTTGAGAGATATTGATTATTGACTTGATCGTCGGAGTGCCCCCGGGTGGACGAACCACCGCCGGATTCTCATCTTCTTGTGTAGGTTATTGGACTTAATCTATTCTGCTGGTGCTCTCTAACTGAGTTCCTCTTTTGGTTGTGTGGTCAAAAATCTACACCCACAATTTGGCGTCATTTGTGGGAACTTAAGGAGAATAGATGGCCAACGACGGGCAGGAAGAAAAGATTAGGGATGGCATTATCAGTGAAAGTGGTGAGCATATAGATCCTAACGCCAGGGAGAAAAACTGTAATGAAGAAGCACAGAACACGAATCTTATAGAAAAGGACGTCGGCAAAGAGGGTAATGCCCCAAAAAAAAGGCCGAGATGAGTATTACAATGAAAGCGACCTCCAGGAATGGAAGGATAGATGTCTGAGGAGGGATGGCGAAATGAAAGGAATGACAAACAAATTGGCAGTACTATAATCGGTTGTCAACTTCATAATGCAGAACAACGTGAAGCAACCACCAGTCTCGTTGCAGGACACGCCGATGCCAGCGGCCAAGACTGATGCCCAGAAAATGGAGCAGAAAACAATCCCAGCAGCCTTGCAGCATGGCAAGAAAAAGAAGCGCTCACATCAGCTTTCACGGAATGTCAGGCGAGAAAAGTCGGTAAAAGGTGAGTCGCAGAGGACACCTTGTACCAGGGGAACTTATGTCAAAGAACCCTGGCATATCCAGAGGAAGGGCCTGTGTTTTGACACGATGAATGAAGAGAAGTCCAAGAGGACACATAACAATACCGAGAGCAACACACCAAAGAGGTTGAAATCTGTTGATAGCTGAGCTCCTAGTCGGACGAAGGAGGATTTGAGAGACTACCTCTAGAGGAAACGGCAGAATGCCGAGGTTGCATCCCTCGTGAATCCGAAAACACCGTTCTCAGTGGAATTGAATAGGTTTGAGGCCCCAAAGAGATTCTATATGCTGAGGTTCCAGATTTATGATGGTAAGTTTGATCCAAACTTTCATATCGACTTATATTTGAATTCAATAGCTTTATATAGTGGGAACGAGCAATTGTTGTGCAAGGTGCTCCCCTCATCCTTTGGAAAAATTGCATCGAATTGGTTTCACAAGTTGCCGAAAGGAACTGTGAAAAGTTGGGAAGGCCTGGCCGAGATGTTTATGGCTAGGTTTGTTACGAACAAGTTGTAGCCACTAAGGGTAGACTCCCTGTTGGCTCTGAATATTAGCGAGAGTGAAAGCCTTAGGGCTTATGCCAAAAGGTATTACGAGGTGTTCAACCGAACAGGGGTGAGCATGGTTTGGATTGGGCTAAAACCAGGACCAATCTGTTATTTACGGTTCTTGAAAAATTGTAACCAATCCAATCTGTTTAAATCGTGGAACCAATCCGAACCAATCCATTTAAACACGGATTGGATCGGTTTAGGACTACGGATTCATATAATTAAATATTAATAAAAAATTATAGAACATTTTAATATTATAAAAACATAAACATAGCATAATATTTGTTCCACAATAACAACATTGCTTTCTATAATAGCGATATACTGTTCTATAATTTAAACAACCATAAGAAAACTGGTTCCACCATAAATATTTATTTAGACAATTACAAATTAAAACTAAAAGCCAACAAATTAAAGCAATAAAAGAAGATACTATGCGGATTTAGGTTTGTGTTTAGGTTTTATATGAAATAAGAGAAGATACTATGTGAGAGGGTGTATAATACAAATATAGGCTATTTGTATACGGTCTGGATCAGTTCCAATTCGGAACCGTGGGGTTTAATCCGAAACCGATCCGTGGACTATGAATTTTTAATTTTTCAATCTGGAACCGAACCACGGATTCAAAAAACCAATCCAAACCTACCGGATTGGACTGGATCAGATCGGATCGGATTACGGATTTCACAGATTCCTTGCTCAGCCCTATAACCGAATACTAGCATGTAACCAAGAGCTTGCGGTTGTATCTTTAAAAAATGGCCTGGAGGATGAATGCCTGCTTTGGAAATCGTTGGCAAAAACTCTACCAAAGAGTATGAGAGAGCTCATTACACGGATCGAGAAGTATACCAGAGCAGAAGAGGATGCGTCGGGAACGAAGACACCAAAGCAGGAGAAGATAAATGACTCGCCGAAGCAAGGTCGAGGTAGCACTAGCTTCAATAGGCAGGAAACAGGGTTGAGGACTGCACAAGCAGTCACCACTGTATTCAGGATTTTGGTCTACAAAGTTTTGGAATGGATCAAGAACCAACCATATTACAAAGCGCCGGAGAAGATCCTTGGTGAGTTCATGGAAAGGAGCCTTGGGAAGCATTGTACTTACCATAATGAAGATGGGCATTCGACTGAAGGATATAGGGCTCTGAAGATACACTTGGAGGATCTGGTCAAACAGGGTCACCTGAGAGACCTAGTAGATAAGGCCAGAAAAAGGAAAGAGCAAGCAAGGCTACCCTAGGCACCGGCAGCACTACCTCTACCACCACTACCATAGTAAGCAAATGGACCTCGGGTGGTCAATATGATTCACTCGAAGGTCAATGAGAATGATGTACATGGAGAAACTTAGAGGGTAAGGCACCTACAACATGTGTATCAGGTCCAGCAAAAGAAGCCTAGGACAAATGAGTACCAGGACCTAATGGTTTCTTTTACTGAGGTAGATCTAGATTTGGTGCAGCATCCACACAACGATGCCCTGGTGATAACGTTGAAGATTAGGGAGTGCCAAGTGAGATGCATACCAATTGATTAAGGCAGTTTTTGTGACATCATGTATGTTAGGTGTTACAAGGAACTTGGCGTTCACCCAGATGATCTGGAACAGTTCAATAGTCTAATGATTGGATTCAACGGAATGCCGACGTAGCCTCTAGAAGCCACAAATTTGGATGTATAGGCAAGCACAAAGAAGGTAAGCACAAAGTTTACAGTGATTGATACTTCTTCTCCTTACAATGTTATCTTGGGAAGATTGTGGTTTCATGCAATGAGGGCTATCCCCTCAACATTGCACCAGTTGTTACAATTCCTAACTGAACATGGGATTGAGGAGGTTAGAGGGGATCAGGTGCAGGCAAAAAATTGCTCCATGGCAACAATAAAGTCCACCTACAATGTGCGAGAGACAGAGACAGTGGAAATTGAAGATGAAGAGATAGAGGTCCTAGATGATGTCGGTAAAGAACCAGCTGACAAGAGTGACGAAGTTTTGAATAAGGTTCTGGTCCAAGAAGATGATAGAGGATGCTTCTTCTTTCTTGGCTCAGGCTTGGCCGAGGAGGAGGAGACGGAGTTGGAGTCAGACATCGATTTTGAGGTCACCTACCATAGGCCCAATGTAGACATCGATTCTGAGGTCACCTACCATAGGCCCAATGTAGACAGATTGGCAAAATCTGTTATCAAGTGGGCAAGAAGGCCGACATTGATTTATGTGGAAGCAGTAGAGGAGGAAATGGACAAGCTGTTGGAAGCCAAGGCCATTCGGGAGGTGAACTACCTAACCTGGCTATCCAACACAGTAATTGTGAAAAAAAAAAAGGGTAAATGGAGGGTCTGGGTGGACTTCACTAGCCTGAATAAGGCTTGTCCCAAAGACAATTTCCCTCTGCCTAAAATTGATCAGCTGGTAAATGCCACATCAGGGCATGAGAGGATAAGCTTCATGGACGCTTACAGGGGATACCACCAGATAACAATGTATTCCCTTGACGAGGAGAAGATTGTATTCATTACTCTAAAAAGGCTGTACTACTACAGAGTGATACCTTTTGGGTTGAAAAATACAGAAGCAACCTACCAGAGGTTAGTGACCAGGATGTTTAGACATCTGATTATCAAGACAGTAAAAGTGTACATTAATGACATGGTCGTGAAGACCAAAGAACCTGGGAATCATCTGCCCAACTTGAAGGCAATCTTTGACATCCTAAAAACATATCGGCTCACACTCACTGCTTCGAAATGTACATTTGGAGTTAGGTCTAGTAAGTTCCTAGGATACCTGGTCACCAGAAGGGGCATTGAGGTAAGTCTAGATCAGATCAAGGCCATCCTTGATTTAAAGAGCACAACGTCAGCCAAACAGGTCCAGATTTTGACTAGCAAGGCAGCAGCCCTGAATAGGTTTATCAACCGAAGTTCTGATAAATGTAAACCATTTTTTGGTTTGTTAAAGGAGGCCACGAACTTTTTGTGGACAGAATAATGTGAAGTCATCTTGGCCGACTTAAAGAGATACCTAGCAACAGCTCCAGTTCTGTCAAATCCAATACCTGGAGAAAAATTGTTCCTATACTTGGCAGTTTCAAAACACACAATGAATGTAGTGATAATCCGAGAAGAGGAAGGAGAACAAAAGGAGATATACTATGTGAGTAAAACCTTAGCAAGTGTAGAAACCAGGTATTTGCCCCTGGAAAAGTTAACATTAGCCTTGGTGATGGCTTTCAAAAAATTAAATCACTTCTTCCAAGCCCACAAGATTGTGGTGCTGACTAAGTATCATTTGAAGTCCCTATTACAGCATGGAGATCTGACAGGCAGAGTAGCCAGATAGGCAGCAATGCTGGGCCAATATGACTTGGAGTTCAAGCCTAGAACAACAATCAAGGGCCAGGTTCTGGCTGACTTTGTGACCAAGTTCACCCTTGGCGCCATCTCTCGTCGGGCTCCGTTGAGTCGCGGTTTGGAGTGTCTAAGAGAGCAAGAAGAAACCCAACTAGGGCCGAAAAACCCCACACCGGCAGAGCAGAAGAAAGAAAAAGAAGCCAAAGCCATGTGACATCTGTATCAGCAATTTCTTCCGCCTGTTTGTTGATGGAAGTTCAAACCATCAAGGAGCGGGGTAGGAGTAGTACTGGTATCGTTAGATAGGTGAATGATTGAACAATCTATTCGTTTGGGATTCAAGACCTCAAACAACGAAGCAGAGTATGAGGCGCTAATTGCAAGATTAAAACTAGTATCAGCAATGGAAATCGATGAGGTGGTAGTATTCTGTGACTCCTAACTTATTGTAAACCAAGCAACAGGTGAGTATGCAGCCCGAGATGAAAGGACGATAGCTTATGTCAAAGAAGTTGTCAAGCTACTCACACTTTTCCAAGATTGCCAGCTACAATAGGTTAGCCGAGATGACAGCAGTCATGCCGATGCCTTGGCCAACCTAGCTAATGTAATGAAATCAGGTGAGGCAAGGACAATAATGGTTGATTATTTGTTAGGCTCGAATGTGGAGCCCCTAATCATAGAGTACGAAGCGATGTGTATGGAAATGGGTCCAAGTTGGATAGATGTAATAGTGATGTTCCTCAGGGATGTCAAGCTGCTAGATGATCGAAAAGAGGCGCACAACACCAGATTGAAGTCGGCCAGGTTCAACCTGACTGCAAAAGGCTATCTCTACAGAAGGTCCTTCACTGGGCCCCTTTTGAAGTGTGTGCACCTCTCTCAGGTAGAGGACTTTTTATATGAGATCCATGAAAGAGTTTGCGGAAGCCATGCTGGGGGAAAGTCACTTGCTCATAGGGCCATAACTCAAGGATACTGGTGGCCTTACATGTAGAAGGATGCTGAAGCCTATGTCAGAAAGTATGAAAAGTGTCAAAGGTTTGCATCTTTGATACATCAGCCATCAGCAGATCTGAACCCAGTGTCCAATCATTGGCCGTTCGCCCAGTAGGGCATGGATCTAGTAGGACAACTGCCCCAGGCAACTGGACAAAGAAAGTTCTTGTTAATAGCCACAAACTACTTTACAAAATGGGTAGAGGCTGAATCCCTTGAGAAGATTCAGGATAATGATGTAAAAAACTTCATCAGGAAAAACATCATTACCAGGTTTGGGATTCCAAGAGCCATTGTGGCGAACAATGACACCTAGTTTGACAGTAAGCTAATCAAAAGCTTCTGTACAAAGTATAAGATTAAAAACTATTACTCTTCTTCTAGTTTTCTCCAGAGTAATGGACAGATAGAAGCATCCAACAAGACCATCTTGGAGGGGATCAAGAAGAGATTGGAAGCAGCCAAGGGAAAATAAATGGAAGAATTGCCCAACGTGCTATAGGCAAATCGGACTACGCCAAGAAGATCAACAGGGGAATCTCCTTTTGCCATGGCTTATGGCACTGAAGCAATCATCCCACTAGAGATCGACATCCCTAGAGTTAAAACCTAGGGAGTGGAGGATGGGACCGACAAGGTATTCCTAGCCCGAGATCTGGATCTGTTGGAAGAAATAAGAGAAAGAGCAGCAATCTGGTTGGGGCATACCAATAACAGCTTGCTAGGGCTTACAACAAGAAGATCAACCCAAGAGAGTTCAAGTTTGGGGACCTAGCCCTAAGAAAAGTTGTCGGCAACAAGAAGGATCCTAGGGAGGGAAAACTAGGCCCAAACTGGGAGGAGCCTTATAGAATCATCTTGGTTGTCGGCAATGAGGCATATCGGCTTAAAGACACTGATGGCAAATAGTTGCGAAAACCCTGGAACACTTGCAATCTGAAGTTTTTCTATCATTAGTTTTTGTTTTTTGAGATTTATGTCATGATTTTATTAGCCGAAGTTTTAATAAAGTACTAGTTCAATTTTATTTTTATAAATAAATTGTTGAAATTTGTGCGATAAGACTAAACAGTCTTATGACGATGTTTCCGATTGAAACGTGACGAATAACTTAGACTTATCATATGGTAGAGTTTAATTATACTTGCCATACGATAGAGTTGAACTAAGTAGACGATATTTTCGATTGAAACATGACGAATAACTTAGACTTATCATATGGTAGAGTTGAATTCCACTTGTCATACGATAGAGTCAAACTAAGTTGGCGATGTTTCCGATTGAAACATGACGAATAACTTAAAACTTATCATATGGTAGAGTTGAATTATATTTACCATATAATAGAGTTGAACTAAGTTTGAGCTAGTTAGATTAACAGAGAAACCCCGGTAGAAAACCTCGGCTAATCTTTGTTTGAATTAGACCTCGGCCAAAATTGGATTTGTATGCTTAATGTGAACATAAGTGGTACTTAGGTTCACATTAGGGGGCATGAAGCAAGAATGTGGAATATGCTTGACACTTGTGAAAGCTTTTTGAGAAATTCACAAGTTAGAGTCAGCCGAGGTAACCAGATATGGAGATATCTGAGGTATTTGTTTCCCGGGATAACCAAAATAGCTGTCAAGACTAGAAGGATTGAAAGGGTTCAGTCTTGGTAACACTTGTTGAAAGTTATCCAGAGAAAATTTTATAAAGTGCCTATTGGCTGAGATCACAGTAAAAGATGAAACTCCGAGGTGAGTGGGTTCAAAGTGAATAACTAAGGTTGCACCTGACGTAAAGTGTGTCCGAGATGATATATGTCTGAGGTGTTCTAAAGTGTATTGAGATGATATATGTCCAAGGTGTTCTAAACCCGAAGTGATCATACAAGAACGTTATAGAAGTACAATAATATTCTAAAGTATGGAAACATGCAAGACATAGAAGAAAAGCAGTAAGTATACATGAAGAGAAGCATTCAACACTTAGAAGGAAATATAAGACTTGCATTCAGAAGATGGAACTTGTTTATAGGCAAAAAAGCACTTCGGCCTGGCAAAAAGACAACTTGTTCGGGTACAAAAGAAGGTACATCGGCTAAATTGAAACTCAAAATTGTTCAAACAAAATGAAGATACAACTGAAAGAAGAAAAGTTCAAAGTATGGAAAAAATTTCAAAGTAGACTATTCTGTTTCGGGGGTTGACAATGCTTCGGCCTTGGCAGATAGTTGGGCAGTCTTCTCAGCCTCGATCTCAGCGTCAATCTCAAGAAGAGTCTGGTCAAGGCTCTTTTCGGTGACTTGGATCTCGGCTTCAAATGTGGTCTTCTTAGGAGTGGCACTTTTGGAAACCTCATACTCATCATCTTGAGTCAAGTCTAGGATTTACTCATCTAGAGTGAGGGACTTGGCCCCAAGAGTGGCCTCCTCCTCTTTATTTGAATCTTCAACGTCGACATCCTCTTCTTCAGCCTCGTCATTCGATTCCTTCAGAGTTGGAGGGAAAGGCACGCTGAGTTGGTTAATGTCTCGGAGGTTGGAGTCCATTGGGACAGATAATTTGTTGAGGGCTGCAGTCTACCCGAGGTAGAAACCTCGGTTGCATGCCTGGTTGACTTGGGCCTCATGTGCAACGCAAATAGCAGCTTGCCCTTTTAAGAATGCATTCTCATCGGTCGCCTTGATCTTGGCTTCCTTGGTGGTTGAGGCCTCTTCGAGCTCAGCCTCGGCTTTGGAAATTTTTGCTTCAATCTCTTTTGCCTCAGCTCTAAGAACCTCGGCCACTGCTTTAGCTGCCTTAGCCTTTTCCTCAGTCTGGTCTTGAACTCGTCTGATGGCCTTGGCTTGATCCAATATAACTTTGAACTTGGCCTCGGCATTATTGAGGAAGGAGAGGAAGCCAATAACTTCTTGAGTCTTGTGCACCAACTCTTTCTTGAAAGCCTCGGCTTTCGTGGCAAAATAATGGACATGCTAAATGGCCTGCAAGAAAAGAAACAAACAAGTTAGTAAAATTTCTAAGTAAAGAAATTAGAGCAGAAAGCCAAAAAACAATACAAATGTTGGGCGCTTAGAAGAACAGAGTGCTGCATCATTAAGGAAAAGTTTTCATACTAGTAATCTCGACCATGAGATTTTGATCGGTAGGTAGAAGAACAGCAGTGGAGTGAGTGGCGCCGACCTCAATATTGTCGATGGCACTATCGCCAGCCGTCATCGAACGATCGCCAACCGAAATCACTAGAGCCCAGGGCTCATCGGTTTTGAAAAAGCTCAGGCCAGATGTACCCTCAGACCTCGACTTTTTTGACCGTGTAGTATCGGATGGCTCAGCCTCGCAGGCCTCTTCTCGGCGACGGAAGCGCTTTTCTCGATCTCGGCCAACTTGGAGATCGACACGGTATCTTCAGAGTCTATCTAGGTAGCGGAGGGGTTTGCCTTGGTTTTTTTGACTCTCTTTGGCTTGGGTTTTGGTTGGGACTGAGAGAGGGAAGACTGAATAGTAACCACTCTTGGCAAGTCGGCCAGAAGGTCTTCAACAATAGCTTTGCTATAACCCATGTCTTTGGCGGTTGTAGCAACGGTGATTTTGGTGCCAAAATGTATAGCTCGCAGGGCAATAGGTGGGTTACGATGATGCCTTAGAATCTCGGCATTTGCAACTACGAATTCTGCTGGCAGAAGCGTTCGGATGAGCTCGACGTCAACATTGACGTTGGGATGGAGAAATGAGTTGAGGGGCGGAAGTGGATGGTAGCTCTATTGGATCAGAAAAGAAGCCTGGTCTGGCCTTAGTGATGAAGTAGCTGGTGAAGCAGTGGCTGATGGAGGAGTCTTGCTTCAGCGGGGAACGTCGAGCAAGGAAGACTTGTAAATCGGGATATTTCAGCAAAAAGGGGGCTTTGCATTTTTGGATTGGAAGATCCAAGAACTTCTTAAGACCTGGGCTTGGGAAGAAAGTCTGATGAAAGTCCTTTGATGGTTGAGGAAGAACTGCAAAAAAGAGCAACAAATATTAGTACAAATAGATAAATTGGCAAGTCTTGAATAGAAATGGAGTTTATGGAATGACTCAGTTCTTACCCTCATCCTCTTTAAAGATTCCTCCCCGTAGTAGGAAGAGATGAAGATTGTTATCTGGTGCAAACTCCCAGTTGCCCGAGATGATCAGATAGTCATCTCCTGCACCCTTGTTTGAATCTGGAAGGTCGGCTATAAGTTTGAAGGCGGTGGATCTGGGTTTGAGGTAATATATGTAGCCTTTGTCAGACTTAAGGCAATACATAGTGTAAGAGAACTGGATGTCGACTAGTGTAATCTTAGCATTTTCTTGGTGAGCTAGTTCGAGTATACCGTTGATAACCCTATATGAGTTAATGGCTAGCTATATTGTGATAATCCTGTTCCGTATTATGCTAATTGATCCTTATTATGAATATGATTATGTGTTTGATATGATTTTGAGTACCATTTATATGAATATATGTGGTTTTGAATTTCTATCTGTTCACCGTAGGGAAATCTGTTTGGCTTTCTGCTTTGGAATTTAAATTGAAGGCCCTATCGGCCACAGAAACCAAAATTGACTACGCCATTGTAATTGGCGTAATTTTTAGAGCCTACGGTGAAATTTAATTGAAAATTGATTTAGATCACAATAATCAGATTCAGAATGACTAGTTAAAGCACCATTACTTAATTTTAAGTGATTTGATTAAGGAAGCCTATAAATAGGCCAACTTGCACTCACTCTCATTTATTTTGAGTTCAAAATCTGAGTTTATACTTTAGTGAGAGAGATAGGCTGGCTCTAGAGAGAGAAAGGGGGAGAATTGTGCAATTTTGGCTCAAGGTTTGAAAATTTGAAGTTAAACTCAAAGAACTTGAGTGTTTAAAGCTCCTAGGTGAGTAATCAACCTCTAATTCATGAGTTTTAGTTGTGATTTTGTGAATTAAAGATTGAATGGTAATCAAGAACATGAGTTGTGTTGATTTTGATGAGATATGCACATGTATGGATAGAATTGCTATGAATTGCCATAAATTTGCATAATCTAACATGTAGCATGTCAATTATAAAAGATTGAGAGTTGGATCATACATGCAAGCATGGTTTTGTTGAGTTTCATGAGAATGAACACCATTTGCATCATTTGAAATAGAAATGAAGTCAAAATTGGCATGCATGTTTGATTATTAAAGATATAGAGCTCATATGAGGTTTGAATGCATGAGCCATGATTATACAAAGGAATGTTGAGTAATTTTGAAGAATTGGACCATGATTTTAAATGATTGGCCTCATGTTGCTTACATCCATATGCTATATGATGTATTTGCATGTTTTGGATCGAAATTACGAGTTTTGGACCTTTGAAGGTCGAGTTTGAGCCTCAAGAACAATTTTGGATTTTCTAGAATTTGGTATGTCTGCTCGAGCGAGGAAAGCGCCACTTGAGCGGGAAATGCGAGCTCCTAAAAGTTTTACAGACATGGGTGTTTGCTCAAGCGGGCAGATTCACGCTCGAGCGAGGAGCCATGTAGTGGGACTTTTAGCTCAAGCGCCCGACTTCACGCTCGAGCATAAAAATAAGGCAACTAGTATTTTTGCAGACCCAAGGGGTCCGCTCGAGCGGGGACCCCTGTTTCAGAAAATTTGTAAAGGAGCTCTGTGTTTTATTTTCCATTCTTTTTCACTTCTAAGTACTCTTAGGCATGCATTGAGCATTATGAATGAATTAAAAGGATAAGAGAGAAGCCTAAGAGGGATGTACGAATTAAGAATGGATTGAATCATTTGTGACCCATATGTGTTATGTAATGTGTAGGGTTAAGCTCAAGGGTGTATCCACCGGCAGAACACTGTGAGTAATATCTTAGTAAAGATATTTCGAAGTATGTTATTTGTCCAATTGCTTATTTTCTTATAAGTCTTATAAGTCTGTTAATTCGAATTATGGACAAATGTTCGCTATGCCATATGGTTGGGCCAAAGGCCATCGGATACAAATGAATGGGCCTAAGGCCGTATGACATGAACGAATGGGCCAGAGGCTGTATGACATGAACAAATGGGCCAAAAGTCGTATGACACGAATGAATGGGCCAGAGGCCGTATGACATGAACGAATGGGCCAGAGGCCGTATGATATGAACGAATGGGCCAGAGACCGTATGATATGAATGATTGAGCCAAAGGCCGTCAGACAGGAACGGTTGGGCCAAAGGCCGTCGGATATGAATAAATTGGGCCCGAGGCCGTTTGATGTGTTTGGAACTGCAGTCACTTGACCTATGTATGTATATATATATTAGATAGAATATGAATTGGGCCTAAGGCCGTCTGTTGTATATTGTCCTAGTGTATCTTCTTTATTCGATATTATTCACTAGGCTTTTGCTCACGCTCATTCATGTCTATGTAGGTGAGCCAAGGGACGTCCAAACCCAGCCTCGGTGATATATGTGAAAAACAGTCAAGATTTTGGAGAGTCAGCCCAAACGTCTTACGCACGAGACTTGTCTTCGTCTCTTTTGTTCTTTTGATATAGTTTTGTTATGTTGGCGAAAACATCGGATTACCTTTGTATATAAATCTTGGGTTTGACTGACTTAGACTCAATGATCCTATATGTACAGAGCTTTATGTTATTATCTCTTTGATGTGAGTTATTAACAGGTATATATATATATGGACTGTTATGATGTGTCACGTAAGCACAGCTCTATGGACAATTTGAAATTTTGCTTCCATTTGGCCCCTTTACTCTGATGAGTTATGTCTGGTTTGGTTTGAGGCCGTAGGTAATCCCTTGATTACTGGTCCGTTATGTCCTTAACCCATAGGGGCGATTTTGGGTCATGACATATATGGGGTTAAGTTTGTAGTAATAGAGGATTTCCCTGAAAAGGGTGTCTAAGGGAAACCGAAGTCCACACTTGATAAAAATAACTACGGGAAAGGGCATGGAATCTCCAACAGGCATGATAGAGTCCTCATTCCCAGCCAACCTGATTTGAACGTCGACTGGAATAGAGAACTCTTACATAAAGTATTCTAGTTTGACCAGGGTGTCTACTCTTCACCTAAACATACCCATGATATCGACTTAAAAGTATTTGGTGCTGGAATTCAGAGAAAAGTGATTGGCAAAGGGTTAAAGACCTCGACTAAACCTTAGAGAGCACTAGTGTGACAACCATCACCACTGATTAGTGCTAATCTATGATTAAGCATGTTAAGTGACTGATTGACTGAAATTCTGACTGATTGATTGAGTGTATTAGTTCAAACGCATTTCTATCTGTCTGACTGTTAATTGATATGTTCATGCTTTATGTTTCAAACTGCAAATTGAAGGCCTTATCGACGGCCGAATCAGAAATTGATTTATGTTTCATGTTAATTAGACCTTATGTAATTTTATGGTATGTTTAATTGAAAAGTGATTTGGAGGGATTAAATTAGTTTAAATAAAGCTAAATTACATTAGTTGCATTATTTACCTTATTGCCACTTAGTGGCTTGACTCTAGACCATCTCATTTTCACTCCATACATGCTTATTATATCATCTAGTTCATCTTCTTAAGACCAAAACCGGCAAGAGAGAGAGAGAGAGTTAGGAGAAAATTGAGTTCATCAAATTTGCTTGGAGACTTAGAAGATTTGAAGAATTCATTGCATATTTGAGCTTCTACCTTTGAAATTGAGGACCTAAGGTAAGAGAATCATCTTTTTGAACTTGAATTTTAGTTGTATCTTGCATGGTCCATGAGCCATTAGTGATCTAAGTCTAGAATCGGTTTTAAATTGTTGAATTGAAGCTTAAATCATACATGCATGTACATGCTCTAGCATTTTGAGGTTGTTTTCATGGAAATTGCTGCATGCATGTCCATATCTTGATTATAGTATATGAATTCAGCATGTTTTTGGAAGGATTGACTCATTTGTTCTTGTATCAGAAGCTTTGAAGTTGATTAAATTCATGCATGTTGCATGTACATCATATTCTTGAAGTTTTGTTTGGAAATGAGTTCAATTGAACTACCTTTGGGCTTTGATTTTGCAAATTGATCTTTGAAACATGTTATATTATGAGTTTTAAAGTGTTTTCCAAAAAATTAGCCCAAAAAGATCGAATTTGACGTTGTAAAAGTTGAATTTGAGCTTGGAGGTTCAATCTGGAAATTTTGGACCCACGCTCGAGCGTAAGACTCTACGCTCGAGTGTACACTCTGAGTTCATGTAGTCCGCTCGAGTAGGGAAATTAACGCTCGAGAGTGAAATGCATGTATCTAGCACTTTGCATGTGTTTACAGTCTGCTCGAGTGGGGGAATGCATGCTCGAGCGAGGACTTGTGTCTCACGCTCGAGCGGGGGTCGAGCGCTCGTCGAGCGTGAATTTCATGTATGTAGTACTTTTGCAGTCTGCTCGAGCGAGGAAAGTCACGCTTGAGCGTATCTCTTTTGTCTGCATGTCCGCTCGAGCGAAGAAAGCCACGCTCAAGCGGAACCCTTGTTTCAGCAAAAATTTGAAAAGTGTTTTAAAGTGCATCTTTGCATCGTCATTTCATTCTAGGCATTCTTAGGCCTAGTTTAAGGCACCTTAATGAGGATAATGCTATAGAACCACACCGAGTCAAGATAGGGACTAAGTTATTGTTTCCCAAATGTGCAACTTAGTGTGTGTTCATCTTGTAACTATGTAGGGTTGGCATCCAAGGACGCTTACTAGCCTATCTGTAGCCCAAAACTCTGTGAGTAATAATGTTGTAAAGATATATTCAATCATGAATATTTTCTAAATGACCAACTGTACTACTTTCTGAAATGATATTTCTTACTGAATGAATGTTTGTCCTATTTGCGAACTGTATTCGTGGCATCCATAGCAATTTACTGTTACTGCTACTGTTACAGAGATCTCTGTCGGTTCCCATGTTGGAACCACTACTGTTTACTGATATGATGGCCATCAACTGACTGTTCGGTCTGTTAAGACCTACTGTACTGTTTTGCTATAGGATGTACCACATATGACTGCTATGACTGAATGACTGATATACTGTTATAACTGACTGTTTTAAATATTGAAAGGACATTCATTCTTAACCTTTTTACGCATATGTTATTCATTGGGCTTTAGCTCACTATTTATATATATATATATATAGGTGTCCAGGCACTAGATTGAAGCTAGGAGCGTTGGGTTAAACTCCCTTTTTGTCGAGCCAACCAATGTGCCTCACTGCGAGGTTCCAAGTGTGTTCAAGCTTAGGCTTTTTGGGGTGTCTTAGTTCACTCTTCTGTCTCTGTTTTGTAATACTGTATAGACTTGTACTGTACTGTTACGGTAGGGATTTGGTCCCTAACCCGAATGTCTGTATGTGTATACTGATATAGTTCCGAATGTGAATATGTTATGAAAAGTCTTTTTTGCATACAAACTGTTACAGCTCATTGGACATTTTTCATTTACTGTTTTGGCTTCTGTCAGGCCCTGTACTCTGTATTATTGTTATTATTGTTAAGCAGGCCTTCGGTAATCACAGATTACTGGCCGGTTACGGTGCTAAACCGATAGGGGCGGGTTTGGGTCGTGACAACTAGGGTGAGGGTTTCGAAGATCAAAGGGGGAGTTTGTTTCAGTTTTTCTAAAAGACATGAGTTCTAAAGCAAATCCCAAACCTAAATCTACAAAGATGAATAAGAATCAGAGGTAAAAATCTAGAAACAAACATGAAAAATAGAAAAGAAACGTAATTCAGAACCAAGAAGGATTCATAGTCAAACGAAAATCAAGAATTAGACAAAGTAGAAATATAGAGAGGACATAGATATAGTAAGAACAGTGCCGAAAAATTATAGTAAAACAATAACAAATTTCATAATACACAAAACGGATTCAAGAATAAGATAATGATTCATGGTATCCAGAAACGTGAAAAACGCAGAAAAACAGAGTACAACTATTCAATGGCAATAGGTGCAATATAAAGGCAACACGGGGAACAAAAGCAAAGCAGATTAAAGCATAAGAATTGATTTACAAATGACTAAATATGGCAATCGGAATAAGGAACTCAAGCAGTAAGGGACATACAAATAGATTCATGACAATATCGCGTATATGAACAGTGAAAGACAGAAATTAACGAGGAGAAATTAGAAATTTACTAGTTGGAACCAAATAAACGACGCTAGAACAGTATTCGCCGGAGTTAGAAAGTGCCTTTGAACGAAACGGAACAATTGAAAGCTCACCGGAAGAGATGAATGACACGGTTATAGAAAGCTCGAATAACACGAAAATGGAGGTTGGAGAGAGAAAATATGAGCACAGAGAGAGAAATCGAGTTTTGCAAAAGTGAGAAGTGAAGAGGCAAGGAGAGAGAGAATAAGTTTTTGTTAAAAAGTGAAAAGGCAGCAAAACGCAATAAAAAGCCTTGGACAACGTACCTATCAGGCTGTGTGGGCAGAAACAATGCACCCTAATAGTGCGTGTCAAGTACAAACCAATGAGGGAGGGACACGCAGAAGAAACGGTTGAAAAGATCATGCGTGACAGCTTATGCACAATTAAAAACTCTTGTAATTCTTGGAGTAATGAGGCCATAACCTCGGCTTGAGGAATGATCTCGGTTGAGATGCTTAAACAACTTGGTTCTTAGTCCTTGGTCTTTGATAGAATGGGCAGCAGAGTCTTGGTTACTTGAAGCCAACGAGTCATAATCTTGGTCGGAGAGATAAATGGATTAGTAGCCAACATGTTATATGGACAAATGATGTAAGTTCCATCACCTTAGGATGCCGAGGTGATCTCGGCTAGGCCGAGGTTATTTGCGGAGATACCGACATCCGAGATAAGCAGATAAAGGACATGAGTCCTAGAACAAAGGAGGATCTCAATTTGGATAAAGATAAAGCTCAAGAAGAGTTTATCTCTATCTAGATGAGGGTCCAGGATGAGTATTGAGTCTGAAGTCCATTGAAGTGAGGCTTTTAAAAGAATCATGTCACTGCTGGTTATAAAAGCAAAGCACTTTTGTGGATCTGAGGTAAGTTTTTTTCTTGTGAGTTTAAGCACAATTTGCTATCTTTGAGAGATATTGATTACTGGCTTAATCGTCGAAGTGCCTTCGGGTAGACAAACCACTGCCGGATTCTCATCTTCTTTAGCAGGTTATTGGGTTTAATTTATTCTATTGGTACTCTCCAACTGAGTTTCTCTTTTGGTTATGTGGTCGGAAATTTACATCCACAACTTATAATTTTAAAAGTATAATCATTACATTATTTTGAATAAGTCTTTATATATATATATATATATATATTTTTGTATAAATATCATTTCACCTCATTAGCATGAAAATCCATGGACTTGTGGCTTATATTAAGCCCCGGTTTGGCATTCATTTTGGGGCTACATAATTGCAAAAAGACAAAATTGACTATAAAAGTCAATAAGACAAAATACTATTTTTTACCTATAATCATTACATTTTTTTTTCTCACAAAAGTCAAAAAAGTCCCAAAACAAAAACCCAATGAGGCTAAAAAAGTCCCAACACAAAAAAGTTGGTTATATTAGTCAATGTCAAACGACCTCTAAATGCATGAGTAATACGAGAGATTGAAATGATTTATCAAAATTTTTATCAAATATTTTATATATGTAAGACCCACATGATAAAGATTTTGGCTAGGTTTGGCATAACCTATATAATCCATCTTTTTATCTTTTTATCTTTTTTCCATCACATCACCTCTCTACTTTTCTACACATCTTTTCGTAAAAAGACAAAAAGTGCACTTTTTTAGGATATTCCAAACCAACCCATTGTTTGGGAACGGACTTTCTAGTAACTTTTTAACTTTTTATAAAAATATGCACAGAAAAATAGAAAGCGATGTGACAATTTATAATAACTTTTTGACTTTTTAACTAAAATACATAATTAACAAATGAGGCATAAGTCTCACAATTATATAAAACATCCGATAAAATTTTTAATATTAAATATTTGGAAAAATTATAAATACACCCTCTAAGGTTTGTTTAAAATATAGATTACCCTCTGTGATTTGAAAAATTACAAATACTCCCTTACTAGAATTTTTTTATTTAACAGAATTAATTAAAAAAATAAAATTCATAATTGTTATCATATACAATAATAAAATTACCTAAATTATTAATTGAAACATATTTTTAACACATTAAAAACTGTTAATTGATTTGATAATTTATTAATAAAATGAACAATTTATTATGAAATTAAAAACCTTAGAGAGTAAAATGTAATTTAAAAATTACAAAAAATAATTTATATTTTAATCAAATTTCAAGAATATATTTATAATTGATTTTAAATCTTTTAAGATGTCTAATATCTATACAATATATATAAAGCACGGATGCAAAGTGAACAGTAATTTCAACCAAATATGAACAGTATTTTTTTGAATAATTGAAAAGTCGATTTTGGTTTTCTTCTTTGGATGCAAGGCTATTCATGGAAAACTAACTTCAAATTCCTTACAGCTGTTTATCAAAGGATCCATAGTGTACTCCGCCGCATTGTCTCTCTTTCCTTCGTTTGTTTGCTTCACTCCCTCACGAAAAACCCTCTCTTCTCGAGTCGTCTCTTTCTGTTTCCATTCGTGGAGATCGAAGTCACAAGGATTGAAGAGACCAGGTATGGCTCTTAAAACCTAAAATTTTCTCCTATTTGCTCCGAATCTATGGTTTCTCTCTCTCTGATTTCTCTGTCCGTTCTTTTGCTCTTTATCATCTCTCACTTTCGTCTCTTGATTTTGAAGGGTTCTTTGAGAGCTCTGTCTTCTGTAGTAGCTTATTGGTTCGAAAGAGTTCTCATTGAAGAGGTATGGCTTGAAATCCCTAAAACCCTGATTTTTATTAGTATGAAATTGTGATTTTGGAGACCATCATATAAATTTTCCCTGAGTTGTTGTTTATGTGGTCTTCTCTTTTTAGTATTTTCTATGCACATACATACCAGCAAGCTTTTTTATTCATTTATCTATTTTACTATGAAAATATTGCAAAATTCAATTGGGTCAAAATTTTTCACCTTTAAAAACCCTCAAACAGAGGGCTTAATGTTCTAGATTTCAAATGGGGTTTGAATTTTTCTTGATTTCAAATGAATCGCTACAATTGCAGTTCGGATTTTTCGAAATGCATGTATATAACTACAATCTCAATGTACAAAAATACACTTTCGGTAACCCAACTGATACAACTCTTCATTTGTTCCTAATTTTCTCATAGATTTTCTCTCTCCTCTCTCATATGTGTCTCTTCCTTTCTTACATCATCATCATCATTTTCCTTCTTTTTGGTTTTGTGTGTGTATTTTGTTGAATATCATTAGAACTAGCTACAGTAGTTCCATTGATGTGTAGTTGTTCCAGTGATGTGTGGAAGTGCTTAGCTTTTGCAATTTGTTTTATAGAACATAGTGTATCGAAGTTTTGTGACTATTGCTTGGTAGTGTGTCCATTGCAAGGCTTTACATGGAAAATTGAATTGGGTGATTGAGGAAATTCTGCAATTATGTTATGACTTTTGATGATGTGAAGATCCCTCATGGTGAGTAATAGGTTCTTCAAGAGATGTGGAAGAGAAAAGAAGAAAAATAGAGAGGTGAGTGATGGCGGTAAAGAGTGTGGAAAGAAAAAAGAGTAGAAAGAAGAAAAATATATAGGTATGTAATGGTGCAGAGAGAAAGATAAAGTAGAGATGGAAGATCGTAATGTAAAATAGAGATTGTGGATCATAGTGATCAATTGATGGGTGAAATGAACACCAGTGAAAGTAGAGAAGATTTTTTGGTCAATGGTTTTCTTTGCCTCACTAGGTGTCTTTTGTGAAATGGGTTTGCAAAAAGTTGTCATAATTTTTTAAAAAAATTTATTACTAATTTTATTCCTTTGATTAAATTGAAAAATATATCATCTGTGTGAAAAGTTTAATAAACCTCAACAATTTCTTAAGATCACTTTTAAACGTTGATTTGAATGGTTAAAGGTCCAATCTTTTCTCTTCATTGCTTTTTTTTCTTTTTTCCCCCTAGGTTTGGAAATGACTTTTGTTTGAGTTTCATTCATAAAAGAGAATTATAGCACATTAGTGTGAATCATGTTTTAATTTGATTGGGGCTCAGTGCCTTGGGCCACTATGGAGGGTTAAATAGAAATGTGAGGAAAACTACACATAGCCGTTGGAGTCTTGGCCAATGGTTTGCTTCATATTTAGTGGTTTCATAATTCTTTGTGATGTGAGTTTGCAATAAGTTTTATAATTTCCTCTATTACCTTTAGTGGATTTTGTTACTTGCTTCATATTTTTTTTTTTCATTTGTGTATGTAGATAATGTGTATTTTTTGTTAACAATTGTGAAGTTTCCTAACAGTATATATAATACAGTCCTTCAATTTCTCTTGTTATTTGTTTAGTTGAACTTGAGGCTAAATATTACTACTTTTTGCATGTTAGGTGTTCATATAACAGAGGAATACACTATTCTTCATTCATAATTATTATTATGAACAAGTCTGAGATTTTTTTTCCAGTACACTAAAAAAATTCATTTTGAAAAGAATTCTTTAAATTATCATCTTTAATATCCAATATTAATCTCATTCTTTTGCAAATTTATTCTCATGTACAAGAGCCAAAAATGGGCAGGAACCTTCTCTGTGATAAATGATTCAACATTTGATACTCAATTCATTTGACATTGCATACTTTGCATGGTTGTTTATTTAATGAGATTGAAGACCTCTTATTGAAATGTACATTCTTTGCATTATATGGTAGCTTTTGTTGCTTTTGTCAGTTTGAATGGGAGTGTTGTTGCTAACAACCATTTTCACTTTTATTGTTTCATTTCATTTTTATTTCATAATTCTTTTTCTTTGTTTTTAATAAAAGTAAATTAGTAATGTGAGATTTATTTCTTGTCCTTTCTCCTAATACTAGAAGTGCAAAAGAAGCTTATGCAGTTTCTAGATTTTTTTTTTGATCGGCAAAAATAAAATATATTGATGTCAAACAAAGGTACAAGGTGTACAAATGAATACGGTAGTGGAGACAAAAGGCAAAGGCTAAAGCAACAAAAAAGGGAACAAATCCCAATCAAAATTAGGAGCAACACCAAACAAGAACCAAAACAAAGCCAAATAACGAAAGTAGCAAATATTGCAAACAAAACACCACTAGCAATTGATGTTGAAAAAATTCCCAACTCCTTGTTGCACTCAACCAAAAAAACTCCAATGTTTAAAAGATTCCTACAATGCTTCCCATAGCATAACAGAGCACACCCATAATCTTGTTCCAAGACCGAACACCTATCACTTAGGCTGTGTTGATCATGAATTTAGGTAGAGATTTGGAAAGGAAAGCGAAAATGTAGGTAAAATGTGAATGAAATATAGTTACATTTCACCCACCTTTCCCTTTTCCTTTCCCTTTCCCTTTCCCTTTTCAAATCTTTACCCAAATCCATGCTCCAAACGCAACATTATGGTAACAGGTTTGAAAAGTCGTCTTCTTCCTATACAAAAAAAGCTCTTCTAAAATTAAGTTGCAAAGAACCATTATGATCACCTGGGCGGAGAAGATTAGCCACAATTTCCAGCCTTATTATTTGAAAGTTTATGCAACTAGGGTCTCTCATCAAGCCATTTGTCCTTTCAGAAATTAATATTCTTGCCATCCCCTAACTTTAGACTCAAATTTTCCCTGAAGAGTTGGAACTTGTCAAAAAATTTCGATTGGATAGAAAAAACCCCTTTCACACGTTGTAAAAGATCTATTTTTAGACGAAGGTTCTAACCGATTAATTAGATCATTGGAATTACTGTACCTGTACTTTGTAGTCCAGTGTGATGATTAAACCTAACCTAAAACATCACTTGCATTCATGCACTCAAAATCTATTTCAAATATTAAAGAAAACACTATGATAGAATCCAACATTGCTTCTGCTTCTTGTTAATCTAGAACTGATGTTGTGGAATGACCATCTGTGATCCAATTTAGTGAATGCAAGTTGCTAAAAACATCTAATAGCAAACTAGACCTTATTACCAAAAGCTAATTATCAAATATGAAAGGCTTAAGAAACTAAGCTTGTGGGTTTGGTCTAGCTTTTAGATGTGAAATTCCCTCGATATGTAATTTGCACCATCTTGCTGATTAATTTTCTCTTTGAATTTTGAATGATTTAATTTGCATGCATGTGTTATGTTTGAACTGCATAAAACACAATGATTTGAATCTAACTCTCGTAAGAATTTGCTTGTAGGTATGTTCTCTATTTCCTTCTTTTCAAGTAGATGATTAGCTACTTTTCTTATCTCCAATCCATGCAAATAAGGATGTCTGATAATAGTTATTATGATCTACATTTGTATTGCTTTTTTATTTTATTTTTTCCCCATTAAACTATTAAATAAAAAGGGCTGATAACCTTTCTATTATTGTTTTTAAATTTTTTTTTTTTTATGCTTTAAGCAAGTAGAATAAAAGTTTTGCAAACAAATCATGTTTGATTATTCACATGATCCTGATCTATTTGGTATACATTTAGATTGAAGGAGTTGATGGGATCTAAAAGGTAGTATTTGATTTGAAGTGCTAAATTATGAAAACTAGAAATTTCTTTCTAACAAATATAATGCAAAGCAACTCTGGCTGAGGATTTAATAGAAAATTCAGTTCATGGAGGAGATGATGTGGTAGGTCTCACAGCATTACATACAAGCATGGTTTGGCTCATCTTACTCATAATATACCAAGTAAAAGTGGGTTCACAATTGATGAGGGATTTCAAGTCCTGCCATTAAGGATGATTGAGTACTTGTTCATTTGTCAAATAGAGAAAACAGTTGCTTTATTTTTATTACATCATATTTTTAGGAATGACAATTTTGTTGGGAAAATAGATCTTGTAATAGGTTTTTTTATTTTTTATTTTTGTATAAGTAATAGTATTTGTTAAAAACTTTGTATTGTTGAGCCGATCTTGTATTCATGATCAAATTGCTAATTTTGTGTGTTTATGCAATAACTCAAAACTCATTTAAATACACAAATGTAATGGGCACTAACTCGCCATTAGTTAGGAGTGTTTTGGAAAGATGGTTATAATCAACTTTCTAGTAAAAAACTCCTTATAAACAGTTTTTTTGTGAGAGAGGAGGTTGGTTATAATCCAAAAAACGAATTATAACCAACTTGCCAAAATAGGCCTGAGCGTGCCTTGCACGCGGCCCTTTCACTAGTTTTTTACAAATGCATGCATATCTGGAGCACCCATCAAGGCCTTCAATTATGATATCGTCAATGCTGTCTGAGAAGTCAATATCCAACCCATAATTGTGGGGCCCACTTGAGAATGCAACATCACATCGGGGAGAAAGGAATTGTGATATGTGTACATATATTTTAAGAGATTAAAAATTCAAAAGAGAAGGTAAATAAATAACACTTACATCACATATAGTTTAAAAAAATATAAAAAGTTTTATAATTTTGACATATTTATATTAATTTTTTTAATAAAGTTAATTTTTTTATTCATATAACAAATAAATTGTTTATGAAAATAAGGTTAAGTGTTAAATTAAAATTATAAAAGAATTTAATATAATTATATCAAAATTGTGAAATTTATTATATTTTTTCAAATTTCAGAGATTAAGGTAATTTATCCAAAAAAAATATAGGTTCTTACTCAGATTTTATTTATTTTTTAGTAAATATTTCATATTTTAATCAATTTTTTCTTTTTAACATTTTAGATGCATACCCCCATTTAAAAATAATTTTAAAAAAATTAAACAAAAAAAAAAAAACTCATAATGTTTAATCTTAATCAATTTCAGTGTGAATTTGTTGAATCTAAGTTACATATTATTTTTTAAATAATTTTTTGTGTCTAAATTCTTAATTTAAATACAACCTCCTTGTGTATAATAAATTTTAATTGTGTGAAAATTCCATACCCTCCATGTGCTGTATCCTTGGATGTGCTCGACACATAACATGAAAGTTGGAGAAAAAAAAAATTAATCCAAACAAATGAATGGTCTATAAATAGAGAGGACAAAGACTTTTATGGGACTCTACATGTTTGGAAGGTATATCCTCACACAGACATTCTTTAGGTTGGCACATGTTATCACATGACTTTTATAGGTGTTTGGCAACCTATTAAAATAGTTTAAAGCCAAGGAGTCAACTTTTTTTCTTTTTTTTTTTAACATGTTTTTTTTATCAAAAAAAAATAATTAAAATAGTTAATTTCTAAAATAATCATTAATAGATTTATGTGGTGCAATTTATTAAAAATTAACACTTAAAAAGTATAAGTTCAAAGTATCCCTTCTCAACTTCCAAAAATAATTAATTTTTTCAATTTATTTAAATTATTTATATCTAATAAACTATAACAGACTCTCAAAAAATATATATCTACATAAGTAGTTCATATAAGGTGCGCCAAACATTCCTGATGTTTATTTTATTTAGTTTAGTTTTAAGAATTTAATTTTTAATTTTTTTTCAAAAATAAAAATTAATTTAACTGAAACAAACACCACTTTTTTTATTTTTAAAAATTATTTTCTCCCTAAAAAGAAAAAATAATGTGCTTTTATTTTAATATTAAAAAAACAATTTTTAAGAGGAATTCTCACTATTAATATTAGTTTCATTTTAGATTTGATTTTTTTTAAGTTGTCGTCTTAATTTGAGAAAGTATTTGGATTTGATACGTTCATTTTGGAATTGATTTCGGTGATCCAAACTGTTAACTTTTTTTTGGATTCATTAAATAGAATATTCATACAAAAAATAAGATAATATCAGAAACTATGTGTTTGAATCATATTTGTTTTAAAAAAATGGACCACTGATTAAGGCCAAATTGTACATCATTGAGGCCGTTAATTAGGATCTTTTAACTTCACTTGTTTGTCAAAATGTATACTTTATGTGTGTTGAATATCAATCAAGTTGTTCACAGTCAGGGCATAAAATAGGCAAAAAGACAGAATTTGAAGAGAGTTGACTTTCCTGTACGTGCGTTGACTTTTTCGTATGTGCGTTGACTTTTTCTGGGAAAATGTGCTAGAAGTTTTAAACCTGTTTGGAAAGACACCAGAGGTATAAATAGGCAAGAAAAATGCTGGATTAGGGTTTGGAAGTTGTTTTGTCAAGAAAGGGAGGCTAGGGTTTGAAAAGAAAAGGAATTTGAAGCTTCAAGTATGTCTCCCATGGTGACTTCTTCTCCATCTACCTTATTCCACTCCTCCATGAGTGGCTAGTCTCATTTTCTAGGGTTTTGATGAAACCCTAGCCATGTAATTAGTTTTTCTTTTTGATTTTCAATTATGTAAAGGTTTGAACAATTGTATGGTGTTTTAGAAATTTTATTTATACACTTTCCATTATTTCTTCAAGTATTCAGCTTTCTGTGATTGTTGAATATTTTCCATACAAGAGTTTTCTATTATTTCACATTCAAGGTATGAGACGAATCATACTACGGGGGACGAGTCGTGTCATTACCCTAGTTTAGAGTAAACGATTCGTACTACTTGAGATGGTTCGTGCTCGTACATTGAACGTAATGATTTTCTTGTTAAATGCTTTAAACTTGTAGTTACGAAGCATTAATCCATTCGAACCATAACATAATTGTTTTTAATTGGAAACTATATTTATATGACTAGTGGTGGACTCTTTGCCCTAGGTTTTTCCCCAAATCAGTAAATCCAATTTCATTTATTATTGATAATTTAATTACTTTGTTTAATTTATTTGTTATTAATTTAGGTTATGAACAATCAATCTTTTCATCAAAATTAATTTAGGAATTTAATAATTAAATTAGTTTAATTTCACAATTATCCCCGTGGATCGATACCTGGACTTGCCATTATTCTAAAAGAATTTGGTGTAGTTTAGTGTTTAAATTTGGTGTGTTCAACAACCCGTCAAATTTTGGTGCCGTTGCCGGGGACTTCTGACGAAATTAGTTAATTTAAAATTACATTCTTATTTTAAATTTTAGTTTAGGATTTTATGCTTTCGTGTTGCTAAGCGTGCAGAGTGTTTGAAAGTGGAACTATCACCGAAGTGCAAGTGGAGCGCAACCGAGCTTTAAAAATAAAAATAAAAACTGCAGCACTAAAGTGCTTAAACAGAAGCAAACACTCGCAAGCAAAGCACCAAAGTGCTAAAAAGAAAGACAAAGCTCACTTAGAGGTTGGAGACAACGTCTACACGTCAAGCACCCGCAAGACGAGTAAAGCGTTTTCGTTAAACCGCTGTGAGTATTTCTCCCTTTGGTATTTTGCTTTCATAACTTAGTGCACAGAGTCGAAACTTTTTGTGTGTGTGTGGGTAGTGTATGCACGAGCGCCATTCTTGTCGCCCTGAATTGTGGAGTTTAGACCTTGAACTAGAAAGAACTTTTAGGAGACTTAGGGCCTCTGCCTGTGTTCCTAGGCTTGAATATTCATATTCATACATTGAGCCATTAGAGATGACAAATCCAGATGTCCCGAATGTGCCTAACCTGATCCTTAAGGATTATTTCACACCCACTGCATATACATCATCATCATGCATCCAATTACCCAACACCACTGCTGCTCATTATGAGATTAAGTCCAGCACCATACAAATGCTTCCATCATTCCATGGACTAACTCATGATGATCCTTACAAACATTTGAATGAATTTCTGAAAATTTGCTCGACAGTGAAGATCTAGAATTTTACAAATGAGGCCTTAATGTTGCGATTGTTTCCATTCTCATTAAAGGATAAAGTCAAACACTGGCTGATTTCCTTGCCTGCCAATTCAATCACAACTTGGGACCAATTACAGCAACGGTTCTTGGAGAAGTACTTTCCCATAGGTAAAACCAACCAACTTAGGCGAGCCATCACAAACTTTGCACAAATAGATAGCGAACAATTCCATGAGACGTGGAAAAGACTTTGAGACCTTCTCCAACAGTGTTCCCACCACCAAGTACCTGATTGGCAGCTTGTTCAAACATTTTATTATGGCTTAAATGAGTCGCACCGCCAAATGGTGGAATCATCCTGTGGTGGGACATTCATGTCCAAAAATGATGCCGAGGCATCGCAATTGTTTGAGAACCTAAGTGATAATTCCCTTCACCATGCCTCCGCAACCCGGCAAGTCCGGCAACCAGTAGTTGGAGCCTTGAAAAGAGGGGGCATTTATGAGGTCAAGCAAAACCTAGAGTTAGCCCAACAAGTAGAGGCACTGTCCCACAAAATGGACCAATTATTAGCTGCGAGACATGCCCCTACCCAGCAAGATCAGCCTCAATTTCACAAGACATGTGTTATTTGTGCGAGCCTTGCTCATGACTTGAGTGAGTACCCTTCGGTATCACAATTTCTGGAGTTAGTCCAAGAGCATGTGAATGCGGCTCAAGGATTCTCCAATCCGGGTAATGATCCTTACTCCAACACATACAATCCGGGATGGAGAAATCACCCTAATTTTTCATGGAGACCTTATTCACAAGGCACTTCTTACAATCCTCCATCACCAAGGCAGAATTTTAATAATTTTGCCAACCAATCATCCTACCGACCATTGTAACCTTATCGACCCCCACAACCGTACCGGCAACCACAACCCCCGCCTGTTCCTTAGGGCAACTCTGCCTTTGAGACTCAGGAGTTGGAAGTTCTCACAGAACTTAAGGGGTTAGCACCGGTAGTTCACTCTCATACTCACTCTATTGCCAAGCTAAAGGCCCAATTGGGTCAAATGGCTAACAACATGAATTGGAGAGAGAAGGGAAAATTACCAAGTCAAACTGTAGCCAACCCTAAAGGACAATACGGGGCAAAGAATTCGGGTGGGAATGGAAAGCACCATGAGCAGGTGCAAGCGGTGATTACTTTGAGAAGTGGTAGGGAGTTAGAGCCTCAGTTAGTTGCGTCTGATGCAACTAGAGCTAAGAAGGATGACCACGGTGGTACACCCAATGAGAGCAAGGGTGAGGAGGAAACACTTAAGAGGGATGACTTAGTCCCTAACACTTCACATGAGCCTAAGGCACCATATGTGCTTAAGGCACCCTTTCCTCAATGCCTTGATACACCATTCTCTTTTAATAAGAAGGCGGCATCTATGGAAGCAATGATAGAGGTCTTTAAACAGGTAAAAATCGACCTCCCCCTGTTGAAGGTGATCAAGCAAGTACCCTCCTATGCCAAATTTCTGAAGGACCTTTGTACGCAAAAGCATAAATCTAGGACACACGTGTCCCAAAAGGTCCTACTCACGGAGCAAGTAAGCTACATCTTGTTGAATGACACACCTCCTAAGCTTAAAGACCTGGGTGCCCCAACCGTTGCATGCATTATAGGGGACCATTTCATTGATAGGGCCTTGTTAGATTTAGGGGCTAGTGTCAATTTGTTGCTATACTCTGTATACGAGGAATTTGGACTTGGCGAGTTGAAGCCCACTACTGTCACTCTTCAGTTGGCTGATCGGTCCCTCAAAGTGCCACGTGGCATGATTGAGGATGTGCTAGTGAAGGTCGATAGGTTTTACTTTCCTGTTGACTTTTTGGTTTTAGATATGGAACCGGTAACCAATTCTAGGAAACAAATCTCGGTGATCTTAGGTCGACCTTTCTTGGCTACGGCCAATGCATGCATTAATTGTCGGACTGGGGTTATAGAAATTTCATTTAGTAACATGCAAGTGAAACTTAATGTTTTCCAAGCATCCCAACAACCTCATGAGAGAGAGAAGTGCTTATTAGTAGATGTTGTGGATGAGATTGTGGAGGAGGCTTTGCCCTCCATTCTTGTAGAGGACCCTCTAGAGGCTTGTCTAGCTCATTTTGGGTTTGAAAATTTTGATATTGACGGATCGGTTGAGGAGGTGAATGCCTTGCTTAATGTTTTTTCTGCACCGGATTTTCCTCCGTGGAAAGCCCGGTTTGAGTCACTTCCTCCTCTATCGAAAGAGCCCGCCATACCATCTTTGGTCACACCACTTACACTTGAGTTGAAGCCACTCCCCGCCACACTCAAGTATGCATTTTTAGGGCCCCAGGATACTTTACCAGTCATCATTGCATCTGACTTGACTACAGAGCAGGAAAGTCAGTTAATGAGTGTTCTCGTGGTACATCGGAGTGCTATAGGGTAGTCAGTGGCTGATTTGAAAGGGATAGATCCCTCTGTGTGCATGCATTATATACACCTAGAGAAGGACACTAAACCTTCTCGTGAAATGCAACGAAGACTTAATCCTAATATGAAAGAGGTGGTGAAAAATGAGGTATTGAAATTGTTGGATGCGGGTATTATATACCCCATCTCGGATAGCAAGTAGGTGAGTCCCACACAAATGGTGCCCAAGAAATCGGGCATCATTATTGTTGAGAATGAGAGAGGAGAGTTAGTCTCCACACGAACCACTATTGGGTGGCAAGTGTGCATTGATTATAGGAGACTGAATTTCTCGACTAGAAAAGATCATTTTCCTTTATCTTTCATTGACCAAATCCTAGAGCGGTTAGTGGGGCAGGGTTTCTACTGTTTTCTTGATGGCAATTCGGGGTATAATCAAGTCCCGGTATACCCCATTGACCAGGAAAAGACCACATTCACATGCCCTTTTGGTACTTTTGCTTACAAGCGCATGCCCTTTGGGATATGTAATGCACCGGTGACTTTTCAACGGTGTATGATGGCCATTTTCTCCGATATGGTGGAGAAAGTCTTAGAGGTTTTCATGGATGATTTTTCGGTGCTTGGACTGTATTTTGAGGAATGCCTTAGGAGCTTGACTAGAGTGTTGAAACGATGCACTGAGGCAAACCTGATCTTGAGTTGGGAAAAAAACCATTTTATGGTTCGAGAGGGTATAGTGTTGGGATACATTGTGTCCCCTCGAGGTATAGAGGTAGACAAGATTAAGGTCGACCTCATTGCAGGCCTTCCTCCACCCAATTCCGTGCGTCAAGTTAGGTCTTTCTTAGGGCATGCAGGTTTTTATCGTAAGTTCATTAAAGACTTTAGTAAAATATCACGTCCTTTGTGTAGTTTACTGGTTAAGGACGCACCTTTTATCTTTGATGAGGCATGCTTGAAGGCATTTGAAACACTGAGAATGGCCCTGACCACCGCCCCAATCATAAAATCACCAGATTGGTTACTCTCCTTTGAAATCATGTGTGATGCCTCCGATTATGCTGTCTGGGCTGTGTTGGGCGAAAGGGTCAATAAGGCACCATTTGCTATATACTATGCTAGTCGCATTCTCTCGGATGCATAATTGAACTATACTACCACCGAGAAAGAGTTGCTAGCTGTGGTCTTTGCCTTAGATAAATTCCGGTCCTATCTCCTAGGTTCCAAGGTCATAGTCTTCACTGATCATGCCGCTTTGCGGTATTTACTATCAAAGAAAAAGACCAAACCTAGGTTAATTAGATGGATTTTGTTGCTTCAGGAATTTGACCTAGAGATCCAAGATAAGAAAGGATCTGAGAATGTGGTGGTGGATCACCTCTCCTGAATCCTCGTTGAGTATACTAGTGACCCTCTTATTTTGCATGATTCGTTTCCGGACAAACAAACTCTTTGAGCTGTCACAAGTGAGCCCCCTGTGGTTTGCACATATTGTGAATTACTTGGCCATTGGGCAAATTCCGCAGAATTGGTCTAAGCAAGACAAAGACCAATTCTTTTCGCAGGTCAGGTATTACTTTTGGGAGGATCCGGAGTTGTTTAAATATTGCTCTGACCAAGTGATCTGACGGTGTATGCCGGAGAGTGAGGTGCATAATATTCTTATATTTTTTCATTCTTCTGCATGTAGCGGTCATTTTAGTGGGCACAAAACGACCACCAAGATTTTATAGAGCGGGTTTTATTGGCCCACAATTTTTAAAGATGCCCATCAATTTTGTAGAACTTGTTTGCGCTGTCAGCAAATAGGTTCGATATCTCGGCGTGACATGATGCCAATGTCCCATATTCTTGTGGTTGAGATATTTGATGTTTGGGAGATTGATTTTATGGGACCTTTCCCGTCGTCATTCGGGTTTGAGTATATTCTCTTGACAGTTGATTATGTGTCTAAGTGGGTGGAGGCGATAGCTACCCAAACAAACGATCATAGAGTTGTAATCAAATTCTTGCATGAAAACATCTTTAATCATTTTGGGTTTCCTAGAGCCATAATAAGTGATCAGGATACGCATTTTTGTGACTGGTTCTTTGAGTCGGTAGTCAAGAAATACTCTATCACTCATAAAGTTGGCACTCCTTACCATCCTCAAACTAGTGGCCAAGTAGAAGTCTCAAATAGAGAGGTAAAGCACATAATAGAGAAAACGGTAAGGCCAGATAGGAAAGATTGGTCACAATAGTTGATTGATGCATTATGGGCCTACCGCACCACTTATAAGACACCCATTGGGATGTCATCATATAGGGCGGTGTTTGGCAAAGTTTGCCATCTCCCGGTTGAACTTGTGCATCGAGGATTGTGGGCCATAAAGAAGTTTAACTTCGATATGGTCGCGGTTGGGCTCAACCGGAAATTGCAACTCAATGAGTTGAAGGAAATCCAGAATGATGCTTATGAGAGTTTGAGAGTTTTTAAAACTCGGACTAAAGAATTCCATGACAAGCATATTAATAGAAAATTCTTTGAACCTGGCCAAAAAGTGTGGCTTTTTAATTCAAAATTGAGACTCTTTTCGGGTAAGCTAAGATCAAGATGGGATGGCCCCTTTGTGGTTGTTGAGACATTTATTCATGATGCCGTTGAGGTGCAAGATCCAAAGACTGACCATACTTTCAAAGTGAATGGCCAAAGACTAAAGCCATATATAGAGGGGATTGGTAATGGGGATATGATTGAATCCATTGCTTTGATGAACCTATTTTACTATGATTGATAGATTGATTTCTTTGTCTCTTTTCTTTCCCTTCTATTCTATTTTGCTTTTCTTTGTTCTTGTTGTGCTTTATTTGTGTCTGGAAAACTTTAAATCCTCTAAAGGTGTAATTCCTTTGGTGTTAGCCGTGCCCAAACGGCATCTGACGGTCTGGTATAGCCACCTAACCGTGTTTGTAGTGAGTTCCTAGGAGATTAACTGAGACAGTGAAAATTAGAGTTCGAATGGCAAAGCCTAAAACACAAATGTTTGGTATTTTCGAGACTAGAGTTTGGTTTAAATACCCAGGGATGTGGAGATTGGTTTAAGTGCTACACTATTGTGGGAGCCACCTCTAGAATCCGTACGAGCCACCTCTTGAATCTGTACCTCTGTTCTGTGCGGAGCAAAGTGTTGTGCGGAGCTAAATGCTACACCATTGTGGAAGCCACCTCTAGAATCCGTACGAGCCACCTCTTGAATCCGTACCTCTGTTCTGATTGTCACTTCTGTGACCTTTGTTCTGTTCTGTTCTGTTCTGTACCGTAGTTATAGTTATTTATTAACATAATTTCTGTATTTCAGTTTCTGCCACTTAAAGGATTTATTCATCAAACTGAGTTATGTAAATGTTTTGGCCTAACTAACTATCCATGGTTATTTTGTGTCCCTTATACTCTTGGTATAATATTTCTCACTATGCCATGTGCTTATATTTGTTTACCAATTTTCAGGAAACATGCAATTCAGAAATAGCTTTTGGAAAGTCTTAGATGCGGGGCTGCGCAATAGACACACACAGCACATTTATGATATTTTTCTATGTACATATCGGCCTTTTTGGTCAATATAATTTTGTAATAAAAATAGAAGCTCCAGTGATTATTTTGGTACCCTCATTTAAATATTACTTCTGCTCACGTTTATTGATTTGTTTATGAATTGGCCGTAGGTAACTTCAGTTATTGGCCGTCACGATGCTTAACCTTTGGATACGGAGAGCGGGTCGTGACACTCCTAGTCAAAGGCATGGTCTCTCCTATGCCTTAAACCATTCTTTTGGTTGACCTCCTCTCCTTAGAGGACTTGCACATTAGACTTAACTAATTAAAGAATGGATTGGTAATGTAAAATGTGTAAACAAGAATTGAGTCAACTAAAACATGCCAAGATAACATATGTGTGTTGCATTGCATGTGTTTGGATTGGACGTTAATCCAAACACAAGAAATATGGGACATTTCATATTTGAAGTGATGAAACGTGTCACGTTTCTTGGTCACTAACACCCTTGATCAAGCATGATAGGGTGGAGGCTCTTTGTGTGTTGTTTGTGCATTCATAAACATGGTATAAGCTTGGTTCTTGGCCACCATGCATTGAAAATGCTTGGTTGGTGGCTTGAGAGCCGAGTGCCATGCTCCTTTAAGCTTGAGACATTATTGGGAGAGTGGCAGTGCCTACATTATCTTTCAAATACATTGATGTGCCTCTATTGTTCTCTGTTATAGCAAAACCAGAAGCCTAAAGAAGCAACTAGCTGACCAACCAGTTTTACTAGCTGACCGGCCAATTTTAGTGGCTGGCAGCCACTTTTTCTGGCTGGCAGTCCATCAGCAGATTCCTGTTTTAAAGTAAAGGCAGCCTGGAGGTTGGCACAAATTTCAAAGATCAAGGCAAGTGCAAATAGAGGCAATTGATAGCATGGTAATGGATTTCCGAGTAAACGCCAACCGAGCATGCATCTTCAACCTCTTGGAACAGAGCTGAGGCAATATGATTTGTAATTAGCTTTACTTGTTAGTTAGCTTAAATTGGTAGTTTAATTAATTAGTTTGTTAATAAATTAAGTGTTGTAATAATTAGTAAGTAATTTACTAGTTATTCGTTTTGTTGTGTAATAATTAGTCTAATTAGCTTAAATTAGATTAGTTAAGTAGCTTAGCTTAGCGTAGCTAGTTGGCTTATTATTCGGACCCTTCGTCGAGAGGGCAAATGTTGTAATAAGTGTGCGTGTGTGTGTGAATGTCTTTCAACTCCACATCTTTCTCCCTTTTACTTAACCGCTTTCGATGGTTAGTTTAGGGTCATTTTCAATTAGCATACCTTATGCTTGCATGTTTGCATCATTCATTTGTTTTGCATGCACCGAGCGCGGTGCATCATTCAAACTGCATTGACTTTCAATACCTATTTGAATACGTGCATCAAATCATTACATTTATATGTCATCTTAGATAGCCGAGCCTATTTAGTTGCATTTTTGCATGTATTGCATTAGACATTTTAACATAGCTAGGATCATGCATGATTTCTAACTAGTTCTCTGTTTTGGCTTGGAGTACACTGTAAGTGTTTACGCTTTAGCATACTTGCATGTATGTGAATGTTGCCATGATAGCATATTTGCCATGAGGCTATTTGCTTAATTGCTATAACTGCATGAATGCCTATGAATGAAGGCTTTATTACTTGAATTAGAATAATTCATCAAATTGTGAGTTTTAAGCCCACTTGGAGTGGCAAATCATCATGTTCTAAGCCCACCTTGTTTGGTGGCAAATCCGCATTTCTAAGCCCACTCAAGGGTAGCAAATTCAAACCATTTTCGAAAACAAACATTGAATTGTTTTGTTCCAATTTAGGCGATCTAGTCTATACTTGTATACTGTGCGCTTCACGTAGTAAGTTAGCTAAATAACTGGAATAAGAACACATGCGTTTTTCAAAACAACATATCATGATTAGTAGAGGCCGATTCTTTGATCGGGCGAGCAGGGTGCTCATTTCATGACTTTCCTCCCTCGTACCCAAGTTTCCGAGCTGAGGCAACTTTGGTGACGACGGACACATGGCTTTAGGCGCGAGTCAGGGTTTCCTAAATTTTTCAAAAAACAAAACATTTAGGTGGCAACTCTGTAATCTGGCAAAGCAGTCCATGTTTGGCACTTCTTGATTAAAATCGATTTTCAAAAACGATTTGTCGGATTTTGACTCTTTGATGATTTATCAGTCTTACATTACACTTTGTGAGACTAGATACAGAACCATGACAGGAGTCCGAACTGTAGTAGCTATGAACCCAAATCCGCGCCCTCTCTGAAAGGGGGGCGCGCAGAGGAAGTTCGAGCGGTCTACACTTGGTTACAACAAAAGTGAGACTAACTCAATACAAATAAAACCCTTGGTTATACAAAAGAAAATATACAACAAAAGAAAGCCTTTACTTCAAAGTCCCTCTAAGCTATTGCCTTGGCGGAAGCATATCACCAGCACCTGAAAATGATTTTTTTCCAAGTAGGGTGAGTCAAAGCCTAGTAGAAACAAACTAACATAATATATGGATCTTAATAAAGATATAAGTATGAAATGCATATACAATGCCTGTAATATAATCATCAGTATTCTACAGAATTATGATATGCCAAGTTTTATATCTCAATTCATTTCATGTCAGTTCATTTCATTTCAATCCATGAGTCACATTCATTATTATCCGGACAACCCAAATGAGACTACAACTCAGTGGTTCACAATTCAAGATAATCCTTATCCAAATACTTCAGTTTGCCATTTTACGGAAATTTCGTTCACGGGATCAGCACCCATGTATACATAATACTTTCAGGACTTTCACCATAGACACACAGGCCAACTTAATTCAATGGAGTCCATCCCCTATCTCCTCCCAAACATGGAATACATCCATTTTCTCCTCCCAAACATCATGTATATACAATGTATTGAAACACCGTCATATTTAATGACATCAAAAAAATATATTAGTTTCAATTTACCTAATCCTCATGCAATTTCTACAACAATCACAGTTATCCTCTACCAATAGCTCAATACAGATATTTTTAAACTGATATTCAATCTCAAGATAGATAATTCATTCAAATTCCCATAAGTGTGAGGTAATACATATCCAACTCCACCATTTATATCAACATCCCTCCAATTTCACATTTACAATGCCAATTTCATTCATTTATACAAAATAAATATATGAAGCATTTTAGGGCAAACTTCCCTTTTTTCAAAATGTCAACTCAGATACCAAAATCAACTATTTTCTCCCAATATAACCTCATTTTCAAACCCCATAACCATTTATATCACATTCACTTAGAAACCCTTCTTTTGATTTTAAATCCCAAACCCTAAATTTGTCCAAAATACTCCCAAATCCCACCATAGTTATACAATAACAAATAACTAAGTTAAAAACTATATGAAAGTATAGAAAATTCCTACCTCGAAGAGAGATAACGAGCAAGGCAAAGATGAAACTTCAAAGATGCTCAAACCCAACTCTATTCGAATCAAAATGGAGATCTTGAGATACTCACTCTTTTTAACAAAGGCAAGTGGGTAGAGAGATCACTAGAACTAGGTGAAAATGTACAGAGAGAGAGTGTGTTTTAGAGAGAGAAGGTCCTGATCTAGAGTTTTTAGGAAAAAAAAGTATGAAAAGTGATGTAAAAAGTCACTTTCTCGATCTGATATACGCACAGTCTGCTCGAGCGTAAGAAGTGACACTCGAGCACAAAATACGTGCATCCAGTAGTTTTGCAGACAATAGACTAAGGCTCGAGCGCGAGAAAATGCTGCTCGAGCGTAGGAAACGCTGCTCGAGTATAGAATACACTCCCTAAATAATTTTGCAGACCTACAAAAGTACTGAGAATTTGCAAATCCCGCTCGAGTACAAGAAGTGTCGTTCAAGCGAAAGACCAAAATCCTAGGCAACAAAAGTTTGAAAACTCCGTAACCAACCTGTTCCAAACATGTTCGATACAACCCAATAGTCAAACTCAAATAAGAATAAGATGGAAAAGGACATGATCAACCATACGAGGCTATGAAACCCAAGTCCGGGATACACAATGGGTCGGTCTAAACCAGAAACGCTATAAAAGTGAACAATTCAAATCATCAAAACGTAATCTGTGGTGGGCTCTATAGCCCGCTCAAGTTCTCTCATGGTTCATTAGCATGAATATATGACTTTATTTCTCTAAATTACATGCACTTTTTTTAATCTAGATAATTCACTTGTATCTTGAAAAACATATCAAATTAATCCTTCAATATCTCTTAGCAATGCGTAAGTTTATACTATAAGAAACCTAAGAATCATCGCAATTGTCACAATATCATCCATCACTTTTGGGAAAATGCAACTTAATACTATTAGTTAACTGAGTAATATTATATAAATTAACAAACCTTGTAAAGAAAATTATATGTGACATTTATTATATTATTGAAGTGAGTCTTTTTTAAAAAATTTAAATTTCATTATTGTATAACACACCAGTTATTCAAAAAAGTTTACAAAATTTGTTAGTTTGTATAATAATTTCCTAATGGATGTCATCGAAACTACTTGTGTAGTCTATTGTTAATTTTTTTAATTATTATAAAAAAAGTAAACTTAAACTTTATCTTAAAAAAAAAAAAAACCTTGTAAAACATAGTTTTAAGAAGGTTTTTTTTTTAGTTTTTTTGAATTTTCGAAACTAAAAAAACATATAAGTTGAAAAACTGAATATTGTAACAAATATCCTATTTTTTAAAGTACGACTACTGAAATATGTTATATTTTTTAAGTACGACCGGTTAAGCATATTATTTCAACTATTAATTTAAATAAACTACAAATAATTAGAAATTAAACATGGTCTTAGCTTTTGTTGTGTGAATAACATGGTCTTAGTTACTCACAAGTTTTACCTTTTTTCACCATCTTTTCATGGAAATAATTATTGTGACATAGAATTAAAGAAAAATAGGGGGAGATTACTCACTGATGGACCAGCCCTAATGGTGACCCCACATAAACTTAAACAAAAAATTAAAAATTAATTAATAAGGGCTACGAATGATATGTAGCATGTTATGCATGATGGTGAGTAAGAATGATTTATATTTTATCATCTCTTGTCATAATTCCACATGCAATGCAAGGTAGTGAGCAATCATGAATTGGTCTTTGTCTTCATCTTTTGCCTGCAATTTTTTTATTTTTTAAATTCTAGTTACTTATTTCTTATAGTTAAGCCTCTCTCACTCCAACAAGAATGAGTTCTTCAATGCTTATTTTATGAACCAAAAAAAAAAAATGTCCGTCTCCTCTGCTTTACTTTTGGAATTATTGGAACAACGTATTAATTAATGGCATCGGCTTCTCTATAAGGACTTTAGCCCTATTTTGAAAAGTTAGTTAAAAGTTAATTTTTTGATTTTTTTAAGTCACACTACTTCTCTATTATTTATATATTTTGTTTTTAAAAAAGATTAAAAAGTTAACATTTAACATACTTTTCAAAATAAACCTTAGATCCTCTCCTTTTCTTTTTTTTTTTCCCCCTTCTCTGTAATGATTTTCTAGTGATTTTTTTATCAAAGTAAATAAATTAGAAAATGCATAATTCAATAGCTTAAGTTTCATATTAAAACAAAATATTATTGAAACAATGCTTCTTTTTTTCTTTTCTTTTTTTCTTTAAACTACACATTTTGTGACTATCTCATTTCACTTTAACTTGAAACTTGGATTGTTTGATTACAGTAGCAAAATCATGGTAGATGATTCAGATTGGAACAAAGCCCAGTTCTGTCTAGTTGGGCTTGTGGGCTTCATCACAAAATAATTCAAATCGTTTACCATATAGATCCTTATGTGTAGATAAATCATCCATTAATTTTTTAAAAAAAAAAATCAAAATGATTCGATAATTGTAGCTACATTATTTTTATCAAATTTATCTTTAAAAAAATGAATGACACGTATTTTTTGAAACTGATGTGTTATTTTTTTTTTAGAGAAAAATATGATGAAATGTGCAATGTAGATTTAAATTTTGTGTGGTATAGGTCACACCCAAAATAAATATGATCCACACATTTTTTAAATTCTAAAAACTTTTCTAGATGCATACCATTGTTGATATAATAAAAGATGTGTTAGAAATTGATACATCTAACCAAGATTGGTAATTAAATAAAAACACAAGGATTAATGTGATTTACTTAGAGAATAAGACTATGTTCACGATCCCTCTAATTTTACTATAATTTGAAAAAGTTACGAAACAATACAAAGAGATACGACACTTTAACTGTAAACACATAATATTATCAATGGAACATGAAAAAATGATTAACGGCACGTTTAGGAACATAGCTTTAGGCTAAAAAAAAAGTCAAAAAGCTATAATAAAAAGAGGGGGGGGGGGGGGGACAATTATCACCCAAAAAAAACTCACAATTTGAGTCTTATAACAAAATAAATGTTTATTTTGTAATTTTATTAATTTAAATCATAATCTTTTTTTTTTAAAAAAAAAACATTCAATTTAAACCATTTACCTATTTTCATTAAGTAAAATTAAAGGAAAAAGAGTGTTTTAGTCATAAAACTCAATGATACATAAAATGTATAAAATACTATTTTCTACTAAAATGCCCATTATCCAATTGAATTTCTTAACAAAAATGGACAAATGATTTAAATTGAAAACAAATCAAAAGTTTAAAATTTAAATTGATAAAATTCAAAATTCAAAATTTATTTTGTTACAAAACTCAAACCCTGGAATTTTTTATATAATTTCTCCAAAAACAAATTAAATAAAAAAAAAGTCACTAAAAATGTTAAAATTTTAAAAGGCCATAAAAGAAAGTCAATCATATATACCCGTCATTCACTCTTTTTTTATTTTTTTTATATAAAACTAAAAAAATTGTTCTTCAAACATATTAATTTTTTTTACTTCACAAAAAAATCAAAAAATTAAAAAAACTAAAACAATCCAAATCCTAAACAAGGTCCAAAAATAGAAAATAAGTATTCACTACTTAACATGATTCACATTATTACAAGTAGAGGTTAATTGTTATAACAACAGCTAAACACATGCATATAAGGCAGTGACAGTTTGCATATAGTTATATAACAATAGTTTTTGCTCAAAAGTTAGCTATCTAGAAAGAAAGGGCTTCACAACATTTTACATTACCATTGAGAATAAACCCGCAAATGAAGTAGAGATTAGACCAAAACTACACTAAAAATATGTTGCACAACAAATTATATAACAACAGCTAACATACTAATATAAGACACTTCACATTTTCATACACAAAATTAATATTGTTTTATACACAAATTGAACATTACTTTTTGTTTAACAATTGCTATCTAGAAAGGGATGTCTCACAATTTTTTCTTTATTAGTTAGGTAAGCTGGTGCCTATATATTGAAGACACTACCAAGAGGTTGTAAGGCAGAATATCATTTCATTTGATAGCGTATGCTAATCAATAATTAAAAATCCACGTAGCACGCTATAATCGCGATTTAGATTTTGAGATTTTTATGGGGAGTGTTGTTTAGCGTTTGCAAATTGGATGCCGACATATGCACTAATTTCTGATACATATTTGGTTTGTAAAAGGTTACTTGAACATCTAAAAGAACAGTATAACTAAGATGTTGTATAACGATCAATTATATAATTTTTACTATCGTAATATGAAATTTCTCATTAATTAATAATACGATCACATATTATTAACATTATACATTGTTTTCTTAATTATTAACATGAGTTAACAGAGATGAATAGTCAATATTCATGTAATTTTTTGATATCTTATTATTATTTTTACTGTTGAAATTTTTTATTTAACTTTTTTTTATTTTACTGAGGAATGAATTTATAATAATTGTAAATGTTAGGAGTGTGCAAGGAGCTGCCCAACCATGAAATCTGCAGGCTGATAGATCGGTTGGTTTTTAATGTTGTTTTGAATAAGCTATGAGAGTGAATTAATACAAGAACCGTTATAGATCCTTAAAACATGTTAACTCATAGGTTCATCCTTAATAATGTGGCAGGAGATTGGGTGGCAGGTGGTCGATTTTACATTAGTCAATAATGGTAAACATTATTATGAATAAATTTATAGGTTGTGTTTTAGGTATGAGAGGGTTCAATAATGTTTTTGGAAAATTTGAATATCTTCAAAGATCGTAGGAAAATCCAAATTCTCTAGAAATGATGAGAGACTTAGATTCTTCAACGATCACAATTAGAAACAAAGTAGTAAAGAGATGATGGAGATAAGAGATTAGGTGAATAAGAAGACAAAGTAGTTAGAGAGAGAATAATGACAAGGCTCTCACACGGATCTCCCACTTTCATTCTCAAGGTAGATAATTGAGAAGGGAAATTAATTCTTTCCCAAAAAATATCTCTCAAAAATCTAACCCTTGTAAAGTTATGGGTGTATGCTATTTATAGACAACTCATGATGTAGGATGGAACCCATATGTAAGGCACATGGGGAATATTTCCACTTTGTCTAAGGAGGTGACCTTTCCGAAGATGAGAAAAAACCCTGAAGAGGAGATCAACCTCCCGCCGAACTTTTCTTCTTAGCCACACCTAACTAATAATCCCTAATCATCCCAAAGGGTCAGGGGTAGTCCCAGAGGATGCCCTGCCGAAGAAGGGTCAAGGGTAGTTCAAGAGAACGCCTTGTAGTAAATATTGTCGAGTCTTAGGGACTCCCTAGATTGTGCTACCTCAACCCGAGTATAGGCTAGTTTAATTGAAAAGTGAATTTATCTTCACTCACCGTCCTCGAGATTGGGCCCTTTGTTCGGACTCCGTTACGCCCATGATTTTGGTACGTAGATCCCAGAAAACTCCGAGTCCGCAAGTGTTCTGGGACTCATTAATAGAACTGCTTCTAGATCACGTCTGAATCCGTTTGAAGCTAAGCCTTTCGGATCTCTAGGTTCGTAGATGCGAATCCTTTCGAGTCTGAGCTTACATAGGCCTCTAGGTTCGTGGTTGCAAACCCTTTTAAGACTAAGTAAATACCTCGGAGGATGGAACTCCTTCGAGGGTTTCATCTCTTCTGAAAGTAACAGTTAACCTCCTCGGACATTCATATGATCTGGACCTCCTCGAATTGGCTTGTTCGGCTTTCTTTAGAGATATATGTTTGAAATGTATCCTTCTCGGCCCAATTTGTTGACTTTTTTGTAGGCCCGTTCAATAGAATTCACTTGACCAAGTTGGCAATAATTTCTCCAAACTTACCAATTTTTGAACTTTTTGATTGGGTCCAATTAATTTAGTGAGCTCAAGTTAACCCTCTAACATGGTTCCTGAGTTTTTTTCCAATAGCACTTGCATGTTTCAAATTGGATCTTTTTCCATTTAAGCTGTAGTAACATTTCGTACCTTTTTTCTAATTGGGTCTATAAATTTGACAATAAAATTCGGCCTATTTCATTTGAGCCCGTACATCTCTCACTAAAATTTGGCCTATTCTATTTGGGCCTACAACCTTTTTTTTGGACAATTAAAAGAACAACAAATTCCGTTCATCAAGACAGAGCAATACAAAACAATCTACATTAAATAAAAAACAATCCGACACTACTTGATATTATGCCCTCAAAAAATAAAGAATCGTAAACCCATATTATGCCCTCAAAAAATAAAGAATCGTAAACCCATTAAATGATTCATTCATTGTCCCTCAACTATTTAACGAAACTAAGTCAATATCGTCCCTCAGTCAAAACTATAAATACATGTGACATTTGTTATGTACATCTACATAATAAGTGAAAAAATAGTATAATTCATTAGGTGATATATAACCGATCCTTATCTTTTTTAGTTTAATTTTGTATTGGTTATATTAGGCTTTTTCTTAACTTTTGAGTTATACAACTTTTGTTTAAAATGATAATTTTAATAGATTGGGGCCTAAAGGAAGTGTTTAACTCAATTACTTGCAAATCATGAAAATCAAAATAATTTGTTTCATTATTCAATATCACTTGTGGCAATGCTACAAATACATTTTAACTTTTGATTTTTGTGAATCTTATATGAGTTTCATAAATTCAAGGATCATAATATTTGTGATATTGTCCCGTTAGTGCCACCCATAACATTGAATAAACTACTAACATAACAACTATCATATTTGTGTTTGACGATCGAAAAATGTGACTGGTGAACCCATAGGGTTGTTAGATGAGGTATTGGTAGTGACAATTGATAAATTGGTCCTACGTGGTGAATTGAAAATGGAGTAGAGACGAGAAATTTTGAATGACTAAATGAGAGAGGTGTGTTTGAGATGAGAAAAATTAGATGTTAAAAATGCACAAACAAATAGTGGACCAGTTCAACTTGAAAGTGAAATGAAAAAATTTAAATTACATCTCTAGCTAAACAAAAATGTCAAATTCCTTTAATCCCACACCACCAATTCTTCCAAACCACGTGGGATGCCTTGCGTCAAGGAGTTAGATAATTTTTTGTGCATTTTATAGTAATTATAAGTCTTTTTATATGTTTTTTGTCGTATGGTGATGACTTTTCTTATATAATTAAACGTCTAATTTGATTATCTCTTATTGGTTGTCCAAAAGAAAAAAACGAAAATAGAGAGGCATGTCATAGTTGTAATAAGGTAAATATTTTAATAATATCATATATCAAATCACATTCCATTACTTTTTTGAGCCTTTACCATCCCAATCATGTATACCTACCTATGATGATTCTAGATACTTTGCACACCTTTTTGGGGACCCTTTTCAAAAGGAGTACTATGACCCCATGTCCATATGCCCTTCATTTTAATAGCAAGAGCAATTAGTTAGGTAATTCCCAAAAACAAGTAAACAATACCAACCATGAAAATTGGGCTTAAAAATTCAGTGTTAATTTTTAAAATAAATTATAAATTAATGATAGAAGTTACAAATTTTAATAATTAAAGTGATAAACATTTTTTATGATTTTGCAATTTCTCCAAAAATTGCCCCCATTGTCTAGTTTTTTTTTATTTTTTTATTTTTTTTTCTATCACTCGTTAAAACTTATATCAGTCTAATCTAAGGAGAAAAAGAAAAGAAAAGAAAATTACCCATAACGCTTCACATGGGGTTTGAATCTGCACGTTCTACCATGAGAGTTGGGGAGCATACCACTGTAGCAAAAAGTCACAGATTAATTTTATTTTAGTTGGATTGAATTTAATTAAATTCAACTTCTCTAATATATTTGCTTATAAGTTTAAAAATTTTTATGTTTCGAGATTCTACCTCATAATTAACGATTACTGAAATGAGGAATACAAAAGACAACAGGTTGTTGAGATTAATTTATCATGAATTAATTGTTTCAGTGGGATTAACTATTTTAAATGGAAGTAATGAAACTTTTTAAGAACCCATAAAAAAGAAAAAAGAGAAGAGGAGGGGGGGGGGGGTAATATACAATCATGTATTAATATTTTTTTTTTAGGTTCACCACCCGGTATCCGACCCTTAGGGCCGACTAATCCGGATTCGGGGAGTAGTTTTGGATGGTTAGACTCAAATCCCCTCCCAATTGGCGGTGCGGGGAATCGAACCGTAGTCCTTCCTACCAAGTCAAGCTCCAATCGCCACTTGACCACCAACCAATTGGTAATCATGTATTAATATGAATCAAGGCTCTTTCACATATTTATTAACTAGCATATTACCCATATTATGCACAAGTATATTTGTTAAATTATAAAAATTATCTTAAATATGTAGTAAAAATAATTTATAATCGATTAAATTCATGTTATAATTTAATTAATAAAAATTAAATAATAAATTACAAAATTTATATTTATGATAAAATATAAATGCATTTCATTTTATAAGTTTTGTAATTTTAGTTTACCATATGATAATAGTAAATTACATTTGTTAATATATTAATGTTTTAGTATTTTCATTATTAAAAAAAATTAGTTGAGAGTTTGAACATTAAAGAAACCCTATTGAATTGTAATTATATATAATATAGATATAGATTATTTAAAATTGAAAAATATAAATATAAATATAAATTACTCAATCATAATATATGTAAATTTGTATATATATATATATAAACGTTTAGTGTGTATAAAAATAATGAGTTTTGACATGTCTATTAAGTAGTAATGGCCATAGTAAGAAAAAAAATATGTTGCAAAATTTTAATTATATATATCATTTTATGCTTTGTGGTGAAGAATTTAAAATATTTTAATGAAAAATATTTTACAACAAAATATTTTCTGAGTGTGTGACTTATTAATTATTATTTTTTACTTGGAAAACTCCTTGAGTGTATGATTTATTAATTATTATTTTTAATTACAAAACTCCTTGTTTGTTTGATTGTAAGGAAGGAATTATTTTAGGAATGAAAAATGCATTCTTTGTTTAAAAAAGAAAATGTTTGAGTGTGTGATTTATTAATTGTTTTTTTAAATTAAAAAATTAAGAAATTTAGATTGAGCATTTGGAGCTCTCATATTTCTTCTCACTAAAAACTGCATTTTGCTTATATAATATACTAGCCTATCATCCGTGCTATGCACGGGATAATTATAGATATTTATATTTGTTTTAATTTTTTTTAATATATAAATTAAATACATGGGGTTTGACCGAAGAGTTTGAAAGAATTTAATAAGTGTTTATTTTTTTTTTTCAAAAAACAAAACAAAAAAATTAAGAGGAAAAAAAATTAAGAGGCATTTACACCATAATTACATGGGTCTCTTGGGGATGCAAAAAGTAAGGAAATTATGATTTCATTTATTGCGTTATATTTTTTTTATTTTTTTTTAATATATAAATTAAATACATGGGGTTTGACCGAGGAGTTTGAAAGAATTTAATAAGTTTTTATTTTTTTTTTTTCAAAAAACAAAACAAAAAAATTAAGAGAGAAAAAAATTAAGAGGCATTTACACCATAATTACATGGGTCTCTTGGGAATGCAAAAAGTAAGGAAATTATGATTTCATTTATTGCGTGTCAATAGTGTAATTATTATAAACCAATCACCAAGTCAAATTTTTTTTTTTTTAAATATTAAAAAATCAGGAAATTAGGATGGGCATGTTGGAGCTTCCATAAGCCTTGGGTTTTAAAAGACCTTTTTCCTTAATATATAGATAGATAGATAGATAGGTAGATTATGAAATTGAACGGCCTTTGAATTTGCTAATAAAAAATGTGATGACTAATCACAGTTTTACTTAACACATAACACTATCTAAATTATATTTTTTTTTATCCAAGTGTTTATATTACATTTTAACATAATATAAATCAGTCAATAATCCGCGTTAATTATTTAAATCTTGTATAAAACTTACCTAAACATGTTAAAGACCCCAATTCTAAGATATACCATTTTTTTCAACTGGAATACTTGCAAGTTTGCAGTGAAGGAACGATCCTAACTGCCCACTCAAATGTGGAGTTGATAATTAAAAAATAATAATTAATTAATTAATTAATTGAATAGATAGTAAAACACCCTTTTTTTTTAAAATAAATAAATAAATAAATAAACCCTAATCTAGAAATTTTGATTTTATTTGATTTTATTTTTTTGTAATTGACAAAATGAATCTGTTTTGTTTAGCTTTTGAAAATGATTTTTTGAATTTTTTGTTTTTAGTTAATTTTTTTTATTATATTTTAATCATTATTTTAACTTTTTAAATACACATCATCTAGTTTACTTAAAAGGTAATTATTTGTGAAGAAATCAATTTTTTTATTAAATACCAAAAAAAATAGAAAAAAATCAACATTTTTTTTTTTAAATGTATCTAGATTAAGTAGATTTAAAATGTAAAATCTTTTGATTAAAATATGAAAAAAAAATCATTAAAAATAAATAATAATAATAATAATAATAATAATAATAATAATAATAATAATAATAATAATAAACTCAAAAATTATATTTGAGTTTGAAAATCATACAAAGTCATATTTAAATATCTAATGATAATTTGGCATATATACATTTAGTAAGAATTTTATAAGTGCAAGTGAAAGATAAAGTGAAAATAAAAATTTCAACGTGAGTTTGAAAAAAAAAAATTGGGATCAATGTAAACCTCACAAATTTTAATAATTAAAATTATAAATTTTTTCATGAAAAAATTTATAATTATTTTTTGAGAAGATATCATTAATTTGTAATTTTCTCCAAAAATAAAAGCACCCCTAACCCCTTGAAAAATATAAAAATAAAAATAAGATTAATGTTAATGTTAATCGTGCATTAATTGATGAATAATTCCATGTGTATTAACAATCTTACTAAAAATATAAGTGGCTAATTATAATTAATTGTCAAAAAAGCAATGATATTTAAATATCCAATGATGTTTGGACATGTGTGTGTACCAAATCTCACACTAAATAAAAGTGGATTAGAGCTCCGTAGCTGAAATGGACAATTCAAGAACTGGGGACTTGCAAAACAGAACACCATCAGAGTTATCCAGCTGGGGTTGGTCGAAAAACCCCTCCAGCATGGGAATAAGTGATCGAAGAAAATGATAGGCTCTCTCTAGGTGTAAAGAGAAGAAAAAAAAAAGTCTTTGAGTAAAGATAGAGTGAGTTAGTTCAAATTAGATTGAGTTACTTTCAATGTGAAGAGAGTGAGACTTATATAGAAGACTTTACTTGTTTCCCAAGATGGTTTCATAGAGTTTTGGTGTCTCAAGACTTCCTTTAGCATTGCTTAAGGTAGAGGATGACAAGATAGCTGACTATGGATATATGTGCTCATTGTAACCATGCATATAACAGATCATATTCCCTTTACTTAACTGTTTCTATGATTCCTTGAGGGAAGGACCAGCTGAAGTAACAGCCTGCACATGCATGTGTTCGCAGCTTTCACATTTCCCTGAGAGGTTCCCTCAACTCGATACCAATGTGCCTTGGTTTGGCCTTCCGTAAGATTGCTTGTAGAAATGGGCTGGCTCATTCGGATATCTGTGTGTCGACTCAACTCACTTCGGTTCTGATGATGGGTTTGGCCCATCAATTGGGTCCACAAATTAGGTCTAGTAGCTCGACCTAGCCCAGCATCGCAGCTGGACTAGCTTTTCCATTGCATATTGGGCCCGAGTACTTGAGGATTTGGGAAGATCATTCTTCATGAATATGGGCTTAATAAATTGGACGACATACTCATCTAGCCCACTTGGGTTTGGGCCTAGTGGATTGGACCGGCCCATAGCGTGGATCGGCCCATAGCTTGGATCTGACCCGTTTACATTATGCCCCTTCAACCTGAATATTTTTAATAAGATTATAAGTAATGATTTAAATAAATATAGCATTGTTCTTAATTGATCTCCTTTCATATGCGAAAATAAGCCATGCATGTCATTACTTCTCGCGCCATACCAAAATCGAACATGTGTCCTTAGATTATAAATTTTAGCCATCAATCTCATTTCTACTTGACAAACGTTAATGCAATTTACTTAAAACCTACTTGTTTTTGTTTTTTTGTTTTTAATTCCTATTATATTCTTTAAACAAATTATTCTTTTGGACAAAATTCTAAACAATAATCCTTGGTAGCTCGAAATTCGGTGGCTCGAATTGGCTCGAAACCCAAAACGACGTTGTTTTGGGTTTCGATTTTTTTTTCCCTTATTTTTCTTGCTTTTCGAAGCCAAAGAGACACAAAAGAGAGAGAGAAAGAGAAAAGATGAAGAGAGAAGAGGAAGAAAAGCTTTGCAGCGTAAATAGTGAGATGAGGGGATAATAGACCTGTGTGCCGCCGCTGAGCACCGAAATGGGTCCAGATGGTTGTGGATCGGAACCATAAAGATTATCAGGTGAGACAAAACGACTTGCATCGCGTACATTCCCAACAAAAGCTAAAGCTTCTTCAATGACTTTGTACTTCTTACCTGGAAGGATGCAAAAGCTAAAGCTTTTTCATTGTTTGATTTCATCTTCAAATTTGTTAAAGATTTTTTGTTTTTGGTTTTGTGTTTTGTTTTTTTGGGGGGGATTGAATTTGATTCTTTTATTTTTGTTTTGAGTTCTCAGAGACTGTTTATGAGATCTCTATTTTTGGGTTCCCTTCAGATTGTAAAGCTTTCATTTGAGTCTAGATCTATCTCTCTGTGTTGATGATGATGTGTATAGATCTATCTCTCCTTCTCTCTGTTCTGTTTGTTGTTATTGTTGATGATGATATGTTGTTGTTGATAATGATGATGATGATATGCTCTAAACTCCTTCTCATTCTTTTCATTCTTCTTCATCTGCAAAAAAAAAAAAAAAAAAAAAAAAACTACTCAAAACGACGTCGTTTTGGGCAGTCGGGCCACTCGAGCCAAATGAAATTCAAGCTACAAAACAGGATTGAATTCTAAAATCCATTCTCTCAGTACACTACACCACATTACACTAGCCCCTACTTTCCTTACCAGCCATTACTACTATTTCCACCCGTTCTCCAGTCTTTTTTTTTTTTTCCTCATCATTTTCTTATTCCTCATAGACTTTGGGTTTTAAGTTGGGATGGTAGTGGCAAGGATGTGACGCGCCAAAATTTTTTGAAAGATCAAAGGAAATTAAGGCCTGGTTTGGCATCTTCAAAAAAAGTCAAAAAATTACAAAAAAAAGTTATCACTATTCATCAAAAAAATAATAAAAAAATTAATTTTACACAAAAAATAATAAAACTCGTCTGACGTCCCACAGGTGAAGCTAATTTTTTTTTAAAAAATTGTATAGCCATATTGCACAAAAAACACGTTGTTGTTCGGCCCATGGGGGGCGATTACGGGTCCCGTTTTGATAATCTGAATCGTTTAATGTGCATAACTTGTTGAGTACTATATGCCTGTAAAAATCACATTGATCGGATATCGCTAACTATATGATCAAATCAGTTTTGTATAAAAAAAATGGATGGTGTTATAGTTAACAGTTGAAAAAAAAAACTAATCCGATTAGATAGTTATCGATATCCGATCAACTTGATTTTTTATAAGTATATAATACTCGATGAGTTCTACACATTGAACGGTTTCGATTAGTAAAAAGGGACCCGTGGTGGGCCCCCACGGGCTGAACATCACAGTCCAATGCAATGCCTCTGCCCAAGATGGTTGGCCGTACTGCTACTCTCCCTATTTTTCCCTACACACTAATTGTATATTAATACACGTTTTTTCGTAAAAAGTCACAAAATTAACCCAAGCAATCATATTTTTTCTTCAACTTTTTAGTCCAAAAAGACAAAAAATGAACTTACTTAGGACACCCTAAACAACCCCTAAATAACAAAACAACTTATTAAATTAAAATTTTAATATCTTAATAGGAAAATTTTCACCCAACCAAAAACTTAAACAACACTAAATAAAATAATAAAAAAACTTAAAAATCCAAATGTAACATTAAACCACACGATAACATCTTTAATTATTAATGCATAAGATAATAAAACTTTATTTTGCTATAGTCGTAGCTTCAAGTTAACCAATGTTCTATATTAACATCAGCTCCATTTTCAATTTCCATTCATTCCTCGTCAAAATATGACATAAAACATTAGGGCAACAAAACATATGCCATAAGTTTTGCAACAAAGTAAGAAAACATAACAAACCTACCATTCTTTTTAAGAGAAAATAATCAGATTAATAATCATGACATTCAAGAGAAAATAACGAAATTTGTAGCATGACAATATTACAACCATTAAAATAATTTCAACAATTTTAATAGTTTAGGTGACACTCAAAATCTCACCAAAGAGATTTACTTATTAATCACTAAGTTATGGCCATGGTTAATTTGAAAACCTCCTTATTGATCAAATATTCAAGTGTTATCAATTGTAACTTCCAAGAATGCCCATACTCAGAGTTATATATCCAAGTCGTGACATATGTGGTCTATACGCAGGGAATGGTCTACCAGGGATACGTAACCTCCCAGTGTGCCACTTGCACATCCACCCTTATCCCAAAACCGAATACCAATAAGGGTTCAAATAAGTTCATGCCATTTTAGGGTTTCACGACACAATTTATGTAAAAATTCTCAAAAAACTAGAGCTTGCCCTAAACTACCAGTATTAACCGTCAACCGTTAATTTCGTACATGTCGTTAAATCTTTTTAGCTAATTTTCATAATAATCACAAATAACTACAAAATTAAATCACCATAATGTTATACCATTTTATTACAATTTTTGATAGAAAATATTACACATGCGCTTTACAATAATCAATCAATGTGCAAATTTATGATAAATGGTTACATTAAGCCATGGTGTGAAATAATAATTTTAGATATTTAAAATGAACCAAAACCACACAAATACATAGACTACTAATTTACAAGATCCAATTAAATAGTACTAGCATAACACTTACTTTTAGTTCTAGTAAATAATTGAAGTAGTAATTTTTGGTTATTTATCATTCTGTCTAGAATTTTTTGAACATAATTTTCGTAGTTAAAATTACAAATAAATTATTTATACAATTCTAAAATTCATGTAATTATATGGACTATTCAAAAAACATGTTATGGTCATTTTTTAGAAGAATTTTCCAAAAATAAGTTATAAATAATTCTGTAAAATTTCAAGAAATTACGTAATACAGATTCGTCACATTTTCTTAAAACAATTATACACTTAAATTTACAAATCAATTCCATAATATAAATTTTAATATGAAACTAGACTTCCCAAATTTCATTTTTTATTTAAAAAACACCATATTTGGTCTAATATAGGATTTTTATTGATTTTTCAAACATGAAATAAAATCTATCTAAAATTTTAGATTTAATTAAAATTTCTTACAAATTCATACAAAACTATAATAATTGATACAAAAAATTTCTAAATGAACTAGAGATCATTCTTAACAACTTTGTAGAATAAATCATCTCAAAATTGTAAGTATAAAATTGTCTAAAAATTCATACAAAACTCTAGCAGATTAAAGAACTATATGATCAAATCAAATAAAATCTTCAATCATCTTTTTAATGGCATAAAATACATATGCAAGTCTAATTCTAAAATTATATCATGATTTTAAGGCTATTAATATAAAAATAGCCTTCTAATATTTACTATACATATTATAAATTTACATATAACTACAAACAAAATTCTATCTAATTTTTTTTAGTCATTTTAGCATATGAATACAATCTAAAAATTTAAATAAATAATAGGATAAGATGATTGAAAGGGTTTTCTTACAATAGTAGGATTGAAATGGGGTGGTGAAATGGTAAAAAAAATTCTAACCACCTTCCTCCTTCCTAACTCTAGCTTTGATCACAAGATTTTTTTCTATTTTTTTAGGATAAATTACAAACACATCTCCTGAGGTCTATTTAAATTACAAATTACTCCTTGTGATTTTAAAAATTACATTATGCTCCCTAAGATTTCTAATTTTATAATAAATAGGTCTTTTTATTAATAAATCATCAAGTCAATTAACAGTTTTTAATAATATTAAAATTTTATTTCAATTAATAATTTAAGTGATTTTATTATTATATAGGTGAACAGTTAAAAATTTTATTTTTTTAATTAATTTTGTTAAATAAAAAATTATGACAAAAAAATATTTATAATTTTTTAAATTACAAAAAATAATTTATATTTTAAATAAATATCAAAAGATGTATTTGTAATTTATCTTTTTATTATAATGCTCTTTTCCTATCAGTTGAAGCTCAAGAAGGATGCATGTCATATATGTATATATATTTCACTTGAGGCTCTCTCTCTCTCTCTCTCTCTCTCTCTCATCATTCTTTTACATCAAATCAAATCTTCTAAATCCAAGGCTAATAATCACCCTATCCCCCTTACTATTGCATGCAAGTTAACATGTCTTGGGTGACTAATCACCCCCACCAGCCACCGAATTTTACCTTTTTTTTGGGAATAAATTTGTATAATTGTGTGCCGTTTTGGCAACCTTCCCAAAACGCAACTTTTTTGAGAGCTTTCTCAAAACGCTAAACACACACACACACACACACACACACACACACACACACAAAACGTAAAAAATCTCATTTGAGAAGATCCAAGAACGCAGTACCCAAATTTACCGAGAGCTTTCCCAAAATGCTAAACACACACACACACACACACACACACAAAATGCAGAAAATCTCATTTGGGAAGATCTAAGAACACAGCACCCAAATTTACCAAATTATTTTCTGGAACATTTTAATTAATTAATTCAAAAATCAAAAAGCAAGGATATTTTGATCATTTTAAAGTGATTTGATACTTTTAAAAAATATTAAATCAAAAATAGAAAAAGTTAACTTTTTATTAACTTTCTAAATCACTTTCAAAAAAGTCAAAAAACTTAGTAAAAAGTCAAAAGTCAACTTTTTACCAACTTCCCAAAACACCCATTTGTGTGGATTATTTAAAGTTAATTAATTAAAGTTTTCAATTAAGATATTTAGTAAGAGTAATTATTCAGTTGAATTTTTATCAAAAATAATTACAAATATAAATATTAAATACCCACAAAATTATTATTTTTAACAATATTTTTGTTAGTGACTAAATTGGAATGGTTTAAAACTAATTTATACACTAATATATTTATTAAATAAACTTTAGATAAAATCAATTTATCATTTATATCTTATGTTGCATTTTTAAAAATAATTAAATGTGAGTTCTTACAAAGAGTGTTGCGAAAGAGTGGCGTGAAAGTACAGGAGGGGATACCACCAGGGTTGGTGGCCTGGTGGAGGATGCAGCAGGTTCCACAGCTGTGACCCAGGTTCGATTCCTGGGAGGGGGCTGTTTGTAATCTCAGTGGAGAGCTCGCCCTTTACTCCCCTCGTTCCTAGACTCGGCTGCGGCGCGTGTCTGCCCTCCATTGGTGCCCTGGTGGTGGGTCTCCCACTTGGTGGGGGTTAATTCCTAACTGGCAACCGGTTACCCCGGGGTTAGGGCCCACGGGGGGCGTGACCTCCACCGTTGATCCCCTTTTTTCCTCTTCAAAAAAAAAAAAAAAAAAAAGTACAGGAGGGGATGGTCAAGAAAGGAGAAGGCGCAAGAGTAAAGAATGGATGAAGAAATGAATGAGGGAGTGACTGTGGGGTAAGGGGTTGGGCAGGGATTGAAGAGGGGTGTCTAGTCTAGGAGGTAGATTATAGAAGTGGTGGTTACAAAAATAGGTAATTACAATAGTAGTGAGAGTGACTGAAGAAAATAATTGCATTAGCAACGGTGAAAGGGGACTGGAAAAGGTATGGTGGTGGAAGGAGGGGGTAACGAAAGGGCTAGGGTGAGGAATGATGGTAATAGGTGGCGAATCCGGATCCTCGGTAGCATTTCCCTATAGCAACCAGAGCCCCCAAAGCAGCGTCGTTTTGGGGCTTTTTTTTCTTTTCTTTTCTCTTCCGTTGGTCAGGACAGAAACCAGAGGAATCGAGGGGAGGAGAGGGGAGGGTCACGGCCGGCGAGGAGGGGGAGGGGAGGGGAGGGGAGGGGAGGGTCACGGCCGGCGAGGAGGAAGAGAAGGGTCACGGCCGGCGAGGAGGAAGAGAAGCTTCTCATTGCCGATGCCGAAGCTTCTCGGCGATGAAGGTCACGTACGGGCCGAGAGCTCCTCTCTCTTCTTCCCCTCGAGCTTCCATTTCTGTCACTCTCTCTCTCTCTCTTCTCTCTCTCCCTTCTTCTCCCCTCCTCTGGTTCTTCCTCCCTCTGGTTTCTACCTGGTTTCTACCAAACACGGAAGAAAGAAAGAAAGAAAAAAAAAAAGCCCCCAAAAGCAGCGTGCTTTGGGGCTCTGGTGTGCTATAGGGAAATGCTACCGAGGATCCGGATTCATAGGTGGCGAAGTTAGAGTTAAGGTTTGAGTTTGGATAAATGAGAGATGTTATGATATTATTAATAGTGTGAATTGAGAAATTTTTAAAAATTCAATTTATATGTGGTGTGTAATAATGAGATGAGAGGCTATGTGCAAATAAAATTTTTCTATATTTAATTTGAATTTCTTATAGTAATTTGTTTTTAATTTTTTTTTTCAATTACGTTGTTTGTTTCGCTCCTATTACAATTTTTTTTGAAATATTTTTTATAAAAAAAAAAATATTTTTAATATTTGGTTATAATCTTAAAAATTAATGTATTAGTGATTGTATTAGTAGTGATGATAGCAGCAATATGATGTCACTATTCCACTCATTAGTTGACATATGATAAAAATAAGATCAATATTTAATATGATCGATCACTCAACATTTTGAGTAAAATAACTCATCAAAATTCATATTTATCATATCTCAATTTGTAAGTTAAAATGTATTACATAAAATATATATTTTTAAATTTTTTATGTGATATATGAATTGAACGGGCCACGAGAAAAACCTGCCGATGCCATCTCTCACCGCAAGCCGAAGTCCAACCATCCACTTTGCACATAGCACCATCAAAGTCAATTAGGTGGTTTATTAATTTTTAAGGTTTTTGATGCAAAATATGAATGAATTAAAAAAATCATCATCCTCATGCATGTGCAATGTGCATTATCAATGAGAAAGTGCTTCATTTCTCATTCAACATCAACTTAGGTCTCGTTTGGCAACAGGCTATTTTAATCAAAAAGTTAAAAAGTTACTAAAAAAGTCAACAACCCATACCAAAAAGTCAAAGATTCTCTTTTCTCTCTACTTTTTGCACATCTTTTCGTAAAAAGCCAAAAAGTCATCCCAAACATAATAGTTTTTTTTATATCACATTTTAACCAAATAGTCAAAAAGTTACTAAATTAGTCTGTTCCCAAACGAGGCTTTAATAAGAATTTCAATTTACATAATACCTATGTACTTATCTTTATTGGAGAAAATAGATGGAGTCAATAGTTACTAATTTTGCCCTTACTTTTTTTATAATAATAATAATAGAAGGTGTGCATACATGATTATGCTATGAAAATCAATTGGTTCATCTTTTATTGATTGATTAAAAAAAACATTGTAGATGGAGAGAAAAACTAAACAAGTTATAAAAATATTAAAATAAAATAGTGAGGCAATTTTTAGAAGTAATTTGAAAATGAAAAAAGCGTGACGAAACTTAAGTGAGCTGTAAGCTTTAAATAACAGAATAGATGATAGAATAACTTAATTTTGTTTTTATCCTTCTTACTAACATCATATGAAGCTTAGTTCTCCTTTACTTTATTCTTCTTTTTTTAATTTATTCAAACAAGTAGACAAATACCGTTATCATTTATTTTGTTTCTTTTTTCTTTCTCTCACTTTGTTGTCTAATACTTTCTTCTTCTTCTTCTCTTTTTTTTTTAAAAAAAATTCTTTCTTAATTTGCTAAACAAAATGTAAAGGGGCCTCTACTAGACCAATTTTCAAAAGACTTTTGTGAGGAGCATTGGACAAAATTGAAGAAATAATCTTAAAAATAGCAAATAAAGATGTTTTGTATTAGATCAAACACCCCACATGATAGTGATTTAACTAAAGATTTTGATAGTTTTATAGAATTGTATTTGTTTTTGTTACCAACCTAACTTAGATGATTTCAAGGCATCATGCAAGTTTTGTTACAAACCTAAACCTTTTTTTTTTAGGGTAACTTTCTTTCTTTCAGATGTGGAATGAATTACACAAATGGCAGTTGTTTAATAGCATTCACAATAATGCCATTAAATATCAATCAGTTTGTTTGATTTGGATTTTTATGATTGACTTTTCAAAAAATTGAAATTTTTTATTTTTCGTGTTTTTTTTTTTACTAAATTTTTTTAATATTCTAAGTAATTGTTTTTTAATTTTTAGATACATTTAACTTAAATACATCTAAAAAGTATAATATTTGTGAAAAAAACTTTAGAAAATTTACTAAATATCAAACAAAAAAAAAAAAAAAAAAAAAAGAGAAAAGAATTCAATACATTTTTGTATTCTTCTGTATTTATTAATTTTTTAAAATATTTTTTTACAAATGTTCTACTTTTTAGATACATCTAAGTATGGTGCATCTAAAAAAGTAAAAAAAAAATTGCTTAAAATTTTTAAAAAAATTCTCTAAAAATAAAAAAATACGAAAAATAAAAAATTAAATTTTTAAAAAATTGAAACCAAACACACTAAATAATGTGTGTGTGTGTGTTTTTTTTTGGGTATAGTTCAAGATGATAAATAAGTTATAGAGTTTGAAATACACAAATTTAATGCAGTTTTTGGTTGAGGGATTTGAGGAGGGATTTGGAAAGAGAAATGGAAAAGGTAGGTGAAATGTAAAAAAAACATACCTACATTTCACATAGTTTCACACACCTTTTCCCTTTTCCTTTCCAAATCCCTCTCCAAATCTCCCAACCAAACACAGCGTAAAAGTTAAAGAATAGAGAACTCTAAAAATCATTTTATATGATTAGATATTAATACAAAAAATTAAAAAATATATATTTTCTTATAACTGGGTGGACTGGGTCATGGTTGTGATTCTCCTTATAATTGTACTACATTTCACTCTTAACTTTCTCCTACACTATTTTAAAAGAAAAATTTTATTTATACAAAAAATTTATTGAAAAAATCATTACAAGAATGATCAGACATTGTTATTATTGTAAGTAAAAATCAATTTCATAGGTGTCAAATGAGTCTAAAAAAAAGTGGCATTTTTAGCTAATTGTCAAATGAGTCTTTTGTTTTAAAGTAAAATATATAAATTATGCATAAATTTTCTATTTGTATATAATTATAGTTACTCACTAAAATAACTCCAAATCCTAGTTTTTTTTTTAAACAAGGAGGAGAAATTTTTATATGTCAATAAGATATTGCGTAGTGTTATCTTTCACCCATCACAAATATATATACTTTTATTATCCTCCAAATACTTAACATAAATGTAATAGATCTTATTGTCAAAATTAATAATAATAATAAAAGGTATCACATACATATCTGGGGTGATTTGGAAAATTGGTTAAAAATTAATTTTTTTTTTTTAACATTTTTACTTTTTTATATGAGAAATAATATAATCTAAAATAAATTAAAAATTAATTTTTAATTTTTTTAACTTGTTCCCAAATCACCCCTCTATGGGCATACAAAAATTACAAAACAAACAGGGATTGTTGCTCTAATTAATTCATTGAACAGCCAAGCCTCATTAATGCAGACCAAACAAAAGTCGTTAATTTTGATTTAATTGCCAAGCACAGTGCCAAACACTTGTGGTCAAAGCCACACCAAACGACGCCGTCTCCCCATTCTTAAAATCTCCAACCGCAACGGCGTCGTTCTCCTCTCCTCGCCCTTCTCGTCGGTGAGATCGCTCCTTCTTAACATACAACCCCTTATCGACTCCAAAATTACCATCAACCCACAAACAAAACCGAGTAAATTAGACGTAAACCAGGGGCATAACTGTAAGTAAAGACTTACATATACGAGTAAAGGGCTCGTTTTCGAGACTCTGAAAAAACAAAGGCCGAGCGAGAAGCAGAAGAAAATTAGAGTCTGAAAAAAGAGTTTCCGTTATCCATTGTCTCTCTCTCTCTCTCTCAAATTCTTCTTGAGATATTTTCGATCGAAAATTAGGGTTTTGCACAAATATCTCTCTTGCTCGATATCGAAAATCGACAGTCATGGTTACTGATTCGATGACCAACGCTTCGATTCCCATGGCGGCCAAGGATTTCGCCAAGAAAAAGAGGGTAATTTCCCTAACCCCCCCCCCCCTCTCTCTCTATATCTGTGTGTTGGAATTGGTATCGTCCTTTGTTTTTCATCGATTTTGCTCAATTTTCTTTCATTGATTTTGGGGTTTTTTTTTTTTTTTTTTTCTTTCCTGTTTAGGCAAACAGGTCTGCTAAATTGAAGCAGTGCAAGCTCGATGCTCGTCGCGAGCAGTGGCTTTCCCAAGGTATGTCAAAGATCTCTCTTTCTATAGATATATGTAGGGGTGATTTCAGTGCAATAGACACTTTAAAGAAAAATTACAGATAAATTGGTAATTTTTATATACATTAATAATTAAAATCATAAGCTTTTTCATGAATCTGTTGTAATTTTTTGATAGTACAACTGAGGGCGTAATTTCCCCGTATATGTACGTGTCTTAAATGTTTTTATAATTGTTTTATTGGATTTGGGATGGGTGGGGGGTTTTGCAGTGAAGAACAAGGGATGTAAGGAAGAAACGGTTCATGAGCGCGATGGGAGTGACCGATCAATGGAGAATTTGGAAATAAAGCCGAGAGGCAAAACGAATGAGGGTTCTATCCACCACCATTTCAGTGATTTGGATTCGCCTTCGAACAGTCCCAGTAGTGTCTCGGGCAGTAACTTGTCTGGGACGAATTTTACTGGTAGTAGCGGAAGCAGTAGTAGCAGTAGCAGTGGTGGGAGTTGTTCCGGCAGCATCACCGGAGAAGATGAAGAAGGCGGCTTGGATGATTGGGAGGCTGTTGCTGATGCTTTGGCGGCCGATGATGACAAGCATGAGCAGGAGCAGCACAACCCTAGTTTAGAGCCACTTGTAGAGAATGAAAGTATTGGCCCGTTAGATTCTCCCAATTTGGCTCCAGAAATTGAGGAGGTATCAGAGGCAAAGCCGGAACATGTGGAAAAGGCAAAGAGGGTTCCACCGAATTGCCGCGCGTGGAAACCTGATGATGCGTTTCGTCCACAGAGTCTGCCCAATCTGTCGAAGCAGCTCAGTTTTCCTATGAATTCAGGCAGGCGTTATGGTTGCGGAGGCAGTGCGTGGGCCTGTAAGAGTGTCATTTCTGCGCCATCATCATGTCCCATATGTTGTGAAGATTTGGATATTACAGACTCGAGTTTTCAACCTTGTTCGTGTGGGTTCAGGCTCTGCCTTTTCTGCCACAAAAGAATTCTTGAGGATGATGGTCGCTGTCCGGGTTGCAGGAAGCAATATGACTATGAACCCATCAAGGGGGAGGCAACTTTAGATGGAGGCAGTGTGAAATTCCGGTTGGCTCGTTCTTGTAGCATGATCACAAGGTCTTAGGAAGAGTCTCTGTTTGCCTCAATATATATGTTGGGTCTCTCTTTTTTTCACATGTCTTGCGTGTTTTCTTATCATTAGACTGATTTTCCTAGTTGTAGATGTGGATTTGGTTTTGAAGCACCCGGGAATTAGGCTGGTTCTCGTATGAGTTTGGTCATATATCTGGTGCGTATGTTCTGATGTAGAAGACCTTGTTGGTATGTGAATGGATAAGTGGTATAGAAATTGAATACATTGAATTTGTTTTGAATGCATCTTTGTTTTGAATGCATCTTTGTTCTTCATGCTTAAGTGATATATGATTCTTATTCTCATCATGGAGTTCCAATATCTTGTTGATAAATAGGATTTACTGGATCCTTTTCATTGTGCGCACTATTAAATCTGGATGCTAATAATCTATGTTCAGTGACCACTATATTCTGAGTTGTGCGATTGTTGTAAAGAATATTTTACTTTGTCTATCGGAAATGCATTGTTGAGTTAGTAGTGTTAGTAGGGAGTGGGATGGGACTAGTGGGGCTTGAACCTCTGCCGATGAGAAGGTCAAGCATGCGCCCGACCACTTGGTCTGGGGCTCTCCTCAAGAAAATCTTTATTTATAGCTGTTACACGCAATTGCATGGCAAGGTTGTGGTGCATCATGTGAAAATTGAAGATTGTTTCAGGATGCTCATTTAAATTGTCAGTTTATTTGTAGTCTTCTATTAGGCATAAGCTTTTTTTTTTCTTTTTTTAATTTTAATTTTCACTTCTTTTTTCCGGATGTTTTGTAATGGTCTAGTAGGCCGTTCCACGACGGTATTGTATGTCAATGTTAATATACTGTTTACATTTTCTATAAACAAATGTTGTATAGCATTGATGTCCTGTTATAGCCTCAATATGTGTTCTTTTAGAACCTTAAAAACTACAGTATTGCTTTAATACATAGATTGCCTCATATACAATCCTTTGGAATACAACATAGCTTCCTTGATATGAAATTTCATTGCTTCAATCAGTGGTCTAGTCGAGCCTTAAACTAAAATGTTGCCTTCATCCAGAGCTGCTTCACATACAGTTCTCTTACCTGTAACCTAGCTGCTTCATGCCAATTTTGTTGCCTTGTTGTATGGTTTAGTAGTTGACCCCACTTGATTGGAATACAAGACATAGCTTGGTTTGGTTGCACGGTTTAGTACATGGTTGCCACATATGTTGTTTTACTTGTTTTCGATGGATCTTTTTTCTCGAGTTATTCTCTAGTAAAATCTTGTCTACATTTTTTAATATTAGAAATTAAATAACAACAATAATAAAGAAAATAGTTAACTTGAGAGTTGCCTGAAATACATTTAAATTATTTTGGGCATGGTTGTCACCATATACAGTCTAGTAGGATCTCAAAGCACGAAGTTGTTTCGTATGTAACTGACTATTATATGGTTTTGGCACTGCATTGCCTAATTTATATCTCCTTGTTACATGGTCCATTGGAACCTGGAAGCCTTCTATAAAGTTCTTTTTTTTTATCTATGATTGTTTGAGACGATTGCTGAGCGTGACTTTCCATGTTGGGATCTAGATTTTGTGTGTGTGTGTGTTGGGGGGGGGGGGGGGGGGGAGGATTTGTTTGTGGTTGGATTAGGGGTGTCTTTGTAAGACTTGTACCAGTTCGATGTGTTGTTGTCTCAGAGTTGTGGACCTGCTCTACGTTTGACCCACCCTTAAAGCATGTTTTCAGGTCCATAATTTTGTTTTTTATATTCTCATTATTAAGTATAACTCAGTGTTTGTTTTAAATTTTAATATATTTCACATTTAAGTTCTCCTCTCTCATGGATCTGTAGCATTGGTCAATAGCAATGTTGGCAGCCTACATATGGAGTTGCAGAAGTGCTGTAGTGGCTTGATATTGAAGCTGAAATTATTTTGGATCAATTTAAAGTTTGTCGAAGTTTCATTACTATATGTCAAGGCACTTTAAATGCACTGGTAATTTATTAGTGGATAAGTTCTCCTTTTAATGCTTAGTTTTCTTTGTATGGATACTTTATTTAATTTGAAGGTTAAATAAATATTCACAGAGACTGTCTCTCTTGTGGTTTATGTAAAGTATTGATAGTAGTCTTGAGAGATACCCTTATGACTTGGTATTGTGCTTATGGGTATCTGCTTATTGTTTGGTACCATTTTGGATAAAAATTTGTAAGGCATCCGCAATCAAAGTGGAAGTTTCTTAGAGGCAAAAATGTTACTTTTTGTCCTTCAAAATTTAAGATCACGTCTGTGAGCTCTTTTGAGAATCTATTTTGCTTAAAAATATGTCAAATTATCATGATGGTGTAGGACACAATGCTGCTTTATGCAATCAATAACTACCGGATCCATGTGTGTTGAGATGTTCTATGCAATTGGAGAAATGATTTTGCTTGAGTGATGCATTTGAAACGAAAGGAATTGCATACTTTTTCAGGAAGTTGACTTTTTTTTTTTTTTTTGGTTACATCAGAAAGGAGAGGAAGTTGACGTTTGAAACCATGATTTTGTACTGGAAAATGAAACGAAATTAATTGTTGCAAAGTTCTTCCTAGACTTGCGCCTCTGATAGTAAATGAAGGGTCATGCTATTGATTTTTAATACATTTCAATACAGTTTTAACGATATTACATTAGCATTTTCCAGAAATGAATATCTAATTATTGCTCCCCCTTGCTTTGCTTATGATATAGCCTAGGCTGATGAGAGACTCCTGTAGCTCTGGCAATTAATGAACTTGTTGTTCCCCTTGGGGGCACCAGCTAATTGCAGAAAGCTTTCTGTTTTTAAAACATCTAGATTGAGTTTCCATTGGTCACTGCAAAATACAGATGTTCCCTTTGCCAAGCAATGATGGATTGGATTTAAGTGCTTGATATTATTTCTCTTTCTAGTTCTATCAATATTGGTGACAGATTGATTTTGTCCTTTGCTGACCACATCTCAGGAGCTCACAGTTTGGTCAATGATTATTGGTGCATCAGATGCCTGGTATAAAAGTTACAACCCTTCACCAAAATATGGTCTTTAAGTTACTTTTTATGCTTGTTCTTTTACTGTCATCTCAAAAACCTGAAAGTTATCTTGTTGCTGTTGCTGCTTTTAACGGTGGTGTGCTTTCATGGATGTATATTGCTTCTGACTTTATCATTAGGTGCGCTACATGTGATCTTGAATTTTTAATAACCTGATGTCTGTTTTCCTTTTCTTGATTATCAGGATCAAGTAGCATTTTATAGGAACTTCTAGCTCTTCATCTTGGTAGCTGTGGGAGATATATTAAAATATGTCTTCAGGTTTTCCTTTATGGTTACGTTCCTTCATTAGCTATTCTTAGATGCAGCTGTATTAAATTTATTCAGAGCAAATTCTCTTTGTGATGGTTTTGCATGGATATTTATGAACCTCGGTTTGTTTTTTTTATTTTATTTTATTTTTTTGGGGGGAGGGGGACTCAGAGATATACAACGTCAAATCTTGGAAGCTTGCAGTATGTGTATTTCCAACACAGTATTTCACTTGGAGCATTATATTTTCCACAATATTTCACTTCTTTTTATTATAATTTAGGCTTATCTTGTGTATACTTTCTAAAAAGTGTTTATTCAAATTAAATTATTATGCAAATTTCTTTTCCTGTAGGATCTTATGATCCTTGATACGATCCTGTGAACCTATCCAACGTTCCATCGTAGGACTCCAATTTTGACAACCAAATGAGCCGGTGGGCCAGATCAGGTTGAGATGAAAAGGTGTGGTGAAATTTTTTTAATGGCTGACATGAGACTCAGTGCAATCCCTAGTCCAAGATGTGTCTGTTGATGAAAAGGCATTGTACTGCAGGGATGCAGTTGATTACTTGGTAACCCCTATTAAGTGCTGAAAATTTAAAATTGGAGTGGTTTCTGCTGCATTTTATGGCATGTTAAATTACCACTTAAGTTTTTTTTTTTTTTCTTTTTGTTTTTTTGAAAATGGTATCAATTTTCGCTTATCACCAGGCTGTTGTGGTAGGTAGTTCCTAAATTAAATTGACAAATTTACCATCAAGTTTAAAGTCTTTTATGCTACTAGGACTAAAATTTTCAGTTTTATTTTATTTTAGACGTGTTTTTTGCTTGTTGCCTTATTGACAGTCTGGTAAAGAATGCTTCTGCCAGCTGATTTAGTTTCTACCAATTTGAATTCAGAAGAAAGAAGTAACAGAAGAGTCATTTTGGAGCCAATCAGAGGTAGAAATTAGTAGGGTGAAATTATGGTCCCCTTGAACTACCAGGATGAGAACGGTCCTCTTTCTTAAGAATGCATTGCTATTATAGTGTTTCTGTAACAGACAGGAATCACTAGGGGTGGATTTTTTACTTCCACTTTGAACCTATGAAACACGGATACTTCAAAAAGGGAGACGTATCCGTATCGGATACTTATTGGATACCTTGGATACACGCGGATACGTATTGGATGTCATTACTTTTTTATTAATTTTAGAGTATCGGATATTTAATTTTGGACTATCGGATACTTAATTTTGAAGTATCGGGTACTCGAAGTCACATATTACTTCTAATACTTTGTTTGGTTCTTTGATAAGAGGAATATAGTGAGAATTAAAGTAATATAATTTGTCAAATTGATGTATCCTTATTGTCTCTCTTACTTCTCTCTTGCTCTTTCACTCTCTGACTCTCTCAAACTAATGTGTTATATAATGAAAGTGTGGGAGAGAGTGATGGGACTTTGATTGCGAAATACAACAGAGGTGTCAGAGAATCAATTTAAGTAATGCCTAGTAAGTCAACAATGGAAGCGATCTGTCTTTTGAGGAGAATAATAGAAAAGTATAGAGAAAAGAAAAGAGACATTCATTTGGTTTTTATCGATTTTGAGAAAACATATGATAGAGTGCTCTCGGGATATAATTTGGTGGGTGTCAGAGAAGAAAGGGATGACAAAAGGTTACATTAATATGATTAGCGATATGTATGAAGTTGTGGTGATCACTGTTAGATCGCCTGGTGGAGAGATAAGTAAATTTTCTATTACTGTAGGGTTACACCAAGGATTAATCTTAAGTCTTTATCTTTTTATTTTAATTATGGATGAGTTGACAAGAAATATTCAGGATGATGTGTCATAGTGTATGCTTTTTGCAGATGATATCGTGTTGGTGCATGAGATTAGAGAAGGAGTTAATACTAAATTGGAGACTTGAAGAGAAGTACTTGAATCTAAAAGATTTAGGATAAATAGAACTAAGACAAAGTGTATGGAGTGTATTTTTAATAATAGTAACAGTAACAGTAACAATGGAAGTAGAGGAGAAGCGAAGAATGAGAATCAAGAATTACCTAAGAGTGAAAATTTTCGTTATTGATGATCGATTATCACAACGCCTGGGGAGATTGGAGCAGATGTTGTCCATAGAATTAAGGCGGGGTAGCTTAAGTGGAAGAGTGCGTCTGGGGTACTATGCGATAAATGAGTATTCATTAGGCTAAAAGGGAAGTTCAATAGAATGGTTATTAAACTAGCGATGTTGTATGAGATGAAATGTTGGGCAACTAAGAAGCAACATATAGATAAGATGAGTGTTGCTGCAATGAGAATACCAAAGTAGATGTGTGGCAAAATTAGAAAAGGCAGAGTTAGAAACGAATATATTTAAGAATTGGTAGGAGTAGTACCTGATAGAATATAAGTTAAGAGAGAATAGATTGAGATGGTTTGGTCATATATAACAGAAACCAACCGAGGCAGATGAAAGTGTTAGAAGAAAGGGTAGACTTAGATTGACGTGAGCTAGTGTAGTAAATAGAGATATGAATCTCCTTAATTTAACTAACGAAATGGCCTTGTATAGAGTCGAGTGGGGAAGAAAAATTTATGTAGCCGACCCCATTTGATGGAACTTAAGGTTTGGTTTGGTATTCCCACCGTATCCGTATCTTATTTTTTAAGATTTTGACATATCGTTGTATCTGTGTCATTGTATCTCATATCCGTATCTGTGCTTCCTAGCTTTGAGCCCGTTTGGGAAGTGGCTTTGTTATATGATGTAAAACCAACCTTGTTTGGTGTTGTAGGGTGTTCGATTTTTTTTTTTTTTTTTGGGGGTGAATAATTGTAGGGGGTTTGATTTGCTCTCTCTAAAGCAGAGAATGAATTTTTGAGTACAGTGTTGAGATTTTCAGTGCAGAGGCATTTTTCACCTCCTATTTTTCAGTTACACAAAGAAGCCGGGTTAAAATTTGAGGGGATGGGGAGTTGCAATTACCTATATATTGATATCAAACCTTGTAGGCCAGATTTGTGACTTGCTTAACACCCTATATATTATTATTTATTTCTTTTGTTTTCTTTTTTCCCTATTTTATGGAGTCTGATGTAGATAAGTTTTCATCTGCACATCTTAGTCTAGGAGTTTATCTTGTTGCATTAGGTGAGTGCAATAGAATTATCCGTCTCATGTAGTGGTTTATCCAGATGGTATGATTGAAGTGGGTCCTATTGTACTCCCCTAATTCTTTCTTCCAAGTTGGATGATATGGGATACTACGTACCTTGTCTTGATGAGCATGCTCATAAAAATTTATCCCAAATACTCTCCTTTTGCTTTGAAGTGGAAAGTGTAATATAAAACATTGTTATTAAAAGGAAATTTACCAATACGTGATTGTAGAGTAGTCTCCTCAAGAAAAAAAATGAAGTCTAGAAATTTACAACCCCCCCCCCTTCCCCCCCTTCTCTCTCTCTCTCTCCCCATTAAACATGAGGCCTTTTTAGAGTATATATATTGTTTTACTGAAATTTGATCCATTTGGTTGCTGTTAAAACTAGATGAATGGTTTTTAGAATAGGCCATCATTTTATGAATTTTTCCATTTATTGTTAGACTTGTACTGGAAGTTAATCACTTCAACTCCATTTGGTGGCTGGATAATGTGGATGGATGGTTTTTATGTTCCCATCATTATTTTACTTTGGCCACCAAAAGAGGTAAGTTTTGTTCTTCCACTTCTAATAGGTGATCTTCTGCCTTGTTCAGTTTGCATGGTTGGAATTTGTTCTTCATTGCAGTTTGCAGCCTTCCACTACCTACTGAAATATGAAGGGATCTAGTTAAATGATCTTTAGAAGGGAATCACTGTTGGGCAGGTATGTGTTCCCTTATTCACCCCAAAAAAGGTATGTGTTCCCAACTATTGATGCAGATGATAGTTGCATCAATTAAATATGTGAGCATAAGTTGAGCTGAAAATGACACTAGTCAGTTGCTATTTTATGGGTTTTATCAAGAAATTCTAGCATTACTTATCTCTTCCAGCCTCAATACTTTAACAACTGTCAAGTGAGAAGGTTATTCATGAAGTTGTTAAGTACATTTGGCAATTATCTGGGAGGTTCTCTGTTTTGTAAGCTAATGATTGATTTTTTTTTTTTTTAATTCTCGCTGCAGACATGTCTTTTGTCTCTGTATTATTTTTTCTTTTTCTAATTGTTTTTGGTTTAGTTTTTCAAGGTGTTGTGTTTATATGTGCTCAACTTGTGTATTTTATGCATGCACTGTGTGCTGTTCTTCGGGAAAGCATGGGATTTGGAGATGTTGTCATTAACCTTGTATGTTTTTCTTTTAGTTGTGGTTTCCAGTTTCTTTTGACCAGCCTTCCCTCTATTCTAACTGTACCTTGCTTTTATTATCGCGAGTTTAGTTTGTAGCTTTTGTGTTAGGAAATTGCCTGTGTCTGTTTATTTTATTTGCCTCAAACACCGCGCTCTCTTTTACTCTTCCCCCCCATGTGTGAGTATACACAAATCTTTTAGGTATTGCCTCAGAAATTCTGCTTTTTCTAATTTGATATTAACTTCTTCTTCTTCTTCTTCTTCTTCTTCTTTTTTTTTTTTTTTTTTTTTGATCAGGAAAAAAAAAGAAGAAAAAAGGATGCTTTGAGGTGTGTCATTACTGCATCTGTGGGCCCAGGCCCCAGGTACCGGTTGCCAGCTCAGGTTTCAATCGGAGTACAGGGCAAGGTCTCCATAGAGAGCCAGCTGCAAAGCAGCAAATTTGCCCCTCTCAGGATTCGAACCTGAGTCACACCTGTGTAGAGGGATGCCTTCTCCACTAGGCCACCACCCCCGGTGGTAATTTGATATGAAACTTGTAACTTAGAATTACTTCTTGTCATTTCAAATTCAGCCATGTGAATGGGCTGGACTTGTATTTGAATTAGGAGTTGTTGGACATGAAAAATCTAAGAAAATGGTGGAAGTATATGGAATGCCAGAATGATGTCATCAGAATGTAGGAAGCAGATGCCTTTCCAGTGAATTAATCTTTCTCCGCGTATGTGTGTGTGTTGTGGCTATAAGGCATAAACAAGTGACTACACCTGTGAAAATGTTAAAATTCCTTTTGCAGTTTATGGATATAAGCCTGCACAAAATTGACTAGGAAGCTTATTTTGTGTTATTTGCTGCAAATTCTACATATTCTACTACTACGAAGGCAAGATTTTGGATACAATATTCGCTAGAGTTTAGATATATATTGAAGATGAACTTCATTAGAATAAAGTACACATCAATAGTTTATCCAAAACACAAGAACATAATTATAGAGAACTATCCTAGGAACAGATCATATTAAAAATTAAAAAACAGAGCTTTTTGTTGTGGCAGCCTCCTGATGAGATCTGCATTCTGCAAAAGAGAGTTTAGACTATCAATGAAAACATTTGCCAGTCTTCTTTTTTTTTTTTTTCTCTTCTCCTTTCTTTCTTTCTTTCTTTCTTTCTTTAATGCTGCAGCCCTCCTCGAGTGTGACCACAGTAACCCCCTACCCTCTGGAGAGCTGGATAGGAGGGGCCTAAACAAGCATTATGGCTAGAGTTATTTTTTTTAACATGAACTCATGTCGTCATAAGGGCAAGTAGCAAATATCTTTATCCTGAAAAGTGCCAGAGGTTCTTTCAGTTGGTCATAAGCCTTGCAAGGCAAGATTCTTGCCAATCTCCCCATGTTGAACCCATTTTAGAACATCTCTTTCTGTATGCAGAATCCTCTGCTTCATGTCTTCAAATGACTTATTGTTACTCCTTAGGTCCTCCACTTCAGCCCAAAAACAGAATTCTGAGTTGGATTCTTGCTCAATTCATTCAGCATGGTCACGCCACCTTTGCATGTACTTGTAAAGATTTGTCCTACCCTTGATCAAGTATGCTTTGTTGTCGTCATTCTTTGTGTGTCTATAGTAATTGGCAATATCTAGAGGTTCCACTAATAGTCTGTATGTACTCAGTTCCCAGCTCTATCCACTCCTTGTGGCCCTCAAATTCATCTAGAAGTTCATACCTTTTCAACATTTCAATACTCTCATCCCACATGCCTGCTAGCTCAAGCCCTGTAATGTTAGCATGGAAGTCCTTGATATCATCATGAAGCTTGAAGCATCATAGTAACCCAATTTGCGAACTTCACATCCAGTGTAATATTCTCTTATGCATTTTAGTTTTACATCAATCTCATTCTTGTTAGAAACTATTTTGTCTTGATTTCTCAGTTTTTGGTTTTTACCTCTCCTGCATCACAGAGACACAACCTGGCTCTTGTGCTCTGGAATTTCAAACACTTCAAATTAGAGAGGGTTTCCAAACAGTAGTTATTTACAAATTGTGAAAGTTTTCAAGATTGAATATTGCAGCAATCTAGTGTAGAAAATGAAACTTGCATACTCTACAGTATGAGGTGAAAGGATTGAAACTCACCAGGCCAGAGTAATTCAAAGCCATGTTAACTGTTGCTGACTTGCCGTCTCACCATGTGTGTTTTCTTCTGAAGACACAGGAAGATCTTGAAGATGACTATCCAGGTAAACCACATTTTGCATTTCTAACCTTTCTAGCTACTCATTTTCATAGAGAAGATGTTCCATTAAGCTTTTATGAGCAACCTCTGTGCTTTCTGCTTCACTGATCAACTGAGGACTGTAGAACAATAATTGAAGTACTGCATCTCGATTCATTATGGCCAGTTTTCCATTCCTGGTGCAGAAAATGTAGGTACCAAAAGGCCTGTAAGGGCTAAGTTCTATGAAGCTGGTTGCTGGTTACAGTGTCCAGTAATGAATGAACCCCATCAGGTTACATGCAGCGTGGCTCACAACAGAGGATACATTTCTCATCAGTCATAGAGAAGTTGAAGCTTTCTTCTCGCAATGGATTCTTCCTTGAAAATGCTGATTTTGGATTGAAAGAGTGGAGAATTGGCAGTCATTCTTGTTCCGTGGATGAGAGAGGAGCAAGCATTATGCGAGGGGCAATGTCATACATCATGACAAAATGTATGAAGCAACCATCCCAGTTTTCCCTCCTGAGTGCATGCGTAAAAATCTGATCACCAACTGGCGGGGACCCGAAACTTACACACAGGTGTAGTTTGACTGCTGTTTGGCCTCAGGTACTCTTCTAAGAACCATGCTGTTGCTAGCATGGCCATTGCACCACCTGAGGAGTGTCCTGCAAATACCATCTGTTTCCTTTTTGTGGTATTTTTTTGTCAGATATTTTTATTTTTTTTTGTTGGGGGGGGGGGACGTCTAGCCTGGTACAAGTATCTCTGTTATCAATTGATGATACCTCATTTGCAAACGATGATGTTCTGAGAATGGCTTCAAATCTGTGAAAAAATGCCTCGTTCACCGTGGCAGCTTCATCGTTGCCAATGCTCCTGAGGGAATGAGACAGATCAAGATTAACCTTTGTTTCCCCAAAAGTTTTGTGACTGAACCAATCATCTACAGCCCATGTTGCAGCAAAGCTAAAGAAAGCCCCTGACAACCTCAGCTTTTGTTATAAACTATGGCTTCCCAGAAGACCTGTTAGCTTTCATGGCTCAGAACAAGCTTTCTTGATGAGTTCTTCTCTCATCTTTATTTTCTCTACAAGTTTTCCTCCCAACATCTTTGTTCTCTCTATGCTTTCGTTGGCAATAAGCAATTTGCAGAAGCTCTTCTTTCTCCCTGTTATACTCTTTAGTTTTTGCTTATTGTGGTTGGTTTTCAGTTTTATATAACATGGTGGTATCAATCATGGTAATGGATTTTGGGGCTTTTTTGTCATTATACAATCATTGACTTAGAATTTGCTTGGTGAGCCGTGCTAGGGAGCTCGAATTTGGAGCCTCCGAATCCCCCGAATCAACCAAAAATCAAGAGAAGAAGAAGAAGAAGGAAGAAGGAGGAAGAAGAGAAGGAAGAAGAAGAAGAAGGACTGGAGGGGGCAATATCAACCAGGCGGAGGCGGAGGCGGAGGCGGGGCGGAGACGATTGGCCAACGAGCTGCGATTGGCCGACGAGTTGCCACGAGCGACGAGCTGCGATCTGTGATCGACATCCATCGTCGCTCGCACCGCCATCGCCACACCCACCGTCTCTCTCTCTCTCTTTGTGTTTCCCTTCTCTCCTCTCCTCTCTTTCTCCCTTTCTCCTCTCCTCTGTTTCTTTCTCTCTCTCCCTCTGTTTCAGAAAAAATAAAATAAAATAAAAATAAATTGCCCAAAACGATGTCGTTTTGGGCAGTCGGGGGATTCGAGGGGGAGAGGGGGAACTTTCGAGCTACAAAACATTTTTCTTTGCTTGGCAATGTCTTGGAAAGTCATTGGACATAAAGCAAAATTGCTTGTACAAGTGACCTCAAAGACTTCACATATAATTTTACAATAATGATAGGGAGCCCCACAAAACACAACCCCCACAATTTTTAAAATGATCTGAATCATTCATGTCACTGTCAGACACAACTTTTAAAAAAAATTTAAACACATCAATGGTCAATATATCAATGGAGGTCATGGGGGTCCTCTTTTGTGGGGTCCCAAATATTTTCCATAATTCTATTGACTTTCTAGTACTATAAAAGACAGATTCTATCTCCACTACACTTGTATAACCCCCTGCTAATTGATTGATATTTGGCACAATGGTAATATTACATGATGAAAAAATAATATACAAATAGAATTTTTATATAGAATTCTTATCCAGAATTGTAGCGGTAGTGTTTTTAAAATTATAAACCCGAGTGATGGAGACTTTTTGTTTTGAAATGATGGAATTATAACTAGTACAAACATTCTGTTTGTTTTCGTTACTCCTACTAGACATTGCTAATGTTTCGATTAATGGGAAGTTTCGAATCAAATGAGGATCTACTAGACATTGCTAACGTTTCGATTAATGAGAAGTTTTGAGTCAAATGAGGATCTCACTTGTTCCCTTATTCGAAATTCCTTCTATGTTGTTCATTGGAGCGCTGGAGTGCGGGGGTTGTTCCCATCATTGAAGTCAAAGTCAGGGACTGAGCCTTCCAAATTATAAAGACAAAAAAGTGCGTAGTTTCGTTAGAAAAACCAACGCAAATATCATATTTACTTTCTCTCATCCTGCTTGTAAGGATAGATAGAAAAGGTTGGAAAGACTGACTTTCAGAAATTCTCTCTTTTCCAAAGTTGCTTAAGGAACTCTCTCTTCAATAGTTAGGTTCTCAAAAACTTGATCTTTTGGTAGAGAAGAAATTTGAAAAAAACATGAAATCCAGAAAACTTCAAATGGAGGAGGGTGAAGATTGCATTCTGCCAATGTTGTTGGGTTTGAGAAATTCCAGCCCGTTTGGATTGGGTGATTTGAAAAGAAGAGGAAAAAACAAAAAAGAAGCAAAAATGCATTTTTTTTTAGTGTATATTACTCGTTTGGATAAGTGAAGGAGAAGTGGAAAAAAAAATTATATATATTCTTATTGCTCTCATTTTGAATCTTTCTGAAAGTATAGAGATTGAGAGAGAAAGAAAATCAATTAATTGTTATTTTCTTATAATATTAATTACCTTTTTAAATATAGAAGAAATTAATAAATAAATTAAAGAAAAAAGTTACAGCTATAAAATGTTATTTTGGCAATGTAATATGAAACAATTTTTTCTTTTATGTAGTTTAATCAAACAAGATGAGTGACAAATCATTATCTTTTCTTTTTTTTTTCTTTCCTTTTTTTTTCCTTCTCTCTCTTTATTCATTGTAATCATTTTGTGTATGTTATGGATTAGATTGTCTTTTTTTAATGTAAATAACAATTCACTCAAGTTGAAGATGTTTCTTTGCTTTTTAGTGATTTGATAAGTTCAATCGCCCGTTATAATTACCTTTATAACTTGCTATCTTTTTTCTTTTCCCTTTTTCCTTTTAGATGCCATAACTTGCTATCTTTGACTTCTATATTATTTAGCCTTTTTTTTTAATGGAAAAAAATATATCAATATCTAACTATCTTTGACTTCTATATTATTTAGTTTTTTTAATGGAAAAAATATATATCTATATCTATTTATACTATTATAAAGTGAATGTCTTTGATAGTGTCTTGAAGCTCTCATTTCTTTTGTTGTCAAGTGTTTATTTTTATATTTAAAAAAATAAATAAATATATAGAAGTTAGATTTAAACCTTAGTCATTATCATTTGAGTAACACGTAATATATAGTAAATATATATATATATATTATTTATTTAAATAGCACACATATCGTTAATTATACATAAGTGAAAACCCATAATTGTGTGGCTAGTTATATATTTTATATTTCTCAATGTGGACCAAAATTTTCAAAATTTTTTTAAATTTATTTAAAATTTTATAATAAAAATGTTGTTAATTGTCAAAATTAAATGAATTTTCAAAAACAAAAGCATAACGGATAAGATTCATCAACTATCTCATACATTGAGAAATATATAAAATTTTTATAGTATTATTTTTTATAACTCTTTGTAATTTTAATAGAATTTAGCCTTTTTAGATTATTTGCACTAAAAAAAATCATAATTTAAAATAACATAAAATTATGCATTTTGTACTATACTTGTTTTTATCCAATTGTTATTTATAATTTTTTTAATATACTATAATATTAATAATTTTTTATAATTAAAATTTTAAATTTTAATTAAGTTAAAATTGTTTATAGAATTTTTGTTCATATTAAATGAGAATAATAAAATTGAAATAAGAAACACTATTATGGAGTAAGAAATGTTTTGGCAATATTTATCACAAATAAAACTTAATTGTCCGGATAAAATCTTGATAGGACTCAATAGTAATTTTGAAAACAAAATAAGACTTATTGGTTACTTTTTCATTTTTTTTTTAACTATTTGCCTTTCAAATTTGTATCGCAATTCATCATCAAAACACAATGCAAGAGTTTTACCCCTTTTTTAAATTAATCCAATAATGGAAGTTGTATTATCTACTTTTTTCTTATTCAAACATGTATGGTCCCTCCCTTCATCCCTAGACCCGGGAGGGGGACAAGTCTAGAGATTTCAAATTCTGCACATTGTTTTTTTTTTTGGGTACAACGGAACATAAAACAAAACAAGAGGAACAAACTCCTCTCCCTTGACATTCCGATCATGCCTGAGACTAGCCGACATCTTAATTCAGCCAGTGGATCATTGAACACGAGCATATCTTCTGGTTGGTTCCATTTTTGCCAAAGCATCGGCCAAATAGACAAGGCACAAAGCACATTTTTTGATAACTCAGGATGTCCGGACCAACTTGTGCACATCTCGACTAATCCCTTGAGGACCAATTCTACCGTCCACTAGCGGAGGCCCATTTAAAGCCAGAGCAAAGCTCTGTATGGACTAGCACAACACAAGGATTGATAGCATATAAGAGGTTTTAAACTTAAGACCTAGAGAGAAGCAAACTCCTAAGTCCCAAGCCTATACCACAAAGCACATTATGCATATAGAAATGTAGTAAAAATTAACAATCTCATCTGCCAAATCCACATGGCCTAAAAGAATCTACCAAGTATGCAAAACTATGTAGCAGAGCAATAAAGACCACAAAGAAAAAGCAATTCCAGTTGGCTAAGAAGAATCCTGAGCTGATTTTTGAATAATATCAGCAATGGCAACATGGAAAGACATTAATTATGCAAGTATACAGAGTAGAATACCTATACAAGGAACTCACTCATACAGGAAGAATGTAAAAAAAAGTAACGAGTCATCAACACTAATTAAGCAATCTCTGATATTACTACATATACGAAGAATCATATACACAGAATGTAAGAGTAACAGTCAGTCCTCAATTTTTATACAAATTTATTAAGCATGAGCACTCAAGAAGATTTTTTTTAAAAAAAATACAAAAAAAAACAAAAACAAAAACAAAGATCATTTTCTCTAAACTTCTTTGATATATATAGAACAAAGGTTGCAGAGCTACATGTAACAAGCTTTCTTTCTATGGTAGCAATGGCCTGGCTATGAAACATAGAAAAAACAAAATAAGAAAATAAACCATTTTGAAAACAATAAAACCTAATTTCCTTTCTCCTTTGGCAATTAATCTCATGAATCATATTAGGCCACAATTCCGCTTTTTTGTTCTGTTCCATCAGCTCCTCCTCTCCTGCTAATTTCAACAAGCTCACCTTCTCTGGATCACCTATGGCTATGAAAACATTAGTCTTTTTGTGTTGTGTTCCTAAACTGATCCAAAGAGAGGGAACCCGTACAAATACTCTATTTCCATGGTGGTGGATGATGATGTTTATAGCTAAATGGGTAGGATTCTCGCCCACCATCAGGTTCCTTCCGTTTTCCAACACCACCAGAACCCAAGGAGGGTTGTGAGTTGTTCCTTAAGTGCTCATCAATTGACCTGCTCTGACCAGGATTAAAAAACTGCCTCAAACCCAAGGGTTCCCTGTTTTCCCCTTCGATCATGAACCCAGAATTCAGATCAAAATTAGGCCGTGAAGGCCCAGCCCCATTTGAACTTGGAGGGGTCCCAATCATACTCATAATAAATGGTGGCTGAGAGTAGGCAGCTGGAGAAGCTGATGCAGAGCCCATGATTTGAGGTACAACCGGGGCTCCTCTAGAATCCACCATGTAAGGGATTGGGCCAGCAGGCCCATACATAGCAGATGAGAAGGTGATTGTAGGACCTGTTGTAAGGCCATTGTACCCAAAAAGGGGATGATGTGTATATGGAACTGCCGATCCCATCCCAATAACACTCCCACTTCTTGCCAAATTAATATCTAAGGCAGGCTCTAAAATCCTGCCATTTGGCAAGGAAGAAGTTTGGGAGCCAAAATCTTTTCGATTGACCTCCACTTTGGTACCCATGATGGAAATCACGGAATCATCTGATTTGAGTCCACCAGAAGCATTTAAATTTTGTGAAGATGACTTACCAAGATTGGGGTGTAGATCTAAAAAATCATTGTGAAAAGACGGCTGGTACGGCTGGTCATTCAAATCAATGTTCCTCAAAGCAGGCTGCATTGATGATGAAGAAGAAGAACGAGATGGGCTATGATGACCATTCCTGTGCTGTAAAAATCGTCCTTCCATCCTCCAATCAGATGGAGCATCACCATCATCACTGATACGATTAAGATCCAACTTGAGTCTCTCCGATCTTCTTGGACTGGCTTCGACTGAAGATTCCCCAGAAGGAAGGCTAGACGATACCAGGATTTGCTTTCCTAGTATTAGGTCTGTAATTTTATCATCACCAGCCTCAGCCACATTCAGATCAAAATCAAGGTAGTCCTGGCGCTGCTTTGAACTGTTAAGGCTCCCCCCGATGGTAAGAGTTTTGTCAGCTTCAAGAATTCTATGAGATGATGCCGGGCGAAAAGCACTAGTTGCAGCAGATCCTTTCCATCCATGAGCGCCCTCAAACTGCAAAGGAGATACAGGCAATCCAGGATTCGCTGCAGCCCTTGAAGCAGAAACCACAGAGATTGGATTTACTGGGCAATCCATATCCTCAGAACAAACTTCTTGATTCAGATCAAAATCACTGAAGCATTTCTCTGCGTTGACTTCTGGTTCTTGCGCCACATCAGTGACCTGAGAGGACTCTACATCTTGTATGCAATTTTCTGCTTCAACGTCTAGGGTTTTCAAACTACTTAAATGCTCTTCCCCTTTTGGTGAAGTCACGGCAGACAGATTGGGTCCAGTTGGCACCTCTTTAGATGCAGCCTTAACGGGATGGATTTCCTTACCAGATATAGACGCCGGGCTATCTGGATGCCTGATCCCACCATCAGAGATTTTCTCGGAAGAGCTGCAACTTGGTTCTCTGCGATCCACGACTTCTCTCTCAACTTCTATGGCTACTTGTCGAGCAACCTCCAGAGCATCTACCATGCTATAGTCAAGGTCTAAATCAGGCCTTCTCTGGTTAACCACACCAGGATCTTTGGCATCCATAGCAGGTTTCAAAAAATTAGAATCACTTGCTAGATCGTCACTTTCATCACTTGAATGCTCCTTAGCCCCACTATCTTCTATAGAGAAAGAAGTATCTGGATCCTCCACTTTACCCAATTTACCTTCATTGCCAGAAGAGTCCAATGAAAGATTAGTATTACAATCATGACCTTGATTTGGGAACACAACCATGCTTCCGCAATGATGTGGAGATCCAGTATCATCTGTCCTGCTTTTCCCCTCAGACATATCCGTCCTCGTGTCATCAATAAGTGAATCTTTTGACCGAGCTTTGTCTTTGATGTCAATAGTGTTTCGTAACTCAGGTTCTGTCACAGATTCCTGAGCAATTGCAGCATCATCACCCAAAAGAAACCTGGGTTCCACCGGAATAGAAACAGACGAAATTTCCATTGCACCTAATTTGTTGGGGGGACTTGTGACCATCATCTGCTTTGCTTTCTCAGTACACTCAGTCAACTCAGGAGCATCTGACTTTCCTTCAATGCTTTGTTTCGGGGCCACAGAAGTACAAGTTTCAATTGAGGCAGTTCCTTCTAAATGGCACAGGGGGGGTTCTTCCTTGATAGAGAGGTTTTCTTTAACAGGCTTTAACATGACTGAGCCCACAAGATCTGATGAAGTCTCATCTTTCATGACTTCATGGTCTAAAGTCTTTTCCTTGTCAGATATTTGGGTCTGCACATCAACCTTCTCTGGTTGAAAAACATCTGAGCATATCAATGGCATCATATCATCTCTCACTGGTTCTACAAGTTTTTCTTCATTAGCACTCTCTCCGGAAAGAGCAACATCCCCTGCAGCACATTCTGCAGGTCCACCTTCCCCACCAAGGTCTGCACTTCCTTTTATCCCATCAGTATTGGATGCCCCAACCTTTTCGAAATCTTGATTGACTGCTCCACTGTCACCATCTTGCTTCCACCTATCAAATAAAGCTCTAGCCCCATCCTGAACCCTAGAACTACTGTGGCTGAGGAGATTCTTGACAGTTATCCAGATTCCATAAGACATTGACTTCTCATAATCTATATGCAGCTTTTCAAGTGCACGTAACAATGCAGTGATTGACTCTTCCACAAAGCTGTCACTTGTGTCATTACCAAACTTTTGAGCATCCTTAAGCCACCTGTCAATAAACCACAACCCATCTAACTGAACAAAAAGATCAAGACAGTCTTTGTCCTCGGTAGCTTCTAAAGTGCTTGCAAAAGTAGACCACTGTCTGGTTGCATCACCAACATTCCTCGCGATACAATTTTTCTCTTTCTGCATTACATTGACCAGCTCCCTAACTCGAGCAGGGGCTGTGAGCCCATCTTTCATCTCAGTAAGGGTAAAGAAGTCCTCCAGCATCATAACGATTCACATGTCACTTAAGAGTCCCAAATACCAAAGACATCCTCGTAACATGCTTAACACATTATCCCTTTATTTTAACAAACTGCAGGAGTTTCAGGACAAAATTACACCATATCCTGAGAAGCATTTGCATCATAGAATGGGTAAACATGTACTTGTAAGAAAGGTAAATCATGCCAAAAAACATATAATAAACTATTTCACTTTGAAGGTGGGAAAAAAAATGGTGAAATTCATTACCTGATGATCATGTGAATGATTCAGGTAAGGAGTACTGTTTACATTAAGATCTCACATACATCTCTTCCTACAGTGAACTATTGGCTAATACAACTGCCTTATGAGTTATGAACATAAGAAAACTTTCAGAAAACTAACAAGCCTAAAACCTAACCTGAAAAAGCATAGCTGCTTAGCAATGGTAGCAGGTCAGGTTTGAGATGGGATCGTACTAAAAAATTCCTAAGTACCAACTCAATGAAAATTTGGAAAATATGAGGGCTCTACTAGATATGAATAACATTTTTATTGTTTGATGATCTACTCTAATTGTCTATGACAAAAAAAGGTGCTGTAAGGAGTTGGAAGGTTCTACCGGACACATTATGACACAAAAACCAAGAAAAGAAACAGAGTTGATCAGAAGGTAGAAATCAAATGCACCCCTTCTCCAACTTCTAAATAATTAGTTTTTCTCAACTTATTTAAGCTATTTTTGCCTAAAAAGCTATATGCAGAAGCTGCACCAAACAGTTTGGCACAAATTCTCAAATTAAAATAAGCTATAATCACCCCCTATAATCCACACCAAACACCCCCATAGTTAGCTGTTGAATCAAATGAGACAAAACAGCAAACGGGGTGTATAGAAGAAGAAATAGAAAAAATTCATGCAAAACCAAAAGGTCCAAAAGACGCTCAAGATCATACAAAGAGCTAAAAATAATACTCTTTCAAGTCAACTGATTCAAATTTCACAAGATTTATAATTTGAAGTACACAATCACTGGAGCTGTGTACGTGCATGTTGTGATCTAAAATTTTTTGGATGTCAATCCTTGTATGTTATACTCTATGTTACATGGGCTCTTCTATTTCCCCCAAAGTACTTGTGTCCACCGGATATGACAATGATAAGGGTGTGGGATATATGTCCGACAACCGTACCCAATTTGGACACTTGGATCCTCAACTTTTTACAATGTTTGAAGAATAAGAAACTCAAATTTTCTAGAAAAGAAACATTTATAGTCTCTAACATAAATGAGAGATAGAAATTCTATATTTTTCCTAAATTCTGTTTAATTTCAAGTCCATTTTTATGTCATTTATAACATTATATCAAAGAATATTATATAATATATTAATATATATATATATATAAGTGTCCATAACGAGTCCCCATACCCATATCCTATTTTGGGTACATATCCTAATATCCTAACATTTAAGTTTATGAAGATTTGATACCTGAACACACACCTGTACCCAACTCCATGCAACATAGGTACGTAATGCTTGTTAGGATTAAAAATGCAATATCATAATAGATAATCATTCAAACACTCCAACTATACAAACAAACAAGTTACTGACTTTGATAAAGATGAAGTTGAAAAAAACAACAGCCGACAAATGCAGAAGCCAACAACAGCACATTGGCATGTGTCAAAAAGACAGTTCCACAAAAGTTGCAAAACAGTAGTTAAATTACCAGCTGTTCAGTACCCTGTTGATCAAAATCTGTAAATAGAAGTTGAAATTTCCAATCACAACCACCAAATAAATTGGATGTCAATCCTGAAAAAGACAAGCGAACAAACACGTATTAAATAGATAAACACAAAACAGTATTAACCAAACCCTAAATAAGAAAGATTGAATGGATAACACTTTTATTTAAAAAATGAAAACACACTGATTATGCATGTAGCAAAAAGAAAGAACAAAATCTAGAGCCAGACATATACTAATTATGCATGTAGCAAACGGTAAATTAAAAACCCAGAAAAAGAAACAGCAATTGAATACCACCAGGGAAGCTGAAACCACACCAATTAACAACAAGACTCAAAAGAACCAATTAGGGTTTTTCTACAAATGCGAAAGGAGTAACCTTTGGAAGAATAATGAAACCCATACAAATGAAATAAAAACAATTACCTTCAAACCCTAGAATTCAACTTCAACCCTAGAAAGAGAGCAAAATATCAAATAAATAAACCCTAAAAAACGAGAATTTCTCAAGCATGCTTGCTTGTGATGTGTACATAAAGAAAGAGATAAATTAGAGAAGATTAAATTCAGATTACACGAATTAATGCAGCAAGATAGTGAATTAAAAATGCTAAAAACTCAATTAAAATTCAATCAGAAAAGTAAATAAATAGTGAAATTTGAACAATCAAGAGTAATAATACTCACCAAATTACAGTTTGACAGAAACCCTAATTGGGAAAAAGCCCTATTTTAGTAGAAGTTAATACCAGCAGCCTTCCTTACCATGGGCAAACCCCTCTTTCTTTCTCTCTCTAGATTCTCTCTCTCTCTCTCTCTCTCTCTCACTCTATATATATATATATATATATCTCCAGTATCAACCTTGATACGTAGTTCTTCTTCTTAGCTTCGTGAGCTTTGTGCTCTGTGATGTGAGGCCTTTTCTCGAACCAGAGACAGAGAGAGAGAGAGATAGAGCAGCGTTTTCTTCTTCGGCACCAGTTTTTCTTTTTTATTTTATTTATTTGTTTTTTGTTCCCTCTCTCGTAATTCTCATTTTAGCTTAAAATTCAAAAATTCATTAAAATTAAAAATAAAGTATACCATTTTTTTTTCCTTTTTATTTTTTGTAAAAAGGAACAAAAAAATCAACACAAACGTCAAAAAAAATTTATCTCATGTTTTTTTGTAAAAAAAATTACCAAAATAACATGTTTTCAAATAAATGGAATAAATCAATTTCCGAATGTGATTTGAGTTGTTTATTTAAAATAATTATTTTTTTATGTGATAAACTTGATAAATTAAAATTATATAATTAAGTTAATTTTTTTTATGAATAATATATATGAATAATTTTATAAAATAGATAATTTAAATTATTAAAATAAAACTTATCATAAGTTTTTTATGCTTGAATAGCACTCTCCAACAAGAGGAAGGAAAGCCCATCTCTAAATTGTTGAGAGGAGACTTGTGTGTGTGTGTGTGTGTGTGTGTGTGTGTGTGTGTGTGTGTGTGTGTGTGTGTGTGTGTGTGTGTTTAGGTCATTTCCAATTATTCATCAGATTTTTTTATTAAATTTAAATTTGATAAAAAGTTGATAAAAACAGTACTCTAATTATTTTATCAATTTTGTATCAAATGAAGGAAGTGGTACTTTTTTTATCAAATGAAAGAAACATTGATTTTTTTATCAAATTTATAGGTGATTGTTAGATCAAACGTCTGCTCGAACATTTTATCGGACAATCGATTTTGGAATGAATTTAATGAAAATTTACTCTACACGGATGACTAGCCAGATTTGATGAAAGGATTGGAGTGCATCGTAACAAATCAAATTTTTATTCAAATTTGATGAAATATCTTATAAACAATTAGAGATGCTATTTGGGGTGGCTTTATGAGCTTCTTTTTGTTTTTGTTTTTGTTTTTTTTTGTGTGTGGATGATATTAAAAAAATATATGAATAAATTGCAGATACACTCCTTGAGATTTGCTTAAAATACAAATCACTCATATAGTTTAGAAAATTACAAATACCCCTTGTTAAAATTTTTTATTTAACAGAATTAACTAAAAAAATATTTTCATAATTGGTCTTCTATACAACAATAAAATTACCTAAATTATTAATTGAAACATATTTCTAATATCATTAAAAACTGTTAATTGACTTGATAATTTATTAATAAAATGGACGATTTGTTATGAAATTAAAAATTACAGGGGGTAGAATATAATTTCGAGAACCACAAGAGTAATTCATATTTAATCAAATTTCATAGGGTGTATTTGTAATTTATTCAAAATATTTTATTTATTAAACTAACTTATTTTTGAAATTCCATTTTGAACTTGCCATTTATGGTAACGTGGCTCCAGACAGTGCTACTAACATGCCAATTTATAACTACATTTCCGAAATTCGTTTTCAACTCATTATTCAAAAAGAAAATGCGTGAGAGCTCAAAATTGCAATGGCTCGAATGTCCTGAATAACAAAACGACGTTGTTTTGGTAAATTTTTTTTTTTTTTCCTTCTTTCTCGAAATTGGTTTGAGGGAAAGAGAGAGAAACAGAGAGGCCACAGAAAGAGAGGAGGAAGAGAGGAAGAGAAGAGAAGAGGCGATGGCGGTGATGGTGGAGGAGGAAGAGAAGAAAGATCGACGGTGATAGCGACGTAAGATCGATGGTGGGTATCGTCGATCGACTGTTTTCTCTTCTTTTTTTTTTTTTCCTAGCAGACCTGGATTTGAAGATGAAGGGAAAAAAAAATTTGTTGATGATGATGTTGATGATGATGTGCTGATGAAGATGTTGATTCTCTCTCTCTCTGTGTTGATGTTGTTGAAGATGATGATGCGTTGATTTTCTCTCTTTCTTGTCTCTTCTTCTTCTTTCTTCATCTTCATCTTCATCTTCTTCAGAAACTGTTGTGTGTTTAAAAGAGAAGGGCAAGGAAGAGAAAGGAAAAAGAAAAGAAAAAAAAAATTCGAGGCATTCGAGCCCTATATTTTCGGGCGACGTAGCACGACTGTATTAAAAAGCATAATGCTTGGAACCCCCATTTTTTTTTATTTATTTTTATTTTTTTCTTCAATCACTAGACCCCACGTGTATGCGAGGTAGTGGGGGTCTATATCATGGTTGTATTAAAAAAAGGTCTGGACTGCCTCCAGTTTAGAATTGGGACAATTTAGGGTTGTTTGGTTTTTATATTGGGTTAAATAATCACAAAAACACAAAAAAAAGGTCAAAAATTTACAAAAAAGTCAAAAATCACAAAAGGACAAAAAAAAAATCCACCATTTCAAGGTTAAAAAACCAAAAAAGTCAATCAAGAATATCAAACGAACAAAAAAGTCTCAGGATAAAAAAATCAAAAAAGCCAAAAAATTAATTAAAAAAGTCATTGCCAAACAAAGGCTTAATTTAGTTTGGCTTATTGGATCCATTTTGGGTATTTTTTGATAATTCAAACCGTTCATAATTTAAGATTTCTTGAGTACATTATCTATGTAAAAAATTACGTCGATCGGATAACAGATACTATGTACTCGGATCACTTTTGTTTAAAAAAATGGATAATTAAAAAATTAACGGTTCATAAAAAAGTTATCCAAATATATAGTATCTGTTATCTGATCAACATGATTTTTTATAGGGATAATGTACTCAATAAACCTTAAAATTTAAACGGTTTGAATTATCGAAAAAGACCAAAAAAATAGACCTAATAGGCCGGACTGGACCCTCTAGTCTAGATCATGAACTGGAGGCAAGCACAGCCTATTAAAAAAAAGGAAAATACTTGGTAGTCCGAAACTAACTGACTCAAAATTGGCTTGAAATCCAAAACGACGTCATTTTGGGTTTTCTTCTTCTTTTTTTTTCTTTTTTTTTTTTTTCTTTTCTTGCTTTTGAATACAGAGGCGAGAGAGAGCAAGAGAGAAGAGAAGAGAAGAGGAAGAGAGAAGAAGGGGAAAAGATGGAGATGGTGATGGCTTTGATGGTGATGGCGATGATCGCCGGTAGGTATCGCCGATCGCCACTCTACTTTTTTTTTTTTTTTTTTCCTAATGGATTTGAATCTGAAAATGAAGAAATAAATTTGTTAGCTGATGATGATGTGTTGATGATGATGATGATGTGTTGATGAAGATGTTGATTTTTTTTACTTTTTTTTATTTTTTTTAGTGGATCTAGATCTGAAGATGAAAGGAGGGAAAATTGTTGGCTAATTTCAGTGTTGATGATGTTGATGAAGATGTTGTTGATGACATGTTCAGCTGCTCCCTCTTCTTCTTCTGCTTCTGCTGCTTCTTCTTCTTCTTCGTCTTCGTCTTTAAAATAACGAGAAAAAAAGAAGAAAAAAAAAATATATATATATATATTTTAAAATGACGTCGTTTTGAATTCGAGACAAATCCGAACTCAAAAATTTCGGCTACATATCAGACCTGTAAAAAGAATTGGAAATTTACGTTTTTAATATGCAATTTCATGGCCAGACATAATTAATTATAAAACAAGAAAGCTTTAAAGGATCCCGTCTCAAATCTCAAATTTCAGTGATCTTGTACCAACTTTAAATAGTTGGATTTAAGTGATCTTGTACCAAATCTCAATTAATGTCTTCTTTTTTTTTTTTTCTTTTTTTTTCCTTTTCCATTTATGTATTAATTAAGTTAAGAATCCCACACAAAACTTCTAAAAATTACCATATAATCAAAATTCACATATGAATTCATTATTAAGTGAATCAATCACCATGTTGATTTTCAATTTTTTGAAAACACTTTTAAGAAAATTCTACTTTCTTATTTTTCGTATTTTTTTGATTTTATTGAATTTTTTAAATATTTTAAGTAGTTTTTTTTTTAAAAAAATTTAGACGTACCTAATATAAATACACTTAAAAAAATATAATTTTCGTAAAAAAAAGTCTTTTAAAAATTCACTAAATACTAAAAATATAAAAATTCAATATATTTTTCGTATTTTTTTTGTATATTTATTCATTTTTAAAAATATTTTTTCACAAATATTTTACTTTTTAGATACATCTAAAAAAATATAAAAAAATGTTTAAAATTTTAAAAATATTCACTAAAAATAAAAAAAACACGAAAAATAAAAAACTTAATTTTCAAAAAATTAAATTCAAAAAACTAAAGCCAAACTATTTTTATTTTGAGCTATATAATATTTTAAAAAGGTAAAAGAAACAAAAAAAATTTAATATGGGCAAGAAGAGTAACCAGATTATGTAATTTTTCCAGTAAACAAATTATATGAAATGGTGATTTAAGTTATATGGCCTGGTTTGGTTTAAATTTGGTACCCTTGATTTAAATTTGAAACTAATTTTGTCATCACCCGCTTTTCGTATTTAAGGATTAAGTATCGTGATGGCCAGTAACTGAAATTACTTATGGCTAATTCTTGAACAAATAAATAAACGCGAGTGAAAATAATATTTAAGTGAGGGTATCAAAATAATTATTGGAGCTTCTACTTTTACAATAAAATTTATTGACCAAAAAGGTTGATATTTACATATGAAGAATAGAATTATAAATGCGATAAAAGTGCTATGTGTATCTATTCCACAGCCCCGCGTCTAAGACTTTCCAACAGCCATTTTTGAATTGCATTGTTTCTTGAAAATTTGTAAACAGTTGTAAGCACATTGCAGAATGAAAAATTTATACAATGAGTATTAGGTATAAAAATTACCATAAACAATTATTTGGCTAAAAAATAGAGATTAATTTGGTAACTAAAATACATAATTAATTTTAATAACATAAGCAAAATGCGGAAATCATATAAGCAAATACTCATAACCATGGTACAGAACGGAACAGAGGTCAATGGATTCATGACAATACAGAGGTACGAACTCAAGAGGTGGCTCAATTCTAGAGGTGGCTCCCATAATAGTATAACACTTAGCTCCGCACAATATTTTGTTCCGCACAAAACAGAGATCAATGGATCCATGACAAATAGAGGGCCACAAGTTGACCAATTAGAAACCAGTGATTTATTTAAGTCTCCCAAGATATGGGATTCCCGTGGTAGTACTTATAGAAAATAATTACTTATAAAATCATGATCAAATAATTTCTAAAATTTAAACAAATATTTCTATGAATTTCAATTTGAGCAAATAAAGTTCAGAAAATAATTCACATAATTGAAACATTAATATAACTACAAAACATAAATTATATAAAATAAATTATAGTAACTCAAACATTCGTAAAATATTTTATGGCGACTCAAAACATATACAAAATATGTTATGATAACTCAAAGTATCATATAGCTTACTTTAAAATTAATACCTTACTCTTTCTTTTCACTATAAAAAACCTTCTTAACTTCAAATATTTTCTTCCCTTTTCTTAATTTGTTTTCCTTGTTCTATTCATAGCACCACCCCTCCTTTTATACTTTGCTCATCAAGCTTTGGGTGACACATAACCACACCACGTGCCCTCTCTATGTAGCTGCCATCATTATACTCTAAATTGAAGTTTATCCCTCAAATGGATAAGTTTTAGTAATTGTATTATTAGTTTTTATTTATTTATTTTTACAATGACCCCTGATGTAAATAAATTACACTTTATTTTATTTTACTCTTACGGAATATTTAATTAAACATTTAAAATTTTTCTCATTTATAATTAATTAATACCAATATAAAATTTAAAAAACAACTTAAATTTTCGAATTGTTATAGATTTGCACCAATTTTCTAATTTTTCAAATCAGAATCGAACCACGAATTCATACCAAAAAAAAAAAACCGAACCAAACCAAACCTACTGTATTGATTTAGACCGATTCAATTTGTGAAATTATCAATTTTCGTACTAAACCCTAGTAACCAGCCAATTAGAAGACAATCAAGAAACTGTAACGTTGACACAATCTTTTCTAACAGATATTATCTAGACCGATTCAGTTTGTGAGTTTTTCAATTTTTTTACTCAATCCTAGTAACCAGCCAATTAGAAGACAATCAAGAGGTTGTGACCTTGACACAATCCTTTCTAACATATATATTATATTATTGTACTGACGTCTTTAGCATATGAAAAAAATATAACAAATTTTATAATTTTTATATAATTACACAAACCTCTTCTTTATCATGATTAAATGAACCGAAATTAATATAAATAGTGCAAAAATACAATAACAAACAAGGAAAAAATATATATATATAAAAAAGATGATAAAATTATTATTATTATTTTTCTATCTATTTGGCTAACAAATCATAGATGAAAATGAAACTAAGTGTATATAAATTAAAATTTTAAGAGAAATAAATGTAATTATGTTAAAACTGTAACCGTTGGACTTGTTATATTTTTTCTTAATCTCATGAAAGGAGGTCTGTGAAATTTATTCTATGTGTAAAATATTTAAGCTTGTTTTATTGAGTGAATAAAATTATTTACAAAAGAAAATTAGATTAGTCTAATAATTACAATGACATAATTTTATTATATTTTAAAAAATAATGACCAATATTTGTCTTAAGAAGAATAATCGGACATGAATTTAAAAATATATTACTATGATTTATTTTTAAAAATAAATTTAATAAAATTTTGTAAGTAATCCATACTATAATAGGCACAGACTTAAAACTGACTAATTATTAAGGGGGATTTTTTTTAAAAAAATTCATAATATTAAAATTTTATAAGATAAAAAATATATAATATTTTTATAGTAATTGGATCTCTCAACATTTTTACAAAAAAAATTCGACACAAAGAAATTTTGATTTAACACAGAGAAATTTCACCCTAACATAATTTTATTTTATTTTTAATTTTTACAGTGAAATTCTTTTATTTTTAAAGAGAAATTCCGAAAATTTATACAATAGGATTACAGAAAAATTTTAAAATTTATCAGATATGATCGTAGAGAAATTTCATCAATAAACTTCAGTTAATAAAAAAATAAATTAGACATTTCCTACTCTCCAAAATTTTGAGAATGTTTCACTAAATTTTCTGTTATTAAACTAATCCTCATGGACGAGAAGCCTCTCCCAACTGCAAAGATCAACGGTCGTAAGCTTCCGTAATTCTCTCTCTCTCTCTCTCTCTCTCTCTAATCTGTATGTTGTGGCACGAACGCTTGCATTTTCAGGGTGGATTGCAATTTGCAAGAGTAGGAGCAAATTATAGAGATTGATCAAATGTTGTGATGCTATTTTACCGGTGATTTACCAGGGTTTCTGAGAACCTACATTTTGTATAATCATCTCTCTCTCTCTCTCTCTCTCTCTCTTACACTCACAGAGCAATTATAATTTTTTTTAATTAATTAAATTACTTGTTTAATCTGCAATATCAACCATTGTGATTATATGTTATCTATTTAAGTTAATATCTTCTACCTGTTGATTGATAGAAATAAATTTGGTAGTGTTTGGTTTATTAGGAGGAATGAAATGCATTAGTGATTCCTCAATCTTCTTATGAATGAACAAATTTGCAATCGTAATATTTTTAGTGAATCAAACGTAAGAATGGATGTTATGATGGAATAATTATTCCATTCAAACTTAATTTCAGTGAACCAAATACTACTTGGTGGTGTTTTGGGAAGTTGGTAAAAAGCTGGCTTTTTGGCTTTTTTAGCTTATTTTGTCTTTTTGTGAGAAAGTTTTGTGAGAGGTGATGTGACTGTTTTGTTTTTTGTGGGAAAGTTTTGTGAGAGGTGATGTGACTCAAAATTGGTAAAAAACTGGAAGCTGGCTTTTTACCAGCTTCCCAAAATGGCCCTTGATTGATTGACAATTGTACTCGCTGTTTGGTCATCTCTCGTACTACACATATTTCCAATTATGTATGACATCGATCCGTCTGTGTGTGAGTCTGTCCTCAATTTCATCCTCTAGGTTTGTAATTTGCTTGGGTTCAAGACACTTTTGTGATTTCATTCTAATTGTATGATCAGATACGTGTCACATTTTGTCATTTTCTTGATAACTCGGTATTTGACTTATTGAACTGACTAATTTGGAGACCAATCCTACTATACACTGCCCAATTAAAGCTAGTATGGATTGGCCCTATGAAATTGTTTGCACCTAGGCTCCGTTTGTTTTTAGAGGTAGAATGGAGGAGATTCATAGTGAGGGGATTGTTAATGAGGGGATTAAGTAAAATTATGTTTGTTTTGATGATAGTCGTTAATGTAGGATTTGTTAAATTATTTTTTTATAAAATAATAAAACAAATAAAAAAATATAAAAAATTAAACATTAATGTTTAAAAAAAAATTCTCAATATGTTAAAAATAAAAAAAAAGAATAAAAAAAATTCTAATCCTCTCTCTATTTTTCTAATACTACCTCCACTTCCACTTTCTCCATCCCAATCCCCTTTCCAACCTCCATCTTAATCCCTTTCTCCATCCTAATCTCTTCTCCAACTCTACAAACAAACGTAATACTAAATAACCTCACCTCCATTCTAATCCCCTCCCATCCATTACACCCCAAAACAAACGGGGCCCTAGGGAGTTTCGAACCAGAGATCTTGGAGGAGCACACCCCAAGGGGTTGGCCCAAGGGGTTGTGTCACATTTTGTTATTGCAATCAGAAAGATTCGAAGATGCACTAATTATCATGATATTGAACGTATGAGTCACACAATGAAACTTTAGAAGGGAGTAATTGAGTGAAAATTAAGACACGAGACAGTGGTTCTGAAAATCAGTTTGGTTTAATGTTTGGGAGATCTACAATCACTTATCCAAAAATAAAAGAGAGGAGATTTTAGGAGACTACATGATTCCTTGACCAACTGACCAACTAGGCTACCTCTTAGGGGTCTAATTAACATCATTACACAAAACACCTTGCTGCCATTGTACTATAGGCAATTAAGCGCATAAATTTTTTAGGTAAAAGGAGAAATGCTTACTATGGAAGAGTATAGTAGAGAGATCAGAACACTCCGTCAAGTTCCTCAACACTTTCGGATAAAGTCCTAATAAAGAATGAAAACTTATATTTTTGCACCATTTAAACTTGGCTGCTTAGGCAATGCATGTTGAGCATCCAACCAAATCAAAAATTAAAAGAATATAACAATGACAAAGGGAGACAATGTATGCAAGTTTCTTGTTTTGGTTCGTTCAAGAATCAAAACTCCATTTAAACTTGGATGTGGTTTTCAGGTCAAGGGATTTGAGGTTAAAAATATTTGACAGTCAGCTATTATAGGTGGAGAGAAAAATTATAGAAGAAGATAAATTGAGATAAAATAGATGTATTTTAGTAAGATTCTTGTAGCTAGAAAAGATTCCTTAGAATGATTTCAAATAACTACTTTTATATAGTTATTTCAAATCTATCATGATAAAGTTATTTAATTCAATCTTGAAATTCATAGGTAAACTATCAAATTAAAATGTGAGTTATTCTCCTCGAATAATAAATGTCAAATCCTTGCATTTCAAATCCACATTCATCCAAACTGACCCTTACAAATTATGGGTTGTATTCTTTGGATTGTTTCAACCCCTTCTTATATTGATGGATCCTCCAATTTACTGGTGAATCTAATTTGTGCTCATAATTTAAGTAAAGGCTCTAATGGTATCAGTAGGCTCAGTCCCCAATTAGGAACTTCTTTCTTTCTGATGTAGGGTATAGAAAATACAGTTTGTTAACAAAGAGCAATGACCTTAATGGATACTTAGATATCCGATACTATTGTCCAAGTGTCCAGTGTTCACATACTTAACAAATTTAGAAAAATTCATGTAACATAGGTTTTCATTCATATTTCTAATGATTGACTTCTTTCTTTCTTTTTTCTTTTTTTCTTTTTCTAGTAAGAAAAGTTGAAGAAAAAAATTCAGGCATCATCAACCTCTTTCTGTTTCAGTATAACGTACTCTTTCACCTTAATAATACCACACACGCACGCACACATACACACACCTAGTTATGCATTAATCAATTTTCTACTGGATTCTGCTGACATGCTATCTTCAGAAATCATCCTCTGATTCGCTAGAAGATGTTGTCTCAGGCTTATCTGGCATAAAATATGACCGGAAATTTTGGAATCTCACTGGAGTTCCTGTGGGCGATGATGGTGGCGGTGATGATCCTACGCTTGCCACATTCCTCTTCTGTGCCTTCCTTGTGATGTCAATACAAACTTGATCGACCATATCAAGAAAATCCTTCACAATAACAAACAATTGCAGTGGGTGCGCCCCTTTGTCCTTGGAAGCTCCTGCTTGGTAATATGTCGTCGTTCTCTTCACTAGCTCCATTACCCTTGTTTGTTCCTCCCTAACCACTTTAAGCTCTTCCTCGCATTCCTCTAAAAAGCCTTTCATTTCCCTCACATATCCACCCCTTTCGCCATTCCCACAGCTCATTACAAGTTGCCGAATCTCGGCAACCTGAGCTGTGAGTTTCGAAGACATATTAACGAAACTATCATAGTCTATGGTGGCTGCTTTCTTTACATTAGAGAATTCAACACTTAAGCCTCCTAACACGGGTAACCCTAACATTAAGTACTCTCTGTATCTATCTTCCTTGGCTATGATGCTATCAGAATTTAGGTCAGCATCATTGTTACCTTGATTACCCCTTCTTCCAAGGCTATGGTTTCGGTTGATTGTACAACGTTTACCCTCAGACCGAGCTACTTGTTCCACGACAAATTGAAGTAGAGTAGTCTTACCATCAGTGCTTTTCACGTAGGACAGTTTTCGAAGAGCGTTGAGGTTGAAGCCTTGTGCATTCCCTCTGGCAGTTCCAGCATTCATACGGTTACCAGCTTTGAGAATTGCTTCAAGAAGTTTAAAGAAGATTCCACGAATCCGTAATTCCTTGCAACCTAATTCGAGGGTTTGCAGGGACTCCTTGAGATGCAGGATTTCAGAGTCGTAGTTTGACCTGAAAAGCATTGCATCGAAACGGATAAACGCCGAGGGAATAGCTTTCAGTATGTAATAAAGGAAAGATTCAGCATCGGGGAGTTTTGTTGGGTTGCCATTGAATTGAAGGATTTTGGATTGTTCTTCTTGGGTTGGGGAAATTTTCGTGAGTTTTTCGAGGATATCAGAGTCAAGGCCTCGGCCATCAAGGAGGGCATCAAGAATTTCTTTGCGAGATACTGCAAGAGATCTAACTACTATAGCTGTATTCTGGGATTTCCGAGGCTCTAGGATGAAATTTTTTGCTGGCAGACCGGGGTTGGAAGTAGTTGGGCTTGGGATTTTATTGCTTTCCGTGGGTTTTTGATTGGTAGTAGTATATCCAAATAGAGCTTCCATCATATCATCATCAAATCTGATAAAAACGCAAAATCAGAGACAAAAAATGCAAATGTCAATTATCAAGGGGACATCAAAGGTAGGTAGATAAAAATATAATACACCGTTTGTTTCGGTGAAAATTCGAAAATGTTTTTGCATTTTTTGGCGTTTGATATAACAAAAACTGAAAGTCAGTGACAAATGTTTTCTACATACCATGAAAAACAAGTTTTTTTTGCCCGGAAATTGTTTTTGGCTTTTAAAAAGTAGAAAACATTTTCCAAATTAAGCTCTTATGAAAACCACCACACAACCACCACACAACCACCACCGTACCACCAATACCGCCACCGCCACTGCCACTCACTTCTAGCACCACCACCATCACCAACACAGACAAAACACCACCAGCAGCACATTAGTTTCAAGATTGCAAACCAAACATTGGAAACCATTTTTTTCATAGAAAAACGTTTTCTATTGAAATTAATTTCACCAAAACAAATGGAATGTAATATGTATGAGATTTCAGGGGTAATTTACCGGAATGATCCATCATTGATCTCATCCCAAACCATTGAATGATCAGCGTTGGCTACAACCTTATCCCAGTGCAGCGGCTTCAGTTTCATCTGGAAATCACCTGTCCCTCTTGTGCTTTCTCCGATGGAAGATGCCTCCCCCCTGCTATTGCTGCTTGTCTTCCCCCTTGGTACAGGAGGGGGTTTCAATGATGAAACCAAGCCACCTGCCCTAGGTGGTGGAGGTGGTGAAGCAGGGCTTCTCTTTGCTGAAATCGGTGGCATAGGAGGTGGTGTGGGAACTTTTTTAAGAGGAGGCGGTGGTGGTGGTGGTGGTGGTGGAGGTGGTGGTGGTGGTGGAGGTGGAGGTGGTGGTGGTGTGCTGTGCTTCCTTGGCCCCATTGGAGGTGGAGGAGGAGGCTGAGGAGGTTGTGGCAGAAGAGGCCACCGTGGCAGTAGTACTGGTTTTGGCACTTCGGCAAGAGCAGCTGTATTCCACGGCTCACGAAGCAACGGAATTTCCTGAATTCCTTCGGAGTTCTTGGATTTATCGCTTCTAGCATCAATCCTCTTCTCTTCTTCTTCTTCTTCCTCTTCTTCCATTGGATTAATCCAAACTCTAGAGAAACAACTCGTAAGTTGTCCTCGTTCAACTTTTCTCAAATAAAGCACATCCAGCCCGTTCTCATCAACAATCAATCCTTTCAGAGTTCCCCTTTGTTGCCTGTACTCCTGATGACTTGCCACCATCTCTTCTCGACGAAAACTTGAATTTAATTTTTTTCTTTGCCGATGTCGAGCCATGGCTAGTTTGTAGAAGATCAAGAACATGATCCCAGCAACAAGTAGAGTACTCGCAGCTGTGACCACAATGGCTTTAACAATTCTCTGATCTTGCGGCATTTGTGCCCGAGAGAGAGAAAATCAATGTTCTTTCCTGCCAAGAAAATGAAAGAAAGTGAAAGAAAGTTTGTTGTTCTTGCCTTTCTGTTTTCGGAACAATGCAAATATAATATGTTTGGGTGTTTTGGGCTTTGGATTGCTGACAGTTTCAAAGAAGGTTGTTAGTGTTGGTTGGTTTGGTTTAACTCTTTCCTGACTTTTGTCTTTTTGAAATGACATTTAATTAAGATAGGCAAGGGAGATTTTAGTAATTTAACATTTTTATAATTTAAATGTTACAATATGTATATGGTCAGAGTTGGGGTCGAGGGTTTACTAATGTCCTATCTGAGTCTGAGTACCATTGTAATCGACGAAATATGTATTAATGTGATGTCTCTAGGAGTAATTTGTTATTGCTGTGACATGTTGATATTTGATCATATATTTCAATAATTTGCATCGTTATCCATTGTTATTACCAATTTAATGCCAGTTTAACAACAAGAGGCGTGATAAGCGTCTCAAGAAACGTATGTCACAAGTTTAAATCTGGTGAAGTGTTTGATCTTTGGGACTATTTAGGACAAAACCCATGTACCCTAATTATCCAAAATAATAATAATAATACTAGTGACAGTTCTAAATCCGATTGTCATGTGGAATTGGTGTCACCTAACATGCGAATACAAAACATATACAACTATACAACAAAATTAAAAGATTGAGGACTAAAAGCGCATATTTTGGAGACAAAAATGCAACAAAATGTGTACTTTATAAATCATGTCATTTTGATTTTATTGAGATTTCATTTACACTTTCAAAATTACTCTAGCTCTCGTTAATCAATTTGGACAGGTGATTGTTTGGGATCATTTAAAATCACATTTCGTAGTTTAATGATCAACTGATAAAATTAAAATTAAGGGCCAAAGTGTAACAAAAGGATAGTTTAAGGACTGTCGGTGTAATTAGTGTTCTATGGCCAGCATTGAGCTGGACAAGGTAATAGCTGCTACTGGTGTTTCACTATCTTTGTATAAATAATAACCAGTTGTTACTATGTGCAGTGACTTGTAAGAAATATAAAAAAAGTTGGATATTATAATGATCAAGAAATGTTTTTGCAGGTCACCCACCAGAGACTCGCCAATGAGCTGAAATTCAACCACAGAGGAAGGAGCTGGTCAGATCAATCAATTCCCACCTCATTTTTAAATCAGGTTCTTGTAGGAACAGTTAATTCTGGTTTTTTGTTTTTATAATCCTAGTTTTAGAGTTTCAATAATTCTGCATACTTGGAAAAATTGCCTAGAAAAGTGTATGGACAACAATCATCGTGAGTGTGGTGCTCACATTCTACCAATTTTAAATTTACATGGTACACTTCATTTTCACAAATATGGCTCAATTATTAGGATAGTTAGTCAGTTGACTAAGACCCAATAAGAAAATATTTTTAAAATTTTATTGTTGAATGCTGCAATTTTTTAAAAATGTTAATTAAGCTAAAGATAGTGCCTAATTTTGATATGTAGTCTGAGCTTCTAAATTTCGGAGTAAAAATTAGCATTTTCATTAGAGTATGTGAGTGTGAGTGTGAGTGTGTGTGTAGGTAGTTTGTTAAGCAAGCTTATGCTGTTGGCAAGACTTTCCAGTTTATTTTTTTGGCAACATGTGTTTTTGTTTTAATTGTTTATTGAATTTTGTAATTTTAATTGTTTATTGAATTTTGTTTGAGTTACAGACTGATCTAAGAAGTGGTACCCTCTTCGTCAATCCAGGTTTTAAGAGGCTGGTTGGTGGCCAGCCTTTGATGTCAGAACAAGATAATGCTTTTTTTTAAGGGGAAAGCACCAATAAATCCCAAATTTGAAAATGTTAGTCCATTTAGTCCTGAATGTTTTTTGTTAGACTAATAGGTCCTATTTCTCTAAAAGCTTATTATAGGCATTTTTATGTCAAACATTATTCATCAAACATAGCAACGTCATAATTATTTATCAAACATCAAACATTAGCAACGTCAGGATTATTCATCAGACAACAAATATTATTCATCAAACATCAAACACAACCATTAAACATTAGAATTATTTATCAAACATCAAACATTGAACATCAAAACGTTTAATGTTTGATGAATAATCTAATGTTTAATGAATAATTCTGACGTCAAGATTATTCATCAAACATCAACCATTAAACATTAGGATTATTCATCAAACAACAAACATTATTCATCAAACATCAAACACAACCATTAAACATTAAAATTATTTATCAAACATTAAACATTATTCGTCAAACATCAAACATTAAATTTATTTAAAAAAAATTAAAACTATTGCTCGATTTATTAGGAGACTAGTTTCTCTCTCATTAAGCTGATGTCAAAACCCTAGAAAACCAGAGACATGGAACCACATCAACTACTTCATCAATATCATCAAACATGAGCACCGTGAACATCGTTCAAACATCATCAAACATCATGAACCAGTAATGCAGATAATCTCAAGCCCATAAAAACCCACCAAACACTCAAATCAATGAACTCACAGAGAAAAAACAAAAACCCAATTCAAGTAAAGCAAAAACAGAAACATAGAAATCAATTTACCACCTGCAACAGTAACAGGCGAATCAATTTACCACAGCCATGAGAGACTAGTTTCTCACCCATGGACGGAGCTCGAATCTACGCCGAGAACGCGATCCGCAAGCGAAGCGAACAGATGAATTACCTTCACCTCGCTTCTCGCCTCGATGCCGTAGTCGCGAGACTTGATACTCAGGCCAAGATTAGTACGATTTCATTATTTTATTTTTTTTTCATTTGATTGTACACATGTATGTACATAGAACAAGTATGATGTGTGTATATATATATATATATAGATATTAATCTCTAAAACGGTATGAATATTCCCTTCAATGTGCAGAATCTGCTTCACAGACCATCAATATCCCCTTCCCCTGCATTGAACATCATCGAATCTGGGTTTTGGATCGCGTTGCCAAGTCGGTGGTAATCGGCCGATCAAAAAAAAAAAGTCGGTGGTAATCAAAGTCTGCCTTGTTTGGTTCCGATTTTTTATGATGTTTCAGATTAATGAACCTGATGAAACACCCACAATACGATGAATCTGATGATGTTGTGATGGTTTAGGAGGTTGTTTTGATGATATTTTACGATGTAGTTGATGATGTTAATGTTTTTATGTTGTTGATTTTTTATGATGTTTATTAGTGATGTTGGTGATGTTTTTTAGGACTAAATGGTTTAATAAAAAACATTCAGGACTAATTAAAGTAACATTTATCAAAATAGGATTTATGAGTAATTTCTCTTTTTTTTAAAATTATTATTATTATTATTATTGATATGATGTCAATTGAAGGTGTTTTTTTTATTTTTATTATTTTTTTTTAAGATAGGAATGACAATTGAAGTTAGAATCATGTAGATATTCCAATATGGTTTGAGAAAGGTAATCCTATTATTTTTAAGAAATGACCTAATCTGTATAATAATATACCTTGAGGTTATATTATTTAAAGTAGGTTGTAACTTGGATGAGTTCAGTTGGATTGAGAGTCTCAGTTCAAATCTTTGAGGGTTTTGGTAAGCATTGCTTGAGCTTGACTTTTAGTCCAAACTAACTTGCTCAACTTTGAGCCTTTGCCTGAGTTTATCCCATATTTGGTTTGAATTGCTCGAGATCATTGTAAAATTTTTGAGAAATATTAAAAATTAAAAATGAAAAATTTCATAATTCATGCATAATAACGTAGTGAGGGAGTTGAGTCTTATATGATAAAGTTTGTAGCAAATAAAAAATTGACTCGTTATATGGTTAATCTGTAAGTCAAATTAAGAGAGATTTAAGCGTCTCAAAAATTTTCTAAAAAAATTGCCTTGAACCTTGATCTAATCTAAATCAATGCATGAAAAGAAAAGAAAAATTTTGTTGGGATATGGATAGAATTGATTATACTGGGATATGATTTAATTCAACAATAGAAATGTAGTTAATACAACTTTAAAAGAAGGGAAGTGTTAAAAGAAAAGGAGTAGGACCTACTAGAGGTGGTTATGTAATTAATTACTAAAGAATTTGAAGCATTAAATTTTATTTAGGAGTACTCAAAATGAGGGAGTGAGAAGGACAAATTCCATAGTATTGAACGGGATCGAATAACCGACAAAATCAAAGTTATGGGTGGCTCCAATTAAATGATGATTGCATTGGGAGATGTACTCATTTATAGGAGAATTTATTTATTGTTTGCTTCAAAGCAAATTCATGTGGTGTTTACACTTGATATTTGTTGATTGAAAAGTAGGACTTGAGACTTTTTGTTAAACATCTCTTTTTTTTTCTGAGAAAAGTTAAGGATTATGAAAAATTTTTCATAAAAATGATTATGAAAGAATTATGATTCTTGGATTACCTTAATTAGTATGTGATATTTTATTTTAAGTGTAATCTAAAATTTATAAATCTTTCATGATCATTTTCATAAATTTTTTTTCATGATACCTAGTATTGCTCTTTTTTTCTAGCCTAAAAGTGGCCTTATTGTCTGTGGAATAACGTGGCGTCACATGAAGATGGCTGAAATTGTGAAAATTGTGAAAGAGAAAGTCTTCAACAAATAGCTATACATGCACGCTTATTTGCGCTTGTGATAATACGCATTGTGCCCGTGACCGTGGTACTTCGAAAATTTAGTTCTTAGAAGTTTTGTCTGCACCCCGCAAAGGATGTGGTGCGCTCGCTACCTCGAGGACCACGGCCGCAAGGAACTGTTGGCCCAAGCATATTTAAAGCAAGCTCAGTTGAAATGTTTGGTATCTCTCTTAGATAATTTTCTAAGTACTCTTGCCGAAACTCTTCTAAATATTTCCTATATTGCGAGATACACCTTTGTAGATAGCTTTTGAGAGATTTATTTTTATAAGAGAGAATTTGTTTTTGAGAGTGAACTTTGTAGTGAGATTTTTTTGTAATGCTCTTAACTGCATAAGCAAAATACTCATGCAACACAAACTCTCCCCCTCAAGCAAAATACCTGGAGAACTTGTGTTAGGATTTTTATCCTAAAGAATTTAATAATTTGTGTTTTGGCAATGTCAGGGACAAAACTTTATAAACCATTCCTGCACAAGATCTTTTGATTCAAACATTGATTCAAACATATGAGACAAAAATGAATAACCAGAAAATCATGATTTTGTCTTTGGAACGGGATTGTCAACTTGCATTACAATGCACAGAATTAAGATGAAAATCCTAACAATCTCCTCCTTTGATAATTTCATGACAAAACACAAAATACTTCCCTGTACAAATGCCACACAAACTCTTCCCCTAAACAAAATACTCCCCCTTAACACAAGGCCAAGTTTTCTCCCCTTTTTGTCCAAAATTGATAAGGGAAAAACGCAAAACAAAAACACAAAGGTGCCGTTTGGTAATACTTACGTTTTTAGTTTTCTGTTTATATTTACAAAAATTTTAAAAACTCAAATAAAAACTTGTTTCGTAAAATTTTTGATTTATAAATCAGTAATCTCAGTTTATAAATTTGGCCAAAAAATGAAAACACAAAAAATGTGTTTTTGTTTTGAGTTTTGAGTTTTTTTTTTTTTTTTACCACCCAAAACTAGCCACCACCCGCCACCATTTTCTACCACCGTCTTCCGCCACCACCACCTGCCACCACCACCCACCACCACTCACCAGCCACCACCAACCACTAGCCACCACCCACTTGTCAACCACTCGCCACCACCACCCACTTGTCAACCACTCGCCACCACCACCCACTCCTCGCCACCACCACCACCCACCTGCCATCTACAAGAAATTGCATTTTTCGCAACGCAACAAAATATGTTGCTAAAAGGGAAAATTCGTTGGTAAAGAGTTTTGCCGACACACAAAGCTACGTTGGCAAAAGTTTTTGCCGACGAAATTATCATTGCGTTGGTAAAAGTAATGCCTTTAGCGACAAACATAGTCGTTGATAAAAGCTTTCATCCATCGTCGGCAATTTACCTTGCGTTGGTAAAAATCATTCAAATATGATGATTGTGTGGCACTTTTCGCGACATAAATTTGCATGGGCAAAAAATATACTTTTAGCAACAAAATATGCGTCGGCAAAAGTAAACTTTTGGCGACACATTTACATCGATAAATGTTGTCATTTGCCTACGATTTGTTTGTCGATAAAACTTCACTTTTGGCAACGACAAATTAGCATTGGCAAAAAATACACTTTTAGCAACACAATGAGTGGGCAAAAGTAAACTTTTGACAACACATTTACGTCGGTAAATATTGCCATTTGCCGACAATTTGTTTGTCGATAAAGGTTTACTTTTGGCAACGACAAATTGGTATTGGCGACACATTTACTAACAAAAATAATTGAAAATAATTTATTTATTTTTGTAAGATTTACAGATTTACAAGAGGCATCCCTCAGGCACCACTATTACAAATTAATAACATTGATATGAAATCACCTAAAGTTGATGTGCAATCTTTCTCTAATAGGACTTTGAAACATTGACATGTTTGTCTCTTCTAGATTTCTGCTTGTAATTTTGAGAGGTACTACATTTCAAATCTCGATTTGCATATGTTGTATGGGCCGAAAGTGTCTTGAGTCTTGATCTTCAATCAACCACTGGAAATATCTGCATCAATAAAGTTTGGGATATTAAACAAAATAGCATGAGAAAAAAGTCGCTTAAACATAGAACAGGAGCAAAAGAAAAAAGATAACAGAACAGAGAATGAAACATAGTTCCTCTGTTTTCGGTACTTTACTCTTTTCAATTTTTGTGCTTTAATCTCTCTATATTTTTTTCTTTATGTGCCAAATGGAAAATGATGGGGCTTGAATAAGTATACTCCATACTAACAGGAAAACAGTTAACAGGACTGAGAAATACCAAAATCATTAAGAATGATCATTTTGACCAAGAAAGTTCATGAAAAGTTTCCAAGGTGACACATCAAAGAGTAATCTACATATTTTTTTTTTCTTTTTGATAAATAAACAAACTTTATTAGAAAAGCATCAGAGTTGATGCAAGTAATACAAAAATCAAGCCTAGAGTAATCTACATATGTACCCATTAACTCATACTTGCAACCAGAAATTTGGAAGATCTATGAGGCCGCAGCCTTGACTAGAAACAAAACTAAAAAAATTAATTAATTAATTAATTAATTAATTGGTATTAATTCATTTTTTATGTTATCATTTTTGAAGTTTTCAGAAACAAAAATAATAAAAAGTTCAAAAACATCCATTCTTTTCATATCATGTTTACATTAGCAGTTGCAGTAACAAATCAAACAAACACAAAAGATAAAAGGTACTATCCCATTAAACAAACGCAGACAATAACAGATGCTAGCCCCTATGTTTGGAATTTGAACCATCCAAGTAGCTTAAAAATGGCAGAAAAAAAAGACTGAAGGTCATAAGAACATAATTATGACAGAAAACTGCATAGGCTTTGCTATTATGAATTACTTTCCAGAGATAATGTTGCAGATACAATAACTTAGGAGGAGCATACCTTTGCAGAATTTCCACCTTCTTCATATCAATAGCAGAAATTACTTCATCTGTAACGAAAGTTACATTAAAAATAAAGGTAGCAAAACAGGAAAATTATTTTCCAAGTAAAAATAACATATGCACGTCATTATAACTATTTATTAAGCATGTCCCAATGGTTAAGTGATAGAGGTAGACTATTTCAAGAAGTATAAATCACATGCAGAAATTTTAAATTATATTTGCAACAGAACACACACACACACACACACACACACACACAGTCGTAATCCAAAAAAAGGACAAACCATATACACTATTAATTAAAAAAAATTTGCTCCCGTCTTGTGCATCCTTTTTTTAGGCACTTAGGCATTTAGATATGAACTCTTGCAGCTATGTTCCAAATCTTCTCACATTCAATACAATTATTCTTAAACCAAAGGAGTCATATAATTTTGAAAAGTAACTACCAACAATGAATCTTTCTTATATACACTTTTTTTTTTCCTTCCATCAATAAATAAACTTCATTTATTCGTAACAAAAATGGGTGTATTGCAAGTAAATTTAAGATCTAATTATATATAGACAGATCTTGTTGCATTCCTTCCATTTTTTGAAAAGTAACTAATCACAGATTGTATAAAGCAAAACATAAAATAAAATAAAATAAAATAAATGCAAAACTAGCATGTGTTCTCATTGGTAAACCCATTTTATTTTCCCTCTTTTTGGATAATATAAACACCAATGACATCTGAATGGAATGGCAAAGAGAAATGAAAATACTGTGCCAGGAGACTCTATGAGTGAATTACCATGTAAAATATATTTACATATATATGAAGACCTTTAACAAGTATTGGGCACCATAAAAAGTACCATAAAACAAATAAAAGCAGTCAATGAAAATAGAAAGTAAAACAACCAGAAACTTTTAAGATTATGAGGCCTGCCTGGTGAAAGCTAATCAGTTCTCTCTGATGTTAATACCCTAACGGCAAGTGCCTGGTCAACATCTGCAATCTAACATGAGAAACCAACATCCTATCAGCCATGGGATTCATGAATCACAGTAACTTTTAACCATTATAATTATCAACAAAACTTGATCAAAATAATTATGCATACCCAACCAATATGTTGCAGTACTAAATCTTGATCAGATGACTTCTCAAGTATCTTTGACGCCTCAATTGCAGCAATCTCCTTGCTGAAAATATGATTATTCAAGGAATGCTATGAGTCCATTTCCACTGTAGGGTCTTTCCAGTGGCCAGTTGAGTAATTTCTTGACAAGATACGCCATATAGCAAGAGCCTTAGCGCTCATCCCTTTACTTGCATACAGGAAGGCAAGCATCCGCAAATTCCCAGAGTCGTTCAACAAAGTTTCTAACTCCTCCTGCACCGCCCATTGAAGTTGTATGGTCATCCTTCAAGTAGGCTTCTGACTGGCCTCTCGCTTTGAAAAACATTGGAATGTAGCATTCCACTGTTTACAAACAACTGCACATAGTGCATTGTCTTGAGGCCTACATACAAACTTGATCCTAACCCTACAACTAACACAACACAATATTTTCAAAACCCGGAAAAGAGTAGCAGGCTATAATTCACATTGCAACTATTGAAATCCACTAGAGATGTTTGCAGTGAAAACTATTCTCCTTATCACTGTAACTTATCCCAATCAGATAGTCATAAACTTGATTAAGATCCTTTTCTTTTCCCTAAAGAAAGAGATAGATATTCTAAAAATCAGTGCAATTCATTTCCCCAGCGTGTTCTCAGTCAACACTAATTCTTATGTTTTTTAATGCAACTTGTAGGACACAAACAACTGATTTTTCTATAAATTAAAAATGCTTCAAATATTTTTCCATTTTTTATCTGTTCTTTTGTTCATAATATTAAGGGGAAAATGGAATCACAGTTCAAGCCTCTGACCCAAAGAGTTTGGCTACTGATGATGAACCACTCTTTTCCACATCTTCCTCAATAATCTCGGGTTTGAAAAATATGGTGTGTGAGAATCAAGTGACCCAGCACTTCAAAATGCTGGAGTCCCTTTTGCAGGTTCCTCGTAAGTATGGATAGGAAAATATGCAGAGTATAAGTACCTTGGGGGTTACAAGTCAATAAAAGTACAAAGCAAAAGAAAGATGTCACATACCACTATACAACTGTTCTCAGAAGATGCAAGCCTCTCCATATCTTCTACATGATTTAGGGCTCTATAGAGGTACATCAGAAGAGTGTCAACTCCTTCCTTCACCGAAGGAGTCAGATCTTTTTCACGAGAAACATGTAAATACCTGTAGTGAAAGAAGGGGAGGTCAAGAAAAGCTTTAGCAACAATCCACCACTACTTAAAGACAATTTAACATGAACCAGTAATATACAACTGTTAAACTTGCAAGCCATTTTGGTGATATGCTAAATACCTGGGACTGTGTTACAAGGCCGTTTGACAAATCTTTTAAATAAGATTATTTGGATTACAGTTTTGGTGTGTTTGGCATAACATATTGCATTCAACTTATATAGCTTAATGAACTTAATTTTGACAAACAAAAGCTTGCTTTTTCCAAGCTACCTGGGAGTGCTTTTCCAACTTAAATTTTTAAGCTTTTGAAAGTTGGACCAAAAGGCTCCTCAATATTTTCATAATTATGGATGTACTCCTTTAAAAATTGCTAGGTTTAAAAAAACTATGGCCATTTTGGTATTTACGATTTAAAAGGCTACTTTTTGGATTATTTGCCAACACTGTCAACTTTTCCAAATGTCATCCAAAAGTTGCACCAAATACTTTTAGAACTTATTCAAAGCATTTTAAGCCTATAATCTAAAAATTCATAATCTCAATCTAAAGGTAACTTTTAGGTTTTTCCAGACGGCTTATATTCCACGCCCCTTTAAGAACAAAAAGTAAGAGGAAGAATATATACACCTTATGATGTTTTCTATTGCCGATTGCAGTAAATCATCTCTATTTGGTGGATTCAAAAGAAAAGCATCATCTACTGCAGTCTCCACCCCTGCTTTTTTAAGAAAAATAGCTCTTTGGATGGCCATCAATCCATCGTCAACAACATTTTCAAGTGGAGAAGGAGGGGGGTGCAAGCCCCAATACCGGTTCCTTGGCACCTGAAAATAAAAATTTAATCAACTTTAAATCAAAGTTCAAAAGCATTGATATGAGTTTATCAACAACTAAACAACAGAAAAAAGGGGGAAGGGAGGAGATAATTAACAGAAGTAAACTAGATGAAAGTAATTAAAACATACTTGCACTGCAATATTGTGCACCACCCCAAAACTGACACTCAATACATACACCAAATCCAGCTAAGATAGCATCATCCTGTTTCTGTTCTACTTTGAAATCGAGTAATTTCACAACAAATTGCCCCAAATAAGACCAGTCATCAAATATTTATATGCAAAGTTAAGTAACAGTGGAGTGCTCCACAACATGAAAAGTACCAAGATATACAATTTCCTAATCTCTTTCTTAAATACTATCACTACTACTTATCCCACAAATTTAGTAAAGTTCAAGCAAGCCCTCCCTTCTTACATACTTTGAGAAAAGACCAAACTCTTCAAGTGTGTATAAAACAATATTCCAAGCAAAACCAAGCAACTAGAGATAATATAAATCTAAGAGATAAAGGACAAGTTCACATCATGTTGGGTTAAGAGCCCTTGAAACCATTTTTTCATATCAAATCAACCCATCTATTATCTTTTCAATTTCATTTAAAAAGATAAAGAAAATGGTGAGCAAGCACGCAAGTGCCAATGTGGGAGAGAGAGAATCCCCCAGTCACAATATTGTTGGGATATACTAGTATGGAAGGTGGTGTGGGTGCCTCCCTGATTGCAATAAGGGGATACTTGGGGGGGGTGTGGAGTGTGGTTGCGGCTCCAACTAAAGTAGTTCCGAGTTGTTATGTACAAGTGAGATTCTCTAACAATGTTTGTATCACATGAACTCCACAAGAATTAAATTAGAGCTTCCCTTATGCAAGATTACCTAGATATTTTGGTTTGAATGATGGGAAAAAAGAGGGGGGGGGGGAAGTTCAAAAGTATTCAAAGTGTTTGATTAGATTCTAGTGATACAAAGAGCTTTGAGAAGTTCCGTAGAAGAACAAATTCACAAAGTAAGAAAAAGAAAGGGAAAGAAATGAACCATAACCATGAATCATGACTGCTATCCCCATTCAAATCAACAAAAATTTCTGCAATCATTCATTAACCAAGACAAAGCATTCATTGTATTTAAACCTCATCTTACATCAAAGGCACAAGCAAAGTTATGACCAGATGGAACTCAAATTTTGAAGAAATTATATAAGTTAATAACAGGCTGGATTAAAGACTCACAACCCAGCTCACGTTAGAATTCAAATTAAATAGAAACTTTTAGAAAATACACTCATAAGAATACTTAGTTTCAGTAAATAAAACTTTTCCAGAATCCTAGACCAACACAAATAATAACTACCAACAATAGAGCAAGTAACAAAACCTCATAATAAAATACTTACTTTTAACACCAATCAACATGTAGAATTACCAAGAAACTCTCAAATTAAAAACTAGTGAGGAAAAAAAATCTCTATGAAGCATTAGTTCACAGGTCACTGCATCAATCATTATTTGTAATTAAGTGTGACAAAGCATAAGAAACCTTTAGTTTATGCAAGTGATGCACGATTTCCTAGTTTAAAACTCCACAGAAACCATGAAACTGAACCAAAAAAGAAAAAGAAAAACAAAGTATAGCATAAAAACCATTCCTAGTTTGGTATTAGCTACTTATAATTTGTCAGAAAGAATTTTCCAGCCAAATTTGCTGATCAATAACTAGCACAATCAGCAGCCTTGTGTTGAAGCAATATCACAAGCAAATGTAGTATATATCATGACCAGAGAAATAAGCAAGTGTAGTATATACCAGCAATGACCACCGATTTGGGACTCGCATGATAAATGGGAATATTTCGAGGAAAGTGCATAGTTTTACGACAAGAAGAAGTGATTTCGCTTCCTCAAAATCCAAGTCAAACAGCAAGAGCAAACCCACTTGTCCATGAACAAAGGACAAGATTTCCTTTGTCATTTCACCTTCACTTTGAAGCTCCTCCACCAAGGAGATGGCTTCCTCAAAGTTCTTCTTAAGAACAATGTCTTTGATTTGTTCTTCCGAGTACTTTCCTATAGCAAATAACACGGCAATAACATAAAACAAAGATGATTTTCCAAACATTCTACCACCCTAAGTACTAAATGTACTAATAACTAAAAGCTAGCAAATACCCAATGTAACTTATTTACCACTGTGCCTCATTTTTTAAGTACAAGAGACCCGATGTTGTGAACTTACATGGCACAAGGATAAAATACCAATATATAAACCGGTGCGCAAGTATAGTTGATCTAACCTAGATTGTTAGAGTTGTTAGTTTTTCATATTATGTTAAAGGTAGTTTTGTAATCTCATATCGCACTAATATAAATACATTCTGAGGTGCAGAGTAGATGATAAAGCCCTAAACTTATTTCTCTGCTCTTCTTCTTCCTTCTTCTCTTCTTACTTAACCCTAATTTTCATTTAGATGATTTAACCCAATAACCGAAAAATACCACTACGCATGCTGAAACACATAAAATCCATTGATATATAAACATTATTAGTTAAAACAACATTACACTGAAAAAACATACAACCAAAAACAAGCACCACTTCAATGGAGTAATAATGCCCTTGAACAACTTTACAAATGCCTAGGTTAGGACAGGAAATAAACTCAGTCCATCAAGAAAACATGATCCCATTGAAAAGCTCACTCATCAATAGACAAACCAAGCTTAAGCACTCTCTCGACTTGGCTGGGGATTCCCGTCTCTACTCAATTTCAATAACCAAATCGAGAGAGACGGGAAGGAAGAGCTTGAGAGAGAGAGAGAGAGAGAGAGAAATTGATACCTCGCTGGTGCATATGGCGGTGGTGGTGCAGATGGTGGTGGCGATGGAGCTTTGAAATCGAAATCGAAATCGAAATTACAGATTCAGATGAAATCGAAATCAGAGAAATCGAGCCGGTGCAGACGGTGGTGGCGGTGGAGCTTCGAAATCGAAATCGCTTTGAATCTCAAAGTTGAATCAAGGGAGAGAACTTTGAATAGGGCTACATCGAGAGATGAATCGATCTGTTGAGACGGTTTAGAGAGAAAGAGTAAGAGAGAGCGAGAGAGAGACTGAGTGAGTGAGTGAGAGATTAGGGCTACAAAATATGTAATATATTTGATTTCACCGCTCGCCCATTTAAGAGAGGCAGAGAGATAGGACATTTGAAGGCGTTCACAAATGCATCTGGTTATTGAAACGGTGCCGTTTCGATTTTAAAAAAAGCGACGTTTAAAAAAAGTCGTTAAATATTACATCGCTAAAACTTATTTTTCTTGCAGTGAAGGGTGTGTGAGAGTGAAATCGTGGAGATTTTTTTTTTTTTAAACGGGTGAAATCGTGGAGATTGATGAGGGGAGATTTGATGAGGGAAAAAAAAAAGAGGGAATTTTAAGAAGGATTTTGCCATCGCCCGATAATCAGATCACAATCAAAATAATAATAATAATAACAACAACAACAATAATAATAATTTCAAAACAATTTTTAGATTTGTTTTTTTGAAAAAATTAAAAATAATTTGAGAGCAATAAAAATCAAAATTATATTTTTAAAATTTTAAAAAGTATTTATGACGTAAAAGATAAAAATATACAAAAATAATAACTATTTTTTTATTTCACCTAATTTTTTTTAGTTTTTTGGGGAAAAAAAATTGAAACTAGTTTCTGAAAATAAAACCAAACATATTAAAATTAATAATCTAACCATATTCTTTGAAAAAGTTTAAATTATCTCAAATTAGTCATCTCAACTTAAGAGTGTGTTTGGGGTTACTGGGTTCATTTTGTTATCTAATTCAATGATCATTTTTATTTTATAATTCAGTGATTAGAATTTTTAAAACTCTTTGAAAAATTGTAATAAAAAATACAAATCACTATATCACATCATTCCACTAGCAAAACTTTTACCGACGAATAGTGTTATCGTCGCTAAATGGTTAACTCTTTGCCCACGCCAACTTGTCGTTGCCAAAAGTATGCACACTAATAGCAACGTTCATTGTGTTGCTAAAACATAAGCGTCGTAGCTAAAAGTTCTAAAATTTTGGCGCCAACCAAAAATTTTGGCGCTAAAAGAATTTTATGCTTTTTTAGCGACGGTAGTAAATTGTGTTGGTGAAAGTATACTTTTACCAACGAAATTGATCATTGTGTCGCCAAAAATATACTTTTGGCGATGAAAAATTGACGTTGTCGCCAAAAGTAGTTGCCAAAAGTGCAATTTCTTGTAGCCCGCCACCACCCACCACTTGCCACTACCATTCACCGGCCGCCACCACCACCTACTACCTACTTGCCCTCACCACTCACCAGCCAATTGCCACCCACCGGCCACCACCACCCATCACCACCACCACCATCACCCACCTGCCACCGCCACCCACCACCCACCACTACCACCACCCACTCGCTACCACCTACCACCCGCCACTGCTACTCCACCCACCCATCCACCCACCCACCCCCACCACCACCACCACCCGCCACCCACCATCCACCTACCACCACCACCCACTGCCACCACCACCACCACCACCACCACCACCACCACCACCACCACCACCCACCACCCATCACCACCACCACCACCACCACCACACCACCACCACCACCACCACCACCACCACACCACCACTCACCACCACCACCACCACTACCACCACCATCCACTCGCTACCACCCACCACTCGCCACCGTCACCCACCCACCCACCACCACCACCACCTACCCGCCACCACCCACCACCACCAGCAGCTACCCACCACCCACCGTCACCACTTGCCATTTCTCACTCTTTTTTATATTTTTAATTTTTTTTAAATATTTTGTCAATTACCAAACGCGTTTGTAGTTTATGTTTTTCTAAAAATAAACAAAAAATAAACAAAAACCAATTTATAAAATTTTTGTAAATATAAACTGAAAATGTAAACGTTACCAAACACACCCAAAATAACAGATTTTTGATCAAAACATTTGTACTTAATTGAAAAACATAGTTTTATCAAAACTAAAAATGTTCAACAAGTGTAAAGAGACACTCACTTCAAAACTATTGGATAAAAGATACCCACAAATCTCATGATAAGGCAGTGTGTTGTGTGAAATGAAAGAATACCATGTTTAATAATGTCATGTAGAGATCAAATTTGAACATTTTTGCACAAACAATTGTGCCATTCTTTTGGAAGTTAAACCTCGAGTTTACAAAAGATGATTTGAGATAGAGCTTTTATTCAATCTTCCATAACCTCCTTTCTTGTTCAAATTTATTCATTTATTTTCATCTTGACAACAATTTGAAAAAGGCTTTCCCACTACGAAGAGCAGTAGCTGAATCCAAAAATTATAAATTTTATCTTTTGAAAAATGGCAGCTATAACACACTCTTACATATAACCATTTCCTTGAGCATAGCACATAAAACAACAAAATATTTTTCAGCTTAACTCTCATCATCATACTTGCGAGTACTCAGTAAAGGTCAATCTGCAAGAGTTAAGGCCCAAAAATTAACATATTGTTCAGGATTTCTCATTAGCGATGGATAAACATTTAATCCTCCTAAAAAAGTATACACAATGAGATCATATTCATCAATCCTCAAGTAATCAAAGCGATGTGAGAATTACACAATCCGAACATGTCATGTAAAATAAAACAAAGTTTTTCAAGAGTGAGTATAGATAGAAAAATTCATTTGACCAACAAATTTTTTTTATAAATGATTTCCCAAAAACAATTCTAAGACAAGCAATCTAGAAGAAACAAAATTCTGTTTGTGGGAGAAACTCTAGAACAAATAAAAGACTCACAAGACATGACACCAAAATGAAAAATAGGGGAAACTACCAATAGGTCTTAATAATTGAACTTAATTCCCATCAAGTTCTATTGAAAATAAGTCATAGTAAAATCATCGTTAAAAATAATTTTTTATGACGAATTTTTGCATATGTCGCTAAAAAGAAATTGACTATTAGTGACTTTTTTTGTCATGATTCTTATAAATTGTTGTCACTAAAACTTACAATTAGTGACGTTTTTCTGTGACAAATTCTTCAAACTGTTGTTGAAAGTTAAAAATTTATTTTGTGATGATTTTTTTAAACTGTTGCTAAAACTTATAATTAGTGACATTTTTCAAACTATCATTGAAAATTAACAATTAGTGACGCTTTTTAATAGTGTTTGATAAAAAAATCATTAATTCTCACAGGACCTATTGGACAATAAGTTCACCTATTAGGACCTACATGTAAGTTTCCCAACTTTTTTTTTTCTTTTTTCAAAGAACTCAGAAAAAATATGTTTACAACAAAAAAACAAGAAACCCTCCATCTCAAATCATTTTTCCTTACCCAAACAACTTTAGTTTTGACACAAGGAGGTTCAACACAATTGTTGGGAAAGTTCACAAAATTTTGAAAATCTTTTTGACATTTTACATTTTTGTTGGGCAACAAGGGTTGTGCAAAATTCTTAGAAGCATCTAAAAACTTATCGCCTTCGTATGGTATGTGGCCATTAAGCAAATAACAATAAGAACGAAGATGACCTATTTTACCACAAAAATCACAACAAAAAATAGGCTTACCATCCTTCTGATATTTTGTGGGCGACTTACCTCATTGGATGTTCCACTTGTTCACATGTTGTGGCCTTTGAGCTTGTCGAGGAACAACGCCATCCCTGTCTTGATTAACCTTATACAAATTCAAGCATCTAGGCCTAATGTGACCAACAGTTCCACAATGATGACAAATAAGTATAAATTTCTTCTTCAAAATATTTTCATGCAAAAAACTAGAAGTTGAAGAATTTGTACCTTTTGCCTTGTCAAGGCCTTTTACCTCTTGGGTGCTTGTAATGTTGGAAGTTGACACTTCGGCCATGGCATTGGCACTGATCATTTCAAGTTCCCTTTTTGCACATTTTTCTTCAATGGCACAAATTTCAACTTCTTCTTTAAGAAGATCATTTTTCTTCTTAAGTTCATCATGTGTGCCAAGGAAAAAATCTCTCTCATTTTTGTAAGTGGAGAGTTTATCGATCAAAATCCCTTTTCATTTTTTAGGACGTTGATCTTTGCTTGAGCCTCTAAAAATTCATTTTTCAACCAATCCTTCTCCTTCACACATTTTTCCAAGTTGTTTATGAGATCTTTTTTTGTTTGTTTGTTTTTTATCCCAAGTAAGCAACCCAAGAGGGAGGTGAATTGGGTTATTAAAAAATTTTACAATGTTAAAAAAAAAATAATAATCACAATATTTAGAATTTTAACAAATAAAAAATAGAACAATAATTATCAATATAAAAGTAAGAGAGATAGGAAGAGAAAATCAAACACTGAGATTTATAGTAATTCGGCACGCCGGGCCTACGTCCACTCCTCAAGGAACCTCCTCGAGAATTTCTTTACTATCAAAATGAATCAATACACCACCAAGGTTTCACCAAGCCTGTGGATTTTGCACAGGTCTTATTTTTATCTATTGAGTCTCACTTAACAATAAATTCCTTACTCTTACAAAATTCCTTCACAAAATAATAAATAAGGATAAGAGGTACTCAACCCCTCTTTTACAATAATTCTCTCACAAAGAGTAAATATGAAAGTGTAAGAACAAAGACTACACTTAGATCTGAAAGTAAAAGAGCAGAATACAATACACTCAAAATTTTAGAGCACCTAGATTTTTCTCTTCAAGTTCTTCATTTTTCTTCACACAAAACACTTTTATTTATACACAAAAATATATCCGTTGGGAGATAAGACGCTCCTCTTTGACAGAACAGATTCTCGTGGTACTCTTTGATTTCAAATAGACAGCAAAAGATAATGATTAAAAGTAAAACTATCTTTTTCCTTTTTTTCAAACATGGAGCCACCGTTTTTTTTTCTTCTCTTGTAGGTAACTTGACCATTATAATACAATATTCACAACTTTAAATTCAGGATATGAAATGATTTGCTCTATCTTTTTCTTCCTTTTTTTAATTATAATATATATGTGTGTGTGTGTGTGTGTGTGACATGATATAATCAAAGTAATGTAAAAGTCTAATTGCTCACGTGATGTATTCTATTTATATTATATGTATTATATATAATATTCTAATCAAATATTTGCATACACAGTAAAATCTCTTTAAGTAATATTTATAATAGATCTAAACATATATACTATTTTTAAATTTCTATATATGTTGTAGAGATTTTTAACTAAACATAACCTACCACTCCATGTGGATATATCACTTTTGTCAAAAGAAGAAAACTCATCAATATCAAATTTATCAAAATAATACAACTAATCAATATCAAATTTGTCAAAAGATGAATAGTGATCAGCCTAATTTTTCAAAAAGTGAATAGTAAAGTTTTCAAAAATATTTTTATTTAAATAATATTTAACAAATGTGTCATACAATATATATTTTAAACAGCTAATATTTTGGTCAAATAATATAGAATATATATATTAAAAAAAATCTAAAATTTTCAAATAATATTGTTGACATCATCAAAATTAAACATATATGATTAACAATCTCTCCCTTTTTGATGATGGCAATACAAGTATGTATTTGACACAAAATTAAAATCAATAAAATATTTATAACTTTGCAACATATAATTAAAGCACATGCATGCACAGCAATTCAAAATCATATTTTTTCTATCCCTTTGACATCATCAAAATAAAAGATGGACATAGGACACAAACACATTTGATAAAATAATCTGAGATGCCAAAAATATAAGAATGGTCCTTATGTCTTGTCGGGGATCATTGTAAGGATTTTGGAACATCTCTGGCGCCCAAAATGTTGACAAACAAGAGATTTAAGCAGATATGAATCGAGTATTGGATCGGTGGAGTGTATAAAAAGTGACAAAGATGATAGGCAGAGATACAAAATTGTCAAGTGTTATTAGAAAAAAATTTGTTTTACCTTCTTATGTAATCATGTCATTCCTTATCTTAGCAATCAATGGTTCTAACATACATGAGGTGCCTGTAAGGCAGACAAATCAGAGGTTACCAATAGTGCAGTCACATGCAATTCCTATAAATGAGAATCCTAGTGTTTTCGGTAATAGAAATGATATCGATGTTATTAATAACACTATGGCTCTGACTGCGGTTTCCAATATGGCGCAATGATTACAAGCAAGAATACAAGAAAATCAGCAATGGAGAGACGATGTGTGCTTATTAAAACAACTGGCTAATATTCGTCAGGAGAAGAGAGAGCTAGAAAGAAAAAATTCCCAGTTGGAGAATGCAATGTAATATTATGCAACGGTTATATTGCCAAAACTCACAGAAGTCGAAAATAGAGAGAGACATGTAAAGGAGGCTCATGAAAAGTTGTTCAGAGAAGTGAAACACAAAAAATCTGTGAAACCTTCTGAAAACTTACATGTAATCGAGTAATACTTTCTCCTTCTGAAATAAAATTGCAAGCATTTCTTTTTGAAAAAAAATTGTTGGTGTAGATAAAGAGTTAAAAAAAATTATATATACTCCCCTTAAAATTATGCATAGAATATACAATCACCCTTAAAGATTGTGCCCCCCCCCCATTTTTTTTAATAATTGTTTTAATCTCAAAATATTACATAATATGAGTCTCCCTCTAAATTAATGCACTAAAAATTACATATATTAGAAGAAACAGATTACCAATTTATGATACCAATGGCCGTTAAGATCCGGTTATGAACAACTACACCAAGTACACTAGCATAAAAAGAGAAAATACAAATAAAAATAATTTCTTCAGACAAGGTAGAAGTAATCATTATTAAATCCAAGAGAGTTTGGAGCACATACAACAAGATAAAAAATATAACACAGTGCAAAAATAATTTTAACATGTTGATCGGTGATGATGTTGATGATCGGAAAGAATGGAGAAGATCGGGGATGAATGTTTGTAGATCAGTGATGAATTTTTGTAGATTGGTGTTGGATCTTGGTGGATCAGTAACGGATCTTAACAGATCGGTAATTGATCTTGATGAATAGGAAATGATGTTGAAGATCGATGATGGAAGTTTTGTGTAGAGCAGTGATGGATCTTGGTAGATTGGTTAGGAATTTGGGTGGATGATGGTAGTGATGAAGGTGATGGATGATGTTGTGGATGGTGGAGCTAGTGGTGGACGATGGTGAGGATGAAAATGGTGTATAAGGACGAGAGAAAGAAAGAGAGAACGAGAGAACGAGACAAAGAGAGAGAAAGAGAATCAGAGCAAGAGAGAGAGAGAGAGAGAGAGAGAGAAAGAACCAGAGCGAGAGAGAGAATATATAAAGTATATATAATTTTTTATTTTAATTTTATTTATTTATGTTTAAAAAAAAACATCATATAGGAGTATTCATCATACCGAATTCAGTTCTAATATAACAAAATTGTTCTTCATTAAGAGGCTTGGTAAATATGTTAGCTAATTGACGATTTGTAGGCACAAATTCGAGTTCAATATCACCTTTGAGTACATGATCTCTTAGAAAATGATGCCTTATTTCAATGTGTTTAGTGCGTGAGTACTGAATAGGATTTTTTGAAAGGTTAATGGCACTTGTGTTGTCATATTTTATAGGAATATAATCATAGTGAAGTCCAAAATCTTGAAGTTATTGTTTCATCTAAAGTAATTGTGCACAACACCCAGCAACGGCAATGTATTTTGTTTTAGCAGTTAACAGAGCCATTGAATTTTGTTTTTTGCAAAACTAAGAAGTGAGTGAGCATCCAAGAAAGTGACAAGTACCACATATGTTTTTTCGATCAAGTCTACATCCTGCAAAGTCGGCATCCGAGTAACCAAAAAAGTTCAAAGGTACTTCCCTTAGGATATCATAGTCTCAAATTTGGAGTGCCAACAAGATATCTGAAAATACGTTTGACTGCGGTGATGTGTGACTCTTTAGGTGCGGATTGAAAATGTACACACATACAAACACTAAACATTATATCGGGTCTACTAGTAGTAAGATACAGTAAAGAACTAATCATACCTCGATATTTCTTTTCATCTACCGATTTACCTTGTTCATTTTTGTCAATTTTTATTGATGTGCTTATTGGAGTTGCTACAGGCTTTGATGATTCCATTTCAAATATTTTAAGAAGATCCTTGATATATTTTGTTTGATTTAAATGGATCCCATCCTTAGTTTGTTTAATTTGTAGACCGAGGAAGTAATTTAACTCCCCCATCATACTCATTTCGAATTCACCCTACATATCTTTAGCAAACTCTTTGCAAAATTTTCATTAACAGCACCGAAAATGATATCATCAACATAAATTTGAATAATTAGCATATCCTTTTTTTTGGTCTTTATAAAAAGAGTTGCATCAATTTTCCTCTAGAAAAGCCTTTTTTAAGTAGAAAATTACTTAATCTTTCATACATGCTCTAGGAGCTTGTTTTAAGCCATATAAGGCTTTTGAAAGTTTGAAAACATGATATGGGTATTTATGATTTTCAAAATCGGGAGGTTGTTCAACATAAATTTCCTCCGAAATGTACCCATTTAAAAAAGCACTTTTAACATCCATTTGATATAATTTAAAATCTTTAAAACATGCAAAAGCAAGTAACATTCTAATAGCTTCAAGTTTAGCAACTGGTGCAAAAGTTTCATCAAAATCAATACCCAATTCTTGATTACAACCTGGAGCTACTAATTTAGCTTTATTTCTAGTAACAACTCCAGATTCATCCATTTTATTTCGAAAAACCTATTTTGTACCAATAACGGGATGATCCTTAGGTCGAGGGGTCAAAAACCAAACTTCATTCCTTTCAAATTGATTTAATTCTTCTTGCATTGCTAAAATCCAGTTTTCATCATTTTCAACTTCTAAAAACGATTTTGGTTCAATTTGTGAAACAAACGCTAAGTTACCACAAATATTTTTAATAGAGGAACGAGTTTTTTTACCTTCTGCCGCATCACCTATGATAAGGTCTTTGAGGGTGGCCATGAGCAAACTTCTATTCTTTTGATAGATTTAAGTTGTTTTCTGGAAGAGCATATATTTCTTGAAGTTTCTCCATTGTCATTTCTTCTTCATGTTCGCGTAATGGATTTTCTTCATTTTCTTTTATGTAAATGCTCTACATGTTTGGTTGATTTTTTACAATATCATTACCTACAAGATTCTTGGAAATAATGTTGTTAGATTCATCAAAAACAATATGTACAGATTCTTCAACAAGTAGAATTCTTTTATTGAATACTCTATAAGCTTTAATGGAAATTGAATAACCAAGAAATATAGTTTCATCCAATTTAACATCAAATTTTCCTAAGTTATCTTTACAACCAAATGTACGCAGGTGACTAATATTAGGTTTTCTACTTTTCCAAATTTCATAAGGGGTTTTCTTAAGAATAGGTCTAATCATAACTCGGTTTACAACATAGCATGCAGTGTTAACAGCTTCCGCCCAAAAATATTTAGGCAAATTATTTTCATAAAGCATAGTACGGGCCATTTCTTCAAGAGTTCTATTTTTTCTTTCAACCACACCATTTTGTGAAGGAGTTCTAGAGGCAGAAAAATTATGATCAATTCCAAACTCATCACAAAACATAATAAAATCATCATTTTCAAATTCTCTACCATGATCACTTCTAATACTATAAATATTAAAAAAAAATTCATTTTGAATTCTTTTACAAATTCTAAAGAAATTATAAAAAAATTTCATTTTTGTGTGCTAAAAATAATACCCATGTATATCTAGTATAATCATCGACACAAATAAGAGCATACGATTTTCCTCCTAAACTTAATGTTCTAGATGGTCCGAATAAATCAATATGCAATAGTTGAAGTGATGTAGTAGTTGAAATGATATATTTGGATTTAAAAGAAATTCTAGTTTGTTTTCCAAATTAACATGCATCACAAAATTTGTCTTTTTCAAAAACAATTTTTGGTAAACTAATGACTAACTCATTTTTTAAAAGTTTGAAAATTAAATCAAAATGAACATGTCCTAATCTCCTATGCCAAAGCCAACCAGTATCATTTATAACAGATAAACATTTAATATTAAACAATTTTTGGTAAACTAATGACTAACTCATTTTTTAAAAGTTTGGAAATTAAATCAAAATGAGCATGTCCTAATCTTCTATGCCAAAGTCAACCATTATCATTTATAGCAGATAAACATTTAATATTAAAATGAGAAGACAACTCATGCAAATCAAACACATATACATTCTCATGTCTATAACCTACAAATAAAGTTTTGTTTTCTAAAGTGTTCCCAATAATGCAATGAGTTTTCTCAAAAATAACTTTATAACCTTTATCACATAATTGACTAATGCTAAACAAGTTATGTTTTAAACCTTCAACAAGTAAAACATTTTCAATAATATTAGAAGGATATTTATCAATACTTTTTACACCAATGATTTTACCCTTATTATTGTCGCCGAAAATCACATATCCACCGTCTTTTGGTTGGAGTGCGGCGAACATAGCTTTATTTCCGGTCATGTGCCTCGAACATGCACTATTGAGATACCATCATTCGTTACTGGATTTTATCTTGAAACATATCTACAAAAATTTGATTTTTCTATTGGTACCTATATTTTCTTTGGTCCATAAAAGTTAAAATTTGACACTATTGAAGGGACCCACATCTTTTTAATTTTAGCAAAAATATTTCTTTTAACAGAACATGAAGGCGAAATATGACCTTTTATACCACAAAAATGACATATGAGATAAAAGTGACTAGAAGATGCATACACAAAACCATTTTTGACAGTTTTTACTTTTGAAAAAGGTTTATATCTGAGAGGGTAATTTGTAAACAAGTTGGGCCGAGCTATGGAACCTAGCTACGAGACCTATCTACGAGACCTAGCTACAGGACCTAACTACGAGACCGAGCTACAGGACCTAACTACGAGACTGAGCTACAAGACCTAGCTACGGGACCAAGCTATTGGACCTAGCTACGCGGCCTAGCTACGGGACCTAGCTACGGGACTTAGCTACTTCCTAGTGGCGGTCAATGCTATGGCCAAGCTACCAAGCAAGGTAGTCAAACAGAGATATCAGCCGAGGTAAAATGGTCAGCCGAGGTAGAGTGGTAGCTCGGTCCAAGTGTAAAGACGGTCATCACGGTCGGAGTGAAGAGTAGTAGCTCGGCCCAAGTGTGAAGACGGTCACCACGGTCGGAGTGGAGAGTGGTAGCTCGGTCCAAGTGTGGAGACGGTCACCACGGTCGGAGTGAAGAGTGGTAGTTCGGTCCAAGTGTGGAGACGGTCACCATGGTCGGAGTGAAGAGTGGTAGCTCGGTCCAAGTGTAAAGACGGTCACCACGGTCGGAGTGAGGTCGGAGCTCGGTCTACTTTATGCTTAAGCATGGTCATGTTAGTTCGGCTGTATTGACATTCAACCGAGGTAAAACCATCTCGCTTGGTTTAAGTAGTGAGGGGGGGTGTTGGAGGATAAGCATTGTCTTCCAGGAGTATGAATCCAAGGAGGACTCTATGCAAGGAGGAGTAATCCTAGAAGGACTCTGCACATGGAGGAATAAGAGTCCTACCAGGATTGTGCCACGCGAAACCTATATAAGCTCACTAATATCACCTTTGGAGAGGTAACACAACTTTGTTTTCTGAATACACAGAGCTTTTGTCTATTGTCAAGCTTACTGACTTAGGCATCGGAGAGGTTTCAAGACACACCACCGGGCTAGCTTACGTTTGTGTTTTCAGGTGATAAAGCGACGTCGTACGGAGGAGCGCAGACATGATCAACAGGATTATACGAGAAGGCGTATTTCTTTCCCGTACAATTGGCGCCGTCTGTGGGAAGTCAGACAAACAACGTCTTGATCAAGCTTTTTCTCTCAAAATTCGATGGCGAACAACGAAGAACTACCTCGATCGCCATTGACGGACAAACTCGACGGAGGTGCAAGGCGAGGGCCTACCTTTGGTCCCTCCCATGGCGAACACGGAACCACATAGACAAGATTTCGGGGAGGGATGCCGGGGGTAGAAGGAGGAATAATGACCCTCATCCCTCTCGCTCGCAGAGCCCAGAAAGACAAAGGCGCGAGGGCCTACCTTTTGTCCCTCCCATGGCGAACCTGGAACCACATAGACAAGATTTCAGGAGGGATGCCAGGGGTAGAAGGAGGAATAACAGCCCTCATCCCTCTCGCTCGCAGAGCCCAGAAAGACAAAGGTGCAGGGTAGATCCTCAAGCTCTGGAGGATCGTGTCAGGGAACAAGACGAATTAATACGGCGGATGGCGGCGGACATGGAATCCTTAAAGCGCCAGATGAAGGGTAAAGAAGTGGCGACAGGAGAGGGGCGCAACAACAAGACGCCCTCGCCACTCGAGGGTCGTAGGAATTCTACACCCTCTCAACCGTAGATCGAAGCCTCGGGACAGCGACACGCGATCCGTATCTTCGGGACTCGTCACTCCAGTCCGAGAGGACGAGGTCCGAGAGGTCATACATCGAGGAAGTACCTATTGGCCCTCGCATACGCACCAGACGAGGTCTAAACAGACGGAATTACCCAGGTCGTCCGACCTACGATCCATGCTAGAAGAAAAGGCACGATCGAAGGAGGACGCCAGAGCGCGCGATCCACAGGTTCTGCCTTGCGGTTGGTTATTCTGGACGCATGGAAGCGCCGAGGTTGAATGCCAATGTCGCTCGGCAGATACGAACCAATGGACAAGGCTTTGGCGAGGTGCAGACTCACCATTCGTCCCCAAAGAATAGAGAACGCGCTCCGTCAAAGCTTCCTGCCTAAATTCACAACATATGAGGGGAAGACGGACCCCTATACGCACTTGAGCCACTTTCGCCAGGTCATGGCTGTATACCGGCGGAATGAGGCCTTGATGTGCATCCTATTTCCTTCAAGCCTTGGGGACCTTGGCTTGACTTGGTTTGAAAAACTACCAGAGGGCAGCATAGCCTCCTGGGCGCAACTGGCAGAGGCATTTGTAACGCGATTCAAAACAAACACAAAAACCCCGGTGGAGATCGACCAGTTACTCTCCATCGACATGGGCGATAAGGAGACCCTGAGGTCGTACAACAGTCGCTACTGGGAGACATTCAACCAGATTGGTGACTGCCCAACCAATCTCGCCATCGCGCAATACAAAAGAGGTCTTCCAGTCGGAAACAGGTTGAGGGACTCAATTACCATGACGCCACCCATCACGATGGAAGCCTTAATGGAGAGAGTACACCAACATATTCGGGTAGAGGAGGATAGCGCTCGCACTAAAGCAAAATCTGGCACAACCGCAATACCAGATAAAAAGACTACGACAAAAGTCAACACGGTAGAACATCCAAGCAGGGACGGGCGAGACAGGAAGGATAACGGTGAGGACCAAGGTGAAAGGAGGTGGAGAGTCCGCACTGCCATTACCACAGTGTTCAAAAAACCGATCTATCGGATCCTCAGCGAGATACGCAATGAACCTTTCGTCCGATGGCCTGCTAAGCTGGGAGAAGAGCAAAAAGACTACGACGAGAGAGATCGCGTGCACCTTCCATGATGAACAGGGCACCGACTGAAAATTGTATGCCATTGAAGCAACATTTGGAGGAGTTAGTGGCGGCAGGCACTTGGACCAATACATAAAAGGAAGAACTTGAGAGCAAGGAGTCGTCGCAGATGTTAGCGAGGCGGTGAGCGAAGGCAAGTGGAAGACTTGCGAGGAGATGATAGATGTAAAGAACCCAGAGAAGGCAAGCTAGGGCCCAATTGGGATGGACCATACAAAGTGGTTGGTTTAGCTGAAAAGGGGCATATCACTTGGAGGATGGAGCCATCTAGGCTATCCCCAGACCATGAAGCACTGCCAATCTCGAGCTATTTTTTCGATAGGGTACTTGTAATTTACATTTTCCTCAATAAAACAAGTAGATCCCTTTTCAGTATAGAATATTTTCTTCTGTAAAAGTTGTTTTAGTGAGCTAGGGGCATTGAAAGCAGAGTTGGCTGGAAAAACCAACACTTACCTCTCCTAAGCCGAGATAAGGACCTAGGCTAAAGGTGGTTGGTAGGTTTGACCAACAAAAAACTTTTTTGCACCCTTTGGCCGAGGTAAGGACCTAGGCTAAAGGTGGTTGGCAGGTTTGACCAACAAAAAACTTTTTTGCACCCTTTAGCCGATGTAAGGACCTAGGCTAAAGGTGGTTGGCAGGTTTGACCAACAAAAAACTTTTTTGCACCCTTTAGCCGATGTAAGGACCTAGGCTAAAGGTGGTTGGCAGGTTTGACCAACAAAAACTTTTTTGCACCCTTTAGCCGAGGTAAGGACCTAGGCTAAAGGTGGTTGGCAGGTTTGACCAACAAAAAACTTTTTTGCACCCTTTAGCCGATGTAAGGACCTAGGCTAAAGGTGGTTGGCAGGTTTGACCAACAAAAACTTTTTTGCACCCTTTAGCCGAGGTAAGGACCTAGGCTAAAGGTGGTTGGCAGGTTTGACCAACAAAAACTTTTTTGCACCCTTTAGCCGAGGTAAGGACCTAGGCTAAAGGTGGTTGGCAGGTTTGCCCAACAAAAACTTTTTTGCACCCTTTAAGCCGAGGTAAGGACCTAGGCTAAAGGTGGTTGGCAGGTTTGACCAACAAAAACTTTTTTGCACCCTTTAACCCGAGGTAAGGACCTAGGCTAAAGGTGGTTGGCAGGTGTGACCAAACAAAAAACTTTTTTGCACCCTTTAGCCGAGATAAGGATCTAGGCTAAAGAGTGGTTGGCTGGAAAAACCAACACTTACTTCTCCTCAGCCGAGATAAGGATCTAGGCTGAAGAATGGTTAATTTGGAAAAACAAACACTTGGTACTCTTGGTAGAGATAAGGATCAAGGTGAAGAATGGTTGACAGTATGACAAGATAGATTGCAAGGTTAGACCGAGATGAGTATCTCGGCAGAGAATGTCATACTTCATTCAAAACATAAGTGAAAAATAAATGCAAGCATGGAGCAAGTTTAACAAGCAGTTGAGAGAATCAAGATTTCATTCCAAAAGTGCATTACAAAGCGAGGATTCATAGCAGGTTGAAGCTTATGGTGCGCATTCTTAGCTCGGCGAGTGGGCGTTCTTAGCTCGGCTGGAGGAAAAATAATCCCAATCATGCTATGCAGATGGAATTAAGGGGCAATTGAGAGGGTAATTTGTAAACAAGTTGGGCCGAGCTATGGAACCTAGCTACGAGACCTATCTACGAGACCTAGCTACAGGACCTAACTACGAGACCGAGCTACAGGACCTAACTACGAGACCGAGCTACAAGACCTAGCTACGGGACCAAGCTATTGGACCTAGCTACGCGGCCTAGCTACGGGACCTAGCTACGGGACTTAGCTACTTCCTAGTGGCGGTCAATGCTATGGCCGAGCTACCAAGCAAGGTAGTCAAACAGAGATATCAGCCGAGGTAAAATGGTCAGCCGAGGTAGAGTGGTAGCTCGGTCCAAGTGTAAAGACGGTCATCACGGTCGGAGTGAAGAGTAGTAGCTCGGCCCAAGTGTGAAGACGGTCACCACGGTCAGAGTGGAGAGTGGTAGCTCGGTCCAAGTGTGGAGACGGTCACCACGGTCGGAGTGAAGAGTGGTAGTTCGGTCCAAGTGTGGAGACGGTCACCATGGTCGGAGTGAAGAGTGGTAGCTCGGTCCAAGTGTAAAGACGGTCACCACGGTCGGAGTGAGGTCTGGAGCTCGGTCTACTTTGCGGCTTAAGCATGGTCATGTTAGTTCGGCTGTATTGACATTCAACCGAGGTAAAACCATCTCACTTGGTTTAAGCAGTGAGGGGGGTGTTGGAGGATAAGCATTGTCTTCCAGGAGTATGAATCCAAGGAGGACTCTATGCAAGGAGGAGTAATCCTAGAAGGACTCTGCACATGGAGGAATAAGAGTCCTACTAGGATTGTGCCACGCGAAACCTATATAAGCTCACTAATATCACCTTTGGAGAGGTAACACAACTTTGTTTTCTGAATACACAGAGCTTTTGTCTATTGTCAAGCTTACTGATTTAGGCATCGGAGAGGTTTCCGGCACACACCCGCCGGCTAGCTTACGTTTGTGTTTTCAGGTGATAAAGCGACGTCGTACGGAGGAGCGCAGACTTGATCAACAGGATTATACGAGAAGGCGTATTTCTTTCCCGTACAATATCCAATTTCGGCTCTATTAAAAGTACGATTTTGATTTTTAAGAATTTTATCTAAAGTCTCCCTACCTTGAGTGGATTTTGAAAGAGTTTTTTTTCAAATCTTGAATATTTTCTTTCAAAACCATTTGCTCATTTTTTAAACAGTCATTTTCTTTTTGCAATACAACTATTTTTTTTTTTCCAAAAATTGAAGACTCTTTTCGAGTTAAAATCTCAATTTCCTTTTTTTTATTTTTATTTCCATGGCTTCATTTTCTAAAACATTTATTTTGGAAGTTAAGGATTCATTTTCTTTTGATAAACTTGAAATAACTTTCTTATGACAGTTACTTTTTAAATTAAGTTTCTTTAATTCAACATGTAATTCATCAAAAGCTTATTATAATTCATCAAATATAAAAGATTCATCATTTACCTCATCTTCGTTTCCAAGTGCTATTAAGCATAGGTTAGTAACCTCATTTTTGCAAACTTTGGTTTCTAAGTCGCTTTCATCGCTATCTTCTCCTTATGCTGCAATCATGGCTTTCTTCTTGTCCTTCTTGAATTGTATTTTAAGTTTCGAACATTCTGATTTGTAGTGTCCATGTTTGTTGCGTTCGTAGCAAGTAACTTCATATTTTTTGTGATTTTCTCCCTTTTGAAAATCTCTATTGTTGAAGTATTTTCTAAAAAAATTTCGCACACCTTGTTTCTTTTTCACAAACCTTTTAAACTTTGTAGTGATAAATACCATTTCCTCATCATCATCCGAATTATCTTCCTCATCCTTTTGATGTTTCGAGGTGGATTTGAAAGCTATTCCTTTCTTCTTCTTCTTCTTGTCCTCATCTTCCTTTCCTTCTTGCATTATGAGCTCATGAGTTAAGAGAGATCTCATTAACTCATCTAGACTTAGCTTTGATAAATCATTGGCTTCGGTAATGACAATGACTTTTGTCTCCCAACTTTTTGGCAATGACCTAAGCACTTTTCTTATAATTTCAGCATTAGTATATATTTTTCCAAGAGAAGTTAAACTATTAATAATATTAGTAAAGTGAATAAACATTTGAGGAATAGTTTCATCAGGCTTCATTTTAAAGAGTTCATAATTATGGACTAGCAAATTGACTCTAGATTCTTTATCTTGTTCGGTTCCCTCATGAGTTACTATAAGCTTATCCCAAATTTCTTTTGGGGTTTAACATGTGGAGATTCTGTTGAACTCGTTGACATCTAAGGCGCGGTATAACATGTTTGTGGCTTTGACATTAATTTGGGCCATTCTACTATCTAATTCATTCCACTCATCTTCAGGTTTTGGTACCTTAAGGCCATCTACAGTTTTGGTAAAAATTTTTGGACCATTACAAATAATTTTCCAGCATTCATAATCATTAGATTGAACATATATGGTCATCTTAGTTTTTCAATAGCTAAAATTTGTGCCACTAAACAGTAGTAGCCTATTGGATGCTTGTCCCCCAAGTAAGGAATAACTAGGGGTTGCCATGATCTATTCCAAGACAATTAAGTCACACAAACTAGAGTCTAGGCTTTGATACCAATTGTTATCCCAAGTAGGCAACCTATGAGGGAGGTGAATTGGGTTATTAAAAATTTTTACAATATTAAAAAAAATAATAAACACAATATTCAGAATTTGAACAAATAAAAAACAGAACAAATAATTGTCAATATAAAAGTAAGAGAGATAAGAAGAGAAAATCAAACACTAAGATTTATAGTGGTTTGGCATGCCGGGCCTACGTCCACTCCGCAAGGAACCTCCTTGAGAATTTCTTTACTATCAAAATGAATCAATACACCACCAAGGCTTCACCAAGTCTGTGGATTTTGCACAGGTCTTATTTTCATCTATTGAGTCTCACCCAACAATATTCCTCACTCTTACAAAATTTGTTTACAAAATAATAAATAAGGATAAGAGGTACTCAACCTTCTTTTATAATAATTTTCTCACAAAGAGTAGATATGAAAGTGTAAGAACAAAGACTACACTTAGATCTAAAAGTGAAATAGCAAAATAAAATACACTTAAAATTTTAGAACACACAGATTTTTCTCTTCAAGTTTTTCATTTCTTCACACAAAACACTTCTATTTATACACAAAAATATATTCGTTGGGAGATGAGACTTTCCTCTTGACAGAACAGATGCTCGTGGTACTCCTTGATTTCAAACAGACAACAAAAGATAATGATTAAAAGTAAAACTATCTTTTTCCTTTTTTTTAAACACAGAGCCACCATTTTTTTTCTCTTGTAGGTAACTTGACCATTACAATACAATATTTTCAACTTTGAATTCAAGATATGAAATGATTTGCTCCATCCTTTTCTTCCTCTTTTATTATAATAATATATATATGTGATATGATATAATCAATGTAGTGTAAAAAGTCTAATTGCTCACGTGATATATTCTATTTATATTATATGCATTATATATAATATTCTAATCAAATATTTGCATACATAGTAAAATCTCTTTAAGTAATATTTATAATAGATCTAAACATATATACCATTTTTAAATTTTTATATATGTTGTAGAGATTTTAAACTAAACATAGCCTACCACTCCATATGGATATATCACTTTTGTCAAAAATTTATCAAAATAATACAACCAATCAATATCAAAATTTTCAAAAGATGAATAGTGATCAGCCTAATTTTTCAAAAAGTGAATAGTAAAGTTTTCAGAAATATTTTTATTTAAATAATATTTAACAAATGTATCATATAATATATATTTTAAACAGATAATATTTTATGTCAAATAATATAGAATATGTATATTAAAAAAATTCAAAATCTTCAAATAATATTATAGACATCATCAAAATTAAACAACATGATTAACATTGTTTTATCAACTTACAACATTGGAAGTACATCTTATGAATTTCTTGAGAATTCCCGTCTTCACTATCAGAACAGTCTTTATTATCTGAAGCCGGGTCAAGACTTGCAACCAAAATATTGTGGGTTGCATCTTTCTCAAGTTTTAAAGTTTTGAAAGGACATTCGGCTGAAACATGTCCAATCCCATGACATTTAGAACATTGAACTTGTTGAAATCTGAAGTTCTTATTGTTGGGCATAAAAATATTTTACTCAAAATTATCTCTATTCCTTGAATTTAAATATACGAAATGTGGTTTTTTCTTTCTTATAAAATTCTGAAATTGTTTTGTAAAAATGGCCATCATTTCGGATTCTTGATCAAAATTGCTTCCTTGGATTGAATCCATAATCAATAATCACTTAAGGATATAGCTTTGAAAAACAAAGTACGAGCGACCTACTCTGATACCAATTGAAAATTTTAGATTTAGTGCGGAAAACTCTTTTGAAAAATCTAGATTCGTCCCATTTAACATGATCATCGATATAGGCAATCCAAATTAAAAATTAAACAACCATGATCATTGTAATTGAGAGAGAGAGAAAGATAAAATTAATCCACAACACAAAATTTTTTTTACGTAGAAAATCACAATTGGAATCCACCAACTTGTGATAAGAAACCATGGGCTCTCGATCAGACGAATAATCCACTATGCAAAAAAGGTAGTACAAGAGATCTCTTATAAAGGCCAATCCAGGCAACACTGGCACAGGTCTTTGCTTACTCTACAGGTACCTCCACAATCTCCATTGGATATCTACTATGGTTGTTGAATAGCTACGACGCCATTGATTTCAGAATCCACCAAAATCTACAATCTTGGAATCCACCAAGAAGGTTTGTCGAATCACACGACGCAAATGACTCGGAATCCACCGAAGCCTACAATCTCAAAATCCATCGAGAAGGTTCACTTTTGGAAAGGTGTGACAAACTTACAAAGCTTGATGATGATCTTGAAGCTCCTATGGACTAATGAATCATCAAGCAGTTGAGAGCATTACAAATAAATCTCACTACAAAGTTCACTCTCAAAAACAAATTCTCTCTTACAAAAATAAATCTCTCAAAAGCTCTCTACAAAAATGTATCTCACTCATAAAAATGTTCTCTCACAAGATAGGAAATATTCAGAAGAGTTTCGAAGAGAGCACTAAAAAATTATCCAAAATTTTGAGAGAATTTATTTTTGTAAGAGAGTTTGTTATTTGAGAGTGAACTTGTAGTGAGGATTCTTTGTACCCTCAATTGCTTGATGATATATTAGACATAAAAACTTCAAGTTCATCATCAAGCTTTGTACAAGTTCTTCACATCTTACAAAAGTGAACCTTCTTGGTAGATTCCGAGATTGTAGACTTCGGTGGATTCCAAAGTCATTGGCATCGTGGCAATTCGACAACCGTTACGGAGATCCAATGAAGGAAGAAGTGTGACTCATAGGTTGAGTAAATGCGTGAGCTCGAAGTGGACTTTGTAAGATATCTCTTGTACTCTTTTCTTTCATAGTGGATTGTTCGCTTGACCAAGGGCTCGTGTTCTTTTATCACAAGTTGGTGGATTCCAATTGTGATTTTTCTACGTAAAAAATATCTTATGTCGTGGATGTTTGATTTTCTCGTACTATCCCTTTTCTACATTGATTATGGTTGTTTAATTTTAATTTGGATTACCTAAATCAACAATCACTTATCATGGAACAAATCTGGATTTTCTAAAAGTTTCACTTATCACAAAACAAATCTAGATTTTCAATCCTAATCTTGTGTATTACAATGCAAGTTGGAACGCATATTATCACGGGCATGAATAAGCGTGCATGTGTAGCCGTGTGTTGAAGACTTTTTGTTCATTCACTTTCTTTCACAATTTCTGCCATCCTTATGTGATGCCACGTTATTCCACATACAAGAAGCCCACTTTTTGGCTAGAAAAAAAAGATATGTTGTCTCCACTAAAGACTAAACAAAATCATGCCAAATCTAAAAGTTCTAAAATGAATTATTATCTTTTGACTTAAACTATTCTTTTCTCTCTTTAGCCTCGGCTTTTGACTCTATCACCCACCCAATTCTTTCATTTTGCCTCACCTACAACATATTACTGAAATGATGATAATAAAAATAATGACAAAAGAAATAATGAAAACAAAAACACTTTGAATCAATAATCAAGATATTAAGTTTTGACAAGAAATATATTGCCAAAACACAAATTATTAAATTCTTTAGGATAAAAATCCTAACAAACTCCCCCTTTGAAAATGCTTTTAGGATGTGAAGAATTTGTACAAAGCTTGACGATGAACTTGAAGTTCTTATGGCTAATATGTCATCAAGCAATTGAGGGTACAAAGAATCCTCACTACATGTCCACTCTCAAATAAAAAAATTGTTAGATAATGTCTCAATGGGACCACATAATTAAATGTGGTGTTATCATTTATAAGAAGCCTACAATTTAAGTGATTCAATTTAGTTAATAGGCTTAAGGGTATATGTGTTATGGACCTAATGTGTAGATACTAGTTGAATAATTTCTATTTCTATGAGGGGTAGAAATAGAAATTAAAACATATTGGTTAAAGTTGGTTTTCATTTCTTTTGAACTTCCACAACCTTTCAGTTTTGAAAACCAATAAATAGAAATTAAAACCAATAATGGTTAAAGTTGGTTTTCATTCCTTTTGAACTTCCACAACCTTTCAGTTTTGAAAATCAATTACAACTTTTAAAAGGTTATGGTCCCTATTCCTTCCCAAGTGGAAAAAAAAAAGAACACTGCCATTTTTCTAAATCCTCTCAAAAAGAAACATAAGGCACCAAAGGGGAAATGATTAGAAGGCAATAACATAATCAATAACAAAGAGTTTATTGATAATCACGCTTCCGTTTAACCGTTCATCAATGGATTCAGGTATGTCATTTTGTCTTGATTTCTTGATAATACACATGGTAAATGATCCGAAGTGTAAGGTTTATGTTCTGAAATTTATGTTGACAATTGATATCAGAGCCAGCATATCATGTGTCTTATCATAATTGATATGCTTTATTCATTCTATTTAGTTTCCTGGAATCAGATTCTGAATTTTCTTATGGATGTAAATTCTGTTTTTTTCCTGTTTTGTTCTGTGAAAATGGCAATCTGTTTTCTGGAATTGTAAAATGATTCGGTGGGCAGTTTTTTTTTTCCTCTCAAATGGATGAACATCAAGTATTTATATATATATATATATAGATATATCTTGAGATTTGATCGATTTAATTTTGAACATCATAAATAAAATAAAAAAACTATTTGTTTTTGGACCCATCAATTCTATTTATATATGTATGTATATAATTGGGATTGCTGCAGATTATATAACATATACGGAGTCACAAATTTAGAAATCTTTAAATTTAATGTAATTTCATACAACGTCTACAGAAATTTAATTTTCTAACATTCTCAATATAAGTCCATTCAAACAAGATGTCACAAAAGTGATCTCTCTTGTCTAGATTGTTTTATATCGAATGTTTTGATGTTCATGTTTGTGTATCTCATGCGGGTATTTATCGGTCCAAAGACATGATTAAGACTTGGCAGAATTACACACACATTTTGTGGTGATAAACATGTGCCAATTGTCAAGAAAACCTAATGTGAATAATAAATCCATCAAAAGATAGATTTGTTATTTGACATAACTTATTGTCAATGTTTGATCATTACAACAAGAATACCATTTACAGTTAATATCACTACCCAAAGGCTTGGTATTAATGTTGTGCTAGGTATCTTGAGATGTTGTCATTAAATTAATTTATTTAGAGATTATCTGTTTGGTAACTTAATGTGAGCATAATTGTTTATTCCTTTTATTTTCTTTTCTATTCAGCTTTAATGTCGACTACTTCAATCTCTGCCAACATGAACAATGTTCCAATGTTAAATGGAACAAACTTTAAGGACTGGAAAGAGAACATATTGATTGTTCTCGGCTGCATGGACATAGACTTGGCATTAAGCATACCAAAACCGAATGCTCTCACTGCACAAAGTACTCCTGAGGAAATTGTGTACTTTGAAAAGTGGGATCGTTCTAACAGGCTAAGTCTTATGATTATGAAGCGTGGGATTCCAGAAGTCTTTTGGGGTGCAATAACAGAGGATGTTACCGTTGCTGGTGAATTTCTTTCAGAAATTCAAAAGCGTTTTGCTAAAAACGATAAGGCTGAAACAAGCACGCTTTTAGCAAGCTTGATTTCAATAAAGTATAAAGGCAAGGGTAATGTTCGCGAGTACATCATGGAAATGTCTCATCTTGCTTCAAAACTTAAGGCACTAAAGCTCGACCTATCTGATGATTTGCTCGTGCATTTAGTTCTCATCTCTCTTCCTGCACAATTTAACCAATTTAAGGTCAGTTATAACTGCCAGAAGGAGAAATGGACTCTCAATGAGCTCATTTCATTTTGTGTGCAAGAGGAAGAGAGATTGAAGCAAGAAAGGACTGAAAGTGCTCATCTGGCAAGCACCTCCAAGCATACGGGCAAAAGAAAGCATAAGGGAAAGGAAGTTGCTATTCCTCAGGGTCCGGAACCAAAGAAACAGAAAGTGCAGGATGGTTGTTTCTTTTGTGGCAAGCCCGGACACAGAAAGAAGGATTGTGCCAAATACGTCGCCTGGCGTGTAAAGAAAGGTACATTTCATGTTTTGGTCTGTTCTGAAATAAATTTAGCTTCAGTACCAAGAAACACTTGGTGGGTAGATTCTGGTGCTACTACTCACATATGTGTTTCTATGCGGGGTTGCCTGAACTACGAAAGCCAATCGATCTTTGAAAGATACATCTTTGTGGGTGATGGCAAGTCAATAGAAGTCAGCAATAGCGCACTTTAGATTATTCTTGAAAACGGTTATTATTTGGATTTATTAGACACTTTTGTTGTACCGCCCTTTAGACGGAATTTAATTCTGCTTCAGATTGGACAAATTGGGATATTATTGTTCTTTTGGAAATATGAAGTTTAGTATGTCTATTAATTCCAATGTTGTTGGTCTGGTTTACTTAATGTGTTTGATAATCTATATTTGCTCGAAACTATTGCATCTTATAATGCAACCTTGCGTGGAATCACGAGGTACAAAGCGTAAATTAACTAAGGAAAATTCACCTCATTATGGCACAAACGCCTAGGTCACATCTCTAAATCTAGAGTTGAGCGCCTTGTGTACGATGGAATTTTGGACTCTCATGATTTTTCAGATTTTGATGTCTCTGTTGAGTGTATCAAGGGAAAACAGACCAAAATAAAGAAATATGGTGCCCATAGGACTACAGATGTCTTAGAATTAATTCATACGGACATTTGTGGCCCATTCCCTATGGCGTCTTGGAATGGTCAACAATATTTTATCACATTCATAGACGACTATTCCAGATATGGGTATCTATTTCTTATCCATGAGAAATCACAGTCTTTGGATGTATTCAAAAAATTTAAGGCCGAAGTTGAGTTACAACTCAACAAATGGATTAAAAGTGTCAGGTCTGACCGTGGTGGTGAATACTATGGCAGATATGATGGATCAGGTGAACAACGTCCAGGACCGTTTGCAAAATACCTGGAGGAATGTGGAATCGTCCCACAATACACCATGCCAAGATCACCTAGCATGAATGGTGTATCTGAGAGACGAAACCGGACTCTTAAGGATATGGTAAGAAGTATGATCAGTCATTCTACTTTACCAGAGTCCCTCTGGGGTGAAGCTCTAAAGACAGCAACTTATATCTTAAATCGGGTGCCAACTAAAGCAGTTGTAAAAACACCTTATGAGCATTGGGTTGGGCGAAAGCCTAGTCTAAAACATTTGCATGTGTGGGGGTGTCCTGCTGAGGCGAGGCCTTATAAACCTCATGAACGAAAATTGGACTCTAAAACCATTAGCAGCTACTTTATTGGCTATGCCGAACGATCACGGGGTTACAAGTTTTATGATCCCACAAATAGGTCAATATTTGAGACGGGAATTGCAACATTTTTTGAGGATGTTGAGTTTGGGGGGAGAAATCCAGTTAGAGACATTGTTTTTGAGGAGGAAGCAGGAGTAATCCCACTTCCTACTACTACTTTTGACCAATCACAGGTTCCTATACCTGTCATTGCTCGAGAAGTAATTTCGGATCCTCAACCAGACAATGTTGTTCAAGATAATATAGTTCAAATCCCCATTCAAGATGAGGTAATTGTTCCTGAGGAACAAACTCTATAACCTCAACCTCAAGAATCTGTGCCATTAAGGCAATCCACAAGAGAAAGGAGATTTGCATTTTTAGATGATTATATTGTATATCTCCAGGAACATGAGGTAGAAAATGGAATGTTGAAAGATGATCCAATCAACTTTCGTCAAGCCATGGAAAGTTCCAACTCTCATAAGTGGATAGAAGCCATGAATGAAGAATATAAGTCTATGCAAGACAATAAAGTTCGGGAACTTGTCTCATTACCAGTTGGTGCGAAGCCCGTAGGTTGTAAATGGATTTTTAAAACCAAAAGGGATTCAAATGGTAATGTGGAGAGGTATAAGGCACGTCTTGTAGCCAAAGGCTTTACTCAAAAAGAAGGAATTGACTTTAAAGAAACTTTCTCTCCAGTTTCTTCGAAAGATTCTTTTAGGACAATTATGGCGCTTGTTGCATATTTTGATCTTGAGTTGCATCAGATGGATATCAAAACAGCTTTTCTTAATGGTGACATTAAAGAAACAATTTATATGGTACAGCCAGAAAACTTTGTGTCAGGAGACCCAAAGAATATGGTTTGCAAATTGACTAAATCCATCTATGGACTCAAACAAGCTTCTCGTCAGTGGTACTTCAAATTTGATCAAGTTCTCACTTCGTATGGTTTTGAAACTAATGTTGTTGATGAATGTGTGTATCACAAGTTCAGTGGGAATAAACACATATTTTTGGTTTTATATGTTGACGACATATTGCTTGCCACAAACGATATAAACTTATTGCATGACACCAAGAGATTTCTATCTAAGAATTTTGAAATGAAAGATCTTGGTGATGCTTCCTTTGTATTAGGAATCGAAATACACCGAGATCGTTCCGGGGTATTCTGGGATTATCACAAAGGAGCTATATCGAAAGAGTACTCAATAGATTTGGCATGCAAAATTGTAAATCAGGTGAAACCCCGGTTGCTAAGGGAGACAAGTTTAGTCTCAGCCAATGCCCGAAGAACAGTCTTGAAATTCAAGAAATGCAGAAGATTCCTTATGCCTCATTGTAGGGAGTCTAATGTATGCTCAAGTATGTACGCGTCCGGATATTGCGTTTATAGTTGGCATGTTAGGCAGATATTTAAGTAATCCTGGCATGGATCATTGGAAAGCAGTCAAGCGTGTTATGCGATATTTACAGAGAACAAAGGAATATATGCTCACATATAGGAGATCAGATAAGTTAGAGGTCATTGGATATTCCGACTCCGATTTTGCTGGATGCCAAGATAGTAGGAAATCCACATCAGGCTATATTTATCTGTTAGCTGGCGGAGCAATTTCTTGGAGGTCTGCAAAGCAGACGCTCATAGCTTCATCCACCATGGCCGCAGAATTTGTAGCATGTTATGAGGCATCAAACCAAGGGATATGGCTCCGGAATTTTGTCACCGGGTTGCGTATTTTGGAAGGCACTGAAAGACCACTTAAGTTATATTGTGACAATAAGTCTGCAGTTTTATATTCCAATCACAACAGGAGCTCGACAAAATCAAAGCATATTGATATCAAGTTCCTAGTTGTAAAAGAAAGAGTGCAGAGTGGACAGATTTCCATAGAGCACATTAGGACAAACTCCATGATAGCGGATCCACTTACGAAGGGACTACCACCCAAGGTCTTTCATGAGCACCGCTTTCGAGATGGGTGTTGTTCTATTTGAGAACATTCTGGTTTAGTGGGAGTTTGTATTTATATTACTGCTTTATGTCAGTCTTGAGTTTTATCTATGTAATTAGATTAATTTCTACGGAAATGAAATATTCAGTTTATTACGCTTTGTTACGTATTGTGAAGTATTGATCTCAATAAAGTTAAGTAGGACCAGTTGGAAATAGGCATGTATGGATCACATCACATGTAATTTCTATGCTACGCATCCATGATTGATCTATGTCATTTAGCTGTATTAGTATACGTGACCATTGGTGGGTCGAGTTACGATTGATGTAACGAAGACCGCTTTGATCCTATATTAATAAATGTGGTGTTATCATTTATAAGAAACCTACAATTTAAGTGATTCAATTTAGTTAATAGGCTTAAGGGTATATGTGTTATGGACCTAATGTGTAGATACTAGTTGAATAATTTATATTTCTATGAGGGGCAGAAATAGAAATTAAAACATATTGGTTAAAGTTGGTTTTCATTCCTTTTGAACTTCCACAACTTTTCAGTTTTGAAAACCAATAAATAGAAATTAAAACCAATAATGGTTAAAGTTGGTTTTCATTCCTTTTGAACTTCCACAACCTTTCAGTTTTGAAAACCAATTACAACCTTTAAAAGGTTATGGTCCCTATTCCTTCCCAAGTGGGAAAAAAAAAGAACACTGCCATTTTTCTAAATCCTCTCAAAGAGAAACATAAGGCACCAAAGGGAAAAGGATTAGAAGGCAATAACATAATCAATAGCAAAGAGTTTATTGATAATCATGCTTCCGTTTAACCGTTCATCAATGGATTCAGGTATGTCATTTTGTCTTGATTTCTTGATAATACACATGGTAAATGATCCGAAGTGTAAGGTTTATGTTCTGAAATTTATGTTGACAAAACTCTCTTAAAAAAATAAATTCTCTCAAAACAAACTCTCTATAATATTGACAAGATTTAGGGCTTGTTTGTCATAACTTAAAAAAGTTAAAAAGTCAAAAGGTCAATATTCCATTTAAGTCACATTATCTTATTTAAGTCACATCACCTCTCTACCACATCACTTCAAATCTAACCCATATTTCATAAAAAGTCAAAAAATGCACTTATTTAGATCATCCCAAACCAACCCTTAGCTTAAGAGAGGTATGGAAGAGATACAGAAAATGCACAAGTGAAGTACTGGAGAGATTCCTTAACAAATGAGTCAGGGGACCCTTTAAATAAACTTGGGCAGGGCAAGTTCGCTGATGCGATAGTCCTATACGCAAGTTGCAGAAAAAAGTATTGAGAGTGTGATTTTCAAAATCTCCAAATTGCGGGCTAATCACGGGTGCCACATATAACCATCGTGGCAAGAGCTTGTTTTGTGCGGGAGCGAATTATAAGACTAACAAGCTGCTTTGTAAGACTTTATTTCCATGTTTTTCCTGCATAATATTATTTGTTAGGTTTTTATTCTTGGCAATCCCATTTGACAAAACTCCGTTCAGTTGTAATTTTATTCGATCTTTTATTTCAGTGAGGCTATAAGTTTTAGATGCAAATCCAACCCGAATTGTGCCTTGCAGAGATGTTTCAGGAGTTAATTTTTTCATGTTAGCCATTTTGCTGACTATATCGAAAGATCCCTGATCCTAGAAGTTTTCACTAACTGTAAAAATATTAAGAAGTTGCATTTCTTGCTCGAGCGACACTTTGGTGGCTCGAGCAAAGACACTTGGAAAAACATGCATTTTAGTCTCCTCGCTCGAGCGAGAGATCCTTCGCTCGAGCAACCTTCCCGGTCCAACTTTCTATAAATATGTGTTTCAGTCAGATTTTAAGGTTACGCCTTCCAGATCTTTTTCTTGGATATTAGGGTTTTCGTCCAGAGCTTCTTTGCTAGTTTCTTTGATGTTTGTTTGAGTTTAACTCATGGTTTGAGAAGTATACATCAAATGATTGTTTGTTTCATTCAATACAAAAGAGAGAGTTATTCTTCGGTGAGTTCTGAGGAATTTAGGCCTGAAGCTTTGGTGGATTCTGGAGTGGCTCATTGTCGTGGATTCGACATCAATGTTATGGATTCAACGTTGGGCAAGACAATTCCGAGATGAAGACGAGGTTGGAAGAGGCACATAGGGGTCCGTTTGATTCGGGCGTGGATTTGCTAGGCAATTAAGAGTACACTTGTGTAATTCCTTTATGTCTTCTTAGTGGATTGTTTTGTGACTTTTGTCTGTGGTTTTTTATTATAATTGGTGGCGCTTCAATTATGATTTTTTCAAGTAAAATCGTTGTATCGATTTGTCTTTGATTGTTTGATTGGGATTGCTATTTTCTATTAAAATTGATATATAATCACAAATCAATATCTAGGAGATTTCTAGATTTTTCATTATCCATTTTTTTTATTAAACAAACATCACATGCTTGCCATCCCTGCTTGACTAACTTGTCCACAAAACCATGCCCATTTTTTTGGCCATATTTTGTCAACTTTTTCGAAAAAGCTTCACACTTTGTCTACCATGCTTATACCACAAAGTTGTAAACTTTTGACAAACTTTCTCAAAACATAATCTCCAAATCTATACATTCTTGAGACTCCAATATTTCTTGATCTGCAACTTTTGAGAGACCTGCTCTGAATCTAGATTTTTCAATTGGTATCAAAGCAGGTCGCTCGTACTTTGTTTTCTCAAAGCTATAGGAGCGTGATTCTTAAATGATTATCGATTATGGATTCAAATAATGTTTCTCATAAACCTTCTTTGCTTAATGGAACCAATTATAATTTTTGGAAAGCTCGCATGAGAGCACATTTAAAATCGATTAACGACAGAGTTTGGCAATCCGTTATTAAAGGATTGAGTGAACCCATGGTCACCGTAGAAGGAAAAAGTATTCCAAAGCTTGTTGATGACTAGAATATAAATGATTTTTCTAATGCAAATTGAAATAGCAAGGCCATCAATGCCATTTTTGGCTTTGTCACACAAGAAGAATTTCATCGTATCAACATGTGTGAAATTGCCAAAGAAGCATGGGATATTCTTGAAACAGTGCACGAGGGCACAAACGCAGTTAAACAAAGCAAACTTCAAAGACTCACATCCAATTTTGAAATGCTTTTAATGAAAGATGATGAGACCTTTGATGATTTTTATGCCAAGCTCAGTGACATTGTTAATTCCTGTTTTGCATTAGGAGAGAAAATTCCCGAGTCTAAGGTTGTTGCTAAAATTTTGAGATCATTGCCTAATCATTTCCAATCAAAGGTGACAACTATTGAAGAAGATCAAGATGTTGATAATCACAAGTTAGATCAATTGGTTAGAAACTTACAAACTTATGAAAGCAACATTTTTTCAAAAAAGAAACAAAAGGATAATCTTGCTTTTACAAGCTCTCATAAGGATGTTCAAACTCCCAAGGAATATGATAATTTTGAAACTGAAATGATGGCTTTATTTACAAAACAATTTCAAAAAATTTTTAAAAAGAAAAAGCCAAATTTAAGAGATTTAAATCCTAGGGAGAAAGATAATGATGAGCAAAATTTTGCCAAAATCAACAAAAAGAAATTCCATGAAATACAATGCTATGAATGTCAAGGGTTTGGTCACATATCAACCGAATGTCCCTCTAAAAAGAATAGAAAGAAAGCTCTCAAAATCACATGAGATGATGAGAGTAATTCTGAAAATAAGGAAGTAAATGAAGGCTCAAGCGAAGGTCCATTCATGGCCTTTAGTGCAACATCTTCTAAAATTGAGGAATAAGCAACCCACAATGTGTCATGACCCAAACCCGCCCCTATAGGTTTAGCGTCGTAACCGGCCTATAATCCTTGGATTACCAAAGGCCTCTTAACAATTAGACTTATAATTTGGGCTGCGGAAGTAAATACATAAAAATAAACATACATAGTCCATCGAGCTGTGTAGACATACATGGGACTGATAATCATAAACTTTCATAGACATACAAGTGATGTCAAAAGATATAGTATTTACACGTCACTTCATGTACATATAAAAGAAAAACTTGTCCATAGAGCAAAAAGAACAATCTTATACATCCATAATAGCACAACCACAAGACTTGACTTGATTTGGAACCTCCTCGTGAGGCGTAAAAAGTGGCTGATAAATACAAAAATGCTTCAGGGATCATCTTAAGCCTGATCACAAGTCTGCTCACCTACATACATAATAAATAGCTAGTGAGCGGAGGCCCAGTGAATAATAACTGAGTAAAGGGGTAAATGAATAATGTTCCATAACCATTTCTGAAACCAAAGTTTACGTTCGTATTCTCATTCCGCGCATATATATATATATAAATTAGAGTTCATGCTTAATCTTACATAGTGCATCCGTTAGAGCTAACAGATCATATACAAAGTATCATAAATCATACTTGTCAGTTCTATAGAAGAACCTCTGGCTGGATAAGGATAACTTGTTAGTTCCATAAAGAAACCGTCGGAGTGGGAACGGATAACTTGTCAATTCCACCTAGGAACCTCCAACCGGGTACAAATAGCTTGTCAATTCCATAAGGAACCTCCGGTACCGGGAACTTGTAACATACTTGAATCATCGCATAATGTCACAAATGCTTGTTAGAGTTGGATAATCATTCATAGTATAGAACATGGCATTTCATCAAACAGATCTCATTCCATATACAGAAAATAATTTACTTGAACATAGCTTTACTAAGTTATTACTCACAAATAATAGATGCTCCAAGTAAACAAATGGAGTAGGCAATTCAGCTTCCTTCTAGCGCGTGACCCATACAGCATGACAGATCCATACATTGAAACACACGTTCGGATTTATACATAACTTATTTCATTTGTTCTTAGTGTGTTTCTACCCTTTATCTTCATTACGGTGACTTAATCTTGGCCTAAGAATGCCTAGGATGAAATGAGGATGCAAAATTGCACTTGAAAACATCTTTCAAAACTTGCTGAAAATAGGGTCCACACTCAAGCGTGGATTTCCTTGCTCGAGCATAACTTCCTTCGCTCGAGCGGCCTGTAAACTTTGAAAAAGTACTGGTTGCTTATTTTTCACTCTCGACAGATGCTCGATCCTCGCTCAAGCATGAGACTCAGACCCTCGATCGAGCATGACTTTTGTCACTTGAGCGTGTTGTAAAACACAAGAACTTCTGAGGGCTTGCATTTCAAGCTCGAGCGTACTATAGGTTGCTCGAGTGGAAGTGCACGCACTTAGAGCGGTCGCTCGAGCGTGGATTCCTACGCTCGGGCATAGATGCAAATTCTAGGATTTCTAGATTTGTTTCCAAAGCTCAAACTTTAGGCATCCAAACTTGATTTTTCTGGGCTAAAACTTGAAGAACACTTAGAAGTTCATACTACATCATGAATTAAGGATCTTTTCAAGAAATCATGGCCAAATAGCTTTCCAATTGTGCAAAATTCAACTTAAAATTCATGAATGATCCATGAACATGACATGCATGAATTTATTTGACCTTAAGCTTCTCAAAACATGATCAAATGTTACAAAACAACTTGAGACTTGATGACTTCCCAAAGTTAAGGTGAATTTAAGACATGCATGAGGGAATTCTTGGAAATTTCAACTCAAAATGTGAGAAAATATGCATGCATGTATGGAATGACTCAATTCTCTTCAATTCTAACTCTATTCTTGCATCAACCAACCTAATTCAATAGAGTTCAAGTCCTATACATCATAATTGTACACTCTAGGGGTTGAATTGTTACCTAGACTTCCCAAAATGTGTGCTAGGAGTTCAATTCTTGAGTTTCCAAGCCCGATGCCTTCAATCTATAGCATGATCCTCTCAATCTCAAGTGTTGACATCCAATCTCACTCTTGGTCTCTTTTTTCCTCTCTCTCATGTTGTAACTCTTGGTGGCTTAAAGATGATATCAAAAAAAGGCTCAAGTGGGGTGTATAAGCCTTATGTAGGCTTGGGTAAAAGTGTAATTAATTAAGGCCAAATAAGTGAACATTAAGTTAATCTAATTAAATCATTCCGACTCGAATTTCGATTGAACCTACCTTAAATTCCTAAAAATTCTAAATAACACGTAACCGAAGTCAATGTCTAAATCGAATGTCGTTAAGGCCTTCAATTCGCAAATCAAAATAGAATTATGAACAGATTTTCCTATGCTAAATAGATAGAAACACATATAAGGCAACATGTGATGCAAAACTTCACTTTAATCTATTATTAGACATAATTAAGCATGGATTAACGTTAATCATGGGTCGGGGTTGTTACACAATGCTTTGGTTGCGTGTCTTAATACAGCCTCCGATAAAAAGAATAATTCTAAAAGTGAAGATGAGGCCTTTCAAGACATCTATGTGAAGATGTACAATGAGTGCCTTAATTTGTCAAAACAAAAAGGTGATATCATTATGAGATTGGAAGAAAGTGAGAAGGAGAAAGCTCAATTGATAACAGAGCTATTAGAAGCTCAAACAAAAATAAGTTCTCTCACTAATGACAAGAGCATTTGGATTGATGAACTCTCTAGTTGCAAAAATGAGAGAGAGTTTTTTCTTGGTGCCCGTGATGAGCTTAAAAAGAGTTTTGATCTCCTTAAAGAGGATGCTAAAAATCTGGCCAAGACAAGAAAAGAGCTTGAAGACAAGTGTGCCAAGAGGGAACTTGAATTAATTGGTGCCAATGCCACATTCAAGCTGTGGAACATAAGTTCATAGAATTTAAACGCTATTCTGAATTTGCAAAAATTGGCTCATGATAAGAGTGGACTTGGCTACTTTAATAATCAAGACTTCAAGCCAGAAGCATCATCCTCCAACAATGCAAGCACTCAAGAGGTAAAGGACCTTGATGAAGGAAAAGGTATAATTTCTTCAATTTCAAATTTCACTCATGAAAATGCTTTCAAAAGGAAATTTATATCCATTTTTCATAATTGTGGAGTTAGTGGTCACACTAGGGCTCATTGTATGAATTTGTATAAGGCTAACCATAGCAGGGGTGAAGGTGCTTCTAGACAAGCTCAAAGGCAACATGTGCACAAGCGGTCACAACAAGAGCACAAACGGAATGTTCAATGGGGTAAGTTGGCCACAAGGTATCCAAGGGATGGTAAGCCTATTTTTAGGTGTGATTTTTGTGATAAATTTGGTCATCTTTGCCCTTATTGTTATGTGCTTAATGGTTCCGTTTTGACAAATAATCAAAAGGTGCTAACTCTCCCAAATTCCACGTTGGAACTTCGCATGTTAAAACTAGAGTTGCTTGGGTGAGGAAAAATGATTTGGTCTGAAGGATTTTCTTCTTTTGTAGTTATATTATTTTTATTTTTGAGTTCTTTGAAATAGAAAAAAAAAAATTTGTTTTTAATTTTGTGTCTTGCAAGTCTTTTGAGTATTGGTGTGTTGATTGAAGGAAAAAAAAAAAAAGCTTTGTTGTTTGGTTAAAAGGTGTTTTTGTCTCTAGACACACTCTTGACAAACTTTGTTTTATTCTACATGACATGTACGGTTTGTGTAATTCTCATTTCCTTTGAATACTTGAGGATTGATGAAGATGATCTCATTGTGTACACATTTTTAGGAGGATTAAATGTTTATCCATAGCTAATGAGAAATCCCGAACAAAGCGTTAATTTTTTAGCCTTAACTCTTGTAGATTGACCGATACCGAGTACCTAAAAGTATGATGATGAGAGTTGAGCTGAAAATTTTGTTGCATTCATGCTAAGCTCGAGGGAAAAGGCCACATGTTAGAGTGTGTTATAGCTACCATTTTTTAGAAGATAAAATTCATGATTTATTGGATTCAGCTACCGCTTTTAGCAGTGTGAAAGCCTCCTTTGAATTTTTGAAATGAAAAAAAAAATGAAAAATACAGGAGGTTATGGAAGATTGAATAAATGCTCTATCTCAAATCATCTTTTGTAAACTCAAGGTTTGACTTCCAAAAGAGTAGCTCAATTTTTTGAGCAAAAATGTTCAAATTTGATCTCTACATGGTATTGTTAAACCTGGTATTCTCTCATTTCACACAACACACTGCCTTGGTATGAGATTTGAGAGTATCTTTTATCCAATAAATTTGAAGTGAGCGTCTCTTTACACTTGTTGAACATTTTCAGTTTTGATAAAACTCTGTTTTTCAATGTTTGAGAATTGAGCACAAATGTTTTGATCAGAAATCTCTTATTTTGTGTTTTTGTTTTGTGTTTTTCCTTGTCAATTCCAAACAAAAAGGAGGAGAAAACTTGGCCTTGTGTTTATGGAGAGTATTTTTCTTAGGGGGAGAGATTGTGTTGGCCTTGTGTTTAGAGGGAGAATTTTGCTTAGGGAGAGAGATTGTGGTGTCCTTGTTGTGTCTTGCATACATTGCATACTAATAATTTTTGTACAGAGGAGTATTTTGTGTTTTGTCACGGAATTTCCAAAGGGAGAGATTGTTAGGATTTTCAATCCTAATCTTGTGTGTTACAGTGCAAGTTGGCAATCCCGTTCCAAAGACAAAATCATGATTTCTAGTTTAATCATTTTTATCTCTTTTATTGTTTGAATCAAAAGATCTTGTGCAGGAATAGTTTATGAAGTTTTGTCCAGCATTGCCAAATGGGGAGATTGTTACGATTTTTATCTTAAGGAATTTAATGATTTGTGTGTTGGCAATACCTCTCTTGAAAAAACTTAATAGCGTGATTATTGATTCAAAATGGTTTTGTTTTTTATTTCTCATTTTGATTATTTGATGATTTTTTGATCTTACAAATTGATATGATAGTCGTGTGTTTCAAAACTCAAAAGTTGCAGATCAAGAAATATTGGAGTCTCAAGAATGTATAGATTTGGAGATTATGTTTTGATAAAGTTTGTCAAAAGTTTATAACTTGGTGGCATAAGCATGGCAGACAAAGTGTGCAGCTTTTTTGAAAAAGTTGACAAAATATGGCAAAAAACGTGGGAATGGTTTTGTGGACAAGTTGGTCAAGCATGGATGGCAAGCATGTGATGTTTGTCTAATAAAAAATGGATAATATTATGCAGGAAGAACATGCCACAAAACATGAAAATAAAATCTTAAAAAGTAGCTTGTTAGTCTTGTAATTTGCTTTTGTGCAAAACAAGCTCACGCCTGCAATGGTTATATGTGGTGCCCGCAATTTGGAGATTCTGAAAATCACAATCACAGTACTTTTCTCTACAACCCGTGAATAGGATTACCACACCTGCAAACTTGCCCTGCCCAAGTTTATTTAAAAGGCCCCTGACTCATTTGTTGAGGAATCTCTCAAACACTTCACTTGTGCATTTTCTGTATCTTTCCCATACCTCTCTTCAGCTAAATATTGTCAATATTATAGAGAGTATATTTTGAGAGAATTTATTTTTGTAAAAGAGTTTGTTATTTGAGAGTAAACTTGTAGTGAGGATTCTTTGTACCCTTAATTGCTTGATGATATATTAGCCATAAGAACTTCAAGTTCATCATCAAGCTTTGACCAAGTTCTTCACATCTTACAAAAATGAACCTTCTTGGTGGATTCCAAGATCGTAGACTTGGGTAGATTTCAGAGTCATTGGCGTTGTGGTAATTCAAGAACCGTTGCGGAGATCCAGTGAATGAAGAAGTGTAACTCGTACATTGAGCAAACGTGTGAACTCGAAGTAGCCTTTGTAAGATATCTCTTGTACTCTTTTATTTCATAGTGGATTGTTCACTTGGCCGAGGGCCGTGGTTTTTTTATCACAAGTTGATAGATTTCAATTGTGATTTTTCCACGTAAAAAATATCTTGTGCCATGGATGTTTGATTTGCTCTTACTATATTTCTACAAGTATTTTTCGAATAAATCTAGATTTTTCAAGGTTTATAAGAAACAACTTGACAAGTGTCAAGTGATGACAGGTGTGAAGCAATACCCAAAAACTACCAAATAATCACTCCACTTATGGACATCTAGGGGTGTAAAAATGGCCCGAGGCCTGTGAACGGCTCGAAACCTGCCCGAGGCCCGAAGTGGGCCCAGTACCTTGGGCCTAGGCCTGGCCTTCCATTTGAAGCCGGCCCCCAAAAAAATTCGGACCCTGTGGATGGCACGGCCCCCTCTCTCTCTCTCACAAAGGTCAAATTTCAAAAAAATAAAAATAAAAGGTAATTTGCAACGGTTAAAAAATAAATAAATAAATAAAAAGCTTGATCTTGCAAAACAAAAACAAAAAAACAAAACAAAACAATTTTTATAACAAAATAAAACAAAACAACGCTCATTTCCTTACAATGAATTAATGAAAAAAATATAATTATAATTATGCACCTCTACTGCTGCCCCTGCTTGCCTACCTACCCCTGCTCCTTGCATGCGTCACATCCCTCTTCACTGAGTCTCATATCAAGTTGCAACTTGCAATGAAAAAAACAAACAAATAAATAAATACATTGTCTACATGCACCTGCTGCCCCCGCCCTACCCCCTACCCTTCCTTTGCATCATGTGTCACATCACTCTTTACGCCACATCAAGTTAAGTTGCAATGAAAAAAATAATAATAATAATGTCTGAACTTAAAAAAAAATCAATGGTCATATTACCGTTTAATACAACGGTAATATATATATTTTTAATTTATACATTTATAGGGGTGTAAAAATGACTCGAGGCCCATAGGCGGCCCGAAGCCCGCCCAAGACCCAAGGTGGGCCTAACCCTTTTTGGCCCGATTAGGCCCAGGCCTAAGCCCAGCCTAGTACCTTAGGCCTGGGCCTGAGCCTTCCATTTGTGGCCTAGCCCAGCTCAGTCTGACCTACCCACGCGGCCCTCTCTCTGCCAATGGTCAAATTTCAAAAAATAAAAATAAAAAACAACTTGAAACGGTTAAATAATTAAATAAATAAAAATATAAACAAATAAAATAAATAAATAAAAGATTAATCTTGCAAAAATAAAAATAGAAACAAAAACAAAATAACATAATAGTTAATGCCATTTCCTTAGAGTATCCACAGTGGACTCACTAACACATGAGTTAGTGTCAGAGGTTAATTTTTGGCCAGGCAAAAATGTTGTTTGGCACTGCAATGGAAGTGTTAACTCCTTTGTTAACACTGTCAGATGTTAACATGCTAGCTGCAATTAGTAAACATTCTGGCCAGCCATCACAGGAACAAGAGAGGAGAGAGGGAGAGAGAAATAGAGTGTGGGACCCACTGGTTCCTAGCAGCCAAAATGACATTGAAGAAGAAAAGAGAGAAAATAGAAAATAAGTAATTAATATTATTATTTTATTAATTTAATATATTTATACATCACTTAACACATACCTTAACATATCCATTACACCATCAACCACTCTCTAAAATTAACAAACTCTTAATACACCTTAACATACATTTTTTTGCCTCACTTTTATCACTTTTTGTCATATAACACACCATTTTTTAGCCACTTCATTGTGGATACTCTTACAATGAATGAATTAAAAAAATATATACATATATATAATTCAAATGGTTGGTTTGCATTGTATACACTGCCCCTACTAGCCTGCCCCACCCCTACTAGCCTACTTTGGTCTGTTGCATCTCATCAATCACTCAACTCACACTCTTCATTCATTGAATGAAAGAAAAATAAATAAATAAAAATTTAAACGGTCATAAATTAGTACAGAAGGTCACAAAAAAATTCAAACAGTAATAAAAATTCAAACAGTCAAAATTCAAACGATAATATATATATATTTACAAATTTATTTCACTCTTTCAAACTATTATTAATATCTTTCATTTTTTAAAATAAATCTCACAAATAATTCTCTCTCTCTCTCTCTCTCTCTCTCTCTCTCTCTCTCTCTTAAACTCTCTCAATCTCTTTTAAAATCTCAATCTCTCTGAACTCTCAATTAATTTTGAAGTGTCATCTCTAAGTGACAATTGCAATTGGGCAACAAAAAACTTTTATCAAAAGAAACTAATTTATGTATCGTATTCATCAGTCCGTAACATTAATTAGTTTAATTAAATTTATTAGCTACTCATTTTTTTATTAATTATTTGTGCACATATATTAATTATTATTTTTTACTCATTGTATTTACACTTTATTTAAATTAATTGTTATTTCTTTTATATTATTTTTCTTACATTACTATGGATCCTAATATTCCTAATTTTTATGTTGATGTTGATATATATACTACACAACATGAATCTGTTGATTCTCCTTCTAATATCTCTCTTCCAACAGTTGGATCATCATCTAGGAGCAGAAGTAGTAGTGTTTGGGAACATTTTGAAAAAATATCCATAAATAATCCCGATGGTACAATTACATTTAAAGCAAAATGTAAATATTGTGTATATTTACTTAGTGCTGCATCTGCAGAAGGTACTAGTCATATAAAATTGCATGCTAACAAACATTTACAAAATCAACAACCTAATATTCAAAGTCAAATGCAATTAAGGGCTTCATCAACTGGAAATTTGTAAACATTTTCATATAATCCGATATGTGCACAAAATTCTATAGTTGATTATATTATTAAAAAAAACAACTTTTTACTACTAGTGAATGTCCCGATTTTACTGAAATAATTTACGAAAGTTTTGCACCACAATCAAAATTTTTCAAAAAGTACTACTAGAAACAGGATTTTCAAAAATCTGAGGTTGTTAAAAGTGAATTATTTGACATCTTTAAAAATTTGAATAGAAGAGTTTGTTTAATATCTCATATGTGGTCAAATAATGGTTTTGAATATTAATGTATCACTGCACATTTTATTGATAATGATTGGAAATTAAATAAAAAAATTATTTCATTTAAATTAGTTGAACTTCCATACACTGGTCATTCGCTTAGTGTAGAAATAAAAAATGTATTATATGAGTGGACTTTACAAAATAAAATATTTACGATTAGTTTAGATAATACAGCATATTATAATCAAACTGTAACCCATTTAAAATCAACTTTGCAATTACTTGTTGATGGTGATTTATTTTATATTCATTGTTGTGCCCATATTTTAAATTTGATTGTTAAAGAAGCTATGCATCAATACGAGACTTCTGTACTTGTAATAAAAAATACAGTTGTTACTATTATGTCTTTTGCTAATCGAATTTCGGAATATAGAAAAATTTGCCAATGAGAAAATATTGCATTTAGAAAATTAATTTTAGATGTAGATAATAGGTGGAATTCAACATATAATATGTTAAAAATAGCTTGTGAATAAAGAAAAGCAATAAATTTATTTTTTGCAACAACAGCAATAGAAAGAGTACTAACTCTCACAGAACTTAATTAGCGCCAAGTAGCTGTATAAAGATTTTGTGAAAGTTTTTGATACTTCAACAAAATTATTTTCTTATATATATTCTTACTTCACCATTTGTTTTACATATGCTAGCAAAAATAATTAAAGTTTTCGTAAAATATATGGATAATGAATATTATGTAACCATTATTACTTCAATGAAAATAAAACTTGATAAATATTTTAATTTTTTGCCTCATCTTTTAGGTTTAGCCATAATAATTGATCTTAAGTGTAAAAAAATTGGTTTAAAAGAATTTTTAGAACGTATTTTCGTTGATCAAATACAGTTTGCCCCTATTATGCAAACATGCAACACATTATTTGAATAATACAGGGCAGCTACATCTGTAAATACACCTACACACACCACACTAGCAGTCTCATCTTGAGGCAGGAGATTAAGTGTTTTTTCAACAATAAAAAGTAGAAGAGTATCTCAACATACAAGTGTAAGTAGTTGTGAACTACAACGTTATTTGGAAAGCTCGTCAATGGATGATTCCGATGATTTTGGCATTTTGGAATGGTGGAAACAAAATGAAACTATGTAGCCTGTGGTTTCACAGATGACCCGTGATATACTAACCGTTCCTATTTCTATAGTTGCTTCAGAAACAACTTTTAGTGTAAGTGGACAGGTGCTAAGCGATTACTGAAGCAGGCTTTCACCCTAAATGGTTGAGGCACTGATGATATCCAGAGATCATATGCATGCGCTTACAAAAAGATAAAATTATAATGAAAATGAGCGAATTCAAAATGATTTGGATGACATATCATCGGACAACGCGACAAATGTCTGTCTCTTCCAATGATTGATCAATAATTTGTTTTTTACGATTTGATTTCATTTCATTTCGGTTTTTTTTTTTTTTTTTTTTTTGTATTAGATTATTGAGGTGGAGTATAATGCAAATGATTGATAGGCTAGTAGGTGCTAACCTAGTTGGAATATACTTGACCTATAGTGATGCAATTACTCTATCATCATAGTAATCTATACCTATTTTATTTAATAACATAATTTTTTATAATATTTTATTTCATTTTGAAATAAAAATTATTCATTCAATAAATGTTATATAAATAATTTAATATTATAATAGTGAAAGTTTCATTTTCATATATATAAAATTATTCATTTCGAAAGAAAAAAATTACATAATTGCATACTTTTTTTAGTTATAAGTCATACATAATTACATTTATATATGACCATGAAACATAACCAAACAAAACATCTCATTAATCTTAATTAAAATATTCTAATATAATTTTTCTTTTATTTTTTATTCCTAATGAAAATTTTTTTAAAAAAAAGGCCCGATGAGGTCGGACTCGCGGTCCAAGACCTAGGCCCTATTATGAGTGGGCTTGGGCTTGGGCTTGGGCTTAGGCCCCACTTTTTGGCCCATGGACCGGGCCGGGCCGCTAAAAAGGAGGGAGCCCGCGAGGTCCGCTTAGGCTGGGCCATTATTATATCCTTATACATTTAGGGTTGATTTGGGATGTTCTAAAAAAGTGCACTTTTTGACTTATTAGTTTTTATGGGTTGGGTTTGATATGATGTGTTAGAGAGATGATGTGATTTAAATGAGATGATGTGACTTAAATAGGATAGTGACTTTTTGACTTTTTGTATTATTTAGGTTATGCCAAACTTGGCCTTACTTCAACCTTTCAAACTACTATAAATATTCTCCTTTTCCAAAATAAATCTCACAAATAACTCTCTCTCTTAAACTCACTCAATCTCTCTTAAACTCTCAATCTCTTTCAACTCTTAATTAATTTTGAAGTGTCATCTCTGAGTAACAAATTATGCAACAAGAAACTTTTATCAGAAGAAGCTAATTTCTATATCGCATTCGCTAGTCAGTAACATTAATTAGTTTAATTAAATTTATTAACTACTCATTTTATTCCATTAATTATTTGTGCACATATATTAATTATTATTTTTTACTCATTGTATTTACATATTATTTAAATTAATTGTTAATTCTTATATATTTTTTACTTACATTACTATGAATCCTAATATTCTTAGGCTTCGTTTGGGAAGTGGGTTGGCTTTTTGACTTTTTTAGTTATTTTAGCCTGAGGCTAAAAAGCCTGGTTTGGTAAGGGTTTTTGGCTTTTTTGACTTTTTGTGAGAGAAAGAATATAATGATTGTGGGTTGGATGTGATGTTTTATCTTATTGGACTAAAAAGCCTATTTTGTTTTTTGTGACTATTTTAGCCAAAAAAGTCACAAAACCCACTTCCCAAACATAGGCTTAATGTTTATGTCGATGTTGATACATATACCACACAACATAAATATGTTAATTCTCCTTCTAATATCCATCTTCCAACAGTTTGATCATCATCTAGGGGCAGAAGTAATAGTGTTTGGAAACATTTTTAAAAAATATCTATAAATAATCCTAATAGTACAATTACATTTAAAACAAAATGTAAATATTGTACACATTTACTTAGTGCTGCATCTGCAGGGGTACTAATCGTCTAAAAATGCATACTAATAAACATTTACAAAGTCAACAACCTGATATTCGAAATCAAATTCAATTAGGGGTTTCATCAACTGGTAATTTGCAAACATTTTCATATGATCTTATACGTACACAAAATTCTGTAGTTAATTGTATTATTAAAAAAATAACAACCTTTTACTACTAGTGAATGTCTTGATTTTACCGAAATGATTCACGAAAGATTTGCACTGCAATATCAAAGTTTTTCAAGAAATACTACTAAAAATAGGATTTTAAAGAAATTTGAGAAAATTAAAAGTGAATTATTTGACATATTTAAAATTTTGAATGGAAGAGTTTGTTTAACATCTAATCTGTGGTTAAATAATGATTTTGAATATCAATGTATCACTGCACATTTTATTGATAATGATTGAAAATTAAATAAAAGAATTATTTCATTTAAATTAGTTGAACTTCCATACACTAGTCATTCTTTTAGCGTAGAAATAAGAAATATATTATATGAGTGGGCTTTACAAAATAAAATATTTACGATTAGTTTAGATAATGCAACATATTATAATCAAACTGTAACCCATTTAAAATCAACTTTACAATTATTTATTGATGGTGATTTATTTCATATTCGTTGTTGAGTGGGCTTTAAATTTGATTGTTAAAGAAGCAATGTATGTATACGAGATTTCTGTACTTGTAATAAAAAATACAGTTGTTACTATTATGTTTTCTGCTAATTGAATTTCAGAATATAGAAAAAATTGTCAATGAGAAAATATGCCATTTAAAAAATTAATTTTAGATGTAGATAGTAGGTGGAATTCAACATATAATATGTTAAAAATAGTTTGTAAACAAAGAAAAGTAATAGATTTATTTTTTTGCAACATCAATGGGAAGAGCACTGACTCCCACAAAACTTAATTGGAACCAAGTAACCTTGTATAAAGATTTTGTAACAGTTTTTGATACTTCAACAAAATTATTTTCTTATATATATATTCCTACTTCACCATTTGTTTTACATATGCTAGCAGAAATAATTAAAATTTTCGTAAAATATATGGATAATGAATATTATGTAACCATTATTACTTCAATGAAAGTAAAATTTGATAAATATTTTGATCATTTGCCTCATCTTTTAGGTTTAGCCATAATAATTGATCATAAGTGTAAAGAAATTGATTTACAAGAATTTTTAGAACGGATTTTCGTTGATCAAACACAGTTTGTTCCCATTATGCAAACATACAACAGATTATTTGAAGAATACAGGGCAGCTACATCTATAAATACACCAACACACACTACACTAACAGTCTCATTAAGTGTTTTTTCAGTAATAAAAAGTATAAGAATATCTCAACATACAAGTGTAAGTAGTTCTGAACTACAATGTTATTTGGAAAGTCCGTCAATGGATAATTCCGATGATTTTGACATTTTGGAATGGTGGAAACAAAATGAAACTATGTAGCCTGTGGTTTCACAGATGACCCGTGATATACTAACCGTTCCTATTTCTACAGTTGTTTCGGAAACAACTTTTAGTGCAGGTGGACGGGTGCTGAGTGATTACCGGAGCAGGCTTTCACCCCAAATAGTTGAGGCACTGATGATATCCAGAGATCATATGCACGCACTTACAAAAAGAAAAAATTATAGTTAAAATGAGCGAATTCAAAATGATTTGGATGACATATTCTCGGGCAACGCGACTGAAATGTCTGTCTCCTCCGATAATTGATCAACAATTTGTTTTTTACTATTTCATTTCATTTATTTTTATTTTTTTTCTTTTTTTGTATTAGACTATTGAGGTGGAGTATAATACAAAGTATTGGTAAGCTAGTAGGTATCAACCTAATTAGGAAATAATATAAATTTTTATTATGTTTTATTACATTTTGAAATAAAAATTATTCATTCAATAAATGTTATATAATCAATTTAATATTGTAGTATTGAAAGTTTCATTTTCATAAATATAAAATTAGTCATTTTGAAATAAAAAAATTATATAATTACATACTTTTTTAGTTATAAGTTCATATTTAAAAAAATATAAGTCATACATAATTAAATTTAAATACCACCATGAAACAAAACCAAACAGAATATTTCGTTAATCTTAACTAAAATACTGTAATATAATTTTTTCTTTTATTTTTTATTCCTAATAAATAATCTACATAGATAATGTATTTATCGTTTATTTTTATTTTATTTTTTAAAAAAAGAAGGGCCGACTAGGTCCAGCCCCAGCACAGCCCTAGGCTCTATTATGAGTGGATTTGGGCTTGGTCATATGTCTCATTTTTTTGACCCATGACCCCGCTAAAAAAGAGAGCTCGCAAGACCCGCTTGGGCCGGCTCAGGCTCAGACCCGGATGGGCCGGGGGCATCACCAATTCATACGGCAGAGATAGCTCAAAAAAAGGAGCAGCTTTGGGGTTATTTTATTTTACTTTTATTGTTTTGGTTTTTGATTATACATTTTGGTCTTTTAAGGGACAAAAGGAAACAAATAAAACAAGTTAATTCTAAAAGATAAAACAAAAAAATGCGGAGGATTGGATCAAATATTTTTCTCTTACATTACATTTCATTGTGCGGATGTTTTTAAAAAAGCACAAAAAATGTATTTTTTTGTACATTTTATTTTTAATTTTGTAAGAGTGTTTTAAATAAATCTTAAAAAAAAAATAAATGATCAAACAATTTCTCTTCCACATCTCATGTGTGAGAGAGGGAGTAAAAAAATATTAATAAAATTTTGATATCCAACATTACTCCCAAAAAACAAAAACAAAAAAAAAAAAAAAGAAAAGAAAAGAAGAGTAGGAGTCATCATAACCGTTTCTCATCGTGATTATAAGGTCCCGTTTATTTTTAGAGGTCGAATGGAGGGGATTAATAATGAGGAGATTGATAGTGGGGGGATTAAGTAAAATTATATTTGTTTTAATAATAGTTGTTAGTGTAGGGATTGTTAAATTATTTTTATATAAAATAAATATAAAGCAATAAAAAAAATACAAAAACATTAAACATTAAACATTAATGTTTTTAAAAAAAATGCCCAATATGTTAAAAAAATTTTAAAAATAAAAAATAAAAAAAAATTCCAAAAAAAATAAAACAAATAAAATAATGATTTTTACTTAACAAAAAATATAAACAATTTAAACATTAATGTTCAAAAAAAAATGCTCAACATGTAAAAAATAAATAAAAATAAAAAATTTCTAGTCCAGCGGACTATTTTTCTAATATCAAGTCTTGGAAGCCCATCCGAATCCCCTTGGAGAGGCTCATCCGAATCCGGAGCTCACTATCAATCCCCTCCCCATCTCTCAAAACAAATACAATGTTAGTGGATCTCACCTCACTACTACCAATCTCAATCCATCCTCTAACTCTCCAAACAAACAGGGCCCAAGAGCTCTTGCCAATAGATAACAAGGTTGTTTGGTGCCAACTTAGAAAAGCACAATTTTTTTACCTTTCAAATAATTAATCTTATAAAACTTAATTAAACTATTTTATCTAATTAATTGTAAGCAAAACTTACATCAAATAATTTAGACACAAATTTTTAAAATTAAAAAAAAAGTTATAAACAAGTCAAAACAATCCTCCCGTTTGTTTTCAGATATAAAATTGAGGGAACTAGTAGTGAGAAGATTAATAGTGAGGGGATTGTTAGTGAAGAGATTGATGGTGAGGGAATTAAGTAAAATTGTATTTGTTTTGATGATAGTTGTTAGTATATGAATTGTTAAATTATTTTTATATAAAATAATAAAACAAATAAAAAAATACAAAAAAATAAACATTAATGTTTAAAAAAAAAAATGCCCAACATGTAAAAAATAAAAAAAATTTAGTCCCCTCACTATTTTTCTAATACCACCTCCACCTCCTCCATCCCAGTCCCCTTTCTAACCTCCATCCTAATCCCTTCTTCTATCTCAATCATTTTCCCAAATCTACAAATAAACACAACACTAAATAGGTCACATTCATCCTAATCCCATCCCATCCTCTACACTCAAAACAAACAACCCCAAGAGTCTTTAGGCCTCGTTTGTTTTGGGGTGTAATGGATAGGAGGAGATTAGGATGAAGGTAGAGTTATTTAGTATTGTGTTTGTTTGTAGAGTTGGGGAAGGGATTAGGATAGAAAAGGAGATATAGATGGAGGTAGTATTAAAAAAAATAGTGAGGAAATTACAAATTTTTTTATTTTTTATATATTGGGAATTTTTTTTATAAATATTAATGTTTAATTTTTTATATTTTTTTATTTGTTTTATTATTTTATATAAAAATAATTTAACAATTCCTACACTAACAAGTATCATCAAAACAAATATAATAATACTTAATTCTCTCACTAACAATTCCTTAATTATAAATTTTGTTCATTCTACGTCTGAAAACAAACTAACATTAAACAAATCTGTAATGCAAAGGTCCATAGCAATAAGCCGGGGCGACGGCACCATACTGTTGATGGGTCCCATCCCCCTATCAACCAAACAAATGTTCTTTAAAAAAAAAAAAAAAAATTATTTATATTATTAATATTTTATTTTATATAATTTATTCTTTTAAAAAATTAAAGGACCCTATCAATTATTAAAAAATAATAATAATATAATGGCAATATTATGTCAATAGTATCATCATCCAATAATATTTTGCAATTTATTCTCTTTTATATATATATATATATATACACACGCGTGTGTGTGGCAACGTAATTATATTTTGAACACATTCTCTATCTATAAGTTTATTGTTAGTAGGTGATATCACGTGTCAGTGGTGACATGATATCACCATGACACTTAATTTTTAAGACTTTGATAGAGATCCCTTTCAATCACCACTTCCCACACACACGTGACGAGTGGTGATTAGAGGAGAAAGAAAAAGTAAAAAAAAAAAAAAAAAATCTGACCAATCAAATCAAAAAGGGGTCAAGAGGGTGGAGGGAAAAAAAGGGTCTGAGTCTTTTTCTTAATTTTTACTCGTCACATGAATTTTTACTCGGCACATAAAGTTGCATACCCATTAGAGATGTAGTGTTTAAGAAGATTAAATCACTCCATTTAGTAAATTGTTTTTAAAATATAAATTTTTTATTTTTCGTGTTACTTGTCTTTGGTAAATATTTTTTAAAACATTATTTTATTTTTAGATTCGCTAAATCTAAATATATTTAAAAAATAAAATATGTGTGATTATTTTAAGAAAATATTAAATACCAAAATTTACTACATTTTTCACAAATATTTTATATTTTAGATGCATATACAAAAAAGAATTAAATATAAGTAAACAAAAAAATACTAAAGACAAAAAAAACTCAAAAACTATTTTTAAAAATTAAAAATCAAACAAAATAAATGTTGTTTAATTTAAACTTCTTTTTTTTAAAAAAAAAAGTTGTAAAATTTAAGCTTATGAGATGGCCCATCTACGAAAAATCTTGGAGTCACCATTAACAATAAGCAAAGTACTTGTCAAATCCACATGACAAATGCCAAAAAAAAAAAAAAAAAAAATGAACATAAAATACATTAAAAATGATGTGTTAATAACGTTCTTGAATTGTGAGAACAATGGTGGGTATTTTAATTAAAAATACAAGAATCCAAGAAGTAACATAAGTATGAAAATTATGTACTATAATTTTATTTGTATGTAATTATTTATCAATTAATTCAAGATAATTATTTAAGAATCTCATAATATTATGTGACATTATTTACACGGTATTCTAATTTAATCACATAACAAAAAAAAAAAAAATTAAGAGTGCAACATGCCAATTTAACTTCTTTTTTTTTTTTTTTAGAAAGTTCAATTTACTGTTAAGTAGAAACAAATGATGATTCACTTAAGTATTTGTTACAATTTTTCAGCCGTCAGGAATATTTTGAAAATATCTAATAATTTTCATTAATTCAAAAGGTAGTTAAGAATTTGTTTGTTTGTTTGTTTTTCAAGTTCATAACTCACGGTGGTTTATTTTGTTGTAAGTATTACAAGGAAGCCCATGTAGGCAAGTACTTTCACTTGGCCCATGCAAGACGGTCTAATTAGAGGTGGCGGCAGGCCCGTGGCCCCTCATCTTGATAATGTTGGGTGATTCTATTTGTACATAAAAAAAAGAAAATTATCAAGAATTTTTTTTTGAAAAATGTATAGTCTATTTAGTCTCATAATTTTTTGTTTGTACCCAAAAGTCCAATAACGTTGTTCTTCTTCTCCACCTTTCTTCTTCTATGCCTTTCTTCTTCTCTTTGTGATTTTCAGCGATCGTTGACGAGTAACCATATCTTGCTTCTTCTCTTTCTCTTTCTTTTTCTGATATATAATCACCGGCAACCAATGACTACCATCAATTGGGATTCATCGGCAACCACCGACCATCGACTCCTTACCTCATCAACGGTAAAGAAGATATGTTTCCGACGAAGAAGATGAAGAAAATGAGTAGATCTACTTAGATCTTGAGTAGATCTACTCATCAGATCCGACTAAATCTGAACAAAAAATAGTTGCCGGAGTACAATCCTCTCTATATTCACCTCTCTCCTTCGATTTCTTATTTTTTTTACATTTTCTCTGCTATACATTTCTCTTTTTCTGTTCTAATGGAGAAAATTTTTAAGTTCTGAACAAATTGTTTTCGAGTTTTAGTTACAGGTGGTGAAAACTGTAAAATTTTGCAGTTTCAAATTTTTTTGGTGCTGAAATGAATCATGGTTTAAAATTGTAAAAAAATTTGTAGTTTAAAAATTTTTTGGTGCTAAAATGAAGCATGGTATAAAACTGTAAAATTTTGCAGTTTAATAACATTCTTTAAAATTGTAAAATTTTATAGTTTCATAACATGTTTTTCAGTTTGATTAATAAAGATAAATGCTTAATAGATTTTTTCTTTGAAACTGTAACATTTTACAGTTTCAAAACTTATTTTTCAGTTTGATTAATATTGGAGATTATTTGTTTAAACCTTATAAAAATTGAAAAATAGCATATGTTTTTTCCATTGTTGCTATTTTTTGTCGTTCCATTTTTTTTTCTTTTAGTTTATCAATATTTAACACATTTTGCTATGTTTTTTCGCTCTAATTTCTTCATTTATTCATTTTTTTTTCCGACAATATTGTGCACATTCCGGTGAGTCTCCAATGATGTTCTTAACATCCAATGAATGTTCTGAACATTCTGGTGACTTCCATTAATATTCATAACACTTCAGTGAACTTCCGGCGATACTCCAGCGACTTCCCGGCGATACTCCGGCGACTTCCTGATGACGTTGAACATTCCAACGAGTCTCCGGTGACTGTCGACGGAAGTCCGACAATAGTAGGATGTAACAGTGGCTATAAATTTTAAAATAAAAAAAATAAGATTTTTTGGTAACAATTAAAAATATATAGGACTAATTGGTACAAGTGTTTTGTTTGGGTATTAGATAGCTCTTGAACTTTGTATATTGGACTTATTGGTAAGTTCTCCTCAAAAAAATTATGAGAAAATTATTCGTAGGTCCTATTTAAAATATGTGTACACTATTTAATTCATCAATTTTTTGAGTAGATTCAAAAATCCTACACATCTCTCTCTCTCTCTCTCTCTCTCTCTCTCTCTCTCCGCTTTTTGTTTCATTATTTAAGTTTTCCTTTCTCTTTTCTTTTTTTTTGTGTGTGTATTTTCCTCTCCTTCTCTTTGTCATGTCCGATGATCCGTGATTACACCTTCCCTATTCTCTTTCTCTTTCTAATATATAATTACCGGTGACCGACGAACACCATTGATTGGGGTTCACTGGCAACCACCAACCACCAACATCAACTCGTGACTTCATCATCACCAATGGCGAAGAAGATGAGTAAATCTACTCAAATCTGATATAGATCTACTTAGATTTACATCAGATTTAAGTAGATCTATATGAGATCCGACTAGATTTAAACTAAAAATAGTTGTTTCTATATCTATTCTTTTCTTCGATTTCTCAATTTTTTTACCTTTTTTCTGTTACACACGTCTATTTTTTTGTTTTAATGGAGAAAAATTTCAAATTCTGAATAAGTTGTTTTTAAGTTTTAGTTACAGGCGATGAAAACTGTAAAATTTTACAGTTTCAGTTTTTTTGGTGCTGAAATGAATCAAGCTTTAAAACTGCAAAATTTTACAGTTTCGTAACATTCTTTAGAACTGTAAAATTTTGCAGTTTCATAACATGTTTTCCAGCTTAATAAAATAATGCTTTGAAAATGTAACATTTTACAGTTTCAAAACTTACTTTTCAGTTTGATCAATATTACACATTATTTGCTTAAACCCTACAAAAATTGAAATAATATATACTTTTTCTCATTGTTGTTTGTTGTTGTTATGTTTTTTAATTATAATTTCTTCATTTATTATTTTTTTCGACAATATTCTGAATATTCCGGTGAGTCTCCGATGATGATCTTGACATTTTTTAGTGACATTCAAAACACTCCGGCGAACTTCTGGTGATGCTCCAGTTACTTCCCGGTGATGTTGAATATTCCGGTGAGTCTTCAGTAAGTCTGACAGAAGTCGTTGAATGTTGCAAAATTTTTAAAGTTATAAAAAATATAAAAAAAAAAATTGGTAACAATTAAAAATATATAAGACTAATTAGTGCAAGTATTTTGTTTTGAGATTAGATGGATTTTAAATTTTGTGTATTAGACTTATTGGTAAGTGCCCCAAATACTATTTACTATGTTTAATTTTTTAGTATTTTCTAATAAATTATTTATGATTATAATTTATCCTCATTATATCTTATATCTTTTTCACAAATTACCCTTCAAAATGAAACAATAATTTATGATGCATCCAAATAATAAACAAATCAAACACCATTTAAAACTCTTAAACAGATTTCTTAAACAATATCTTCCATGTTTAATGAAGCAGATGGTGGGCAAGTTGCAGAGCTTCAGTGGAAGAGAATGGTGAATGATATATTCAACAAGGGAAAGTTAAAGAATTATCTAACAGACTGATGTATCGAGTAGTATGGAAGGTATTTCAATGGAGGTCTCTCTTGCTCTTGGTGTGTCGGTTTCAGAACCAAGTGAAGAGCCATGGAAAGGAAAACTCATTACATTCAGTAAAAACCCAAAGCTTCATATGGCCGAAAGAGACGATTTGATATCGTATATTTGAGTTTGTAAGGTATATGGAATTAGAGATGAATGCTAATTTTCAAGCGAGATTAGATTTGATATTGCAAGTGAATATAAATGGGAATATGAGCGAAGAAGAAATGGTCAAGAGAGTGTTTGTGTTCAGCGACATAGAATTTGATCACGCTTCATTTCGGATGATATAAAGCGTTCTGAATACATGGATTGCTTATTATTCTTATTCATTGTTCAATTTTATTAGAATTTTATTCTATTTGTAAATATAAACACAATAAGAAATAATGATTTTAATGATAATGGCGAGAAAGAAAATGAAGAAAAAATAATTAAAACTTTGGAATGAAGATAAAAAAGACTTAAATATAAATATATATATATAAGTAATTAAAATGTACCATGAGAAAAATAAATTTATTTTAAGATTTAATGTATATTGTTCTTATTAATAAATTTACATTAAGATATAATAAGAAGTAAAATTTCAAAATTTTAATTGGGCATATTAAGTTAATATTTGGATACAAATAGAATCACCCAATAATTTTAGGATTATCCGAAATTAATTTACAATTATATTTTATTAATGGTCCAAATTAATAAAAGTAAACTCTGAAATACATATCCATGGATCAGAAATACAGTACAACATGAAAAATAAAAGCCCAACAACCCTAAAAGGAAAATTGGGGACTCATAAATTCCCATCTCCTACACATAAACTGGGGATCAGAAGTGAAAATCATCTCCCAACTTTTTTATTTGTATTATTTATTATATTTTAACCAGCCCAGGAGTTGACACTTACACAATGGCTTGATCTTCAAGTCAGCAATATACAATTGTAAGAGTATATATTAAAAGCAAAAGAAAACAAAATACATCACCTCTACCCAACAACGAACACTATCGGCATGGGCAAGTAATGGTTAATAAGTCGACTAGAAATGACAGAAGATCAATCAATATTACACAATATAGGCCTCTTTGAAGGAGATTGTAGTGACGGTAGCAATGGGCATTGTGTGGGTGTTGATGCTCGATTAGAAGCAAGAGGTGATGGTGACAATGACAACGGTAACGAGGGCGATGATGGCATGTAATCATCTTGTAGCTTTCTTTTGTGGCTTACTCTCTCTCCATTTTCCTCTCCTTGCTCTCTTAACATGAAATCTTTCAGGCGTTTCACATCTGATAGCTTTACTGGCTTCACGAGAAATTCCTCTGCCCCTTCCTCCAAACATCTGTAACCGATCAAAAATTATGTTGTTAAGTGGTTTCCAATATGAATCCTACTTTTTACACGATCGCAATTGTGGAAGCATAGCCAAATTTGATCAAATTTAAATTGTGGAAATAAAATAAAACAGAAAAATCAGATACAGATTGATCTATGCACAATCAAATATCTGTGTATTTAGATTTCAGTAGAATTCTAATGTTGGAAATGCCCATCAACAAATCAGATTCATATATGCACAACAACAAAAAAACACACAACTCCCACAACCCCACTCATCTGTAATTGGTCTAAGAATGAAAGAAAAACAAAAAAACAAAAACACATGATTGGTTCACATCATTTTAGGAGTCATGGGTCCCAAGCATTTTTGTATGCCCAATCTCAATTGAAAAAACTTTACCAGATTTGGATATCAAATATTGGATTCTAATGCTTATACACTATTAAGATGCCATAAAATCCTGAAATTTGCATTCAGGTTTGGATGGGTTTGGATTTTGATACAAGTTTGTACACGAAATCCAAACAAATATTGGATTCTACTGCTTATACACTACTAATAGATGCCATAAAATCCCCACATTTCAATATATATATATACCCGATTTGGAAATCAAATATTGGATTCTACTGCTTATAAACTATTATGATGTCATAAAATCCCCAAATTTGGAGGGAAAAAAAAACTATACCCGATTTGGATATCAAATATTGGATTCTATAGCTTATATACACTATTAAGATGCCACAAAATCCCAAAATTTGCATTCGACTTTGGATGGATCTGTATTGTGATACATGTTTTAATACAGTTTTTGTCAAATCCGAGCAAATATGCAGTCCTCTAATTGATGATCTACAATTATAATACTTCTTATTACAAACAAATTTTAAAAGTATTAATTTGGATCCAATAGTTCAATCTCATTTCAAGAACCACAAGGCACTACCTCTAAAGAAACAATGATGGAAATTAGAGAATACCGATCAATACGCGCTAGGATATTCTCAGATGACATGATCACCACGGGTATTTCTCTCAAAGTCGATGACTCCTGTTCAAAAATGAAAGCAACAAAAACAATTTTAGCATTTACAAGTTTTTTTATTTATTTTAAATTTCATTATCTTTATTGGGTAAGTATAAATTTCATTTCTGCCAGCAGGTTATGCCTTGTTTGGTTGCCAAAATAGTGCAGGAAAATAAATAAATCCAAAAGCCCTACCCAGCTGATTACTATTACTATCAACAGCGTAAAACATATGCTTCAATAATTTATTTTCTTGCCACAGTTTTCTTGGCAACCAAACAGGGCCTTTAGTGAAATACCAATATCACATAAAACTAGCCTTGATCTTCTTGAGCAGTTCATATCCAGTCATTCCAGGCATTGAATAATCCGTCATTATTAAATTCACCTCCAAACCCTAAAATCAAATCATCAAAAATCACAATATAAATCACCAAAAAAAAAAAAAAAAATTTGTATTTCTTCTTCCTTTTCCTCCGCTTTCTCAGCAACCAAACAAATGGAATATGCATTTAAAAAATAAAATAAAATAAAAATCTTACATTGAAACCGGCGGAGCTCTTCTCTCCATCCAAACCGAGATACTGCAGCGCTCTGCTTCCGCTCTCTACAGCCGTAACTGAAAATTCCAATCCAATCGGTCTCAGCAAACAAATCAAAAATCTCTAAGAGATTTCAAGTAGTAGAAGTAGTATTCATCAACATGTATATGTACCTCTGCAGGAAGAGATCTTCAGCAATCGCTCGATCACCCTCCGGTCCACGTGGCTGTCATCAACGGCGAGAACATGGAGTTCTCGTGAACCAGACGACAACAGATGATCCGAACCCTCAACTTTCTCCGACGACCTTCGCCTCAAATACTCGCCGGCCGTTCTCGCCATTACCAACCAAATCTCAGACACTCTCTCTCTCTCTCTCTAGTCTCTCTCTCACTATATATAGAATGATAGGTGTGTAGGAGAAGTTGGTAAAAAATTAATTTTTAATTTTTTTTTAACTAAAAAAATTAATTTTTTGAGTAGTGATTGATTTGAGTAAAAAGAATTAATCTTTTTAACTAAAAAAATTAGAAGTTAGCTTTTTTTTGCTAGCTTGCCAAATGGGCTCATATATCCTTTCTCGTTCTCAAAATACTAATTTTTTATTTTAAAGTATTAAATTTTTTTCAAAAATTAAATATAAAAACAATATAAATTTTTTATTTTGTTATTTTTTTAAATTTATTAACAATAAAAAATATAATTATGAAATTGATGGGTATGTTTGGTTTGTGTTTGAGAGATGTGTTTTAGAGATAAAAAGTACGAAAACATGTTTGGTTTGGTTTTTTGGGAAATTTGTTTTGGAAAATTATTTTGAGAGAGAGTTTTGAAAAAAGTGATTGATTTGATGTGTGTGTGAGAGAGATTTGTTTGGAAAACTTGTTTGGTTTGTGTGTTTTGGAAAAAAAATTTTAGAAAATTTGTTTGGTAGAGAAAATTTCTGAAATTTGTTTGTAGAGAAAATTTCTGAATTTTTTTTCAGAAACACAAACCAAACCTACCCGATGTTTCTTAAAATATGTACTATCAAAAAATAATTTTTAAAAAATAATTTTTTTAAAATATAATAATTATATTATTAAAACGTATTAAATTTTTCAAAAAAAAAACTTTATATATTATCATCACATAGTACATGCACAGTACAGGAGGGAGGGACACAGAAAATCTGGAAATCTACTTTAAAAAGCTAAAAGACTAAAATGCTGAGATTTTGTGATCTTTGAAAAATCTACACGCATTATCACCCACCCCACTTGTCTCTCTCTCCCTATATTAATAAAATTTTGGAGGTGTACTGCCTCCGAAATGGACCGGACGGAGCCTGTTTATTCTGTTTGTTTTATCTTATCGTAATTTATGTATTTTTTTTATTTGACAGTGGAGTGTAAGTGAAAAATTTTAGATTGCAAATCTGATTTGCATCTCCTCGTATTTGCCCTTTTTATATTTGTGTATTTTTTTCTCTAACTGTTTTTTCATTATCAAATATGTATAATATTTTAAAAAATAAATAATTTAAGTTATGAAAATGGAATGTATGATAAATTTTACAGGTCAAAGTAATGCCTTCCTGTTCAAATTATGAACAGAGCAATCCAACCTCTAGATTTTTATTTAAATTACTCTCTCTTCACACTTACAGGGCTTTAGTTAGGGCTGGTGTGGCATATTCCAAAAAATTTAAAAAGTTAAAAAGTTATTAAAAAAGTTAAAAAGTTATTACTATTTACCATAAAAAAATTAATTATGCACAAAATTATTACAAACAACTCTAACATTCCACGGACACAAAAATTTACATAGGCAGGGTACACAAACAACACGATACTGTTCGGCTCGAGGGAACCCATCACGGGTCCCGTTTTGATAATCTGAACCGTTAAATGTGTAGAACTCGTCGAGTACTATATACTTATAAAAAATCACGTTAATCGGATATCGCTAACTACATGATCAAATCAATTTTGTAAAAAAAATGGATACTGTTATAGTTAACGGTTAAAAAAAACTAATCCGATCATATAACTATCGATATCCGATCAACGTGATTTTTTATAAACATATAGTACTCGAGGAGTTCTATACATTTAACGGTTCCGATTAGCAAAACGGGACCTGTGGTGGACCCTCACGGGCCGAACAGTACAGTCTAATTCAATGTCCGAAAAGGAGGGAATACTATGCACACGCTGCCCCTTAGGACATCCCACCGTACTACCTATTCTATCTTAATCTTCTCCTATACACTAATTTATACAATTTTTTAATATACATTTTTTCGTAAAAAGTCAAAAAGTTATCCCAAACAATCTTTTTTTCCTCAACTTTTTAGTCAAAAAAATTAAAAAGTGCACTTATTTAGGACATCCCAAACAACCCCTTACTATCATAACGCATTTTTAGGGAATGCATGGGGCATGTAAATATAAAATGCGTGTTGCCAACAAGGGGTTGGTTCCTATGTTACTGGAACGTGGATCATTTTGATAGGTGGAACAGAAATGGTAATGTGGTATGTTTCGTATTTTAAAATGTGGTATAATAGGATTAGATTTGTATTTATTATGCTGAAGAATTTAAGGTATTTTTAGAGTAATTTTTATTTAACTGTTAAATATCTAATAAAATGTAATACTTTCTATGAGCATTATGACCCATTTTTTGATTTTTTTTTGTCAAAACTTAACTCACCTTAAATTTTAATTTATTATATTTTATTTTTTTCCACCTAAAAGTTAGATTTGACTTTTTTATATTCATGTTTTAATATGGGAGAAGTTGAAGGGTTTATGAAATCTATCACGATTACGATTTAAATTGTTTATTTTGTAATGTTCTCAATATATATTATTCATAAAATAAATTATGTCGATCCAGTAATCATAATTTCTTTTATTTTATCATGTTTGTTTCTAAAAAATAAATGATCTATTTTTGAAAATATATTTGTATAAGTTTAAATTTAATTATTTAGTCATCATGAGCCTTGTTTATGAAGTTGACTATTTTAATTGACTATTTTCATTTGACTATAGTTGTGTTTAGGAAGTTGTTTGGGTTTTTTTTGTAGTTGATTTAATGGTTATGAAAGAAAAAATAAAATGATTATAGATTAGCAGTGACATTAAGTTGTTTTGAAAAGTTTGTTAAAAGTTAATTTTTTGATTTTTTTTTTTAAAAAAAATATGTAAAAAAATGAGAAATGTGATATGACCCAAAATAGGCTAAAAACCAAATTGATTTTTAGTCAAGTTCTCAAATTGAATCATTTTATCTTATTAACTATTTTAACATATTTTATCTTTTAATAAACTATTTTAATCCAATCTTCTACCCAAACAAGGGCATGGTAACCCGCACGATATAGCAATATGAATCAAAGATTTAACAGATTTTGGTTCCATAGCTTTAGCTACAGGGTTTCATCTGGTTGGTTAATAAGAAAAGTGGTTTCCACGTTCTCCACCTTAATGGGCAAGTAGAGTTAGAGTTTAATAAGAAAATTAGTTCACCTCTGTCTACAAAAGGACATTCAGATTAGTCATCAAATCATTTTAGATATAACGTATTTTGAAGAAGGTTAAATATTTTCCACTGATATTGATATTAGGTTTATATTTAATCAATTTTGGATTACTTAAAGGTTTCACATAACAGATCCGGTTATAAATATACATGGTTCGTTTGTGATGTGGGTTAACTTTTTAGTTATTTTAGCTTGGGGCTAAAAAGGCTCGTTTGGAATAATTTTTTTGACTTTTTTTATTTTTGTGAGAGAAAAAATAAAATGATTATAGTTTGAATGTAATATTTTGTCTTATAAGGTTGAAAAGTTTAATTTATATTTTTGTGACTATTTTAACCAAAAAGTACCATTTTAACTTATGTCAAACGAAAACTATTTGTAAAGATCATAATAATTCACGATTTTAAATTATAAAAGTTGTTATATGCATAATATTATAAAACTAGCGTATGCCCGTGCCTAAAGGCACGGTATAAATAATATTAAGATTAAAATGCAGTTATAAAAATATATTTAACAGACTATACAATTCCAAACAAATCAAATATAAAAAAAATTAAATATCAAACAATGCATACCAGCTAGTGCTTTACAATTTTAAAAAAAATTAAAACTAAAATGCACACCAGAAAGTATCCACAATTCTACACATAACCCAAGTACTCCATTTCGGGCCGATATTGCGATTTATGGGTTGAAAACGCCAAACCCACCAATTTTCCACCCATAAATCAAAATGGGATTCGTGGATATTTCTGTGATTTGGTGTGGCTCAAGTGTATGATAACATATTTAATGAGATTACTATCCCAATTGAGGATAGTGATTCCCTAGATTTAGACATTCAATTTAAAAATCTATAAACAAATAAAGAATGTTGACCCGGATCCAAACCCAGCAAAAAAAATTTTAAAAAAAATGGAACCCAGTTTGGTGGCATATAAGCCTACCAAACTTTAAATAATATTAAGATTAAAATGCACGAATCCCATTTTTTTTAATATAAAAAATAAAAAATAAAAATAGAAATAAAAGAAGAAGAAGAAAAATAAAAATAAAAGCCTATAAGTAAAGAGATGACTACCACTATGTGAAAAGGTAAAAGGAAGTAGATAACCTGGAATATAATAACACTACTACAAAAATAGATAAAGATCACACTTTTTTGGTGTGATGTTTGTTATTTAATCACACCTTTTTAATTTTATTAAAGTGTGATCTTTGGGAGTGTGATTAAAAGGGGTCATTTTTAATCACACCTTTTAAGTGTGATTGATAAGATTTAGATCACACCTTTAAGTGTGATTAAAAACCAATAGATCACACCTTTTAAGTGTGATTGATAAGATTTAGATCACACCTTTTAAGTGTGATTAAAAACCTTTAGATCACACCTTTTAAGTGTGATTAAAAACTTTAGATCACACATTTTAAGTGTGATTAAAAACTTTAGATCACACCTTTTAAATGTGATTAATAACTAATAAAACCTGTGATAAAAAAAAATTGACATATTTAAAGAATAATCAATATTATTTTTACACGCGAATTTGAAAAATGTAATACACACTATATACTATATTTTGAATCACAACCATATATTGAATGAAATAATATCATATATTTCATAAATGAAAGTTAAATGTTTAAAAGTATATACAAAGAAATTAATAAAAAAAAAATTAACTGTGATTACATACATTAAAAAATAAAAAATAAAAAACTTGAAAAAAGTAAGTTCTTGAATTCTTTGACCATATTTTGCATCTCTCCAAGAAATTTCTGACCTGAAAAATAAAAAAACAAATTAATTTAAAAACCGCTAGAAGCATATGAATAAACTTACTAATTAATTTATAAACTTACATTTAGATCACACCAAAAATAATGTAACTTATCCGGTTGTTAAGCCTTTAATCCTTTCCCCACAGCCACCAAAAATGACATAATTATTTTGATTCTCCACACAAATATCAGTAAAACAGCACCACAAAAGAAGACAATATGCAACAATGCAGAAAGGATCACATAAATGATAAAATAAAGTATTATATGGACAATCAAAATCATATGATATCAACATATAACTCACTAAAAACTATAAAACAAATAAGGATCAATAAAGCTTATTGGTCTTAAAAGCAGAAACCACATAGCCTGAATAATTACAAATTGGTATGGGAGCAATCCAAGTAGAGGAAATAATAAGAGCCTAGCACAATAAATTAAAAAGAAACAACTTGCATACAACCCCCTTATCTAAACCTTCAGCTCCCTAATTTAATAACTTGAGATGAAGCACATCTTTATAGGAATATGATCAGCCACAGATAGATACTTTAAAGATTGTAACTGTCAAAAATACGAGAATTATATGATTTTCAACCATGACAAAATACTCTATTGAAATAGCAAATTCTCCACAATTAAAGTCTGTCCATGTAAGTGACAAACAATAACAGGTCCTCACTATCCAGCACTTCTCTCTGTGCATGTCAATGAAATCCATCACATACAACATATAAAAGCAATTCGCAAAAATTGAAGTAGGAGACTTGTAATTATCAATTCATTCAATTAGTATATCTTAACTCTTATATGAACCCAATTTTCTGTTGGACCATGACATTATTGGCTGAAATCATATTTTTTTAGGCAGAAAAAGTAGCTCATACGGATCTCATCAACGATATCATATCTTAGATTCTGAAATATATAGATTTTTTAGTAGTGAAATATTCCTTGTAACCAAAGATAGGAGTTTTTCAGTAAATTTCCTGAGAACCAAACACACATAAATACAGTGCTACTAGCTCTTTCATGTATATCTAGATTGTTACCTGCTCTTTAGGAACTTCAAATATGGCTGGTCATTATAAGTAATTGAACCTCCTGGTGTCGACCCTCTCACCCTGCCAACGAGCAGACTTAGAAGTGTAGTCTTTCCACTCCCCGAAGGCCCCATCAAGTTTTTCTTTTTCTTTTCGAAAATTCAACTTCCTCTGTACCTTTGTGAGCATATCTTCAGTTTACCATCAGTTTATATTGGATTAGCTTAAAAACACAAACAAGCATTAGAAGCATAGATGATTTCACAAAACACATGAGTAATGAACTGATAAATGGCAAAAAATCATCAACACTTATCCTAAAACCCGGTTCCAAGCAGTGGCAACTCTAGAAATATTGGTTAGGATAGTCATTGAAAAACTAGATTAGAATTTATGCGAAAGAAATCACACTTGTCATCCACTTTCAATAAATCTCCTAATTTAAACTTTTTAAATATAAAAAAATTAAAATATTGACACTATTATTTCAACAAAAAGATATTAGATACATGGAGTATTACAATTGCTCTTAACAAGTTATAAGACTCATATCTAATTTTGAAGGAGCTTTAAGCCATTTTTTTAAAAAAATTATTTGTGCCGTAATTCAACATAAGTTACATTTAATGAGAAATTTCGGGTATTATTATTTTTTTATGTAAGCATTTTTTTTTTTTGTCAACTGTTCATATTCAGAAATAAAGTGTATAAAACCTGCAATTTGGGAATGGCCTACATCACATCAACTTTAAATATATACGATACACTTCATTTATAGACCTTTTTCTGGTTATCTACTTCTGACGAAGGTATTACTTTTAGAATTGAAAGACATTATGAGTAAGTGTGCATAGTTTGGAGTAGATGAGTTAGGAGTTCAAGATTTATGAGATTGCGAATTTGGGTATTCAAATTATGAGAAGTGTATTGATTAATACATAAATTAACTATATATATCCAAAGAAAAAATACCCTGTTTTTCTTGTGCAGATGCCACTGGTTTCAAATGCATATGAAATTCCATTATTTGAGTATGTTTGTCATAATTTGTTTAATATAATTCTTCTTTTCAATTATTTGCCAACATTTTTGTTTTTCTGTTCTATCAATGGTGAGTTCATTCTAGGAAGGAGGCTAGTTTGAGAAACAAAATTTTCACAAAAATGCCAAAAACAAAATTTCAGCACAGTAACATTCTAAAAATACTTAAAAACTTTTTGACATAATATACATGTTGAAAACAGCCCAACAACAAGAACTTCAAGACAATAGCTTTCTAAAAGAAAACACAGCACATGTAACAAAATATTCAGTAGATAATATAGGAAGAGTTATGAATCTTACTATCAAGATAGCTAGCAAGAGAGGTTGATAGATAGATATCTTCTGGTCCTGCCCAAGACATTGAGCACAAAATTTTTCGGTATCTAAAAAATCACCGAAAAATCTTCCGAAATCGAAGCAAATTGCATTGGCAGCTCAAATTCTCTCTGGTACTTCTCTCCAGAAACAAAAAAAGAAGAGGAAAAAAGAAAAAAAAAAACCCTAAAACACAGTAGATTGAAAATCCTCGAACTCAACCCCAGACCTTTCAATTTCAATGATAGCAATAACTAAGCCCTGATTGATAACCAAACTTCGGTACCACAGTTCTTGAGATCTTGAAAAAAAGAAGAAGCTAGCTTTGATGCAAAAGATTCTGACTTTGGTTTGTCTTCCGGATTAATGGTTTTGAAAAACCAAACCCGGATCCAATCGCACCGGAAGAATTTGAAGAGACAATCGGAGAAAAAACAAATAGGATGGAAAGCGCGAGAAAGGAAGAGAAACGCGGGAAAAATTTTGAGGGAATTGGATTGGATTGGATTGGATTGGAGAGACTAAAAACTAGGGTTTGGACTTCCCCATGAACTCCCGCCTCCGGAGGCATATATTTGTCACTACTACCTCCGTCCGCACTATTACTCTTTGATTGATGATAGATACAAAATATTATATTTGTATTATAAAATACTAGCATATCACCCGTGTTATGCATAAATTGTGTTTATAATTATTTATATATGTGAATTGTGATTTTTAAATATTTTTTTTAATGTCTTCTTTTTTTCTTTTTTTATATTATATTAAAGTTTAATATTTTGATAATAATCATATGTGTTGGACTTTTCAAAGAATTAAATGTCTTTTTTTTAATTATATTATATTGAAATTTAATATTTTGATAGTAATCATATATGTTAGACTTTTCAAGAAATTTTTTTTTATGCTTGTTCTTAATGCATTAAAGTGTTATTATCTTGTCAAGGAATTAAATGTCTTTTTTTATTATTATATTATATTAAATTTTAATATTTTGAGAGTAATCATATGTGTTGGACTTTTTAAGAAATTTTTTTTTTTATGTTTGTTTTTAATGCATTAAAGTGTTATTACGAGGGATAATAATCATATGTGTTAGGACTTTTCAAGGAATTTATATGTGTTGAATTTCAAAGAATTTTTTTTATACTTGTTCTTAATGCATTAAAGTGTTATTATGAGGGTAAGACTTGGAAGTTGTGAGAAGTTAATAAATGCTAAGATTTTTTTTTTAAAATCAAAAAATCAGAAAATTTAGATTGGGAGATTGGAGCTCCCACAAGGCTTGGGGTTAAAAACTCCCTTTTGCTTAATATATAGTGGGTGGGTGACTGTGGTGGTGGTAGTGGTGGTGAGTGGGTGGATGACGGTGGCGGGTGGTAGCGAGTGGGTGGTGGTGGTGGTGGTGGCGGGTGGTGGCGGGCAGGTGGGTGGTGGTGGCAGGTGGTGATGATGGGTAGGTGGGTGACGGTGGCAGGTGGTGGGTGGTAGCGAATGTGTGGTGGTGGTGGTGGTAGCGGGTGGTGGATGGTTGTGGCAGGTGGGTGGCGGATAGGGAGTGGTGGTGGGTGGTGGTGGTTGTGGGTGGGTGAAGGTGGCAGGTGGTAGCGAATGGGTGGTGGTAGTGGTGGTGGGTGGTGGGTGGCGGGTGGGTGGTAGGTGGTGGTGGTGGTGGTGGTGGCGGTGGGTGGTAGGTGGTGGTGGGTGGTGGATGGCAGGTGGGGTGGTGGATGGTGGTGGTAGATGGGTGCTGAGTGGTAGTAGCGGGTAGGTGGCCGGCGGTGGATGGTAGTGGCGGGTGGCGGGTCGATGGCAGGTGGGTGGTGGTAGCGAGTGGGTGGCAGGTGGGTGGTTGTGGCTGGCAGGTGGGTGTTGGTGGCGAGTGGTGGGTGGTGGTGGCAGGTGGGTGGTGAGTGGTGGTGGCAGGTGGTGGTGGGGGATGAGTGGTGGTGGCGGAAGACGGTGGTGGAAAATGGTGACGGGTGGTGGCTAGTGTTGGGTGGTTAAAAAAAAAAAAAACTCAAAACTCAAAACGAAAACACATTTTTTAAGTTTACATTTTTTGGCCAAATTTATAAACTGAGACCACTGATTTATAAATCAAAAATTTACCAAACAAGTTTTTATTTGAGTTTTTTAAATTTTTGTAAATATAAACAATGGCGTAAGTGTTACCAAATGGCACCTTAGCAAACAGGCTTTAGATGGTAAAAATGTTGTAAAATTAACAAATAATTAAATAAGTTACCAACGTAAGAAATGACTTATCAAAAGATTCTTAGGCCATATATGGTTTGATTTTTAGAAAAAAAAATTTAAAAATTAAAAATTAATTTGGTTAAGAAATAAAAACTAAAAAATAATTATCATTTAAGGGTAAAAAATAATTATCATTTTAACTTTTGGGCAGGTTATATACATACGTATATCTGTTTCAATTTAATTTGTAAAAAATTATTTCTAACCACTCGAAAGATAAAAATTATATAAAAATGATAATTATTTTTTATTTTTTATTTCTTAACCAAATTAATTTTTAATTTTTAATTTTTTTTTTCTAAAAATCAAACCATACATAGCCTAAGAATCTTTTGATAAGTCGTTTCTTATGTTGGTAACTTATTTAATTATTTGTTAATTTTACTACCATCTGAAGCCTGTTTGGTAACCATTTCGTTTTCAGTTTTAAATTTATATTTACAAAAATTTTAAAAATTGTCATAAAAACATATTTGATAATTTTTTTTGATTTATAAATGGTTGTCTCAGTTTGTAAATTTCAGGAAAAAACGTAAATTCAAAAAATAAGTTTATGTTGATTTTTAAACAGAAATTTAAAAATTTTACTAACAATTTTTTTTTTCAATTAATTTTTTTTCAAATAATTTTTTTTCCAATTAATTTTTTTTCAATGAATTTTTTTTTCAACTAATACTAACCGAGGGGGCAATTGGTAATGCTACTTTAAACCTCAGGGAGGGGATTGTAATTTCTAAAATGTAAAGGGTGTCAATGTAATTTACCCAGTAAGGGAAAAATTAGTATTTAAAAAAATTAAATTGCTAAGGGGAGGATCTGTAATGAAACTTTAAACCTCAGGGAGGAAGATGTAATTTTCAAAACGTGAAGGGGGAACTGTAATAAGCATAAACCTTAGGAAGTGTCAGTGTAATTTACCATATATATATATATATAATCACACTTAATTAGAAAGTGACATAAAAAATAAATATTATGCCACTCAATCAGATTAAGGGTGATTAAAAATTTAGGAATTGTATATTTTATATAAAAATCAATTTGAAATATTTTATACAATCACACTTATTTTAGGAAGTGTGATTATATATATATATATAATCACACTTATTTAAAAAGTGAGATTAAAAAGTAATAATTTATATATAATCACATTTTAATTACATTGTGTGATTAAAAAATATATAAATAATCACGTTTTAATTAAAATGTGTGATTAAAAAATATATAAATAATCACATTTATTTAAAAAATGTGATTAAAAAGTAATAATGTATATATAATCACACTTTAATTATAATGTGTGATTAAAAAATATATATAAATAATCACACTTTAATTATAATGTGTGATTAAAAAATATATATAAATAATCACACTTTAATTAAAATGTGTGATTAAAAAATATATATATAATCACACTTATTTAAAAAGTGTGATTAAAAAATAGTAGTGTATATATAATTACACTTTAATTAGAAAGTATGATTAAAAAATATATAAATAATCACACTTTAATTAGAATGTGTGATTAAAAAATATATAAATAATCACACTTATTTAAAAAGTGTGATTAAAAAGTAGTAGTGTATATATAATCACACTTTAATTAGAAGGTGTGATTAAAAAATATATAAATAATCACACTTTAATTAGAATGTGTGATTAAAATATATGTATATATATAATCACACTTGTTTAAAAAGTGTGATTAAAAAGTAGAAGTGTATATATAATCACACTTTAATTAGAAGGTGTGATTAAAAAATATATAAATAATCACACTTTAATTAGAATGTGTGATTAAAAAATATATATATAATCACACTTGTTTAAAAAGTGTGATTAAAAAGTAGAAGTGTATATATAATCACACTTTAATTAGAAGGTGTGATTAAAAATATATATATATAATCACACTTAATTGAAAAGTGACATAAAAAATAAATATTATCACACTCAATCAAATTAAGTGTGATTAAAACATCAATCTAATGTTTTTTATCACACTTCCAATAAAAGTGAAATCTTTTTTTTTGTCAAAGTGTGATCTTTAACTATTTTTGTAGTAGTGTAAAAACTGCAACCTTATCCAACATACAAAGATGTTTGAACAGATAGGAACATCTCAAACGTGCGCGGCGCGCACACACATAAATCACAGTTTCTACAGTAGAAACTACGACAAACAATGTTACTTTTATTGCTTTGCAAAATGAACTCAAATCAATGTTATTTTTCTTATAAAAAACTACAGGCTAATAATATGAAAAAGGACAACCATCTTCCCAATACAGATTTCCAAATATATAAATTCAAGAACGCCACTTTGACCGACAAAATCATAGATTGCAGATGAATTCAAATCCAAATTCCGATCAGATAAAACCTTTACAAACAAAAGATTGAGTCTTGAAGAACAAATTGCAAATATATAAATTAGGTAAATTAGTAAAGGGTTCAAACAAAAAGTAAAATGGAAAGATCATACACAATAAATTTGTGATTGTCTAGAGGAATCGGAGGCCCCTGTTTGAACCTGTAGCTGCAAAAAATCTCGGCTGCAAGGCAAAGATGAATGTATATAAGCTAAAGATCTTACAATAAATATATCATTTCAATACCCATATTACATTATTCAACAAATCCACAATTACTGTTCATCTCAAAAATCCCAATTCACATTTAACTAAAACTAAGCAGGTACAAAATCTTCAAAAATCAATTCCTTATTAAAAAAAAAAATGGAAGAACATATCTCAACAAAGGTAGCAAAACCCTAATCGTGTCAATCAGTAATCGATGTCAAACCAATGTAAGAAACTATAAAGTGAATAAAATTGATCATCAAAACAACAAAATTAAATAAATAAATAAATTCAAGAACGCCACTTTGACCAACAAAATCATAGATTGCAGATGAACTCAAATCCAAATTCCAATCAGATAAAACCTTTACAAAAAATGATCAGAGGTTAATCAAAGAAAAACAATAAGGTTTTTTAGTTCTTAATAGTAATCCTATAAAAGAATAAAAATATTATAATAACAGGTATAGTGAGCTAAAACTTTGTGTAAGTAGAATTTTCCTTTCATTTTATTAGGTAGTTAAAAAAATGTTCCAACTTTTTGTGTTCATAGAATTACACTGCCTTCGTGCTTGTTGTTGACTTGAATTGGCAAGGAGTCAGTTACAGTAAATTGGCAAGGAGTTGGTTATATTGTACTGTAACTCTTCATCCATCTATGACATTATTTATATTTGTGGCATATGACTGTAGTTGGGAGGATTTAAATGCATTCTAAAATTTTAATTGCATTTAGAGCCTGCCCTTATAATTGTATGTATACCTAGGATAAAAGACAAATATGTCAAGTAATTCATGGTTTCATATGGATTTTTGCTGAGATGGAGGAGTTGGTTTGTTTGCACCGGTGCATTCTACCTTTGGTTTGAGTCTTTCTTTGGATGGTTCTTTGGTCCGCTCTATGGTATTGGGGGTCTGCTTTTCAGATGTCGAGGTGTTTGGTGGTCGCAAATAGGTATCTCGAGGCTGATCTGCTATGTGCAAATTTTAGGAGGAAAGTTGGTCTGCTGTGTGCAACCTGGATGAGGGTGTTTGGTGCCTTAGGCTCGACTTTTGGTATTTCTTGTATTTGCAAGAAGTGTCTTGTTTTGGTGCTATTTGGTAGTATTATTTTTTATGTTGATATTTGCTTAGCAGTTAGGCTCGATGATGGTCACTTGAGGATGTATACCAATGCCCATCGACTTTCTACTGGGTGTTCTTTGTTTTAGTTTCCTCTTTTCTTTGTTGATTGGATCCTCACCAATCTTCGGAGTGTGCTGGCATATGATTGTGCTACTTTCTTAGTGCCAACCTAGTTGGGATTGTGAAGTATAGTTTTTGATGCCTTTTGCACCTCCCTCCTTTATTGATGTAAGTTTTTCAAGTGTATTTTTCTTTCATCAATAAAGTTTATCTTTGCTGATCAAAAAAAAAAAAATTCATGGTTTCATATATTGATTTTTGGAGAATTTAAAAAAGAAAAGAAAAACTTCAAAATCTTGACCTCGGTAACAAATCAATCATAACTTGAAATTATTTTAATTATAACCATTCATTTCTATGGGCCATTTAAACAGTCTAACAATTTTTTCCCTTTATTTTGGTGTTGACAGTCATTTGCTACCCTTATCATGATCCATCACTACCCCCATCTCTTTTCTCCATCTACCACTACTCCTCATTTTCCTCACAAATGGGCATCAAAACGTCTATTTCTCTAACCCCAATAAAAAACAATGGTCACCACCACAGACATCAATTTCATATGGTACTGTCAAAATTTCACAGGTCATGTATCTCACCAACTTAAGGTACGACTCTACAAACCCATATCAGGTAACCTGCCCTCATATCATTTCCAACAGTTGGAGCCTTAGGATTATTGTTTGGTAATCGATATTCATGCATAATCCAGTTGGTTTTTTCGCCTTTGGGAGGAATTCCTTTGTAGAATACTAATGCGGTTCTAAAGCCAACATCGGCACCCATAAATCTCACAGTCTTATTAGTACCAGAACCTTCCAAGATCCATCACCGCACGACTCGATTTGGCTCCCATTCTTATACTTTCGATCTCTTGGTGTAAAGAAATACCATTCCTTCTCTTCATATGGCTTGTAATTTTCTGTTAATTAACACCAGACATAATATAAATAAAACTCATTGAACATGTTAGACTATTAGCCGGTCCTCATTCCTTAAACCTTCATCGAATGTTAGAATATACAATTCATAGACCAAAGAATGAATATGCATACATCAAAGGAAGAAATAAAAAGAAATCAGAATGAGCTAACATTAGGTATATGAGTAACAAAACTAATGCAATATTGGGACAATCAAATCTAGAAGAACCCATTAGGTATATCATAGCAGCCAACATGATCTTGTTAATAGCCAATCAAAAAAACATGATCTTGTAAAAAATATACTTACAAAGATAATATATATAAAAAATGTATACAATCCAGATTTTTAAAAAAATCTATATATAAATAAAAAAATCTATACAATGTATATCCAAATAAAATCTATACAATCTATATCCAAATTCTTTGTAAAAAATATATAGAATCTATAAAAAAAAAAATCTATACAATCTATATCCAAATAAAATGTATACAATCTATAAACAAATAAAATCTAATACATAGTCACCACATAACATGAAAAGAGTGATCTTACTTGGAGAGCAGCAGTTTCGGGAGCGAGGGTATGGAAGAAGAAGAACAGGGCTGGAGAGCAATAGAGGGAAAATCTGAAAAGAAATTGAAAATATTACAACTTCACATACCATAGGCGCAAACATTTCAAAGCAAACTAAAAGTTGAACACATCTCCTGAAACTAAAAAAATATAAAAAGTTTGAGATTCAAAGCAAACATTTCTCTCATAATCCATTAAGGTAACCCATGCCTAAAGGCACGGAGGAAATAAAGTTCAACACACCTCTGAAACGGGGCCATGCTATACTTAGGTGAATTGTTTTGCCTAAAAAGTGGGAAAAAGTTGAACAACTAATTAATTTAAGGATAAATTACAAATACATCTACTGAAATTTGCTTAAAATACGAATTGTCTCTTGTGGTTTAGAAAATTACAAATACCTCCCTGTCAGAATTTTTATTTAAAAAAATTAATTGAAAAAGTGAAATTTTTAACTGTTCATTTATACCATAATAAAATTATCTGAATTATTAATTAAAATAAAATTTTAACATTATTAAAAACTGTTAATTAACTTGAAGATTTATTAATAAAATGATCTATTTTTTATGAAATTAGAAATCTTAGGAGGGCATAATGTAATTTCTAAAACTACAGGGAGTAATTTATAATTTGAGTAAACTTCAGGGGTGTGTTTGTAATTTACCCTTAATGTACTCAAGGGTGTGTGTGTTTGTAAACCTCAAAATTATTTGGAAACTGGTAATTTATTTAATGTACTCAGAATAATATTATTAAAATGTAAGAAGCGTCCTGCTTGAAGAAAAGATTTTGAAGGAAAAAAACAAAAGAAAAATTTATAAATGCACAACATATTTTAAAAAATAAAAATAAATATAAAAACATATCAGGAGCATCCAAGTTTGAGGGATAACAACAAATTGGCTGGGTTGTTTTGCCCCAAAAGTGGGGAAAAAAAAAATTGAACAACTAAAAATTGTATATTAAATTTAATATTTTTGAAAACTGTTAATTTATATTTTGTACTCATAAGAAAATTATTACATTGTAAGAAGCATCTATGAAGAACAGATTTTATATATATATAAATGCACAATAGATTTTGAAAAAAAAAATATATATATCAGAACATCCATGTTTGTGGGATAACAACAAATTCTCTGGTTTGTTTTGCCCAAAAAGCGGGAAAATACTTGAATAACAAAATAATTTAACAAAAAATGTATATTAATTTTAATATTTTGTCAAACTGTTAATTTATAACACAATTGTTAATTTTGTACTCATAACACAATTGTTAATTTATATTTTGTACTCATAACAAAATTATTAACTTGTACGAAGTATCCATGTTTGAAAAACAGATTTTCAAGAACAGATTTTGAAAAAAAAAATTAAAATTTTATAAATGCACAACAGATTTTGAACAAATATATATATCTACCACTCGCTTGTAAGAAGTATCCATGTTTGAAGTATCCATGTTTGAAAAACAGTGCAGTCAAAGCTACCACTCTTGTAGCATAAAGAGCACAATTTAAAAATCAAATAAGCTTGAAATGCTAACCTCAGAGACCATCTTGTACTTATGGGCATTCCACCAAATTTACAACAAAGATTTGAACCTTGAATACAGATCTTTCCACTCTGGCTCCTCTGCAATCACAATTCTGGAAAGTCCACGACTATAATTGCAAGGACACGAGAAGAAGGAAATGATGAGAATCAAGCAATAATTCCAGCTATAAGAAGAAATACAAACACCAAAAAAAAAACTTAGTTATTGTGTTAACACAAAAAATAACAGTTTAAAACTTTAAAAATAAATAAAAGAAAGTCTTTATGTGGTGGAACTTGAGAAATAACATCTTGCAATGCAAGATAAATGAGACCAAATATACTCGCCTCTGACCGTCGATTATCATTTTGTCAGAAGGCAAAATCTGATTATCACAATGTACTGAGCACCTATTCCTAATCTTCTGCCGGTTTTATCATAACATGAGCATCAAACTAAGAATGTTCTTGAGCCTCAAAATGTTGCTTCTTCTTGTGATGGCTTTTTGAGATTGATGCCATTCAAATGATGGGATAAATTGCGTTGCTCTGATCTTGATTTGTTTGAATAGTAACACTTTCTTTACATGCCAGAAGAGATCCTCTTAGCCAAGAAGAAATGGAGGTTGTGAAAGATGCAACAACCGAGAGTTGAGTTTATTTATGAGTTTAAATTTAATCAGGCATCTATGTATGAGGCTCGAGTGTATTGAATTATTGGAGCTTATTGGCATAATTTGGAAATAATTGAGTTTCCTTGGCTAGCTCTCTCAGAAGATTCTCTCACTCCCTTTACGCTTGCCATTCGCCTCTACTCTTCCCCTCTTCTCCTTCTACTTCAACTTTTTCTCTCTTCTCTTCTCTCCTCTTTGTTATCTCAGTTCATCTATTAACTTCTCTTTCTCTTCTTCTCTCTTCTTCCCCTTCTCAGTTCATCTAAAACTGTGTCATTACCAAAATTTAAGAAACATCTTTAAGCAATATCTCATCCAGGTACTTCGTTAAACCCGTCTCAAACCAAGCTTAAAAGAGAAACCTTAAGTTTGCAGCTATTATCTGAAATTAAAGTGAGTTGCACAGTTGCACACAAAATTTATAACATTAAAGAATATAAAGATGCCCATTAATCTAAAAGTAAATATAAATAAAACACATTTCCAACAAATGCACAATGAAAACATAAATCGAGCACATTTTCACTATATCACTAATGTCATATACTAACATCTTGTAAGGATTTATGCAGACAAATGTAATCATTACCTTCTTACGGAAAAATTACTTGAGCTTTAGATCTAGATCGTCAAGACACGAACTCTATGATTATCTACATTCAAGGTAATAAAAGTGAACAGGTTGTCGATTGTCGCAATGGCGGTGGTCGTTGCAAGGAGAGGTGGTGGTGGTGCATAATGGGTATGGGAGAGAGTAGCGTATGAAAGTATGAAAGAGATAGGAGCAATAGAGGAAAGTTTTGAGGGGAGAGATAGAGAGAGAGGGTAAAGGTTCTGTTCAAGAAGAAGAACAGAGGGGGAAAGAGAGAGAGAGAGAGAGAGAGAGGGTAAAGGTTCTGTTCAAGAAGAAGAACAGAGGGGGAAAGAGAGAGAGAGAGAGAGAGAGAGAGAGAAAAGAGGGAATGGGGAAGGAGACGTGGGTAGGTGGAAGGCTGAGGTGAACAAATGTTTGGGCGGGAATGCAAGTCATCTCAACCATTGATCTTTATCAAAATTGATCTGAGCCTTTGAACCTAAATGTATCTTACATACATTTTATACATTTTCAAAAACCTTCTTCCCTTATTATATAGATTATTCACATATTGTATCAGAACATATGTGCATGATTTATCATAATTTTCATTTTATTAAATAAAATTAACTGAGTATGATTGTCCATATAAATTTATTCCGTAATCTATGTAGAGTACGGAATTCTTTACGAAATCCTATAGTATGTTTAATTGGGTATTACCTACATGAGTCTTATGTATAAATTATTATTGGAATTTTTATCACCAATATTATATTACAAATTCCTTTGCCGAGGATCATCCAAGCATTGTTTATGTAGTGGCCTGAGATGATCAGAATGAGATTTTATACTATTACATTGATCGCCTTTTTTAAAAGTCTAATACATCCACTATTATTTAGCAATGAATTGTTAACATATAATTTTACTAATTATAATGGTGATTATTATTCATATTTTGTTGAATGGTGTTATCAAATTTTATTATGAGAAAACACATTAAAAAATTTATTGTGATATTTAAGTAATTGCTATTTAAGGATCTAATTGTAACTTCTAAAAATTATTTCTATGGATGGTTTGATAAAAAAACAAAAGTATCTATTATTATGTCTTAATATTATTCTTACGATTTAGTAATATGTATTATGATTATGATAATGAATAATTGTGAATAAATTATTATTTATTCATTAATGTCTATGCAAAGTTATTATTTTGATTTGAAAACTAAATTATGATACAGTTAGTAGTTGCCAAAGTAATCCAATCAGAATAACACATAATAATCAAATCAAATAATTGAAATTAATATCCTTTCCAAGTATTAAAAAATAATGACTTTGTAAATCACAATTTTTTGATTACAAAGATATTAGATTGGCCTAAAAGTGTATCACTTCTAAGTAATTATTTAATTGGAATATGATAGTTTATAAGTATTCATAATTGAGATTGGAATGAATATCAAAGGTAATAGACTTACTTAATTATGAATATTTTATAAATTAGTCCTATTAGTGAAAGGGAATCACTATAGTTGTTAATATTATGCCATTAGATTATCTCAAAAGTAGATCACGGTAATACTATTTGCAATTATTTAAACATGTGTCTATCTTGACTAATTATCAATTATTGGTAACTCTTAGTACTAATGTAGTGAGCATGAATTATTGATTAAATTTTTACTTTGCTATATTTGTATATTTTATTTGTTTCAACAATAATGATAGAGAGCTCTAATTTTGGAGTTTTAAAGAGATTTCTAATCATGTGGCATGCAAAAAATATATATATATATATATATAGGTACACACATCACATCACATCACATCAATAAAGCTCTCTTTAGTGTTTCAAAATTAGAACTCTCAATCTATATTCTTGTTTCAATTTTGAATAAAATAAATTTATCAAATTGAATAAAGTAACTTCAATTTCATCTTGGTGTTCTGGACTTTGACTTAGTGTTACCATTTAAGAAATTTGTTGCTATTATAATTCAAGCAATGTAAAAGGAAAAAAAAAATATAAATAAAATATTTTCATAAAGTATGAAAGGATCAAACAAATAAAATTTTATGTTTTTACATGAATAATTATAGCAAACATTAAGTTTTTATTTTATTAAACTGATGATGCTAAATAATATGAAAGAACATTTTCAAATTGCTAATAAGTTTTTGTTAGGACACTTATGGTTAAGCTTACTGTCATAAAGTTCGATGATATGCATGGGATGTATAAGCATGACATTGAATTGTCTAACTTGATTACTCAATTAAAAAATTTAAGAATATTTGTGAATGAGTTTATTTTTGTACAATTTGTTTTAAATTATTTGTTTGTTCAGTGTGAGTCATTTATATTGACTATAATTTTATATGTTGTAAGTAGAAAGTTAATAAATTGAGGAGTACGCTTATTTAAAAAGAGACAAAACTTAAATAATTGAGATATCATTCATTGATCTCATTATTTAAGGAGACGAAAAGAAACGGAGGAAGCATAGGAAAAGGCACAAAGAAATAACCATCTAAAGAAAATTAGTTTACTCAAGATTTTCAATCTCATAAAAAAGAAATGGCTACTCGTGTTTTTAATTCGATGCAAAATTAATTTCAAACCAATTATGTTAAAACTCTCCAATTGAAATTATTGGGATTTATCGTTTATTTTTATTTTTTTTGACAATGATCATTATTTAGACTTTGTTTCAAAAAAAAATTATTTTAAAAATTATTTATTGATTAACATTGATAGTTATTTTCAAAATTCGTAATAAAAGTTTAATTTATTTAAGAATGCTCTTTCTATTAATTCTGTTATTATTTATGATGGCTTGTATAAATTAAATTTGATAATGTAGTTTTCTCAAGAATTTATTTACCTTGCATCAAGAATTTATAGGGCTTCTTGATATTATCCAAATAGACATTAATGGGCCCTTGACACTATGTGTTTGATAATAAAATTATTTTATCATTTTTATGTATGAATTTTCACTTTTAATGGTGACAATGATATTATAGTATTAGTGACGATGATGGCAGAGGTAGAATATTGTGATATAGAGAGAGTGATGAATGTAACAACTCAGATTTTTAATTATTCTGTAAAATTTATATTAATATTATTTAATCTCAGTTTGGAAAATATATAATTTATTATATATTATTATGTGTAATTTTGTATAATAATATAATTATTAAAAGTTTAGGGGTCAAAATATAAATAATAATAATATAGATAATAATAATAATGGGTGTGGTATTAAAATAAATAATTAATTTTATGTTAGAATATGATAAAATGTAATTTATTTAATAATTAAATTATTTATATAATTATATTAAAATATTAGGTCAAATGGTAATTATCTTAAATATCTATTAAAGATAATAACGAATCTATATAATTATGGTCAAATCTACAGATTGAATTGGGGAGGGACGCGTGTTGACTGAAGAGTGGGTTCACCTCTCTATATAGGGAGGTGATTCGGCTGAAAGAAGGAAAAAAAAGGAGAAACAGGAAGAAAAGAAAAGAGAAAGAAAGAGAGGAAAGGAAGGAACGAATAGTGGAAGCTAAAAGGATCTTTAATAGTAGAAAGAAAGAATAAGGTATTAAAGATAAGGTGAGTTATATTATACCTTGAGGCACCAAAATATATTTTACATATATTTTGACTTACCAAAATCTATTTTATATAAGTTATATTTTATTAGTATATTAATAAAAGTTATGTTTTATAAAGGTTTCAGTTACATGGTTTTATTTCTGAACCCTATTTGCTTAAAAAGAAACCCATGGATATCTTTGTTTACATTTTAAAGAATATTTGGCTATGACCTTATAAACAATTATGTTTTGTAAGTACCACTACGGGAGTCCCACGCCTTTGAGGACTTAAATAACCATTGACCTCTGTTTGGTTACTTTGTGACCCTCTGATCCATTGACCTCTGTTCTGTGCGGACCAAAGTATTATGCGGAGCTAAGTGCTACACTATTGTGGGAGCCACCTCTAGAATCCGTACGAGCCACATCTTGAATCCGTACCTCTGTTATGTGTGGACCACAGTGCTGTGCGGAACTAAATGCTACACTATTATGAAAGCCACCTCTAGAATCCGTACGAGCCACCTCTTAAATCCATACCTCTGTTCTGACTATCATTTCAGTGACCTCTGTTCTGTTCTGTTCAGTACCGTGGTTATGGCTATATATTTACATAATTTATGTATTTCAGTTTCTGCCACTTACATTAAAATAATCTCAGTTTTACTACTTAAAAGATTTATTTGCTCCAACTAAATTATCTTAAATGTTTTGGCCTAACTAACTATTCATGGTTATTTCGTGTCCCCTATACTCTTGGTATAATATTTCTCACTCTGCCATGTGCTTAAAGTTGTTTACCAATTTTCAGGAAATAGCTTTTGAAAAGTCTTAGATGCGGGGCTGCGGAATAGACACACAAACAGCATTTTTATAATATTTTTCTATGTAAATATCGACTTTTTTGGTCAATTCATTTTGTAATAAATATAGAAGCTCCGATGATTATTTTGGTACCCTTATTTAAATATTACTTCCGCTTGCGTTTATTGATCTGTTTATGTAGTGGCCAGAAGTAACCTTAGTTACTGGCCATCACGATACTTAACCATTGGGTACGGAGAGCGGGTTATGACAATGAAAAAGTGGTGCTAGTGGGTAACGACGACCATATTGATGATAGTGAGATAATAGTCATACTTATAACAATGTTGGCAAGGATAGTAGCAATAGTAGTGGTAGTAATTATAATAGTCCTCTAAACTTTACCGATGGTATAGATTGGCATTGGTGGCGGTACCAATGGCAATAATAGTGATGGTGACATTGGTAATAGTAGTCGTGCTATAGTGACATGACAGTTGCAGTGGTGGTGACAATGGTGATAATTGCAATGTAACAGTGATTTGTAATAGTAGCAATGATAATGCGATAACAGTACATATTGATATTTATGTATAAGTAAATAAAATTTAGTCGGAATCATGTACTTTCAAATTTTTTTGCAACTTTTAACTTACAATTTCCATTTAATGTATTGACTTTTTAATTGTTGATTATTAAACATTATCTAACTATCATAATTAAACGAAGGGTAAATTACACTTACCTCCTATGATGTTTCTGATAATTATAGGGATATCTCCTGTACACTAACCTCCTTTATTTTTAAAATTATTATCAAGATTCCCTCATTATTACCATCCATTAGACTATTTAATAGAATTTGTTGATATCACGTTGATATCATATCAATAATGACGAAATTACTCCTTAGATGTCTTATCTATTCAAATGAGTAATTTCACTCACATTTCCTGAGGTTTATATATATTATCAAAGACCCATATATATTTTAACATTATTTAATAAAATTCTTAAAATTCATGCAATGTTAATTAAAACTCTTAAATTGTTAAAATATTATTAAATCATTTAACGAAAAATAATAAGTTTTATTGATAAAATACTTAAAAATAAACAATCTCTCTAAAATTAATGTTAGATAGTGACAGGGATAGGCCCACAAGGACCACGGCCCACCATGAGTAAACCCAAGCCCACCATTTAGACCCCATTACACAACCCGGTCAAGAAGCCGATGCAATTTGGAAGCCAATCGCAGAAAGGCCAATGATGCCCGGACACATGGCAGTCTTGAGCGACCCATGTCGTGAGACAATGATCTGCAAAGTTATTGCCACAGCACATCACCATTAATGGAAGCCATCACCGCATTTATTGCCACAACACCCTCATAGGAATGGCACCCTCACCCTGAGCAGGGCGAACCACGGTGCAAGCTTTCGGCAAAAAAGGTCAGAACGACTAAGACAGCGAAATGATTACCAGAGGATATAAGCAAAGCTCGAAGACAAGAAGAAGGTTAAGTTTTCCATCTCCTATCTCTCTCTCTCTCTCTCTACATTTTCTCTCATTCACATTCTCTAATTCACACACCGGAGGGTTCGCCGGGGGACTATCCCGTTCCCCGATTGAACTTGTTTGCAGGTTATCCAGTGGGCTTGAGGAGCTTGGATCGGTCTAACCCATCCGCGAGGACTCACTGTATTATCAGTTGGCGCCGTCTGTGGGAACTTGGTTTTATCCGTGCGCCAGTTGTGTTCATTGCCGCCGGAGACCCTTTTCCAGTAACCTTTTTCACCTCATCCGTCACGTGCATGGTAACGACCAGATCCATGGCTTCCCACCACAATGCTGCTGATCACCAGACCGACCCTCCCAATCCAAACAACCCACCACAGTACTTCATCGAGCTCACCAACAGCATCAACCGTATGGCCGAACAAAACCAGGCCTTAATCAACGCTCTGCTCCAACGGAACCTCCCTATTCCTCCACCACCTCCAGATATTCCATCCCACCCAGAACAAGTCCCAGGCCATACTGTCCCACCACCCAATCCTCCCAACTCGGGGGGCTTGCAACCCCCTCACCCACATATACATCCTCCTCCTCCACCCCCACGTCCATCAGTCATAGCCCCAGCTCCCGAGGGAGAAGCTAGCAGCGTCCAACATCTATCTCCCTCTGGAGGTGACAACATTCCCCTTTGGGACGCTGAACTCCGGGCCATGAAACTCCAACTCCAAGGGGTCATGCAAAACATTCAACATAAGCCCTCCACTACAGCAAACTCCCCTTTCGTTGCCTCCATCCGAGACAAGCCCCTACCCTCCAAGTTCAAAATGCCTACCATCGACCCCTTTGACGGAACAACTGACCCCGTCGACCACCTGGAAACCTACCGTACACTCATGATCCTCCATGCTTTCCCCGACGAAATCATGTGCCGAGCCTTCCCCGTGACTCTAAAGGGGTCGGCTCGGCTATGGTTCACCGATTGCCTTGATTCGGTCTCTACATTCCACCACCTCAGTGACTCTTTCCTGAGCCACTTCATCGGAGCCCAACGCCAGCGACATCCGGCGACTCAACTCCTCAACATCCGTCAGACCGAGGGGGAGTCACTACGCAGCTTTGTCACTCGCTTCAACACCGAAGCCTTACAAGTTGCTGAAAATGACGATAAAGTCATCCTCATGCCTTCATGGCTGGTCTGCGGTCATCCGATTTCCTCTTCTCTCTCTCCAAGAACCCTCCGACCTCTATGGCAGCCCTGCTCTCCAAAGCCCAGATGTATATGAACCCCGAAGACTCTCTAGCCGCTCGGCAGGACTCCACAACTAAATATCCGACCCCAGAGAAAAAAAAAAAGACCAAGAACCCAAAGAACACCGGTCTCATAACCAAACATCCATTATCTTGTGACCGACCCCCTCGTCTTGCCGATCGGTAGGCCCAACCAGAGACCCGGCGTTCGAGCAATATACCCTCTCAATACACCCATGGAACAAGTTCTTAACCAAATCCAACGGACTACCCCTCAAGTGGCCTCTTCCTCCACGGAACCCTTCCAACCGCAGACGGTCAAATATTGCGCTTCCACCAGATCATGGCCATAACACCGACATTTGACGACCTCAAAGATCAAGTAGAGACCCTCATTCGCCAGGCGCTGAGCCGATTCACGATACCGCCTCAGAGACAAAGGACCGAGCCCCACAGAGACAATCGCAGGCATACCCCTCCGCGGCGACCAGTTCAACCAGACCAGGGGCATGATAGACCCCACCACCAACCTTGGCCTTAAGGTAATACACCTCCACCAGTCGGTGAAAACAGAGTTATATCAGTGGGTCTTGCTTGGTGGACCATCACGCCATTTCAGAGGGCGAGCTTAGAAAGATCTGACAGGTTCGGACAAGGCGATGCCGCCACGGTCGACCGACCCCCAAGCAACCCAAGCGATGGGACAGAGCCCATTACCTTCACTTGACGCCGATGCGGGCATCCGTATCCTCACGATGATCCTTGTCATCTCCACTTCCTCTCAATTATAAAGTCGACGAGTCCTCATTGACAATGGCGGCTCGTCGGACATCATTTTCCTAAACTGCTTTCCGCCCGGTGAAGATCGGGAAGAAAGCCCACTCCAAACTCCTCTGGTTGGTTTTACCGGTGACCGGGTGACCTCGATCGGCTTCATTTATCTCCTCATTACCATCGGAGAGTACCCACGGACCACGGTTGCTTACTTTCCTTGTTGTCGCGCCTCGACACAACATCATCCTCGCCGCACCGCCTCAATGCCTTCAAGCCATCACATCCACCTACCACCTTGCCCTCAAGTTCCCTCATCGATTTTGGGGTCGGAGCGGTGAGAGGAGAAACAGCCGTCGCCAGAGAATGTTATGTGGCCTCACTCAAAGAGGTCAAACTAAAGGAGGCAATGATCATAGAAGGACTTGACGTCCGAGATGAGACGAATCGATAAGAGGCGAACCTGTGGAGGAACTCGTCGGTTAACATCGATCCCACCAACCCACTCAAAATCGCTAAAATCGGTAGCCAATCGCCTTCCAAGCCAAGGCCGACCTCGCCGCTCTTGATCCGAACACGAGACGTCTTCGCCGGACCCATGCAGACATGCTGCATCGACCCTCTTTCATAACCCACCGCCTCGATGTCGAGCCTCACTTCCGACCTTACCGACAGAGGCGTATTTTCCATCCAGCGCAACAATCTCATAGCCGCAGAGGTTGACAAACTTCTCGAGGCCCGGTTTATCCAAACGTGGATTATCCTAAGTGGTCATCCAACGTGGTCTGGTCCGCATAAAAACAATGGTAAGTGGCGTCTGCGTCGACTACTCGACTTGAACCGAGCTCGTCCCAAAGATAGCTACCCTCTTCCCGCATTGATCTCTCGGTCGACGCCACACCGGTCATCAAATGCTCGGCTTCATGGATGCTTTTCGAGGTACAACCAGATCGTGATGCACTCATCCGACCAGAACACACATCTTTCATCACCGATCGGGCACCTACCATTACCGTGTCATGCCGTTCGGACTAAAGAATCTCAGCCACCTACCAACGTTTGGTCAACACGGTCTTCCACCATCGATCGGACGGAACATGGAAGTGTATGTGGATGACATCTTTGGTTAAGAGCAAACTCTCGTGACCACCTCACCGACCTGCGAGAGACTTTTGCCACACTCATAAATATCGAGATGAAACTCAACCCAGAAGTGCGCCTTTGGCGTAGGATCCGCAAGTTCCTAGGTTTCATGGTCGGTCGGTAGCGGCATCGAGGCCAACCCCGAGAAGATCAAGGCCTTGATTGAGATCGATCACCAAAACCGTTAAAGAGGTCCAAAGGCTCACCGGCAGAGTGGCAGCCCTTAACCGTTTCATCTCCCGTGCAACGGATAAATGCCTACCATTCTTCAAAGTCCTGCGGTAGACTTTTGAATGGACAACTGAATCAGAAGAGGCCTTTCAACAGTTGAAACAGTGCATGGCCAACCCTCCCCTTCTCTCACAGGCAATCACCGGCGAGCCCCTTTTCCTCTACCTAGCAGTATCAAGCACTGCAATCAGTCTGGCCTCATCGAGAGGACGGCTCATCAACGGCCGGTCTACTACATCACCGCTCTCGAGGAGCGGAGCGTAACTACCCCTATTAGAAAAAGCTCCTCGCCTTGGTCATCGCCTCCAGACGACTCCGCCTACTTCCAAGCCGATTCAATAGTGGTTCTCACCGACCACGAAGAAGGTCATGCAAAGTCCGAGCTCTCGGGAAGACTAATGCAAGTCGGTAGAACTAAGCGATTCGACATCTCTTATCGCCCGGACAAAGAATCAGGCGGTAGTCAGAATGACTTCATCTTGGAATTTACCAATCCAGCACCAACCACTACCCCTCCACCCACACCAACTCCATCAGAGCCAGAAGATCCTCATTGTTGGACACTCAATGTCGACGGTTCGTCTCGCGAGAGAGAAGTGGCCTCATCTCCTCACATCCCCGAAAGGGTTATTTCAAATGTGCCCTCCGCCTCTTGTTTGCGGCCAGCAACAATGAGGCCGAGTACGAAGCATTGATAGCAGGACTTCGTTTAGCCAAAGACATTGGTGTTAGCCACATCCGAGTGTTCAGTGACTCCCAACTTATTGTCGGCTAGATCACGGGTGAATTCGACGCCAAGGATACCACAATGCGGACTTACAGAGACATGGCTCTCACCCTTGTTCGCCTCTTCAACACCTTCCAGATCAGACACATACCTAGGACGGAAAACTCCAAAGCAGATGAGATGGCTCAGCTTGCCTCCGCCGACCAATCCGACCTCAGCCATGGAGTTCGCCTCGAATACTGCTCGGCCACCATCTCACCCGACCTGCAGGAGGTGCAATCCCTCCAGACAGAACCCATCTCTTGGGCATCCGACATCTTTCTCTTCTTGACCACGGGAGAACTCCCAGATGACCAACAAAGAGTCGCCAAGGTCGAGCTTCGGTCGGCTAACTACATTCGTCGACGGCGTCCTTATAAGCGGTTTCTCACGACCGTACTGCGATGTCTCGGCGCCTAAGCAACCTATGTTATGCAAGAGATCCATGAAGGAATATGTGGCAATCATTCGGTGGCGAGATCTCTCACACAAAAGTACTTCAGACAGTTACGCCGACCCTCAACAAAGATGCCTCTGATTTCGTGCTGAAATGCGACAAGTGTCAGCGCTTTGCCAACATCCTCCATGCTCCTCCCACTGAGCTGATCACCCTCTGCAGCCCTTACCCGTTCGCCAAATGGGGTATCGACCTGGTTGGTCCACTTCCCACTGGTCGAGGCCAGACCAAGTTCGCAATTGTTGCCATTGATTACTTCACCAAGTGGGTCGAGGCAGAACCCCTTGCCACAATCACCGAGCGGAACACCACCAAGTTTATCTGGCAATCGATTATCTGCAGATTTGGCATCCCTCAGGCCATCGTCTCCGACAACGGCAAGCAGTTCGACAACGCTAAATACAGGAAATTTTGTGCAGATCTCCAAATTCAACCATGCTTCTCTTCCCCCGGCCATCCCCAAGCAAATGGTCAAGTTGAGGTCACCAACCGCTCTCTCCTGAAGATCATCAAAACTAAGCTTGAGGCTGCTAAAGGCCTTTGGGCTGAGGAACTACCACATGTACTCTGGGCTTACCGAACTACTGCCCGGACTCCTACTGGGGAAACCCCTTTCCGCCTAACATATATATGAGGCGGTCATTCTCAGAGAAGTCGGCACCTTACCCTCAGGTTTTACATCCAGATCTCGTCTCAACCAAGAACTCCGTCGGCGGACACTGGATCTCATTGAGGAGCTCAGAGAGACTGCTGCTGTCAGATTGGCCTCGTACCAGCAGAAAATGAGAACACACTACAACCGCAGAGTCCGATCGCGGGAGTTCTCCATTGGCGACCTTGTCTTGAGAGAAACAACTCTTGCCACAAAGAATCCAACCGAGGGCAAATTGGCAGCCAAATGGGAGGGGCCCTACGTGGTGAAGGCCATACGGCGACACTTACCGACTTCAAGATATGGATGGCCGAGATCTTCCCCATCCCTGGAATGCTGAACATCTGAAGCGTTACTATCAATGAATCCTTTCTTTTGTATTGCCAAAATTGCTGTATTTTCCTTTTTCAATACATAATACAAATACCGACTGAAGTCCCAACTTTCTATACTTCAACCTGTCAATGTAACTTCCATGAAACTTTTATTTGCGGCGCCACCTTCAAAGCCTCGGCGGGCCAGAGCACTCAAAGCCTCGGCCAGACTGAGCACCTTCAAAAGCCTCGGCAGACCAAGACTCAAAGCCTCGGCCAGACTGAGCACCTTCAAAGCCTCGGCAGACCGAGGCACTCAAAGCCTCGGCGGACACGAGCACCTTCAAAGCCTCGGCGACCGAGCACTCAAAGCCTCAGTCCGATCTGAGCACCTTCAAAAGCCTCGGCCCGACCGAGCACTCAAAGCCTCAGTCCGACCTGAGCACCTTCAAAAGCCTCGGCCAGACCGAGCACTCAAAGCCTCAGCCAGACCTGAGCACCTTCAAAAGCCTCGGCCAGACCGAGCACTCAAAGCCTCAGTCCGACCTGAGCACCTTCAAAAGCCTCGGCCCGACCGAGCACTCAAAGCCTCAGTCCGACCTGAGCACCTTCAAAAGCCTCGGCCAGACCGAGCACTCAAAGCCTCAGCCAGACCTGAGCACTCAAAGCCTCAGCCAGACCTGAGCACTTTCAAAAGCCTCAGCCAGACCTGAGCACTTTCAAAAGCCTCAGCCAGACCTGAGCACTTTCCAAAGCCTCAGTCAGAACCAGACCTGAGCACCATCGACGACCTCAGTCAGAACCAGACCTGAGCACTTTCAAAAGCCTCAGGTACCTATGAATGAAGGCTCATAAAACAAAACACTCAGTCATGGTCTGACGCTTAACCACAATTTCAACATACTTTGACACTTAGTCATATTTTAAAGATGTTTTCCCAAATTCCATTTGCAAATCACATCTTCAACATTACATTTCAGCCTACTTTTTCAAGGTAATTTGACACTTAGTCAATATTTTAAAGAGGGTTGCCCATATTTCATTTGCAAATTACACCTTCAACTTCACATTCCAGTCTACCTTTTTAAAGTAATTTGACACTAAGTCATGTCTTTAAGATGCAAGCATTCGCTGAACACATCAGTACACAAAATAATCACAAGAAAAATAATCATCAACTAGAACCATTTTATTCATTCAAAAACATGTGTACATCCATTTATTACAATACTTCAAAAACAAAACGAAACAAAAAGCTGTATACAAGGAGGAAACAAAAACTCCTAAGTACATTTATTTTCAGATCACTCCCCCTCCTCACTGGAAATAAGATCTGCTTCTTCTATCCCCTCGTCCAGGGGGGTCTGGGCCACATCGTCTTCTTCAACCACCACACTGTTAAAATCGAGCCCTGGGAACAGCTCTTCAGCCTTGCGCTTGAACATTTTCCATCCGCTGTCCCAGTACTCTGCCATCTCATGCTTATAGAAGTCCGACTGCTGGAAGCTTGCAATCACTTCAGACTCAGTCCTCCCAGCAGTCGTCTTCGATGGGCCCGGCCACGTCTCTCTCTCGCTAAGCTCGCCACCGCGGATCAATAGCCACACAAAATCTGGCAGCGCCTTGAATTGTTCCACGCGAGAGCCTGTGTCAGTAAGCGGCCCTCTCGAGGCCGCCCGCCTCCTCGCCCAACTCTTTCATCAAGGCCTCATTTTCAGCCCCAGCCCTGACCTTCTCAGCCTCCAACCCCTTTTTCAAGACCTCTACTTCAACCTCCCTCACCGCCTTCAAACCGTCATCTCTTTTTGCAGCGCCTCCAATTTAGCATCTGCCTCGTCTCGCTGTCTGACAAGATCCTCGTTACTATTCATGGCCTCCTCATGACGCTCGATCGCAGTAGCACAGGCCTTTTTGGACTCCTCCAGCTTCGCCTTCACGATCACCAATGGAACTCGAGCGACACAACCCTGCGGCGTGTGTCCTCCAATTCCGACTTGACTGATGGCAGCTCGGTATAGGCAGCCTTCCAGGCAGCACTCTCCTTCTTCAGCTTGGTTAAGTCTGCCTTGGCCTCATCAGCTTTTATCTTGGCCGCTGCACCTTTCCTCAGCAAGGCCCCTGCCAGGGTAGTTACCTCCATTTGGGCAGAGCATAACCCCCTGAACAGGTCGGCCTCCCCGAATCCAGAGGCCGAACGCAGAGCTGGCTCCTCCACCATCTTCACCAGACGGTCTGCCACCGCCTTTGCTGGTCCCCCATCTCCCTCCAACCTTCCAGCTACAGCACGCGCATGGTAAAGGTGGCCTCCAGACCAACTCCTCTTTCTTGAGGCGCAGGCCCCCTTGGGATCTGCTCCCTCCCACTTGGCTCTTCCACGACCAACTCCACTTCTGCTTGCACCACGGGGGTCTTCTCCAACCTCCCACTTGGCTCACCCCCAGCCGGCCCAGCCCCCACTTGCTCTGCTGGGGTCTTCTCCACCACGTCCACCGTTGGGCTGGTTATCCCCACTTCGGGGGTCTCCTTCGTCACAAAGGTCTCTGCCCCAACTGAGTCGACCACCCCTTCTTTGCCCTGCCCCACCTCCCCACCCTCCACCCGTCCGGCCAGGCTGGCCTCTTCCACCCTTGCCTCCTTTCTTCTTTTTTGGGCTGGCTCCTCCCCACCTCGCCTCAACCTCTTCTTTTTCTTCCCCACCCCTAGTGCCTCCATCTCCTTCAACGACCTCTCCTTCAGAGGATCTTTTGGAAGCAGTCGCGGAGCAGACTCACCCAAGCCCTTTTCTCCCAACGCTTTTGGCCGAGGATGAATCCTCTCCCTCACCACTGGCTGAGGAGGTCGGTCGGCTCGGGCCTCTGTGAACCTCTGAGCTCTCAGTAGCATAGCCTGATCCTCCGCCTCCTGCGCCTTTCTCTTGGCCTCCAACTCCGCTTGGTCGAAATCTCTCCCGACCGGTTGTGGTCCCAACCCCGCTTCAAACAGCGCAGATGGCTGAACCAGCTCATCCCACCTAACTTTTTCCCTCTCCCTCCACTCCTTCACCTTCCTTACTCTCTCCTCCATCGCCGCACCCCCCTTTGACTCCACAAACTTGGTCGGCACCCTCCAAGTCTTGCGTGTCCCAGCCCCTCCAGAGTTGGACACGTAGAACCACCTATGCCTCCAACCTTTGATCGAGGTTGGCAACCCTGCCACCAAGCCCTTCCCCGCTACGGCCTGTAGGGTTACCCAAGTCTCCTGCTGCCCTGAAGCTTTGTAGCAGCAAAAGAATTCATCCACTGTCATGGCCTCCCCCTCCATTGCCTTTGGCGGCGCGCTTACCTGACAGCAAAATCTTCCACGAATTGGGCATCAGCTGCCCTGGTGCCATGTCCAAACGATTAAGCACATCCACCACGATCTGCGGCAGCGGCAATCGCAACCCACCCTTCAGCGCCTCCTCGTAGAGGGAGAACTCCCCTGGCCTGACGTCCGATGGCCGCTCTGTCGACTTTGGCACCACCAACTCTACCTCCGCCGGAATCTGGTACCTTTCGCGGATAGCCTCCAACTCCGCCGCCGTAACAATGGACCTGTCAGCCCTCGAGTGCCAGTGATCTGGTTCCACCGTTGGCACCTCCATCCTCACTGATCTATATTGTTGCGCCAGCTCCACTGCATCGTCCTCTCCCAGCGGATCCATCCTCACATCTCCAGTCCCTCCCTGAGCCATTGCTAAGCTGTGTTTGCGAATAGCCGATCACGAGTTCGAAAAATCGCAGAAGTGTTTTAATGGGGTATCGTGAGCAACGAAGGAATTGATACTTCGAATATTTTGAGTTTTTGTAAACAAGTAGGTGAATCGTATGATACCAAAAGCCCACGGGTTGCCCATATTCCAAGGATCCAAATTAATGTTCGCCAGTTTGAAAACTTTTCAAATCATCCGCCAAAATTGTATCATCAATGCCCATAATAATGCCCTGACGTTTCACTCCTAATCTAACGCTTGACCTTTCACCTCCTCCGACATTTTGCCACGTGTATGGTCCAGATGCACTGACTTCTGCCCTCACCTTGTCTTTTCCACTTCAAATCACCACGTGACACGCCGCCCCTCGAGCCCCGTGCTCTCCCACTCGGCCACCCTCACGATCGGCCTCATCAGCTCGGCCACCATTACGGTCGGCCTCATCCGCTCAGCTACCTTCGCGGTCGACCTGACCCGCTCGATTACCCTCACGGTCGGCCTCATCCACTCGGCCACCTTCGCGGCCGACCCCTCCCGCTCGGTTACCCTCACGGTCGGCCTCATCCGCCGTGGTCGACTGACCCGCTCGACCGCCCTCACGCTCGCCTCACCCCGCTCCGCCTCCCTCATGCTCGGCCTCTCACGGTCGGTCCCCCCTACAGGTCGGATTCATCTCCACTATTATTATTCCCTTCGTTGGACTAAAGCTGCACTCGGGAATGGGAGACTACTGACAGGGATAGGCCCACAAGGACCACGGCCCACCATGAGTAAACCCAAGCCCACCATTTAGACCCCATTACACAACCCGGCCAAGAAGCCAGATGCGGTGAAAGCGAGAAAGGCCAATGATGCTCGGACACATGGCGGTCAAATACCCATGTCGGCAGACAAAGATCTGCAGTTATTGCACAAAGACATCACCATTAATGCAACCCATCACCGCATTTATTGCGACAACACCCCTCAGCCGGAATGGCACCCCCTCACCCTGAACGAGACGAACCACGGTGCAAGCTTTCGGCAAAAAAGGTCAGAACGACTAAGACAGCGAAATGATTACCAGAGGATATAAGCAAAGCTCGAAGACAAGAAGAAGGTTAAGTTTTCCATCTCCTATCTCTCTCTCTCTCTCTCTCTCTCTCTCTCTCTCTCTCTCTACATTTTCTCTCCTTCACCTTCTCTAATTCACACACCGGAGGGTTCGCCGGGGGACTACCCCGTTCCCCGATTGAACTTGTTTGCAGGTTATCCAGTGGGCTTGAGGAGCTTGGATCGGTCCAACCCATCCGCGAGGACTCACTGTATTATCAGATAGCATCCTAATAATTTAATATAAGACTTATTCACACTGCATAAATAGCGTAAAATTTATCATTTTAAGTAATGCATTTATTATTTGAATTTTTTTAAAAGTTGAAATAAATGGATTTATTTTTTTCGTGACAATTTGTATTACTTATTTATTTATATGTACAATATTATTATTTTATCTTTTCTCAATCATATATTATTCTCAAATTTTAATTTTTATCTTTGGGTCATTGAACTTCTAGTTGATGCATATTTTTTTTAAAAAAAGAAGGTTAATATTTTTACGTGATTAAAATATTTAAAAATAAATATAGAAGTAAAAAAATATAATACCGAACAATAAATTAAAAGTAGTTGATAGGAAATGAACAATCACGAAATCTTAGAATTAATTTCTCACCTTCATTAATGGTTAAATTTTATTTTATTTTTTCTATAAAAGTTTAAAAACTTGTGAAAAAAAAAAAGAGTCAAGAAATTACATTTCTATTTTTAAAACATTATGAAAAATAAATAATAATTTCATATATATATTTATAGGATAAATTAATTTTAGTGCATTTAAAGTTAAGATTAGTGTTGATAACCTCAGAGGAGGTAAGATTTTTTTTTTTTTTTTTTTACTTTTGTATTTATTTTTTTATATTTTCTTAATCATGTAAGAAATATTAATTTAAGTTTGTTTTCAAATATGCATCAACTAAAAATTTAAAGACGTAAAGAAAAAAAATTAAAATTTGAGAATAATATTGAGAAAAGATAAAATAATAATTTTTTTACATATGAATAAATAAGTAATGCAAATTGCCGAGAAAAAAAAAATACATTCATTTCAACTTTAAGAACAATTAAATAATAAATGCATTACTTAAAATGATAAATTTTACGTTATTTATGTAGCATGTAATAAGTCTTATATTGAATTATTAGAATTTTATCTAACATTAATTTTAGGGAGACTTATTTATAAGTCATTTTTCAGAACCTTATGCTAGGCTAAGTCCTGTGTAATTTCTTATAGAGTCTCAAGTCCTATTTTCATAAGAATGTACTCCACAAGATCCTAATCTTTTTACCCCCTATTTTCACACCTTCCCTCTCTCGTTCTCTCTCACTCCCAACCACCGAATTGATATCAATCTTGTACTGCTTAGCAAGCTTTTTCGCGAACGGTGTCACCACAATCTTTCTCGAGGCAGGCTGAGTGGCGCCCGGCATGGAGGAGGCGGCACGAAGGAGCGGAATGAGAAGAGGAAGTGGCGGCTTTGGCTTTAGCTTCGGCTATTTCGTCTTGGGACTCGGCTAACAAACCAATCGGAGCTCCAACCGAGGCGACCTCGCATTCGCCAACAACGATGGCAGCGGGAATACCGTCGTAGAAGGTCTCAACGTCCATGTTGGCCTTGTCGGACTCGACGACGACGACAGACTCACCTATGGAGAGAACATCGCCTTTGGATTTGATCCAAGAAACGATCTTGCCCTCGGTCATGGTGGAACTAAGAGCTGGCATGAAGATCTCCCTGATCTTGGCCTGGACGGTGGAGATTCTCCGGCGTGGCATCGGAACAAATATCTACTTGTTTGTCAATTATTCTGAGATGGTCCATTTGGAGAATAGAAAACAATTCCTTCATTGTGTAATCAATTTGCTGCTACTATGTTTCATAATTAACAGTCCTGTGGATAGAGTGAAGCCTATTAATGGAACCTTGGCTCACCTCATCTAAAATAAGATTTTTTGAAGCTACCTTTATGTATAACTTATGTAAGGTTCTTTCTCATCAGAACAATGATGGAATTTCTTATCAGAATGCATGTGACACCTTACAACAGAACAACAGAACAACTGGTTTGGTGAGTTGGTTCAGCTATATGTATGTATGTATGTATGTATGTATGTTGGTTGATCCGACGATATTCTTCACATATATTATTGATAATTTTTTAAATTTTACAATTAATAATACAAAATAAAAATATATTAAGATTATATATCTATTTCAAAACAAACGGATTAAAAAAATAAAAACTTATTAAGTTTGCGAAACGTAACGTGACACATTACGTTACGTTTATGTAAATGTCACATTATGTTTATATAGGTGTCACGTTACGTTACGTTTATGTAAGTGTCACGTTACGTTATGTTTATGTAGGTGTCACATTACGTTCATATTGGTGTCACGTTACGTTTATATAGGTGTCACGTTACGTTACGTTTACGTAGATATGTCACGTTACGTTTATATAGGCGTCACGTTACGTTACGTTTCGTTTATGTAGATATGTCACGTTACGTTTATATAGGTGTCACGTTACATTACGTTTATGTAGATATGTCACGTTACGTTTATGTAGGTGTCACGTTACGTTACGTTTATATCAATTTCCTATATATGGTTTTATTACTTATTTATGATATTAACAACTAATATTGAGGGTAAATGTGTCAACAAACTTCCCACAGGACTTATGGGACACATAAGTTTTTTAGTAGGACCATATGTAGTATAAGTCTCCCTAACAGGACTTCTAAATAATTTTTCCTTAATTTTTTAAAGAGAAAAAATCTAAATTTGATCAGTTTTAAAGCTTCGTTCCCAGGGCTTCTGTTAATATACTGCCGTTTTGGTGTAAATAAGAAATAAATTACCCTTCAAAAATACTAAAAATTTGGATAGAAATAGCAATATGGTATTGAATGTAAAGGTGCAACAATATATCTCATAAACAACTATTAAAGGAAAATAACAATTCAATTTAAAAAAAAAAGGAATCAAATTAGGAATAAATTTTATTTTAAAGCCTTTTATCAATGAAAATTAAGTGTTTTTTATTAAATTTTTTAACAATTTAGAGGTAAATAATTTTTTTACATATAAATAAATAAGTAACTCAAATTGTTGAAAAAAAAAAATAATCCATTTGTTTCAACTTAAAAAAAGAAAATAAAAAAGAAATTTAAATAATATATACATTAATTAAAATTGATAAATTTTTCGTTGTTTATATAGTGTGAAATAAGTGTTATATGTATTATATTATTAGGATTTTATATTAAAGAGGAATTTACGTGTAGGTCCTAATAAGTAAACTTATTGTCCAATAGATTCTATGATAATTAATGACATTTTTCATCAAATATTATTAAAAAAAAGCCACTAATTACTAATTTTCAGCGACAGTTTGAAATTTTGTCACAAAAAAGTCACTAACTAGAAGTTTTAGCAACGGTTTAAAAAAATATCACAAAACAGTCATTAATTTTCAACTTTCAGTAATAGTTTGAAAATTTTGTTATAGAAAAAAGTCACTAACTGTAATTTTTAGTGACAATTTATAAAATCATGATAAAAAAAAGTTACTAATTATCAATTTTTAGCGACATACGTAAAAAAATTGTTACAAAGAATTATTTTTAGGAATGATTTTATTAGTACTTATTTTCAATAAAATTTTATGAGAATTAAGTTTAACTATTATGATCTATTGATAATTTATCCTATATTAAATTATTAATGTATTATGTATGTTAAAATATATATATATATATATATGTCTTTAATAATATATATGTTAAATCTTAAGAGAAGTGGGGGAAAATTTTTAAATAAATATTTTATTAATTGATTTGATAGTTTTCATCTATTTGCTCAATTCAAAGGGAATATTGATACTATAAACAAAAATAGAATTCTTTTTTATAATTACTAAAACTATTGGAAAATTTTTGTATTTGTCAGAAACTGAAAGGGGTAAGTGTAATTTACCACTGAATGAATGATCCTTTCCTCAAATCTACTATTTGGATTGGATCCACAATGGGCCCATAATGGGCTGAAGGAACTGGATTCATCTTTGCGTGCTCTCTCTCTCTCTCTCTCTCTCTCACACACACACACACACACACACACACATTTTCAGAGAAGCTCTAACAATGGAGGAAGAAAAGGCCGCAGAGTACTACAACGAGCTTGTACGCAAAGGCGAAGGAGCCGCCAGGTTCAAGCAAGGCCTCGGCTTCTCTTCCACCACCGCCAAACACAACGGCGTTCCCGCGCGAGGCTCGGCTCTCCCTTCCTCATCGGCTTCTTCGTTCCTCAGCAGCTTCGTCAAGGCTTCAAGCCCCACCAAGGTCTCCGAGTTCGAGAAGCAAGCTCAACTCCAAACCATCCAAAACAAGCTCAAGAAGAAGCCGCAAACCACAGCTCAAACACACCAATCTTCTAGGGTTTCGAGAGATTCAGATAGGGACAGAGATCGGCATTCCCGGCGCCGAAGTCGGAGCCCAGAGGAGCGTGGCTCGAGGCATCGGCGTCGATCGTCGAGCAGAGATAGAGATAGAAATAGAGATAGGGATATAGAGAGAGAAAGGGATAGAGAGAGAAGCAGGAGGAGGAGGAGGAGCAGGTCTCGGAGTGTTTCGGATGAAGACAGACGGCGGCGAAGAGATCGGAGATCGGAGAAGAGTGGAGGCGACAAAGGTTTGAGCAAGGTTGGGAAGGAGAGGAATGGGCCAATTGATTATTCGAAGTTGATTGAGGGTTTTAACACGATGGTACGTGTTTTCTGAATTCTGTTTGTTTCGATTCAACTGTTATGTTGCTATGTTTTTTGATGCATACGATGGTTTGGGAATTGCCTTAGACATAATGAATGATTTTGTGTTTGTCTCATTGCTAGATTATGTGTTTGTTGGAAATTTTGCAATCCGTGGTTGCAATGCGGAGATGTATCCATTTTCATTTTTCATTGATTGGCAAAGCAATACATCTAACATGTGTCTACTAGATAAAAAGAACTAATTCTTGGGTATTGTCATGTAAGTTTTTGAACCATGAATTGGGTAGAGCTTTAATAGTAGAATTAATTCATGGACGATTATTTTGTGTTATAAAGCCCAAAGCTTGCCTGCCGAGCTCAAATCTCGTCCACTTTATATATGTAATATGTAATGTTTGTTGACCATTAACATCAAGAAAGCTAAGTGCCTTGTACGACCTCTTGTCATTGTTGTGAAACTGAAACATACTAGAAATCCTTAATCCATCAAGAAATCCACCTAAAAGAGTATAAATATATATTTCAGGAAAAAGAGAACGTACCTTCACTTCAAGGCACTTCATGGAACCTCTAGTTTGAAAAAGAATCAACATGTTGCCTCTGAAAGCCATTTTTCTTTAGGAGTGCTGAAAATATTTCCCTAAAAGGAGAAGGGTTATCAATTTTCTTTCCAAAAGTTATGTGTTGAGAACCCTAAAAGTTATTTTTGTTATTTTTTTAGTTCTTTATATACTGGCCTTGTTCTTATATTTAGATTAGATGGTTTTTTCTGAATTTTTGTTGCAATAATCTGTATTCCACCGTTTCACTTTTTAGTCCCCCTTTATCCATTGTTTGGTTGCACAAATGGGGGTGGGACTCCTTATCTGGTCCAGATTGATAGTCCTGTATATGGGGTTGTTAAATAATCCTGCATGCTCTCCCACTCCCAGGGGGATAATTTATTCTGTGACTACGTATCTCATCCCTTCTTAATCAAATGTTCCATGAAGGTGAATCAAGGGACACTTTTTCTCACTTAGATGTCTTGGACCACTAGTGTCTAGGACATTCAATAACCCTAATTGGGCCTAAAAGTGAGATGTGAGATCTGGTGTAACAAACCTCTTTCTCCGGAAGGGACCAAATGCTTATCTTGGTCATTATTATTTTTCTAAGGATAGAGAACAATGAAGAAAGAGCACTCAAATGCAACGCACGACAGCGAAAGTCCAGTGGCTCGTCTATCCGGATGATCCCTTCCTGAAACAATATAATAATTGTATCTAGTAGGACCCAAGAAGCACAAACATTTCTAAAAAGGTGGTGTGCCCAAGTCCATGCTTCTTAGAGTAGGACTTGCACGTGCTAATTGCAGTATCATGGACTAACTTGTGTTAATTGTATCTCCCATTTCTATGTTCGTTATCTATAGTATTACGATTAATTGTTAAGTATGGTAAAGCTGTGTTTGTTTTTTGAACAGTCACCAGCTGAGAGAGTCAAAGCCAAGTTGAAACTTCAGCTTTCTGAAACTGGTAATCAATTTATTGTTATATTGATTTTTTTTAGTCTTTATTTCAGTGGCAGTTTGAATTCTTTGAAAAAATATTTGTGAATTGGGCAGTAGACTTGTGTGTGTGTGTGTGTGTGTGTGAGAGAGAGAGAGAGAGAGAGAGAGAGAGAGAGAGAGAGAAAAATAATTGACAGTGGAAGACACTTCAAACAGGATTTTGATTTTAGTGGTGGGGGATGTAACTTTCTGTTAGAATAGATCATGCAAACAACTTTCTGATTACCAGCGATTTTGACCAAATGCTGAATGATATGCTCTTTGAACTTCAGATTGTTAATGTAAATATTATTTTCTTAACATTTGTGGATAATCATTTGCAATGTTTTTGAATAATTTTTGATTCCATACAAAAGACTGTTAACAGTTTGCTGACTCACCGATGGGGTCTGAACTGTGATGTTATGTTCACATTATAAATTTTAGTAAATAATGTAGTACAATACCAAATTAATTTTTATTAGGGGTGAGCAGCGGATATACCGATCCGTCAAAACCGACCGAACTGAACCGATCCGCCGCATTTTGGACGGATGTGTGATGACGAGTGGACGGTTGCGGATTAATTTTTTCCAATCCGGCGGACGAATGGCTGATTTGAGATTTTTTTGGCCGCAATCGAACCGCCAAACAGCGAACACCCCTAGTAATTTATAAAATTTTGTGTTTTCAGTTTGTATAAATATTCTGTTTGTATTTTCAATTAAAAAATAGTTTAAATGTTCTGTTGAATTTTTTTTTTTAACTTGAATATCTTTTTTGAATTAAAATAAATAAATGTATTATTTATCTGTATTTTTTTGTTTTTAAATCTATTTCTAAAAATAATAAATAGAAAATATGATATATACTGGTTGATTTTTATTTTCAAAAACAAATATGGATGTAACAATACAGAAACATACGATCTCTGCTACTGGTCTGTTCATGATTTTGGTGATTTGAATTGTTTTTATATTTTAATAACCACAGATTGTAATACTTTATGTGGATGAGACATGCTGTGATTGTAGTATGTGGATGAGACATGCAGTGATTCTGATATTCTAAAGTTTCAAACTTTTTTACTTTGAATGAGGCATGCAGTGATTGTAATATTTTTTTTAAGTCATTAACTATAATACTTTCTTCTTTTCTTTTTTTTTTTTTGAAGAAGTGCACAAGTTGAATTATGTTGAAAATTTATAAAATTTTAAACCGCTTAACCGATTCGCATCCATCCGCCAAACCGCCAATCCGCATCCGCCGGATTGATGGACGGATGTGGATTGATTTTTTTCAATCTGCCAATCTGGCGGACGGATGGCGGATTGGAAGTTCCATGGCCGCAACCGACCCGCGCCCACCCATAATTTTTATGCAAACCATCCGTCTAAAAGGGTGGAAATGGGTAATGTACAAATCCTCCTATCCTATGTATTAGGAATGATTCAAATATGGATGAAAATCATGAACTCTTTTTTCAATTGTTGAAAAAGGAGTAAGGTTTTAGACCAAATCAAGTAGAAGAGAACAGACTATTCAAAGCAAATCAAAAGGGTGCGTTTGAATCCAAGAACCTGTTCCAGAAACTAAGTGAAAAGGTGAAAAAGAATGAGTTTCTACAGAATTCACAAATTGTATATCCCATGAGGTTTTATATGATGGTTCTTGTTTGGCTCCTAAATATTTTTGTGATTTTGTTCTCCAATCTCCCTAAAGAATTGTTAAAATCTTAAAATGTTATTTTACATGCAGCTGAAAAGGATGCAACAAATAGCATGGGGTCAGGATGGGAACGGTTTGAGTTCAACAAAGATGCCCCACTTGATGATGAGGAAATTGAAGGTTAGTCCCTGTAACTATTACCGTAAGTGACTTGGTTGAATACAGTATATATATATATATTTGGTGAAATTAATTTATTTCTTTATTTTAATAGTTGTCCATGCAGTTAGTAAAGTATGACTTTATGTGATACATGCTCATTGTACCTTTTGGCCGAACATGCTTACACTTTGACAGTATGAGTTTTTACCATTGCTCCAATCAGTGGCTTTAATAAAACAAAATCAAAAGTTTTCTGAATAGATAGATTAAGAGCACTGCTTTGAACCAATAGCATGATCACAGGTTTAGTTCAATGTAGAAAAATGTGAAGCCTCGTTTGGGAACAGGCTATTTTAGTAACTTTTTGGCTTTTTACGAAAAGATGTGCAGAAAAGTAGAGAGGTGATGTGACTAGTTTTAGTTGGCTTTTTGGCTTTTTGGCTAAAATAGTCAGTCCCCAAACGAGGCCTGAGTTGGTCACCGTTGGTGGGGATTTGATAAGTAACTTTTCTATATTGTATATTTCGGTGTATTCAACCACTATCAGATGTAATATTTTCCTTTGCTCAAAATGGATATGCGCTGGGAAGGAATATTCACTTTATTAGACCAAAGTAGCACTGATTATACTTTGTTATTTTGTGTGCAGCTGTGGAAGATGATGCACAGTTGGTCAAGCACATCGGCCAAAGCTTTCGGTTTTCTGCAGTGGAGGTACTTGTTATCTCTCTTTCCTTCCTGTTTGATGATTGTGCAAATTATTATTGGTTAAAGTAATCTTTTTTGAAATAAAAGCTTGTATCTTCTTATGTTTATTATTTATCCTTTTGAAGACAAGAAGGGAAGATCAAATCAAGGCTGCTCACGACGAGGCCATGTTTGGAGCCTCTTCTATTCCCCTGAATGTTAATACGGAAAATGAAGTAGAACAGGAGGACAACAAAATTGAGAGTAAAGAAAGTGCTCCTGCTACAACTCTCTTAAGTGACACGGTGAGCGATTTTTAAGCATGTCGTTAGCACAATTGCAAGTTATTGCAATGCAACATGGTTCCTAGTGTATTTCATGCTTTTAAGATTGTAACTGCTTTGTTACTATGGTAATAGGTAATTGCAAGGCAACAAGGTTCTTGGCGTGACCGTGCTCGTAAAGTATAGGACAGATTAATGAACTGAGGTCATAATATGTGACTGAAGGAGCTGACATGGTTAGCTAGTCTGTTGGCACACAACCAAGCAAGTCCAATTCATATTCATTTTGTTCAAAGGGTTTTCAACATCAACCACTTGAAGGAACATGCAAACGAGAATGAGAATATGCAGAAATGTAGTCGGTCTCCAATGCAGAGATGATTTTGGATTCACCATGGTAGATTAATATGAACACATCAATGTATTTATGTTTCAGGATGAAGGTAGTCCGAAGACCTAGATTCTTGCTTACCAAAATAGATTGGCTCAACTCTGAAGCAGCTGCTACTTCATTGTAAAGCTTGTTGGTTTGCGTTGTTGTGACTCTACCTTGCCTGCATGTAGATTTTCACTCTTTGTATAAAGTATTTTGACTTTTTTGGGTGAAAAAGTATTTTGACTTTCACTGTGCGTTAAGGTTAATTTTTTTGGGAGGGTTGAGGGATTACCCAAAAGGATTTTCACTCTTTGTATAAAGTATTTTTGACTTTCATTGTGCATTAGGGTTGAGAGGGTTGAGGCATTACCCAAAAGTATACAATAATTTTCTGCATTATGGGAGCATACAATGAATATTTTTTTTAGGGAAATTGGGTGGTTAAAGTTTAATGTAATGCTATGTTAATCAAAATTAGATACCATGCATGGGTATTATGTTAAATAATATCCAAATCCTAATGGTTATAGGTTTATAATATTAGTAAGGCTAAAGGGATTGAAATTAAAATAGATAAAAGTAAAGAAGGTAAAATGTATATTTCAGTATAATAAAAAAAATATGTTTTTATTTATTTATATGATTAATGAATTATTGATTAAAAAATGAGTTAAATATTATTGTGAATTAAAATTTTAAAAAAAAATCAATATAATTTTATCAAATCAATGAGACGTATTTTTTTTAAATCGTTATTTTCAATTACAAAGTTGCCCATCAATTTTGGGAAAATATTTATTAGGTGGTTCAGGAACATTTTAATGGAGTTTTTTTTTTTGAGAATGAACTTCAGGAAGGTAGACTAAAAATTACAAAAATGCTTAGGACCTCTAATTAGAGATGTCACTAGTGATGTGGTAGTGACTTCCACCCACTACCACTGTCAGTGTTTTTTTTTTTCACTTCATTAGAAGTGTGTTTAGAACCTCTAAATTAGAAGTCTCTATGACGAGTGCTCTTGGAGTTGTTTCCTGAACTTACATATGATTTCGTTTCTCAGGAAATTCGGGCAACGGAAGTTCCTTCTTTCTTTGGTCTAATTATGGATTTGAAAATTTCGATGGTATAAACCACTACCGATTTGATGTCAATAGTGGCATCGTTTTAATCCTTAAGGAGGTGTTTGTTTGGGTAGATTGGTAAAGATAAATTGTAATATAATTGACGGTTAGTCTTAAATATATAGTTTTTGAACTATTTAGTTAGAAATAATATGTGTTTGAGTATTAATTTGACCTTCACTAAACTGATCAAATGATGAATTAATAAATTTATTAGACATGAAATTTAATTTCACACCTCAATCACATGAAACAAACGACTCCATGCCAAGTTTCTTGTTTTTTTCTTATGTCCTTATACAAAATTATGACCCTACTCCTTTTATCAGAACACTGTTTCACCATACCCTAACAACTTAATAACTTTTCCAAAAAATTCATCGCCTTAACTTAATAACTCATTTTATGTATACATAAAATTCATACAAAAATTTTGACACAAATTATGTGACATTATTATTATTAATTTATTATACATAAACTCATTTTTAATAGTGTTTTTGAATTCTTTTTGGATAAATTATACTTTGTCCCTTTATGTTTGGATACTTTTTCACTTTGACCTTTAAAATTTGTCTTTTTTCACTTTTGGCAGTTCATGTTTCAAGTTTTTTTCAATTTACTCTTTAAGCTAATTTCTGTTAAAAAGTTAACAAAAAATGACAAATTGACACGTGATATAAAAATATTTTATTATATATAACTCATATTTTTTTCCATAAACTTAAATCTCAATATAATAATATATATTTTTATATTATGTGACAACTATTATGGCATTTTCTGTCTAATTTTAAACATAAGTTGGTTTTAGAAGTACATTGGGAAAAGCTTGAAATATAAATGGACAAGGTGGAAAAAAAAAAAAAAAAAAAACTTTAAACATCAAAATAAAAAAGTGGCCAAACATAAAGAGAGAAAAGTATAATTTATTTATTTATTTGCTTAGATAGCAGTGTGTTTGGTTTTAATTTTTTGGAAATTACGTTTTTTATTTTTCATGTTTTTTATTTTTAATGAATATTTTTTAAATTTTAAGTAATTTTTTTTTTACTTTTTTAGATGCACCTTACTTAAATGTATCTAAAATGTAAAATATTTTTAAAAAATTAATAAATATACCAGAATACAAAAAATGCATCGAAATCTCGTATTTTATTTTTAATTTTTTTGATATTTAAGTATTATACTTTTTAAATATATTTATGTTAAGTATATTTAAAAATTAAAAAAAAATTACTTAGAATATTTTAAAAAAAATTTTAAAAAATAATTCTGAAAATTCAAGCCAAACCAGTTTAATTTTTTCATAGTTTAGGCCTGAGGAAACTCAGTGACGTCATCTCCCTTGCGTTTTCTGTTAAACAAACAACCAATAAAACGTGCCTTAAACCCCTGCCTATAAAGGCTAAAACCTAACCGAGTCATCGTTTCTCTATCTCTCTATAAAGTCGATAAATCGTATAGTAATAGTCTAGTTGAGAGAGATCTCTGTTTCAATGGCGACTTCATCCTCTACTCTATCAATCGATGGCTGAGGCCTGAGGTCTGTTCCCATCATCTCTCTCTCTCTCTCTCTATATATATATATATGTGTGTGTGTGTGTGTGTGTGTATTATGTGTCGGTACGTATGTTTTGGGGTGGTAGGTATACCCTCTGTTTGCGGCGGTTGGTGTCGCTGTTGGGATTTGTGGTCTACAATTGCTACGCAATATCTGTATCAACCCTAAAGTCAGGTCTCTCTCTCTCTCTCTCCTTCTCTGATTACTCTCTCTTTTTTTTTTCTTTTTTTTTTTTTTGATTATAGGGTTAAGATGATGAGTTTGCTTTCCCCTCCCGACGTTTCACTAAAAAGACCGTGTCTCAAAGTCGGGCTCATGTTAAGGGGGAGTCTTCTCGAGCAGTGCTTCTCTGGTGTAGGCTTGGACTTCTTTGAGGAGGCGAGTTTGATCTTTGCATCTTGTAGGTGGTGAGGAGGCTGCTGTTCCGCCTCGCGCTCTTCACGATCAGCTTCAGCAGTTTGAGGAGGCTATGACCCGGCGATTGGATTTTCTGGATGCCCGCTTTGATGCGTTTGATGGTCGTCTTGGTCAGATAGAGCAGACGCTCACTCAGCTGGCACATACCATTTCTTTGCTTCAGCCTCAACAGCCACAACCTCCTCCTGATGCATGATCTTTGTGCTTCCCGGCCAAAAAGGAGGAGAGTTTTTGTACATGCATGGCGGTGATACGTTACATTGGACTTTGTTGACATTGGTGGTATTTTTTTGGTTTGGATATTGTGTTGATGTTTGGATATTTGGATAGCATGCTAGTATTGTGGATATCATTTTATCTTTGTCTCGTCTTATGCTAGTCCACAGTTTTGTTTTGGTATGTTGGTTGTTATTACACAGGTGCATATTGGATGAAGTTGGATGGCTGTGTTCATGGCAGGATTGTTTGATAATCGAGTTTTTTAGAGTTTTTTCTTCTTTGTTTTTAACCTTGTCTAGTGCGTGTGTTTAAGGAAAAATGTTTAGAACGGTTTTGTTCGGGAATTGATAAAGGGGGAGATTGTTAGGTCTCGTTATTGTCAAATTCGGGTACAAAACTTTGAGTTGTTAAAGTTGTAAATTTTCCTGTATTTTTGGCTTTCCCGCTCAAGTGGGGACATTGGCGCTCAAGCGGATATTGAAGTCTCTCAGTATTTTGATAGGACTGTAAAAGTACTGGAATGTGTGATTTCACACTCGAGCAAAATCTCAAGCACTCGAGCGTACCACTGTTTAATCACACGCATATTTTGTTGAAGCCGCTCGAGCAGGCTGTTGAGCGCTCGAGCGGAGATCGCGGACACAGGTTGTCTATACCTGTTTAGGTTAAGTTTAGGATTACTTTTTCTCCTAGATCTTATTCAAGAGTCCTAGGGTTTTGTTTGAAGTTTTCTTTTAAGTATTTTATGAGTTTTCCTTGATGTTCTTGAGAGAGTTCTAAACTTATGAATTGAGATTCATACATCAAGGAGTTTGATACTTTAAATTCAAGAGAGTTCTCTTTGGTGGCTTCCGAAGATTAAAAACGTAGAGTTTCAAAAGGCGTTTGATTCTATACGTAATCGTTAATTCGACAAGTGAAGTTGTGGAATCAACTTCAAGATTGATCAGTTCCGTAACGAAGGTGTGGTGAAAGAGTTACAGAAGATTCGAGGACAAATTGACTGGGTTGGGTAATTTGTGTATTATCTTTGTAATCTTTCTTTCTTCAATAGTGGATTAATTAGTGGCGGTTCGCCTGTGATTTTTGATTACAATTGAAGGTTCTTCAATTGTGGTTTTTCTACATAAAAATCGTTTGTGTCGATTTATTGTTTATTCTTAAAAACAAACAAACTAAAGTCACTCTCGTAAGTGCTTGTTGATTTTAGATTGAGTGTTTTGGATAATTGGGATTTGGAATATTTTAATCTTGATCTAATCATGAATCACTTAGGATTTTTTATTTTTTTTTTTTAAAAAAAGGGGTTTTTCGCTCGAGCGGCCTGTTTGACGCTCGAGCATATTTTTCACCCTTGCAGCACTTTGTTCTTGGTTTTACAGTTCTGAGAGAGGGGTTTTTGCGCTCGAGCTAGCTTCAGCTTGCATTGCTTTGCGCTCGAGCCGTACTCAGTACGCTCGAGCGGACAAAATTTGTATTTAAGTCATTCCCTCAACTCTTCAGGTCATTTTTTCCCTCTTTTCATATCTCTCAGGCCTAGGGTTTGTATTGTGGCAGTGTTGGGCTCGATTCCACCCTCCTCTTTGGTCTTCCTTGCCAATTTACTCTCTAGTAAAGTTTTCCATCTATTCTTCTATTTTTTTCTGTAATTTCGACTACAATGGGGGTTGGATTTCGTGTTTTTGTTGGTTTTTTGTATCTCGGTATGTTCCCTTCTCTCACACACTTGCACTGCGTCATACTGTGTTTTTCATGGTGGTCTTCTTGTTTTTTTGTTGTGTCAGTAGGACTAGGGTTTCTCTTTGTTAATTTTTTTATGGTCTCATGTCTTTCTGTTTTTTTTTTTTTGGGTTTGAGTTCGATGTGCTAAATAGAGGGTTTGTTTTTTTTTGGTCTGGTTTGCCTTGTTTTGGTTTCTCATTAGTGCTTCCTAGTGTTTTAACACTCATGCCTTACACTGTGTCTATCATGTTGTGTATCATGGTTATGAATTTCATCATCATGCTATGCCCATCTTTGCCATTTCTTGCCCTGCATCCTGTCCTCACTATTATGCTTTGTGATTTTTGATTTCATTCTTTAATTATTTATACTTGTTACTAATGGTTTGCTTTGGTCCTTGTTTGGTTTGTTTTCTGGATTGATTGGGTTGTTGGGTTGTTAGGTTGGGGTTGTGTCACCCCTTATCATGTCTGCACCTAAGCGTCGAAAGGCTACCGTGTCTCGTCCTTCCTATAATCCTGTTCGGTTTCAGTCAGCTAAACAGTCCAAATCTTTCCATAAATCTTTTGAGGCTCGCACAGTTCACTTAGAACGGAATGTTCAACCTACTACTTTTGAATCCATACACATCCGTCCTTTGTTTGACCCCCTCGGTGGTGATTTGGTGTTATCCTTTTCTGGTCGTCAGAATCTTGACTAGGTTCGAGAGTTCTACTGTAACATAGACCAAGTTAGTGACATTGAGCCTTCTTTCACTACCTAGGTTTGATCTCACTCTATTTTTGTCACACCTGATCTGATTCGCAAGCTTCTTAAAATAGAGAGAGTCTTTCCTGAGTACTATCCTTTTCCTATTCCCGACCGACCTACCTGTAATTTTGATGATGTGACTGAAGTGTTATGTGGTACTTCTCGTCCTTGGCCTAAAGGTGTTTTGATTAAACAGTTTGAACTCCTTCCAGAGTTTAGACTGCTTAATCTTATAGTCTGTGCCAACATTCTTGTGACCACTCACTCATCAGAAATTAATCAAGACCAAGGTTTTCTTTTGTTCTGTATCCCCCGTTACATGTCCTTTGATCTCGTCACCTTGATTATTAAAAAGATGATAGGTGTTTCTGGAAATAAACAGTTGGGACTTCCTTATGGATGTATGATAAATCGTCTTTTGTCCGAACTTGCGGTCCCAGTGTTAGAAGATGATGAGTTTGCTTTCCCCTCCCGACCTTTCACTAAAAAGACCGTGTCTCAAAGTCGGGCTCATGTTAAGGGGGAGTCTTCTCGAGCCGGTGCTTCTGCAGGTGTAGCTGCTGGACTTGTTGAGGAGGCCGAGTTTGATGCTGCTGCTGCAGGTGGTGAGGAGGCTGCTGTTTCGCCTCGCGCTCTTCACGATCAGCTTCAGCAGTTTAAGGAGGCTATGACCCGGTGATTGAATTTTCTGGATGCCCGCTTTGATGCATTTGATGGTCGTCTTGGTCAGATGGAGCAGACTCTCACTCAGTTGGCACATACAGAAAGTGCAAATAATCCGGGCAATCAGAGAGCCCTGATCACTATTCGTGGAGCAATTTCTAATGAAGAACAGCAACGGGTTGTTCACTGCACAAAGGCTAAAGATGCATAGGAAATTCTGAGCCAATTCCATGAAAGAAGAGATTCACCTCCACCTCCATCCAGCAACTTTTCTTCCTTGGTTGCTAGATTGGATAAGGTCAAGGAGAATGAAGAGCAAAAAGAGGATGATGAAACATCTGAAGACAATGATGAGATCAATGGCAATGAACTACAACAAGCTTACGAAAAGCTGTACGAGGAATCTCTGAATTTGTCCAAAACCAACAACAAACTCTCTCTCAAACTCAAAACATGTGAGAGCGAGAATGTCTGGCTAAAAGGAGAACTTGTAACAGCAAAACAAAATGTCATCAAGATCTCAAGTGACAAGCAAGACTTATGTGGAAAACTTCTATCCTGTGAAACTGAAAGGAATGAACTTCTGAAGGTGTATTCCACATATGAAGAAAAGCTTGAAAGTCTTGAGTTGTCATAAGCTGCATTGGAAGAGAGAGTCAGTTAGAAAGATGAAGAACTCCGTATTGCTAGAGCAACAATTACCATGTGGAACAAAGGTTCCAAATCTCTAGAAGACATCCTCGGGTCTCAACGAATAGGTTGTGACAAAAGTGGGCTAGGCTATGGTGCAACAGCTCACAAAGGACAGGCCTCTACCTCACATAAACTGAAGACTCAAGCAAAAGGAAAGTTGAAGGTAGACCAGGATGATTCCCCTCTTCATCTACCGAAAGTGGGTAAGATCAACAAAAATGAGGTAAAACTTGTGTTTATTTGTCATCATTGTGGAAGGTATGGCCACATTCGTCCTTATTGCTATGAACTGTTTGGTAAGATGTCTCAAAATGGTAGAAATTCGAATACATTTTGGGCTAGGAGATAACCTTACATGTCTAGGCAGAATACCAAGATTCATGAGGGTGTTCACAGCGCCAAGACATTGACCAAGACCAAAAGGATTTGGGTAAGAAAAGATGATTTGACTTGTTTAGTTGTTCACACTACCTTAAAAGCACATGACTCACATATGTGGTATCTTGATAGTGCCTGCTCTCGTCACATGTCCGGTAACAAATCCTACTTCACCTCTCTTGAAAAATATGAAGGAGGAATTGTTACCTTTGGAGATGGCGGCACTTCTAGAGTCATTGGTAAGGGCTCTATAAGTGTTGCTGGTCTTCCCAAACTGGATAATGCTCTACTTGTTGATGGTCTTAAAGCAAATCTTTTAAGTATTAGTCAAATGTGTGATTCCCATCATGAAGTATTGTTTTCAAAAAACAAATGTGAAATTTTGGATAAAAAGGGAAATACTGTCTTACATGGGGTTCGCACATCTGATAATTGCCATGGGATTGTTACTACTGATGATCTCACTTGTCGCTCTGATACCAATTGAAAATCCTAAGTGATTCGTGATTAGATCAAGATTAAAATATTCCAAATCTCAATTATCCAAAACACTCAATCTAAAATCAACAAGCACTTACGAGAGTGACTTTAGTTTGTTTGTTTTTAGGAATAAACAATAAATCGACACAAATGATTTTTACGTGAAAAAATCACAATCGAAGAACCTTCAATTGTAATAAAAAAACCACGGGCGAACCGCCACTAATCAATCCACTACTGAAGAAAGAAAGATTACAAAGATAATACACAAATTACCCAACCCAGTCAATTTGTCCTCGAATCTTCTGTAACTCTTTCACCACGCCTTCGTCACGGAACTGATCAATCTTGAAGTTGATTCCACAACTTCACTTGTTGAATTAACGACTACGTATGGAATCAAACGCCTTTTGAAACTCTACGTTTTTATTCGAAAGCCACCAAAGAGAACTCTCTTGAATTTAAAGTATCAAACTCCTTGATGTATGAATCTTAATTCATAAGTTTAGAACTCTCTCAAGAACAAACTCATAAAACACTCAGCAGAAAACTTCAAACAAAACCCTAGAACTCTTGAATAAGATCTAGGAGAAAAAGTAATCCTAAACTTAACCTAAACAGGTATAAACAGACAACCTGTGTCCACGATCTCCGCTCGAGCGCTCAACAGCCCGCTCGAGCGGCTTTAACAAAATATGCGTGTGATTAAACAGTGGTACGCTCGAGCGCTTGAGATTCCGCTCGAGCGTGAAATCACACATTCCAGTACTTTTACAATCCTGTCAAAATACTGAGAGACTTCAATATCCGCTCGAGCGCCAATATCCCCGCTCGAGCGGGAAAGCCAAAAATACAAGAAAATTTACAACTTTAACAACTCAAAGTTTTGTATCCGGATTTGACAATAACGGGACCTAACAATAGGGTTACTGGATCATACTTCTGGGACGTCAATTGGCTCTAACTCAGATTATGGGAATTAGATGAAACTGAAATCAATGGTTGTTTTGCTTAAAAATCTATAGAACAAACATGCTTTATTTTACCATTTTTCCTTTTTTAAGTTTTTGTGTCTTCTAAGATTTTGCATCACAGATCATCAGGTAAGATGATTTTGAACTATTCAACGAAATCATAGTCTTTTCAAATCCATGTCTTATCATTTTTCTTCACTTCAAATTTTGGCATGTTTGATTGATGAAGAAGTTTTTAACATTACACTAGCTATATTTCACCCACTTTTATATTTCATTTCACTCACTTTTTTTTCTTTTCCTTTCGCTTTTCTAATCTCTAAATCAAAAATCCAAACAGAGCAATGTTTTTCCATGCAGCAAGTTTCATGATTTAAACAATGCACACCTACTAAACGAATGTAGCTGGGTTAAGCTTGTTAAAATGAATGAGTAGCAAATTAAAAAGTGATAGAACAAGAAATGAATGCTTTTGGAAGGATTCAAAGGTAGCTAAAATGGTTTGTTGGATGAGTATGAGTAACATCATTCCTGAAATACTATCATCTTGACGAAGATTAGAAAGGTTTTCTAAATTAGTTTGAATGGTTTGTAGGAGTAACACCATGTATCACATGTATTCTTGTACACAACTAAATCATCTTGAAGAAGTCTAGGTTTGCATAACTCTCATTAGTGTTAAAGCACCATGTTGCTCACTCACCGAAAAGTATTGCGTAATGTGGTGCAAATGCATCATTTCATTTGTACCCAGTTGCTGGACCAATTCAACCATCTATTCTATGGAATGATTTGATTTTCACAGGGAGCCTCAACACACAATTTCCACCATGTTTGGTTCTAGATAATTGAGTCCACTTTTCAGAAAATTAAGTTTTTTATTTTTTGTATTTTTTATTTTTAGTGAATTTTTTTAATATTTTACGCAATTTTTTATTTTTTATATACACTTAATCTAAGTATGTTTAAAAAATATAATATTTGTGAAAAAAACACTTAAAAAAAATTCACCAAGTACAAAAAATAAAAAAAAATTTATAAAAATTTAATATATTTTCGTATTTTGTTGTATTCAATGAATTTTTTAAAGATTTTTGTACAAATTTTTTACTTTTTAAATATATTAAGATTAAGTGGATCTAAAAATTATTTTTAAAAAAATGATTAAAATATTTTTAAAAATCATTAAAAATACAAAATTACAAATTAAAAACTCAAAAAACTATTTTTGAAAATTCAAAACTAACATTGTTATCATCTACCCTTTTTAACTTTTTTTGGGTAGGTATTATTTTTAAGGGAATGGCTTCCCTCTAGTCCGTGATCGGACTAAAGGATATTGTTGGGCTCGTGGAGACTCACTATGGGTTCTATTTCAATAATCTGAACCGTTAAATATTTAGAACTCATCGAGTACTATATGTTTGTAAAAATTTATGTTGTTCGGATATCAATAACTATGTGATCAAATTAGATTTTTGTAAGCCGATTATTTTTCACCTCCTATTTTTTTCATACAAAACTGATTTGATCACATAACTATTAATATCCAATCAATATGATTTTTTACAAGGATATAATACTTAACGAGTTTTACATATTCAACGATTTAAATTATCAAAATGAAAGTCGTGGTGAATCTTCACATGTTCAATAATACCCTATAGTCCGATCACGGACCGGAGGGAAGCCATTCTCTATTTTTAACTGCAGCTCATCACTGAGGCCTGAGTTTATTGCTTGTGGCAGTGTTTGGATGTCTGCCCTTAATCCACTGTGCATGCATCCTATGTCATCTGAATGTGAAAATTCAACGCTTAGAATTGGGTCATTAAGGATAGGGATGTCATTATATTTCTTGGACATGTTCATATTTAGGTTTCCTTAAAAAGATCGCACTTTAGAGAATTAATGTCATCGCAAAGTAGTTTAAGAAATTTGGTTGACTGAACTTTAGGGTGTTCAAAACATTTAATTTGACCTACACTTCACTTGAAAGACGAGTTTTTTTTTTTTTAATATTTAAAAAAAAAATAAAAAAATTAGAAAACTAACTCACTTTTCAAACTATTTGGAAAACCAACTTATTTTTTAAAATTACATTTTTAACATGTAATTTCACCTCGAAATTGCGGGTTGAAAATGTAATTTCAAAAAGTAAAGTTTATGTCATCATGAATTGCATTTTTAAAAAATAAGTTAGTTTTTCAAATAATTTAAAAAGTGGGTCAATTTTCTAAATTTTATTATTATTATTATTGAATATGATAAAAAAAAAAAAATAACTCCTTTGAAAGGCACACGGTACTCACTTTTTTTCTTTTTTTTCTTTTTATCATAATTTGCGATGACTGCATGAGGTTTGTCCTGAGTTGATTGGTTCATTTCATTCTAGGTGTTATTAATTTCTTATTTCTGGGCAGGGTAAGCAAGGAAAACAGGGCTGCAGGGGTACTAGAGAACTTTGCAGAGGGAGAAATGTATACCGACCACTTCCTTAGGAAGTTTGTCCGCAAGCGTTCCCCAGAAGCCATGCCAACCATCAATGGCTTCTTCACCGATCCAAATCAAAATTAAATGCTTCCGATGAAATGCAAATTAAAGCTTAATCTTGGGATACTGACTTCTGATATTTCAAGTATGGTTACCAATTGTGATTGTTGAAAGTTGGCCTTGTTTGGATAACATTTACTGAAAATGATACGCTCTAGATGCATAATAAAGTAGCAAATTTGTGATATTGGATCGAGTTTATGTGATGTGATGTGATGTGATCAGCTTGACAGGACGTGTCAAAATATAGTAGCATATTTGTGGATAATATTCCTTCTAATAATTCAATTTTTTTTAGATGGGTATTACTTTACAAGCGATGGCATGTCTGATAAGAAATGAAGATTATGTAGTTGGATGTTGGAAACATTTTGGTTTATTATAACAATATAATGTGCATATTTTGTTATCAACTTATTTAATTAATAATTACAAACCATGATTTGCTCTTTATTTTGATATGAGTTGGAATTTGGGTTTAAAATTAAGTGCGAAATTTTATAGTAATAGACTTCTACAACTGAAAATATTCACCACACTCGCCCAACCTGATTTTTTTAGGATTTGAAAAAAATATTTATCCTATAGGATCTGGATAGATTAAAATTTTAGCCCATTTAATTTTTGGGTTAAGTTTAAGGTAAATAGTTTTAACCCACCCAGGTCTAACAGTTCAATTTATAAAATATTAATATTAATTTTCATTTTTTACTATTTAATTACAAAATAAACTAAAACATGATAAAAAAAAAAATTTAAAAAAACATATATATATACTTCTTTTAAAGGCTTTAAAATATTTTTTAAAAAAATCATATTTATTATAATTAAACTTTGTTAATGTTCCAAATTTAAATATAAAAGATCTAAATAATTTAATAGCCCTTCAAAATAAAAATAAAAATAAAAATAAATTAAATTAATAGCTCATATTTATTGTGTTAAGTGAGCAAAATTGAGATTTAGACATTCTTTTAAATCGAGCTTAAGATTGCTAGGTTAGACCCAATATCAAGCCAGGCTGAGCTTGAAATGACACAGATACTTGTTGTATAGTGTCGAGAGTCCACTGGGCATTAGCACAGCTACGAGACAAAAACTAAGACCATCTTTTCCAATGCTGGACATGCCTGAAATGAATTTAACAAATAACTTACTTCCAAAGCTTCAATTAGACAAAAGAGTCTTTCTAGTGAAAATTCTCTGTTGTGATATTACAGCACTAAAAATGACATCTATCAAATTTCCAGATATTACAGCACTGCCAAGGGCTAAAAGAAAAGCAAAATTTCCTGAAACTATAAAATACAAAATCCGAGAAACCTAGAGAATCATGGAACTACATTTCACTAAAACTTGCATCGCGGTGGCCCTATTATAACGAAAGTTAAATTAAATTACACAGGAATTTCACCAGTGTCTTCTGCTACATAGAAGTACAGGGTCTGCTTGACATCATGATTTTAACTCTGTAAAGCTATCCAACAATTTCATGAAGCCAGAAACACATACCTGCTTTCAAATATATATATTGACACTTGAGTGTAGTGACGCAAAATTTAGGGAGGAAAATGCTCAACATCCATTAATGGGTAACCAGGTTGTGCTATTCTCATTCCTCGAAGCAAACTCTTAGCTGTTTCCTTCTCCTGTATTAAAAAATAAACAAGTGCAAAGTTAACAAAACTACTATTTCGGCGTGAAATGTATTTAACATATGCTTTTGCACTAAGAAACACCGATAATTCTAAGAAGGTGATGTGTCCTGTTTGACACCGACCCAACCCAACCCGACACAACACCAATTGGACACACATACAAACATGGCATTATTTTTGAAAAAATTCTATGACTTGGACTTGCTCGAGACACTTGGGAACACGTGTCCATAGCATAGACAAAACATAAAACACATTACAAGTTTGAAGAAAATTTAGATCTAATTATAAAAGAAAAATAACGTAAGTTTATAGATATTCTCCTCGTATAGAATTTAAAAATTATTTATTTTCAAATTAAATATTCATATATATGACATCTAATAATTAATTAACCTTATATAAGACATAATAAATATAAAAGGTTATATATTTTGCACGTGTGCCCATGTGTAGTGTCCTACATTTTTTTGCAAATTTACGTGTCAATTTGAACATGTCTTGTCAGTGTCCATGTCCGTGCTACTTGGCATTTGCTTGTGAGAATCATCGAATAGGTAATCAGTCTTCAAGTCCATAATATGCAGGAGAAAGAAATCAAAACAACGTAAAGAAATGTAAAACAACTTACTGGGCCGGTATAATCCAGAAGACGGGTACAATACACCTCTGCTTCTTCAAATCTCTTTTGGGCTTTACAATACGTGGCAAGGAAAAGCAGAGCTTCCACCATATTTGGTCCTTCCCTCTCTTCGACTTCCATCCTCTCTAGATCCTTCTTGTAGTAAAATGCTGCCTCTTCAAGACGCCCAAGCTCACTATGCAGCTTTGCGAGCTGGTGCAGGGCAATTGCTTCCCTATCGTTACAATTTGCTGCTCTTCTGTAACACTTGATTGCTTCCTCAAGCATATGAAGCTGTTCGGTTTCATAACATTGAGCCATGGCAATCCATATCCGAGAATCGTTCGGTTGCAAGAATACTGATTTTCTGAAATAATGAAGAGCATAAAAGGGCATACCCATCATTTCATATGCTTGACCTAACCCATACCAGGCTCGATAATCACAAGGATTTATATCTACAGCTCGTCGATAGGCATCAACGGCAGCTGGGGTGTTCTTCATCTCAACATACTCGTGACCCATAAGTGTCCAAGCTGATAAATAATTTTTATTTAATTTTAGCGCCCTCCTAAAATACGTAACTGACTTCTCATGCTGCCCCTTCAAACTGTAATAATTCCCAATAATGCAACAAGACTCAGGCCTGTATTTGTCAGTCAAGAATACCCTGTGGGCAAGATAGCTGAGGGCAGAGAAACATTCCTTTGCATAAAGCACATTAGAATACATATCCATGTCTTCAACTCGATAGGGGTCATTCCTTAGAAGTTCTTCAAATATAACTTCAACTTGTTCAAATTCCCTCAAGCTGTACTGGGCTTTTGCAATTTGAGCCTGAATGTAGTTGCTGAAACTAAAAGTTCCTTGTAGATATTCGTACTTTGCTAAGGATTCATTGTGCATCCTAAGCTCTTGGTAAGCACCGGCAAGAAAGAAATCTTTCATCCAATGGTTATTTAGATTAAGACTGTTCAATGTCTCAGATGTAGTGCACAAGGACTGCAACTCTGACCAAGCATTCCAGTTCCAAGGGTAGCTATTCACAGACTCCACAAGCACCGTACGAGCAAGATTTTCAACGCCTTTCTCTTTGAGAACAAGACCATACAAGAATAGCCCGAAAGGGTCAATCGAACCATTCTTTCGAAGTGTTGATAGCTCCCTCTCAAGAGAAACAGATTCACGATTTAAAACATCACTTTTGCCTAAGGGTCCCTCGAGTTCAATCATCTCTTCTTCTTTTCGCTTTTCTCCAGCCTTTATGAAGCAGAAAGGGAGACAACAATATATAAGATCTAGGATATATATATATTTTGATAAATAATCAAACTTTATTAAAAAGACGATACAAAGAATACAAAAAACAAGCCCACAAAAGGACTAAATAAAATTAACTAATCAAATCCTCTACAAAATCGACAAAAACCAAAACATTTGGATCGACTGTACCCTTAACCCAACTATGCAACACCATCAACAATGTACTCTCTAACCATGAAATGAATGCCACTCATCTTGAAACACTCGCCTATTCCGTTCCAACCATACCAACCAAAGCAAACAATGGGAAGAAAGCAAACGTAATTGATATCAAATCATAATATCATATCAATCCAATAATTGATATCTTTAAAATCAGAATTTCCTGGATAAAATGCACTAAGCAATCCTACAGTACTTCTACCAAAATGCAACCATCTATAGTCAGAAACAATCAAACAAATACATAACCTTGTTTTAAACAGGCATGGAAAATACTGTAATCCACGGACAAATTCACTTTGTCAAGAATGTGACATTTTGATTAGTTCCTTTAGGTGATTGAATCAAGTGAAGCAACCAAGGAATGACCTTATCAAGATACTTGAATGTAGGGAAAAGTGTAAACTTATCAAGATACTTGAATGTAGAAGAGGTGTTTCCTTGGCAGAGTGCTTGGGCTTATTTTTTTTCTTCTAGATCTTGCCCATTGAACTAAACATAATTCGTGCATGACTGCAACCATGAGTTTTTAGACACAGCTGGAAACATAAAGACACTTTCATTCAACATTAATTTGCTCTAGTTGTTTTAAATGCTACCTAACCTTATATTAAAATCATTCCTTTTCCACCAGTTATGAGAACCACAAAAAGTGGGTAACATAGATCTTTGCAAGCAACTGACATTTACTAAAAAAAGAGTGCAAACCCCTCATAGTATTCCAACATAATTTACTGAAGACAGATAAATAAAAAAAGGGGGAAAAGAGTGTGCATCAATGGGAACAAACAATGTACAACAATTTAACCAACCCCAAAACATAAAGGCATGTGTGCGAACTATGTGGCCATGCCTGAAATTTATTTCCCCGCACACACCATCGCTAGCAAGCCATACAATCCATTTCGATTTAAAAATAAATAAATACAGATGTTCCATAAGCTACACACATGCCCATAACTCTCAGTCACATTGTCTTAAAACCAGTTAAATGTAGATGGATAATATGCAACACAGCACAAGTGCTGCACAATAAGGAAAGTAGTGTGTTAAAGTTCTGCATCGAAGACAAAAACTGCAGTACTAAGAAGCAAAAAATACAAGACTGATGTTGATAGTGCATGCGGCCAAACAGGGATCACCCAAAGCAGCCTTGGTCACAAATAGAGTGAAATGGTAAAATGTAGTGAAGCCCCAGTAGTTGAATTGAGCCTTATCAAGTCAAGATTCAATGCACTATATTGTGTGACTTATAACCCTAACAACATCAAGAAAGCCAAATTAGTCACATACACCCAAAAGACCTAAAACAACTCAATATTACTAAAGAAAGGTACAGCAAATGAACACCTGGAAAAGATCAAGTGATTGATAAGCAAGGTACTACAAGTATGCATAATGGCCATATTAACTTGAGAAAAAAATGGATAGATAACAACTATTAAACTGAGAATAAGAAGAGAAGTGTGGGATTATGTTAAAATGAGGTCTGAAATCTAGACAACCGTTAAGGTGGATTCAATGGCTAATACAGAAACACACAAGTGGTTTGCATATTTTCCCTTCCTTTACTTTTAAACCCGAGCAAGATAGTCAAAAATGAGGGAGTGTTTTCCGTGAATAGAAACTTAAATTTGTCTCACTGATCATTCTCCAGATTAAAAAAAAAAATATAGTTTACGAGCAAAATAAAACTGGTTACGATGTCCCATACTATAAACAGCTGAACTTTCTTTTCTCTGTGATTGATGTCCCTATTTGAAGCAAGTTGCAACCTACCTTGCCATCAATCCTGCATAAGAGGGAGTGGCCGTGCAAATACACTCAGTTTTAAACCTACTCGAGATATCTAATCAGAGTAATTTACCTTCTCATACTTTTTAATTAAATATATGTACATCAAAAGTTAAATTTTTGCAGACAAAATGCAAAACAACTCTACCAATTGCATAACAAATATCACCAAATTAACAGCATTAAAAACACCCATTTTCAGGTTTAAGCCAGTAAGCTATTCAAAGTATGCATTTTACAGTTGATCCCATTAACGAATCCTAAAAAACCCTAATAACCAAATAATCAGTTACACAACAACTATACAGAAAAACCCACTACATTTAAAGAAAATTGAAGGAGTAGAGAGTTGGAACGAACCAAGTAGAGGGCATAACAGCGCAAGAACACTGCTTTCTTGCTGGTCTGGTCCCGAAGCACATGAGCAGCCCTCCGGTACTCTCGGCAGTCCAAATAGGACTTGGCCAGAAGGTAAAAGTCACTGTCTACGGCATCGTTATCGTCCTCCAGCACCGGAGTGGACACATACGATACTCCGGCGATCGGCGTCGAAGCGCTCTCATTGGTGCGAAATCGCCGGCGAATACTGGAACTTCCTCGCTGGAATCGAGTGTGAGAGGGGGTGAACTTCGCTGGATCTTGCTCGATTCCCACCAACTGTTCGGATGCCCTGCGAATGAAATCGAAATGGAAAAGTAGAAATCAGAGATTGAAGATTTGTGATGAGAATGTTTAGGGTTTTGGGGGATTTGGGAGTACCATTTGGAGGCAGAGTAGAGACAACGATCGCTGAGTTGACGAATTGCAATTCGAAGCTCGTTCCTGCAACTCTCTTTCGTGCCCATTGACGATTCTCTCTCTCTCTCTCTCTCTCCTCAGATATCAAAAACCATGAGCGTGTCTATCGGCAGTCCGCGCCTCGGTGTTTTTCAAAAAAGTGTGTACTGTGTAGGGTGTAGGGCAGGAGTAGTGTTTTGAGCATCTTCAAATGTTTATTAATTAAAATGTTTAGTATAATTTATTTTATTAATTTTAATATACTAAATATATGATTAGATATTTTAACTCAATTCATATTTATTAGATATTTTAACTTAATTTACTTTCACTAGCTACATATAGTTAGTCTTTAAAATTATGCAAAATGTATTTAATTATTAGGATCATTTTTCTCCATCTTTATTGCTGGCGTGACATTTCATAAAATTAATAGTATTTAGATGAATAGCTAAAATAAAGAATATAGTTGGAGTAGAAACATGAAATAGTTAATAGGCAAAATAAAATATATACTTTACAATAATGTTTAGATAGGTAAAATGTCGTTGGAGATACTCTTAAAAGCAACAAATCAAATTATTTATTCCAATTTTTTTTTCCCATTTCATTTTATTTTAAATTTGAGTAAACTTTTTGATTTGATATGAATAATTTTAATTTTTTCATTAAAATATTTTTGAGAATTCTTATCTTATCTTAAATTTCTCTTTTTATCATATTTGATATATAAAAAAATCATCTATAATGTTTCATTTTTTAAATTTTTTTCATCAAATTTAATTTAATAAAAGATTTAATAAATTCTTAATTTAATGAAAAATTTTCCTTTCGTAATTTGATTAGCAATTAGTGAGAGAATTGACATTGATTTGTGTACTTTTTTATCAATTTAAATTGGAGCTTTTTTAGGTGTGCAACCCACAAAAGGTGTGAGTGGGTTGCACACCATGTGCCACTAACACAAAAGGTGTAAGTGTAAGGTGTAAGTGTAAGTGGAAGGTATAAATGAAATGTATAAGTTGCACACCATGTGCCACTTACACAAAAGGTGTAAGTGCAAGGTAAAAAAGGTGTAAGTGTAAGGTGTAAGTGAACACAAAAAGGTGTAAGGTGTAAGTTGCACACTATAGCATTACCCATTTAAATTTGATAAAAAAAAAATGAACAAGGATACTCTAAAGAATTATTCGACGAATGACTTTTTTTTTTTTTGTTATTAAAAATATAATTAAAAAGTCACTAAAAAGTAAATTGTACAAATCAATCCTTCACAACTAAAAACAATCATTCATACCAGCAGCTCCGATTCAGACCACTAAGCCAGGACCACTAATCGGAGCTCTAATTACGTGGCATCAAATAACGAAGGAAAAATCAGACTTTCATATTACAGTGCGTGTGTTTCACGCACTGTGAAAAAAAAAAATAAAGAATTTCCCGCCCAAAAATCTGATAACAAAGGGAGAAAAAATCGCGTCAAATCTGAAGCTTTACTCTAGGGAGAAGAAATCGTGTCTCCATCCCCGTTTTCGTCTCGCGCAGGCGTTCTCCCTCTCTTGTCTGAATCGGAGCTGTTCCAGGGAGAAGAAATCTTGTCTGCATCGTCTCCGGCGTTCCTCTCAAGCGTCCTCCGCCGTTCCTCTCTTCCACCGTCCGACGTATTCAAGTTAGTGCACCGTCTCCGGCGTCTTCGTTCGGCGTCTCCCTATCCGATTGTCGTCCCTCGTCCAGGTAAGTTTATCTGTGGCTTTTGTCCATCTCTCCCTCTATACTTACACATATACATACATATATATATATATATATAATAGCAGATTAACAGATTTTTTTTTTAACAGGACCTTCTCAACATATTTCTCCATCTCTCCCTTTAATGTGTTATAATTAGCATATTTAACATTGAAGCTTATTTAACAGGATTTTGGGAATGCTAATTAACAGATTAACATATTTAACAGGACCTTCACAACATATTAATAGATTAGAAATTGTTTGGGAATGCTAATTAACAGATTAACATATTTAACAAGATCTTCTCAACATATTAACATATTAGAAATTGTTTGGGAATGCTAATTAATAGATTAAAACTGAAATTAACAGATTAGAAATTGTATAGCTATCATTGTTAGAAATGGTTATAATCTGTTAATTGTTACAATTTAAAGCTGTTACAGATTAGAAATTGTTACAATTTGAAGCTCTGTTAATGTTTGAAAGAGTAATATGTTATAGTCTATTGAAAAGGGTAATATGTTATAATTTGTTCAAGAGCTTGCATTGTTAGAAACAGATTATTTATTTGTTAGGAAAATATAAACAAAGAAATTGACAAATTAATAACAAAAATGGAGATTGGTTCATCTGTTAATCTGTTAATGGAAATTTGAATAATCTGTTCATCTATGTGTATATGTGTAAGTATAACAGATTAATAACAGAATAGCTTGGTTCTATTATTCTATTAATCTATTAAATCATTTGATTTCATATGGTATTTTTGAATGAGCAGAAATGGAGATTGGTTCGAACAGTGGCGAGAATCCTTTATTAAATGAGAGTGAAGAAGTTGAGGACATTATGAGAGTGAATAGGGACACATGGTTAATGCTATTGGAGGCACATCTCTCACCCCGGCAAGAGTGGATATTATGAGAAGACAAAGTTTCATAAATGCCCCAACTCAGATATATGGAGTTGGCACATCGCTTACCCCGTCGGACTGTATTGGAGGCACACCGGGATTTACGAGAACTCAACAATCCATGGCTGCTACGCATCAAATTTATGGAGCCGTACCATCTTCATTTGTTGACTTCAATGTACAAATGAACCACAATGACCGTGGCAGTAGTTTTCGTTAGTTGGAAACTTGTAATTGTAATGCCTTTTATGTGACTAAACTTGGATTTTATTTTGTTTTGGATAATTTATTTAATATATTTTTGAATTGTTTAGTTTCTTTATTTTTTGGTTGACAACAAATTGATGTTGTTCTCTACTTTGTTGTTATAGTTAATGTTCCCAATTGATGTTGTTATATTTGTGCTTTGTCTGCTACATGTGTTCCAAATCTGTCTTCAAAAACAGTGTTCAAAAAATCAGTGTTCAAAAACCAGTGTCCAAACCAATGTTCAAAAAATCTGTCTTAAAAAACCTATGTACAAAAATCTGTCTTCAAAACTATGTGAAAAAAACCTATCTTCGAATCTGTCTTGGAAAACCTGTGTGAAAAAAAAGTCTTCAACACTGTGAAAAACCAGTGTTGAAAAAATCTGTGTGAAACAATGTGAAACAAAACCTGTATTTGAATCTGTCTTGCAAAACCTGTGTGCAGAAATGTCTTCAAAACTATTTGAAAAACCAGTGTTCAAACAATCTGTCTTTAAAACTGTGTTAAAAGCAAAAATCTGTCTTCAACAACCTGTCAATCTGTCAATGTGTCCAAATCTGTGTTGAAAATGTGTTGAATTTGTGTCCAAATGTGTCCAAATCTGTCAACAATGTGATTCAATTGTGTTCACAATCTGTCAATTATCTGTGTTAACAATAAAGACAAATCTGTGGAGCACCTGTGTTCAAATACACAAGAATGTATGTTCAAATACATAAGAATGTATGCACAAATCTGTGAAACACCAGACAAACAAAATCTATGTTCCAAATCAGTCCAAAATGTGTCCAAAATCAGCCTAAAATCTGCCCAAAATCAGCCCAAAATCAGTCCAAAATCTGTCCAAAATATGCTCATAATATGTGTTCAAACAAACAAACAAATAACTTTCAAAGTTCCAGTCAAATAACAAACAATCCACATGATTACATATTCATACTTCTCAATCCATAATTGTAATATATCATAAAGATTCATACATATCATCTCATAATTCATACAACACCAATTACATGTTCTAACTTGAATACAAATTATTACATCTTCATAATTAATATAACACCAATTACAAGCAAGATGAAAATCCCAATAGCATTTCCACTTCATCGGGTTCAAGGGGCGCCACCTTGTTCCTTCCTACCCAAACTAGATTCCATTTGCGACATTCATCAAGTACATATTTTTGCACATGTGAAGGTGGCGCATCATCCCAGTCTTCAAGAGACTTACGGATCCTCTCTGTCAGTATTGCACTTCCAATGCAAGTCTGTAAGAATTTCAATTTTGTTCTTGAATCCCAAGAGGGCCACCATTTCTTTGTTAATGGCAGTGCTTCATGTATGGTACGCGGAGGGAAAGGAAGAAGAGGAAATCTATTACGGATAGGAAGATTGTGAACATATCCTCTTTTCCTTGCAAATTTGCACGAAACATTTTGAATCAACAAACTCGGTTCCACATCATATAGGAATCGTTTAATAGTGTCCCAAACTCCTTTTGGAGCGAGGGCCACATTCTCATAATAGAAGTAGGAGGCCCAATGGCTGTCTCCTAAGGCTTCTATGTAATGTTAGACACGGATCTGTAGGGACTCCATAGCCAATCATTGGTCTTGGAAGGCAATTGTCTCATCATCACCATTCATTATCATCGACTCATATTCCATTTGTTTTTACTATTCAACAATTCACTCTCAAAAATTTCCTCTTGTGGGTACCGTTCTTTGTGGGTACCGTTGCCATTATATATATGATTTGGCCTTGGCTTTGGCTTTGGTGAAAATCGTGAAAGAATCAATTATGCGAAATTTATTGAGTATGAACAGAATCAACAAAAACCAAGGAACCTAATGCATTCATAATTTTTTTATAAAAATTATAATTGTTGCAAAAAGCCTATTCCTATCACGAAAAGAGGTTAATTAAAAAATACTAAAGAAAACCCGTGCTCATCGGGTAGCTCTTGTGGGCGGACATTTGTTGTGTTTGCCATCTAAGCGCCGCATATAGAATCCGTTAGTTCAAAGAATTGAGGCATCTGGACTGTAATCATCATCATGAAAAAAGAATCAATGGAATAAACTATGTGCGACTACACTACATAGGAGAATACACAAATCTTAGTGATATCAACCAAAAAAGGATTTGGGTAATAAGACCGATCAAGTCTATATAGTTCACAACAAGATCCAAGTTCGAAGCACATGGAAATTTAACACTTGAAGTTTAATAGGGCTCAAGTATAAGAAAAGTGTGGCTACACACCGCTGTAACCCCTTACAATCTTGTGCGGTTCATTAGAAATACAAGAAATGGTCAAAATATTATAGGAAATAGTCTAATATCATAAATGCCTCACCTTCATTAACTATCCCAAGGAGAACCACTTTGTGCAAATTATACCAAGTTTGATTAGTCCCAATCTAACCCTCCAAGACCGCATCCAAATGACTAAGGCCTGAACCGGATCAAACAATACGATTTGAATTGCAAATATGTTGGTTCTAATAAATAATAACTATAGTACCAAATCAATTGGTTAGAAACAAATATCCAGGTTGATAGTTTTGTCACGGCACATTCAGGATGGAAAAAAAAATTGCAAAGCAAGAACTGTAGCAAATGACCTCCTTTATAGTGATATACTTGGGCAATTCACAACATGCCAAGAAATATAGCATAAAGCATCAACATTACAGTCAAAAATGATCAACTAATTCATATATTAATCATAACCCCTTGGTAACGATAAGCCTAAAAAGGCAATAACAAAAAATATGATTAAAAAACACAAAGACGGAAGAACCGAATAAGTCTATAGTATGTTCAAATGGGAGGAGACCAATTATACAATTCTCCCACTCAGCAAAGCACTCAAATGAGAATAGAAGTGAATCAAGGAAATGCACACATGCAAGCTTAATTTAAAGAATAAAGGTTGATTGAGATAATTAAATCTAAAGCTATTAGAGTTCTGGTAAGGTAAAACATAAAAAGAGATCCATAATGTTTCTAGACAAATATGTTTCAAAGATTAATTTAAAGAATAATATATGTTTCAATAGATATCTGATTGTAGACAAATACTTTTTGATCAATTATGACAATGCCTTGACTGCCAAATTGTTCCCAAATCTGTGGTTGATCAATTAGGGCATATATATATATATATAGATGAAATCAAAGAGAAATCCAAGTCAGTCAAAATCTGTCTTCAACAAATTAGGGCATATATATATATATAGATGAAATCAATGTGAAATCAAAGGCAAAGTCAAAATTTGTCTTCAACAAATCAGGGCATATATATATATATATAGAGAGAGAGAGAGAGAGAGAGAGAACTGACTTGTGCACACAGATCTCGTCGGGTCACTGGGGTTGTAGAAGCTGCGTTCAACCTCGATCGTCGCCGGTGTTGGAGAACCGCACTCCTCCAGTCGGGTCGCCGGTGTTGCAGAGTCGGGGAGGTCGCCAAGGAGAGGCACAACAGAGAAGAAAAGGCAGAATAGAGAGAGAGTCTTCAAATGTATTGGGCTGTGAAAATGAATTTGAAATTTGAAATGAATAAGAAAGAGGGAGAAATGGGCGAGTTTGAATCTGTTTTCCACGTAGGCAGACACGTCATTAGTGCTATTTTAGTGATCAACATTTAGTGGTCGGGAGCATTTTTCTTCATACCAGCCATATCGAAAAAAAGAGAGACCTTTCCAAATATATTAAAGAAAAAGTGAAGGATTCGTACAGAATCTATTTTAGTGTGACCTCCAAAGACAAATTATCCTTCGGTTATGGTGGGTGTTGATTTTTAATCACATAATTAAATTAAAAAATTTAATAGGAGAGTATTAGCAGAATAAATCAAGCTCGAATAACCTAAAACAGAAAGATAAGAATTCGTCGATGATTCGTCCACTCGAAGGTACTCCGACGATCAAGTCAGCAATCAATTATTTCTCAAAGATTACAAATAGTGCTGAACTCACTGGAAAAAACATAAAAATCGTACCTAAAACCCACGCGGGCGCCTTTCTTTTATAGCCAGCACTAACATGATCTTTGTAGAAGCGTAATTTCAATAGACGTTGGCTTAATGCTGCATTCTGGACTCTCATCTAGATAGAGATAAACTCCCTAAGAGTTTTATCTTTATCCAGACTGAGGTCCTCTCCTATTCTAGGATTCATGTCTCTTATCCGCTCATCTCGGATTCTGCTATTTCTATAGATAACCTCGGCCTAGCTGAGATTACCTCGGCGTCATAACCAAGACACGTGGCACCTTGGCTGACACTCCGACATCATCTTGGCCACGTGCTGTTATCTCACAAAATACATCCCTACAATTGCCCCTAGGTTCTATTACCTCAGCATTTTGAGGTGATGGAACCTACATCGTTTGCCCGTATAACAAGTCGGCTAAGACTTACTTTATCCTTCACGATCGAGATCATCACCCGTCGGCTTCAAATGACCAAGACTTTGCAATCTACTTTATTAATGACCAAGAATCAAAAACCAAGTTCTTCAAGTTCGTTAACCGAGATCGTTTCTCTAGCTAAGGTTTTTGCTTCATTAAATCAAGAACTCCAAGAGTTTTATCTGCGTGCAAGCTGTCACACACGATTTTCTCAACCATTTCCACCACGCGTCCTTCTCTCATTGATTCGTACCTGACACGCACCATCAGGTCGTGTCACTTCTGCGTACGCCATCTGACAGACATGTCATCCAAGGCACATCATTATGATTTGCCGCCATTTTCACAATTTTAACAAAACTCCTCCCTTTCTCTCTGTCTCTTCACTTTTGAGTATTCAATTTGCAACCAATTTTCTCTCTCTAACGCTTCTCTCCCAAATTCTCCATTGTCGTGCCTTTCGAGCTCTGCCACTGCCGTATTCACCACCTACAATGCACTTTTCATCATCTGTTTTCGATTATTCTCATTGTTTGACTCTGGCGATCTTCATATCGACGTTCATTTCATCTTGTAAGTTACAGTTTCCTTCATTTTCAGTCTCTGATTTATTTCAAAATCTATTACCTGTTTATACGTTGTTTGATGCCATTGCAAATCTATTTATGTTCTTGAATCTTTTACTGTATGTTGTTCAATATACCCTTCTGTCTTATTCACATTGTTTGTTTGTGATTTGTAGTGTTCATAAATTTGAAGTTTTAACAACTTTGCCATTGTTTTTGGCTTTTGCACACCTACACACACTTACTCAGTGTTCTTGATTTTCTGTACACACTTACTCAGTGTTCTTGATTTTCTGTTTGTTTTCTTGAGTCTGAATCATTGCTCTTTTCTGTTTTTCTTGTTTATTTCTAAATCTTTCCCTTGATTTCTTGTTTTCGTATAGATTTAGGCCTTGGGTTTTGATAGAAATCACTATCGCTAAGAAAATTGAAACGAATTCTCCCTATATCTTGAAAAACCCTTGCCCCAGTGCTAGTCTAGGGTTTAACCGAGATTCCTAAACCTATACCAAATTTTCTCTCCTGAAACTATGCACCAATCCACCCTAAAGCCGACATCATGGGAATGTTTAGGTGGAGAGTAAACACCCTGACCAAACTAGAATACTTCAGGTGAGAGTTCTCCATCCCAACTGACGTTCAAATCCGGTTAGCTGGAAAATATGACTCCATTATGCTTGGGAAGGATTATATGCCCTTTCTCGTAGTCTCCATCATTGAAGGAGGAGTCAGATTCCCCGTCAACATCCTCTTTAAGGAGGTCCTCCATTACTACAAATTGAACCCCATGCAGTTAGCAGTAAACTCTTTTAGGATTATAAACGAAATTATCAAGTTGGAACGTTGGCAGAACGCTAGGATCACCCTGTCTGATATCCAGTACTGCTACATAATGTGTAGCCTTAAAACTAAGGCTGGCTATACATATTACCTCAAGGCAAGATCCATCCAATACAAGCTGATAGCCGACATTCCAAACTCAAATAAAGGTGCGGCAGGCGACTACCTGATTGTCTCAGGCAATTGGGAATTCATGCTAGATGATGAACTCCACCTCTTCCCTTTGCGTTGTGAAGTTTTTAAGGATGACAAGGGTAAGGTCTTAATTTTCCTCCTTAGAGTCCCTTCTTCTATTTACTTAGTCTTCCTTTTGTTAATTTGTTTCTAATGTATGACCTCTTTTTACAGCTCTTCCCCAGTTAGAAAAAGACTTTCGTCGATACTACACGCCGAGCAAAGACTTGGTTTGCCTTCTCGGCTTTCCAATCGAACTTCGCAAGGCTCCCATTCTCCTCAACTACATCCTGACATATCGGAGCCTGTTGCCCAACGTTCCTTGAAAGAGCAAGTCTCCACCTCAGTAACAACTCCCTCTACTACTTCATCGCCAAGGCCTGACCAAGCCTCAACTTCTGATCCAACGGAGCATCCATCAACATCTGCTTCCCAATTGATTCCTCTAGCCCAACACCAACACCGGCGCCGAGCTCCACTCTTCGTTTCTGCAGGCAGAACTCGTAGCCGTAAACGCCAGAATACTGAGGCGTTAGCTTACGATCCTACAAATCATCTACTGCACTTCCAACAATCCGTTTTGGTACCAAAGTTACTGTTGCCGTCATCACTGATGAGATGGAACGTAGCAAGGCTGTCGTTGAAGACCTCTTTTCTAACCTGCATGGCGTCGTAATAATTCAATCCTCCCTATCACAATCCCAACTTAAGGCTAAGCCAAAGAGGGTAAAGAAAGCCAAAGCCAAGGCAACAGTGACTCAGATTGACTCTAAGGACACTGTACCAATCTCTAAGTTGGTCGAGGCTGAAAAGAGCACTCCTTCGACTGACAAGAGGCCAACCGAGGCTAAGGCATCTGACCTACCATAATCCAAAAAGTCGAGGTCTAGTGACTCCTCTGATCCTTCTGATTTCCATACCGACGCTCCCTAGACTCCATCTATCACAATCGGAGACCGACCTCTTCTAGCAAGGAATAGTGCTCTTGATAGTTTAGAGGTCAGTGCTGCCATTTCCACTGCCGTTCTCCTCTCAGCCGACATCAATCAGATGGCTGAGCTTTCGGAGAATGAAAATTATGCAATGATAATGCAGCATTGTGTCTTGGTAAGTCTCTATACTTGTAACTTTTTATCCAACTTTAACTCTGGTTTTCACACTTAACTAATTTCCTTTGCACTATTGCAGGCTATCCAGCAGGGTCACTCCCTTGCAGTCAAGACTGACGAATTCAAGAAAGAACTTACCCAAAAAACAAAGGAGGCTACCAAACTCTTTTCCTTACTAAACAAGGCTGAGGCCCACATCCGTGGTATCTTGGATCAGGCCAAGGCTACTAAGTTGGCCTTGAAGAATGCTGAGGACCGAGCCGAGGCTGCAGAAAATATTGCCGAGGTTGCTCAGGTCGAGGCAAAAGAGGCCAAGGAGAAAGAAGCCCAGGCCCAGACCGAGCTCCAAACAACATTGTCTACAAATGCAGCCAAAATCAAAGAGGCAGATAAGAAGGCCTATGCCAAAGGGGCAGCTAACATCCGCGAGGAATACAAAAAACAAGTCGGACAAGCATGCAACAAGGGTTACACCCTTGGTTGGATGGCTGCTCTGAAAGAGCTGGCTGTCCTCGAGGACTCATCCCTCCGAGATGAGAGCCGACTTGTCATGTCATTCCCCCCCGCTCCCAGCCAATCTGAGGGTGAGGTTGAGGGGGAAGAAGAAGAAGAAAAAGAAGAAACCGAGGTCGAAGCTGGTGCTGAAGGTTCTATTGGGGCCAAGTCCTCAACTCTGAATGAGTAAGTCCTAGACTTGACTCAGGATGACGAGGACGAGGTCTCCAAGAGTGCCTTTCCCAAAAGAGCCATGTCAGAGGCTGAGGTACAAACAGCTGAGAAGAACCTCGACCAAACTCTTCACGAGATCGATGCTGAGATTGAGGTTGACAGGACTGCCGAGAAGCTTTCCTAGCTGTCTGCCGAGGTCGATACACAGCCCACCGTTGAAACGGAGCGGTCCACTTAGAATCTTTTCTGTTTTTGTGCTTTTGTTTTGTCTAAACAATGTTTAGTTTGAAATTTGGCCGATGTGCCCCTTTTGTAATTGAACAAGTAATCTTTTTCTTGAATGTAAGTCTGATTTCTTTTTCCAAGTGTTGTATGTCTTCTTCTTTTCTTCTATGCATGTTTACCACTTCCATACTTAAAATAATTTGGCATTCCTTCAAAGCATACCTTAGCTATATAATGGCTCTGGGATATAATACCTCGGATATAAATTTTGAATGTTTTCCTCGGCCAACCATCGGAATACCTCGGCTAACACTTAAAAATATCAAAATATTTTTACAAGTGTTTATTCAGTATTACTATCTTCTATCAAGACTTCTTCCTTCTACCCTTTCCAAGCCTGGCAACCTGGTTGGCCATCTCAACCATTATGTATCTCGGATACTTTTTCCAATATAACATCGGCTAACTTCAACTTGTAAATTTTTCTGAAATTTCAACAAGTGTTAAGCCCATTCTGACTTGTAAATTTTGTCTATAAAATTTCAACAAGTCCCAAGCACTTCAAATTTTTTAAGCTTATTCGTCATTCTCTAGCTCCCTGCCCCCTAATGTGAACCTAAGTTTCACTTAAGTTCACATTAAGCATGTGCCTATGGTCTTTTGCCGAAGTTAGATTCAAACAAAGACTAGCCGAGGTTATCAACCTTGGTTTCTCTATTAATCTAACTGAAATGCACTTAGTTCCAATCTGAGTTTGATTATGCCGACATAGTAAATCCAGGTTAATCCAACTTAGTTCAACTCTATTATATGCAAGTATAATTTCAACGTTGCCATATAATGAGTCTAAGTTATTCGTCATGTTTCACTTAGAAATATAGCCAACTTAGTTCAACTCTATTATATGCAAGTATAATTTAACTCTGCCATATAATAAGTCTAAGTTATTCGTTATGTTTTATTTAGAAACATCGCCAACTTAGTTTAACTCTATTATATGCAAGTATAATTCAACTCTGCCATATAATAAGTTTAAATTATTCGTCATGTTTCAATCAGAAACATCGCCAAAGGATTGGTTTGTCCTATTACAAAAATTTCAAAATCAAGCTAAAATTTTATTATTACTTCAGCTAATGACATAAACTTTGAAAAAACAAAAATCTAATGATAGAAAAACTTTAAGTTGCAAATGTTCTAGGGTCTTGGCAACTCTTTGCCCTCATTGTCTTCAGGCCGCTATGCCCCATAGCCGACGACCGAGATAATTCTACAAGGCCCCTTCCAATTTTGGCCAAGTTTGCCCTCCTTAGGATCCTTTTTGTTGCCGATCACTTTCTTCAGCACAAAGTCCCCAACTTTGAACTCTCTTGGGTTAAACCTTCTTGTTGTAGCAAGTTGTTATTGGTATGCCCTCAGCCAAATTGCTGCTCTTTTTGTTTTCTCCTCCAAAAGGTTTAGATCTCGGGCTAGAAATGCTTTGTTAGTACCATTTTCCACTTCCTAGGTTCTAATTCTTGGAACGCCGACTTCTAGTGGGATAATTGCTTCAGTGCCATAGGCCATGGCGAATGGAGACTCCCCAGTTAATCTTCTCGGCATAGTCCGATATACCCATAGTACATTGGGCAATTCCTCCAACCATTTTCCCTTTGCTATCTCTAGCCTTTTTTTTATCTCATCCACGATAGTATTGTTGGATACTTTTGCCTGACCATTGCTTTGAGGGAAGCTTGGAGTGGAGTAGTAATTCTTGATTTTGTACTTTGCACAGAAGCTTTTGATTAGCTTGCTGTCAAACTACGTACCATTGTCTGCTATTATTGTCCTTGGGATCCCAAACCTGATAATGATGTTTTTCCATAGGAAGTTCTTCGCATCAATATCCCAAATCTTCGCAAGGGGTTCAGCTTCTACCCACTTTGTGAAATAATCAGTTGCTACCAGCAGGAACTTCCTTTGCCCAATTACTTGAGGTAGTTATCCAACAAGATCCATGCCCCACTAGGCAAATGGCTAAGGGCTGGACATCAATTTCAGTCTGGTTTTGTGCACCTCTTTGCGATCATCCGGCAACTTGTTGTCCCTAAGAAACATCACTATTGCATCCATCTAATTTGGGCCCATCTCCACACACATTGCTTCATATTCTGTGATCAGTGGTTCCACACTTGGGCCTGATAAATAATCTACCATTATTGTCCTTGCCCCCCTTGACTTCATTCCACTAGCCAGATTAGCCAAGGTATCGGCATGGCTGCTGTCATCTCGGCTGACCTGATGAAGTCGGCAATCCTGAAACAACGCTAACAGTCTGATAACCTCTTTTACATAGGCTATCATTCTTTCATCTCGGGCTGCATATTCGCATGTTGCCTAGTTCACAATAAGCTAGGAGTCACAGAAGACTACCACCTCATCGGATTCCATCGCTGTTGCCAACTTTAATCTTGCGATCAGTACTTCATATTCTGCTTCATTGTTTGAGGCTTTAAACCCCAAATGAATAGATTATTCTAACATCCGCCTATCTGGCAATACTAACACTACTCTTGCCCCCACTCCTTGACGATTTGAACTCTCATCAACAAACAGATGGAAGGAGTCACCGATGTAAATATCGCAAGGCTTGAGTTTTTCTTCTTTCTTTTGCTCTGCTGTGGGGTTTTTCATTCCCAACTAGGTCTCTTTTTGTTCCTCTAAACACCCTAAGCCGCGGCTCATCGGAGCCTAGTGTGGGATGGCTCCAGGTGTGAACTAGGCCGCTAAGTTGGCCAAAACCTAGCCCTTAATTGCTATTTTGGGCCTAAATTCTAGGTCGTATTGGCCCAATACTACTGCCCATCTGGCTATCCTGCTTGTCAGATCTCCTTGTTGTAGCAGAGACTTCAAGGGATGCTCAGTCAATACCACAATCTTGTAGGCTTGGAAGTAATGATTCAACTTTTTAGAAGCCATCATTAAGGCCAGTATCAATTTCTCCAGGGGTAAGTACCTGGTCTTTGTGCCTGCTAGGGTTTTACTCACATAGTATATTGTCCTTTGTTCTCACTTCTCTTTTCTGATTACCACTACACTCACTGCATGCTCCAAAACCATCAAGTATAAGAATAGTTCCTCTCTAGGTACTGGATTTGACAGAGCTGGAGCTATTGTCAGGTACTTCTTCAAGTCAGCCAAGACGACTTCGCACTCCTCTATCCACAAAAAATATGTGGCCTTCTTTAATAAACTAAAAAATGGTTTACATTTATCTGAACTTCTGCTTATAAACCTATTGAGGGCTGCGGCCCTTCCTTTTAACATCTGCACTTGTTTTGCCGACGTTGGGCTTTTCAAGTCCAAGATAGCCTTGATTTGATTTGGGCTTGCCTCAATGCCCCTTCTGGTAACCAAGTATCCCAAGAACTTACCAAACCCAACTCCAAATGCACATTTCGAAGCATTGAGTAGGAGCCGATATGTTCTAAGGATGTCGAAAATTGCTTTCAAGTCGACCAAATGATCTTCAAGTTCTTTGGTCTTCACGACCATGTTATCAATGTATACTCCCACTGTTTTGCTAATCAGATGTCTGAACATCTTGGTCACTAACCTCTGGTAGGTTGCTCCTGCATTTTTCAATCCCGAAAGGCATCACTCTGTAGCAGTACAACCCTTTTAGGGTGATAAATGCAGTCTTTTCCTCATCAATGGGTACATTGCTATCTGATAGTACCCCCTGTAAGCGTTCAGAAAGCGCATCATTCCATGCCCTAAAGTGGCGTCCACTAATTGATCGATCTTAGGGAGTGAAAGACTGTCTTTGGGACAAGCCTTATTCAGGCTAGTGAAGTCTACGCAGACCCTTTACTTCCCATTCTTATTTTTTACAACAACTGTGTTTGACAACCAAGTTGGGTAGTTTACCTCCTGAATGGCTCTGACCTCTAACAATTTGTCCACTTCCTCCTCTATTACCTCCACATGAACCAACGGCGGCCTCCTTGCTCGCTGAATAACGGGTTTAGCTGACTTGTCTACGTTCAGTTTGTGGCATGTAACGTCGGGGTCAATGCCAGGCATCTCGTAGGGCGTCCGGAAAAACACCTCTATGTTTGCTCGTAAGAATGCTTCTAACTCCCTTTCCTCCTCCTCGGCCAAACTTGAGCAGAGAAGGAAGAAGCGCTCTTCATCACTTTGTTGGACCAGAATTTTCTTCAAGGCTTCCTCGCTTCTATCTGCAGGCTCTTTGTCGATGTCATCCAAGACCTCCACGTCCTCGTCCTCAATCTCTACTATTTCTGTTTCTCGTACATTACAGGTGGATTTCATTACTGCCATGGAGCAATTCTTTGCCTGCACCTGATCTCCTTTGATCTTCTCAATTCCATGTTCTATTGGGAACTGCAACAACTGGTGCAATGTTGAGGAAACAGCCTTCATTGCGTGATGGTCTTCCCAAGATGACATTGTAAGGGATGGGGTGTCAATTACTGTGAACTCTGTGCTTACCTTCTTAGTGCCTGCATACACCTCCAATTTTATTGCTCCTAGGGGCCAGGTCGGCGTTCCATTGAACTCGATCATTGGACTGTTGAACTACTCCAGATCATCTCAGTGAAGGTTGAGCTCCTTGTAACATCTGACATACATAATGTCACAAGAGCTGCCTTGGTCAATCAGAATGCGCCTTACCTGGCATTCTCTAATCTTGAGGGATACCACCAAAGCATCATTGTGTGGATATTCCATCATGTCTAGGTCGGCTTCCGTAAAGGACACCATTGGTCCCTGGTACTTGTTTGTCCTAGGCCTTTTCTGCTAGACCCGGTACACATACTGTAAGTGCTTCACCCTTTGGGTCTCTCCACATACCTCGCTCTCATTAACCCTTGAATGAATCACATTGATCACTCGAGGTCCATCTGTTTGCGGTTGCGGTGCTGGTGGAGGTGGTGCTGCAGGTGCCTAGGGCAACCTTGCTTGTTCTTCCCTTGTTCTGGCCTCATCTACTAGGTCCCTTAGATGACCTTATCTAACTAGGTCTTCCAAATGTATCTTCAGGGCTCTGTATCCCTGAGTTAGATGCCCATCCTCATTCTAGTAGGCACAGTGCTTCCTAATATTTCTTCTCATGAATTCGCCAGGAATTTTTTCTAGTGCTCTATAATATGGCTGGTTCCTAATTCTTTCCAAAACCTTATAAACCAGAATCTAGAATACGATGGTGACTACCTGTGTAGCCCTCAATCCTGTTTCTTGTCTATTAAAATTTGTATTATCTCGGCTTCGCTTCGGCGAGCCGTTCTTCTTCTCTTACTTTGACACCTTTGTTCCTAGCTTGTCTTCTTTAAATCTCGCATATTTCTCGATCCTGGCCATGAGTTCCTCCATAGTTTTTGGCAGCGTCTTTGCCAGTGACTTTCGAAGTATGCAGTCATCGTTTAGGCCGTTCTTAAAAGATACGACCGCCAACTCTTGGTTGCACCTTGTAGCACGTCATGAGGACCTCGCTTCTGATTCGGACTCCTTTTGTGTCGCGGTTCATCTGAACCAAAGAGTTCGAATCCGCAAATCGTTTTGAAAACAGATTTTTGAAAAGTAGTGCCAAACATGGATTGCTTTGCGGTCTGAGTCGCCACCTAAATATTTTATTTTTGGGAAATTTAGGAAACCACGACTCGGTCTGCAAATACATGTCCGTCATCACCAAAGTTGACTTGGCTCGGGAGCTTAGATACGATCGGGAAGGTCATTATGAGCACCCTTTTTGCGGTCAAGACCGCCTCTACTAACCGTGATATCCGTTTTGAAAACATTACATGCTCTTATCGGTTATTAGCCTAGAATTCTTGTGTTATCTTGTGACAAACAAACAAGTATAGACTAGATTGCCTAATTTGGAAATAAACATTGCATATTCGTTTTGCCTCGAAAAACGTGTCAGATTTTGCTACTCGCAAGTAGGCTAAAATACGGATTTCAATGAGTCGTTCAACTCGGGTAATCCAACCTCCACCCACAGCATTCAAACGGTAATATCACATAAGCATCTAGCGCGTGCATACTATCATGTTAACATTCACACGCATGTGGTATGCTAAAGCATAAAATACTTACATCGTACTCCGTGCCAAAAACAAAAACCTGGTTAGCAAACATGCATGACCTAGTTCATGTTAAGTGGCTAATGCAACACAGGTATAGATGCAATCTAGAGTAGGCTCGGCTAACCCTAGACATGGCATGCGAAATGCACGAGTAGCACGTATTCAATTTGGAATTGAAAATTGCGATGCAGTTTGTATGATGTACCGAGCCCGGTGCATGTAAACAAATGCATGAATGCACACATGCATTGCATAAGGTATGCTAATTTAAATGTGCCCTAATCTACCAACATAAGCGGGTAAATAAAAGGGAGAAAGAAATGGGGATTGGAAAACATACACCCACTCACACACACTTATTACAATTGCGCCCTCGCTCGGAGGGGCCAAATAATAATACAGACCGAATAAATAATTAACTAAACTAGCTAATTAAATATTACAAATCAACTAAATTAATTAAATTAAATAATTAATCTAATTAAGCATTGAATGCCTCGGGATGAGGGTCGATCAGCCTTCGGGACTTCGCTTCGAATCGCACTACCATGCAAGTATGCCTCTGTTTCTTCGCTATCCAACTCGAAAATTACCAAAGTCCTAGAAACACTTTCTTTGGTCATCGAGATCATCACCGTACGCATGAAATTTCCACCATTTGAAGGATTTGGCCATCGACCTTGAATTGTTCCATCGGTTTGGAATGAGCTAGGTCGGCACTAAAAAGTGCCGGTCGGCACAAAATGTTCTGCAGATCCTGCAACTCACAGCAGCAGAGGACAAACTATGCATGGCAATGTAATTCAAAGCATATATGCACCAAACACATCCCACATCATGCTGTGGACTCAAGAGGGCATGTGCCTCGATTCCCGGACCACCAATCGCGCATTTCCATGCATGATGGCCCTAAGAACTAAGAGTGCAACTTCACTTTCAAATGCATTCAAAACATATAGGCACAAAAGGGTGCCAAACCTCTATCAAACTCACTTCAAGAGGCTTGGCATGCATGTCAATGTGGTGCAAACCTAAGCATGTCATCTAGGCATGCAAGATGTACAATGTCATGTGTCTATGCAAGTATACAAACAAGCATATAATGCAAGCATGCAAACCACAAGAGGGATGGACTTATACATGAATTAGGCAACTCAAAATGGGCCTAAAATCAGTGGCCAAAGTGCCTAGAAAATGAGACCAAATGCACACACACACATGCAAGTGTTAAGGCTCGAGACTTAGGCATACAAAAGCAACTCTCATGCACACTTAAAGAGGCCAAACATGGGCAACTAGTATGCACTTAAAGCTCTGAAATTTAAGTTAAACATGATGCCAAATCATGCAATGAAGCATGCCAAACAAAGCATGCAAATGGCCTAGGCTTAAGGCTAGTCAATGGGGTTTGAACCAAACCAAGACAAAGCAATTATGGCATGCATTGATCGACCCAAAACAGATTTCTAGCATGTCAAAACAAAGCCAAATGGCTACTTAGATGGCATCTAAGAGTCATTAAATCAAAGGCGTGCATTGAAGTCAAAACAAGGGGCATACAACACATGCTCCTAAAGCATTAACAAGACCACTAAGGCAAGGATACAAGCACATTATAAGGTCTGAAATAGCATGTAAGAGGGTTCCAAACCCTTGAAAACATGGAGGCAATGCATCCTACACATGCACATACTTGAAGCATACAAGCTACAATACAAAGGGGCTATACAAAGCATGTCAAGATTGACTCAAACGACCATGGACAGAGCTAAACCATGGCAAAATAAGCATACAAGCTTCACAAACTCAAGTCTAAAACATGCTAGAAATGGGGACACACTTCCTAGACATGTTAAGGCAATAAGAGGCATTACAAGGCAACTATGTTAAGTATGCATAGGAGACCAAAACCAATTTGAAAACATGTTATATCATAGTAATATAAGCATGGAAAACAAGCCAAACATGCTCAACACACACTCAAACATGAAGCTCCTTAAGGAAGCAAAATTTGTCCTTTTCAAGGGCATCAAGGAGAGGGGGTGGCCCTCTCCTTCTTGAGACTTCAAGGCATGCTCTTCACCACTGAAATCCCTCAAGATTTCAGTGGTGATGAGATCCTATCACCAAAATCTCGGATCTCTCCAAAATAGCACAAAATGGGGCCTTCTCAAAGCCTAAAGGGGAAACTTCCCAAACCTTACAACACTCTTAATGAACAATAAAGAGGACTTAAAACAGAGATTTTATGTGTTAATCACTAAGCACAAAAAGCTGTTTTAAACTAGGTAAAAATGGAATGCAAAAATGGGGTAAATAAAGTTAGTTTCTTACCCTTGATGATCCCTTCACAAAGGTTGTGGTTGATGCTTCCTTGAGCACAAAATCAGTCAAGAACTCCAAGAACCAGCCCTTAGAACCTCGGTTGCAAGGAGAAGGTGGGACACTAGGTGTTTTAGTGCAATAGTGTGAACTAAAGCACCTAGTGTACTAAACAAGCAAGGAAAGAGAGAGATAGGATAGATACAACTATTCTAACCTAAAACCAGACCTTGGCTCTCTCTAACAATGGTTAAGTCTCTCAAGAAGCCAACCCTTGAGCAAAGGGAAGAGCTTTCCCTCTTATAGGCCAAAAGCTTACAAGCTTAGCCACTAAGCAAGCTCATCCCTCCATACACGTGTATGGAGGGAAGACAATGCACACATGTCGAAAATATCTCAGAAAGCAAGTGCACAGTGTCCGGCCGGCATAAAATGTCATTTTGACAAAATTTAGTGCCGACCGGCACAAAAGAGTGCCGACCGGCACAATAAAGTGCCGATGACAACTCTAGCCAGCCGGTGGTGTGTGGGGATGCCTCACAAAGCATTCCCTGCCCTTCCAAGGCAAAACACAAGTGTTTGGTGCAAAACCAAACACAAGCGGTCGAGTTCGGAGGTCCTGAGGCAAGGCGCGCGCAGCCGAGAACTCCGGGAGCTCCAAACGAACACAAACGTGGATAATCACCGAGTGTTCCAACGGCGACGTCCAAGTCTTGAGGACGGTCAAAAATGGGGTGTCTACACACCTTGGTATTCAGTTAAACACCTCATAATACCTTTTAAAATAAGCCATTAGGTTTTCATCCTCGCCAATTCTCAGAGCCATCAGGGAGTCTACCCTCAACGGCTGTAGTTTGTGTGTAACAAACCTGACCACAAACATCTCGGACAGGCCTTCCTAACTTTTCACAGTTCCTTTCGGCAACTTGTGAAACCAATCTGATGCGATTTCCCTAAAGGATGAAGGAAACACCTTGCAGAGCAACGGTTCATTCCCGATGTACAGTGCCATTGAGTTCAAATATAAGCCGACGTGAAAGTTAGGATCGGACTTACCATCATATATCTGGAATCTCGGCATATGGAACCTTTTCGGGGCCTCAAACTTATCCAATTCTACTGAGAACGGCATTTTTGGCTTGACCGGAGATGTGACCTTGGCATCTTGTCACTTTTTCTGGAGGTAGTCCTTCAAATCCTCCTTAGTCCGTCCAGGAGCTGAGTTGTCAACGGATCTCAACTTTTTTGGTGCGCTGCTCCTGGTGTCGTTATGAGTCCTCTTGGACCTCCCTTCATTCATCGTGTCAAAATAAAGCTCATTCCCTTGAATATGCCGATGTTCCTTGACATAAGTTTCCTTGGCACGAGGTGTCTTCTGAGACTCTCTTATCATCGATTCTCCTCGCTCGACCTCCCATGAAGGCTGATGCGAATGCTCCTTTGCCCTGTCATGTTGAGGGGTTGCAGGGATTGCTTTTTGTCCCGCTTTTTGGGCATCGTTCTTGGTCGCTGGAATCGGCGTGTCCTCCAATAGAAACGGTGGCTGCATGACGTTGTTCTGCATCATGAAGTTGACAACCGATTGTAGGTCTGCTAATTTGTTTGTCATTTCCTTTATTTCGCGGTCCCTTCTTAGGCATCGATCTTTCCATATCTGGAAGTCGCTTTCATTGTAATACTCACCGCGGCCTACTTTCTTTGATATGTCTTCCTCTTGGCCGACGTCCTTTTCCCCAAGATTCTGCTCCCAGGGTTCTTCATTACGATTCTCTTCCTCTACATTAGGATCGGTGTCTTTGCCACTCCCACTTGGGATGTCATCCCCGACCTTTTCTTTTTGCCCATTATTAGCCATCTATTCTCCTTATGTTCCCACAGACGGCGCCAAATTCGCTAAATTGTGGGTGTTGATTTTTGACCACACAACCAAACTGGGAAACTCAGCAGGAGAGCACCAGCAGGATAGATTAAGCCCGAATAACCTGACATAGAAAGATAAGAATTTGGCGGTGGTTTGTCCACCCGGGGGTACTCTGACGATCAAATTAGCAATCAATTATCTCTCAAAGATCACAAATAGTGTTGAACTCACTGGACAAAACATAAAAAACGTACTTTAGACCCACGAGGGTGTCTTTTTTTTTTTATAGCCAGCACTAACCTAATCCTCGTAGAAACCTAGCTTCAATGGACTTTGGTTCAATGCTCATCCTGGACTCTCATCTAGATAGAGATAAACTCCCTAAGAGCTTTTATCTTTATCCAGACTGAGGTCCTCCCCTATTCTAGGACTCTTGTCCCTTATCCACTCATCTCGGATTCCGATATCTCCGTAGATAACCTCGGCCTAGTCGAGATCACCTCGGCGTCATGACCAAGACACGTGGCACTTCAGCTGACACTCCGGCATCACCTTGGCCACGTGTTGTTATCTCACAAAATACGTCCCCACAATTGTTATTTAAGAAGTTACGATTTTAATATTTTTAATTATAATATTTTCAGGTGGGTTTTGGTGTGAGGGCTCGATTTTGGAAGGATCAGTGGTGTGGTCAAGAGGTGTTGCAAGACTGTTTTCCACTCATTTTTCGTCTTGCGATGGATCCTGATGAGATAGTAACTTCTTATATAAGGGCGATTGAGGGCAGAGTGGTTTGGGATCTTGCTCTTCGTCGTTAACTCCAGGACTGGGAGTTTGAGCAAATGATGGATTTTTTGGCTTTTCTTTATAGGTTGCTAGTGGGTCGTTTGGGGGTGATGTTATGGTTTGGGGAGTGTTAGGTTTGGAGGGTGTTTTCTTGGTTTCTTCATTTCATTGAGTTCTGTGTTGGCTGGCGGAAGGAGAGTTTCCTTGGAATCGGATTTGGGTCACAGGTGTTCCTTTTAAGGTGGTTTTTTTTTTTTGGTGTGGACAGTGGCGTACGATAATATTCTAACAATTGATAATCTGGTTCGTCGAGGGCATGTTTTGATTAATTGGTGCTATATGTGTTGTGGGGCTGCAGAATCAGTGGACCATTTGCTTATCCAGTGTCCAGTGGCTTCTTGTTTGTGGGATCTTTTTTGGGGTGCAGTGGATGCAACTGAAAAGGGATGTTGGGCGTCTTGTGGAGTTGGACAGGAGGTCGAGTGGAGAAGAGGCATCGGAAGGCTTAGGTGTTGGCTCTGTTGTGTTTGATGTGGCTTATTTGGCTAGAATAGAATCGGCATATTTTTTAGGAGGTTGCTCGTTTAATGAGATTGGAAACTCAATTTTTGCATGAATAATGTTAGGAATCATGAAAATGATTATGAAATATGCTCCACCTTTAGATTACACATACAATAAAACATCACACACTAATCAACGGATAAAAAATCTTTATAATACATTTCATGATATTTTTTTCATGATCTCTAATATTATTCTTTCTGCATATTCTCTGTGGATTGGTGTCCGGACAAGTGGATCCAGATTTGTTTGCCTCATAAAATTTTATTCATCAATTTTTTTTTTTATTATTATAATTATAATGAGTAGAAGGGGAATAGGGAAGCGGAAGATGCGCCCTAATCACATTGATATAAACATTTTTCCAGTGCTAAAGCTGTCATTCCTCCAAAGATTCAAACTCCTGCAGAAGATGAACTGACGGGAATTTAGCTCCCTTAACTCAAAATAAAGCAAAATGCTAGCAATCTTTGACAGAATCAAGTAAGCAAAACAGAATAACCCAATTTCTTTTATTTTTAATTTGGAGGATGTCAATATACAAATGGATAACATACCATCCAAACAATTGTAACTTCTTTTATTTTTGATTTGGAGGATGTCAAAATACAAATGGATAACACACCATCCATCCAAACAATTGTTTTACTACTCAAAAGCCCAAATTTTGGGTAAGAATAATAACAACATACACTTGTGCACAAATAGAGAGAGAGAGAGAGAGAGAGAGAGAGAGATGCTAAACTATAGTAGAATTTCCTCTTGAACACTAATATTAAGAGTCTTGTTTGGAAGGACAATGCTGTTGATCACCACAACTTCATCTTCAACAGTCACAGCTTCACCTGGTTTATTAAACATATATCAACTTGGATTTTTTGTACTGTATGTAATGGAGTTTCTCAGTTAATAAAGGAAATGGAACAATATCAGAAAGAAAGAAAACAAGAAGAAAGTACCAAGGATTGTAATTCCAAGTTTCGCATTGTGATCTCCTCCAGCCTGAAATCAGTTTTTATCAAAATTACGAAATATATTACTGCAAATTGAGAACTATCTAAAGGAAAATTGTTCGGTGCAACTTTGTGCAAGTTGAAAGCTGATAATTTGCAATCAGAAGTTAAAAGCACCCCTTCTCTAACTTCCCGATAATCAATTTTTTTTAGGTTATTTAAACTATATTTATATTAGCTGTAAGCAGAAGTAGCACCAAATAATTTGGCATAGACTTCCAAAAAGAAAAGAAAAGAAACACTATAAGCAACACATATAAGTTACACTAAATTGCCCTCATATGCTATTTCTTTTATTAGTAAGAACTGAGAAATAGTTACTATTTTTGTTAGTAGAATACCAAAAGGAGAATATAGAAAGGAATAAAAAGAGAGACAACAAAGTATATGACAATAGAGAATTGAAGAACTTGAGATCTTATTTTGAACAGTGTTCTTGAAAAGCGAACAAATCAAAACCTGAGAACTTCACAACTTTCAATGAAGGATGTGAAAATTAAAACTACAATTCCCTTTCTTCCTTCCATGCCAAAATGAAGCTATTTTTATGGTTAAAAGACTAACTTCATGTTGCTGAAATGGCATTTCTTTTATTGATGGGCTTTTTATTGATAAATCCTATTTAGAAGTGTTCCAACCCAAGAAAGTCCATAAAGAAATTTTTTAACTCATTTAGTCCCTTGTATTTATACTTTTATTCCATAAAATCTTTTTTCTTGATTTACATTATTTTCTTAGACTCTCATGCCATTATATTTAATATTGATATTTAATGTTGGGGGAGGAGAGAGAAGGGAAAGGACCAAGGCATAGGAAATTTCATACACAAATTAAATAATATTGATGTTATTATTTTATATTATATAATGTGAATATATTTTTAGTTGACAACAAATTAAAAATAATGTGAATGTTCTCTCTCATCTGATATGAATGTTCACAATACCTTTCCGAAAAATTCTCTCTTATCTAATGTAGTGATGTGAACGTTCACAACATGTGAACCTTTTTATTTTTAATTGACAACACATTAAAATAACATTCATTATATTTTTAATTGACAATACATTCTTATTCACAACATGTGAACATTCTCTCTCATCTAACATAGTGATGTGAACGTTTACATTCGTATGTTTTAGTATGAATATTCACATCATGTAATTAACAACACAATGACAAAAATTCATTTTAAATTAATGTGAATATAATGATGTGAATATTTATTTCAATTACATGATGTAAATATTCACATCATGTAATTGACAACACAATGACAAAAATTCATTTCAAATTAATATGAATATAATGATAGTCAACATCTTAATGCATGGGAACTACCAAAACATAATGACAATTAACATTAAATATCAACATTAATTGGGGTAGGAGAGATTGAGGGTGTTTTGGTCTTCTTATCTCAAATAGGATCTAATAGAATAGTCAAAAACAATATGGGTTAGATGGAATAAAACTCTTAGAAAGAGGATTTATCAAAAAAACTCCCATTATTGATTATTTGACCCTTTTTTTTTAATAGCTGAAACAAAGCAATCAAATATGCCATTGCTGGTACTCCAACAACATATCTGGTAGATGAGTTAAACGACTAGGTATAGAGTGTGTGAAAACATTGATTAGGAACAAGGAAGTCAAATCCACCTGAGGATTATTCATAGCTTTAAAGACCGACAGATCGGAAGTTACTACAAATAAACTAGAGTATAAGACTAGAATTTTGAGATAACATTATGAACTTGCCTGGACTCTAGACCATCTCCCGATAGAAGACTTCCACCCAACAATTGCATGCATAACAACCGCATTTTCCTGAAAAACAGAAGATATAAATGCCAAGTGGCAGGTATAATTAACCATGCACTTCAAATCCTTTAATTTGATTAACTACCTTGATTTCAACATCATCAAGAATAATACAGCTGATGAGCCTTACACCAGGTCCTATACGAGCATTGGCAGAGATTGAGACATTGGGACCAATCTGTTCCAAAAGCATAATACAAGAGTCAGTTGTATGGGTGAGAACATAGCAAGGCTGGAACAAGCAAACAAATCAGGATATAACTGATGGATCCATCTTGGAGCCCGCAAATGGTGCTCCATTACCCACTGAGAACTTGCTCTTGTAAAATACTAAAGAAAAAAAAGAAAAAGAAACAACCCTACATCTTTCCTTTTTTTTTTTTTTTTAAAATATTGCAAGCAAAGATCATGTCCCTGACAAGTCTATCTAACCATCAATAGACGAGTGAAAAACTGGACTATTTCCCAACCCCATTGGAATATTAACCAAGATATACATTTCCAGGTGATATCCATGCAGTGTATGACATGAAGTAAATCTTCTGAAGGCATTCACTTGATGCAAAAATATCGTATGAAATGCATCTTTAGATTTATGTATGCATTTAAATACTTGTTTAATGTTTGTTGTGGAAGGAAATAGCTTTTGATCACATGCTGAATCACAAACTTGTCACCTATATGTATTTAAATGCTACTTTAGTTAGCAATATTCTTAACTCTTTAGACCATTCCCCAAACATCAAAACAAAGTCATAACAAAGACACTGCAAAGATCAGCAAAGCTTTAATATCAAGACTGCAGACATAAAGAGATCGAAGCAAAATTACCTTCGCAGTTGGATGTACTTTTGCTGATGGATGAATGTAAACATCCCCAATGATTGAAGCATTCTTTGTACCATCCCCACTTGCCAAAACATGGGGAGAAGTGAACCGAAATTGGGCAAGATACAGACCCGAGCATTTCAAAGACATTCTACATAATGGACTCAAAAGTCACAAGATTGTTGCAGAGGGAAAATAGCAGTACAAAACCTTAGAGCTTTGACTTACCCAGGAGTTTTGATTTGTTCCCAAAAATCCATGGTTTCATATGTATATAATTGCTTCTTCCCTGCAAGAGGGGATAGGATATCTTGATCCAATCTCACAAAATCTGAAGGAAGACTCCTGTTATATGAACTTGTATCAGTGTGAAAACTTGAAAGAAGTTACATATTTCATCAAATCAAAGTTGGTAAGATTAACGTTTAATAAAGAGATATCATTATGGTGTTTAATCTAAAACTTAAGTACACAAGCCCATCCAAAGATGCCCCAACCCAATAATGCTGCATCCCGGTTCAGTCCCAGTTGGAACAGGTTTATGTGTGTTGCTCAATTGTATGTCCAGTGACAATTTATTGAAGGAAATCCAATCCCCCAATCCTATCCATGAAACAAATGATCCTTACACTAACATTCAAGTGGTACGAGTGCATCTTAGAACAAGATAAGATAGCACATTGTTATACTAAAATGTGGTCATTAGACCCTCTAGACAAGGCCAGAAAAAGGTTGCAAATCCTATATGTAGTTATTATCCAATTTTATTCTAAAGCCATGCATATTTTGTCACTTTAATGCATCGTATATAAATTTTTTTCAACCATAATCCTCTACATGCCATACAAATTTACTTTCCCACCCCAGGGCCAATAGTCACCTTCTTCTAGTTTCCAATTTGTACATTGTATATAAATTGGGTAATGGACACAAAATAAAACTCAACTCCACAATCTTTAATCCAAATTTGTGGGTAACTAACACAAAATATGAACTAAATATCATAAAAAACCACTTGCACATCATAATTTTCTTAGAAAATATTTCTCAATGACACTACAAGCTGCTCAGATGCTCTCTAGAATATCCTATAACAAAGAGACAGCTAACAGCTACTGAAACTTGTGGAGAATTAGAAGTAAATAACTGTAAGTATTTCTTTTAATTTTTTATTTATTTATTTATTTATTTTATTTTTTTTCTGCACATGGTAATTGCTTAAAAAAAAAAAAAAAAAAAAGAAGGAAAAAACGATGATACCTTGCGGCTAATTGGAGAGCTTCAAAGCTGGACATCCGGCTCAGATTAGCTGCCAACAACATAAATTTAGTCATCATCAGATGGCCATCTTGTGTCTTATATCATCTCAAAATCTGAACAAAACAACTACTCTAATTTGTATGATTCCAAAAAAAGTACAAAAATAATTGAAAAGCCAAGTATCGTAAACATACAACTAATGGAAAATATTTTATTAAGGTAAAAGACTATGAAAGATATCCACACAACCAATGGCCTAAAACTCTACCATGAGGAATCTTTCTACAACCAAGTTCCATGTTATACAATTAATCCGCAACAAGGAAAAGGAATTGTCAGATGCAAGCACTTCACAGAACAAAGAGATGAAGAATGTGAATCCAATCATTAGTAGAATCCCTCAGCAAAAGTGCACTTAAATGGCCCACATAGAAAATTCACAGATAGGTGTGAAATATTAGGGATTTCGTATAGCACCATGCCATATTGATTCCATTAATCTCAGAATATTTTGAAAGGCATGTAATGACCATAGCATAGAAAAACTTCTACCTACATGCAACTCTATGGCATATCAGAGTCTGTATCACTGACCTCTATCTTTCCGTTGTGTGGAAACACCTTGAATTGCATTAAAAATATCTGGTGTAAATATATAAACACCACAATTTATTCGATCACTTACCTGCAACGCATACAATTTCAGACAAAACGGAAAGAAGACATTAGACATATACCAACGGTGTCATGATTAAGCAATGTCAAAATACAAAAAGTAGTTGAATATGTGATCTTGTACATACAAAAGTTTCAGGTTTCTCGGTGTAATGCAACAGTTCATTGGTAACTGGATCAGCCACCAGTTCCCCAAACTGGTTGGCTGACTCTGCAGAAACCTTGATTACTAGGATTGTTCCTATCCCACCATATCTTCTATGAGCCTCTGCAAATGTGGAAGGAAACAGGCAGCTATTAAATTTTCTGAAAACAGAAGATACCGCGACAAATAACAACACACAAGAGATTTTAAAAGCAAAAAATTCAAACACATAAATTTGTGGGCAAGAGAGAAATTACCAAGCATCTCAGGCAGTGGAAAACTGCAGCAAACATCGCAATTTAGCAAGAATATATGTGACTGCCAATGCAAATATATAACCCATCAAGAACGAATAAAACATGATAGGAAATTATTTGAAACAAGAGTCTTTTATATATCTGAGCTAACAAGTTATTAATGTTCAACATAAAAGCAGAGAGGCTCAAAAGTCATAAACATCGGAGGTAAAACTTTTGTGCAAGTAAAATAGGTAGAGATGAAAACCGGGTTGTCTTCCAGGATCAGATCTCTGAAGTTATAGAGTCCACCAGCTGAGCCGTGTGGCTTGTCCTCTCTCAAGTATCTAATAATGTCATTATCAATAAGTAGGAATCATGAGATCCCAGATTCACAAACCAAATTAAAGTAAACAATTTAAACAAAAACAGAGTAAGAAGTTACCTAACAGGAACTCTGAGCTCATTAGATATAGATGAAACATATAACGTGAATTCACGCTCCTCATAGAAACCAATGAGATAGATCTGTGCTAGATTTGGGATCTATAATAGAAACAGATACAAAAATTACTCTGCAATTCAACACACTGTAAGTTACACAATACCCAAAATTACATATTTTTATCGTCCATCTAAGAATTCAAATATATATATACCTTTTATACAGCATGACATGATATGACTTTGTAATACAAATAGCAATCTCAATCACACCCATTGAGCCAAAAAGTAAAAAGTAGAAATAAATCAATTTTGACATTCTTTCTATGAATTTAAAAACTTACTTACCCTTTTACAAGCAGATATTGGATGATGAACCATTGGCTGGCCAGCCAATGGAAAAAGTGGCTTTGGAATGTTTAAAGACAAGGGCCTGAACCGAGTACCTACAAAACACACACAAATCAATAAATTTTGAGTTACACCAACAACAGAGGCTCATTATTTGAGACAATCCAATCCAAGATCACAATGTTCTAGCAAAAATTCAAACCAATATTCAAGAATTTCGAAACAAACACCATTATTGAAAGGCTCTCATTATTCACTACCACAAAATTAAAAACGAAAATTCAAAAGAAATGAGAAAATGATATCCATTACTTCAAATTATCAACAGAAATTCAAAACCAACCTAGATTTCAATCCAAACAAATCAAAATTCCTAAAAGAAGTGAAATGGAATTGAACTCCAATTCGATTCCATACCTTTAGTTGGCCCACCCACCATTATCACAGCGACCACTCTCTCCTCTGAGCTCCCCATTATTCAGCAACAAAAACCCTAGATCTCTACAACCAAGTTACTCAGTCCTTATCAAAATCACAAGGAAACTCGCAATTACAGAGCATACAAAGAGAAGCCAACTCGCCTTATATTATAATAACAAAAACAAAAATTGATAATTCATGTGATTGTTTTTCGTCCATTTCTCAATAGAAACGTTGAATTATTCGAAATACGGAGGATTAAAAAAAGGAGTTGACAGCTACGACGGAGAGAAGAGATTGTAGGACAGAACAGAGCAGTGGCAAGTGGTGGAGTCCATAGTAGAGAGAGAGAGAGAGAGAGAGAGAGAGAATATGCCAATATAGGAAATACAGATAGAGATAGATGTAGAGAGAGAAGATTGGATTGGATTGAGCACAGAAACAGAGAGTGTCGGTGGTTAGAGAGAGAGAGAGAGCATGTGAGAGAAGAGGTGGAAACTTCGCAACCTTTGGCCTCTTTCGCACTTATCGCAAAGCGATTGGTGGTGTCGTCTGTTTCGTCTCTCTCTCTCTCTAAAATTTCTCTCTCTAAAAACTTGAATTTGGATTTGGATTTGGATTTGGGACTTTCCGGTGGGCCTAGTGGTGGGACCTGAAATTTATGACCCACTTGAATCAAGGTATATTAAAGGGTGATTCTATTTCAATTTAAAAATATTTCAATACGCTTAATGTAAATTTCAAAATTTTAATCCTTATTACATCATAAATAGAAATAGTTGTTTTAATTTAATATGTTGGGCTTGTTCATATCCATAGGGATGAATTTTATCAATTTTGACACTTATACAGAGTGGGAGTGAATTATGTTTTAATCACTTGCAACGATAGTGAGACGGGAGTAGATATTATTTCTCTCGATTTAAACCCGGCCCGATATAATTAATGATATATAAATAAATAATATATATGTGTGTATATATATAATATAATTACATATAAGAAAAAAATACTAAAAGCTTGTAGTTCTCTTTAAATGTAAATAAATAATAATTCTAAAAATCTCATTGTTTATATATATAAAAATAAGAAAAATTATTTATATTATGGTTGGAAACTTAGGAGGGAAAAGAAAATAAATGATTACTTAAATTATAAAAGAAAAGAAAAGAAAAGATATGATTGTGATTTCTCTCTTTCTTGTTTGGATAAATAATAAAAGAAAAAAATAATTGTAATTTTTCTTCTTCTTATTTGGTTAGATTTCATAAGAGAAAAAAAAAAAAAAACTGTTTTATGTTATATTACTAAAATAAGCTTTTGGGTGTCAATCATTTTATTTCTTTTATTTTTATAGGGACAAAATTAGTATTATGAAAATATAAGAATTTGTTGATTTTTTTTCTCTCCCAATCTCTCCACTTTTGAGACGATTGAAAATGAGGGTTATAAGAGAAATAGATTTCTCTTCATTTCTCCTCATTTCTCTCCACTTAAGTTATCAAAACAAGTAAGAGAAATACATATCTCTCTATTTCCTTTCTTTTCTCTCCAAATCACTCAATCCAAACATAGTGTTAGTGTGCTAAAGATTTAAATAGTTCTCAATTTTTTTAACTATTCGCAATGTGGTTGGGTATTTGCAAGTATTTGACATCTGCGGGGTGGAGATGGGATTGAAAAATTCCACTCGTAGCGAGGGTGGGAGTGAAGTTTGTCTGCGGGGGCAGGGCGGAAAATGGCAAACCCGTCCCAAATCCCCCTATGGGCATCCCTAATCGTAATGTGAATTTACTAATAAGAATAATATATTAAACCTTAAATTTTTTTTTTCTCGCAGTATGTCCTAATCAATTATATGTGTTCTCTCTATTCAAATCTTTATATTTTTTTTCACAAATTTTAATTATTTTCTCTTCTTCTTATTCACTCCACAATTTCAATCTACCCCACAAAAATTACCTATTATCATCAACATTATTATTATATAAAGGGGCATTTACACACCAGTTCTAATTTATGAATTTATACTCCATTAAGTCCTAATTAAGATTTTTTGGATCTTAAAGTCTTATTAAATTTTTAACAGTTCGAATTACCCTTCAAACAATAATTGTTTATCATTTGTGATTATATGTAAAGAAACATGATGATTTGACATTTATTTTAATTTTCAAAACTTTAAAATATCAACTTTCAAATTGAAAAAAATAAAATAAAAATTATGTGCAAAGAAGAAAAAAAACTAATCATTTTGTTTGGTTCTAGTTTTTAGAAAACAATTTTCAGAAAATTCTACTTTTTTATTTTTCATATTTTAATGTTTTCAATGATTTTTTTTAATATTTTAAATAATTTTTTTTTAATTTTTAGACTTACCTAACATAAATACACTCAAAAGTATAATATTTGTATAAAAAAATCTTTAAAATATACACTAAATACCAAAAAATACAAAAAATTATATAAAAATTTAATACATTTTTAGTATTTTTGTGTATTTATTAATTTTTTAAAATATTTTTCACAAATATTTTACTATTTAGATACATCTAAGTAAGGTGAATCTAAAAAAGTAAAAAAATTGCTTAAAGTTTAAAAAATATTCACTAAAAATAAAAAATAAAAAGAAAAAAAAACTCAATTTTCAGAAAACTGAATTTAGAAAACTAAAACCAAACACACTGAATTTTTTTTAAAAAAAAATTAAATAAAAAAATTGAATTATTTTTTTGTACAAAACTGAAAGTTTTGTGTCTATGAAGGAGTATGATAATGGAACATTGATGTGTAAAATTTTTATAAAAAAAAAAACTTTAAAAATGAAAAAATTAATAATATTCTTGGTTTTAAAATTGTAAAAAATTGATTATATTCTTGATTTTATTAGATAGTTAAATTAAACCAATAAGTAGAAAAACAAAAACATTTAATCTCATGCTCTTTTTTTCCATCCGTTAATGAAACAATTATCTAAAATATTACTTTGCAAAATTAATAATATTCTTAATTTTAAAAAAATTAATAATATTCTTAATTTTAAAAATTAGAAATTTTTTTGATAATATTCTTAATTTTATTAAATAAAATTTATTGATTCAAAAAATCTTAAATAAAATTAGAATTAGCCTAATATTTATAAATAAAACTTTTAAGTAATTAACTTTTAACTTTTAAGTAATTAACTTTTATATAAATATTTTATTTTTTGTCTTTTAGTGGTTGTCATGTATTGAATTCAGACTGAAAATAACCGAAAAAAGAACATTTTGAGCACATACAGCAAAACTGTGTAAAGATAAATAAATAAAACATATTTTCAAACCCAAAGGAAAAAACTCCCTTCGAAAGTGTAAAGATAAATAAATAGAAAGATAAATTATAAACAAAATTTTGATATTTACTTAAATTATAAGTTATTTTTTGTGATTTTAGAAATTACATTATGTCTCTTAAGATTTCTAATTTCATAACAAATAGGTCATTTTATTAATGAATTATCAAGTTAATTAACAATTTTTCATAATGTTAAAATTTTATTTCAATTAATAATTCAGATAATTTTATTATTATATAGGTGAACAGTTAGAAATTTTACTTTTTCAATTAATTCTGTTAAATAAAAAATTCTAGAAGGGAGGTATTTATAATTTTTTAAACCACAGGAGATAATTCATATTTTAAACAAATTTCAAAAAGTGTATTTATAATTTACCCTAAATAAAACATATTTTCAAATCCAAAGAAAAAACTTAGATGATGCACAAATATTGGATGGCAAATGCCAGTATAGAGAGTAAATCTATCCCAATCTACTTTTTCAAAGAAAACTGACAAAGTATCTTAAAAAAAAATATACAAAAAAAACAAAAAAAAATGGAAAAACTAACTGTTGGCTATATATTTTGTACATGCTAATCGTAGCTTGACCTTTGGCACGTGAAGGGCAATTTGGAGAGTTAATACAAGTCTCCAGTCAAAGACAGACATGTGACAGTTCATATTGATAATAATAGATCTGCGTAGCATTGGAATAGATAGAAGGTGCAAAGTGATGTGGCCTAATGGTTACTCACAAATTCAAATTCAAATTTAGGAGGGAAGCTTAACTGAAGAAATGGCGCAGTGGAAGCTGATTATGCAAAGCCATGACCAGAGATTGTGAAAGTGCACTTTGACGGTTAGAAGTTCATTTCGGCGGTTACCTTTGGGAAGTATAAATAGAAGAGAAGGCCCTAGAATGCAAAGACCCAGACTCAGATCCAGAAATCAGTTTATTTACTTTATATTTCTTTCCAGTTTTACATTTCTAGTTCTTTACATTTCCAGCACTTCAATTCCTATACTGCACTTCATTTCTTAGAAGTAGTTTCAAGTAGTCGTTGCTGTAAACCTTTTCAAGGCTGGGTCATTTCATTGTAAGTTCCTATTTACTTAATGAAATTCAGTTTCTGAATTGTTCTATACTTGTTATTTCTTATAAATTTCTCCTAAAACAAACCACCAGTAAAAATCTTCTTCATTGAGGCTGAAAGATTTCAACATAGTTGTCTGATAATTGGTTAGCAATTAAAATTCTGTAAGGACTAATTGATTCTTACTGGTACGCTTAAATTACACTATTAACCCTTGAAAGCCAAAAAAACCAACATATATTTTTAGCAGGCCCAGTGGGACTTTAAAAATGGCTAGATGTAGAGCAAGAGGAGAAAATGAACGCTTGGAAGAGGGTGTGGAAGGAGAAGTAGAAATACCTAACTCAGAGGATAATGTAATGGATGCACCTATCCCACCAGATCTTCCGCAAATGGTCGAACAGACCAGCACTTCGAAATACACAACGCATGTCCAACATACTAGACAAGGCCATGAAACTGGACCTTCAACTATCCCTTCTACCCAACCAATAAATCCATGGGGGGGTTTAGTAGATGCCATAGGATAACAACTAATGTATACAATGGAAAGATGGGCAACATCCTTTTTGGATCGAATAAACTCTCATTAACCAACTGTTGTAAGACAAGTTGAAGAGAACGAAAATTCCCTTCAGCATAGATTGGCTCGAGACAAACAGCCTATGCAAAATAACGGATAAACTAATGGTCAGATTAGTAATCAAAACCATGAGAGAATGTCACCTGTGCCTCAGTCATGGTATGAAGCTCCTTTGAGACCACTAGCAAACCAAAATGTACCATTGCTCACCAACGAAATCATACAAATTGGTGGATCTAAGCCAGCATAAGGGAATGGTATGAAGATGTTTCTAAATACTATGTTCAAAGCCATATCTGGCACACGAGGTTTCACTAATCCTGTGTTTGAATTTGTACTCGGGGGGTTGGAAGGGTTTCCTGCGATTAAAAGAGAAACAACACATGTTTCTCCTCCTGTAGCACCTTTCGTAGGGCCTTTCCTAAGACAGATTCCAAGAGGTTAGCCATATCTCCAACAACTACCAGTACAATAAGGACAGCCAGCCTTGAATGTACCTATATATGGACCAAGAGCCCTTCAAGCACATGGAGTTCCTCTAAACCCTGTGTTTGTTCCTCCAGTAGTGGTTTAACTAGCATAAAATATGGTTCCAAGGGACCAAATTGCTGATATAGTTAGATAAATGTGTGGACCTGTGGCTCGGGGGGTCCAGACATCAGTGTACAGAAAACCTTACCCAGAGTGGGTGGATAGGGTACATGAGTATCTAAGGGGGTTTAGAATACTAGATTTTGCCATCTTTTATGGAAATAGAAACCAATCAACAGTGGCATACATTGCTAGGTTTACAGGCCAGTTTGGTGAGTTCGCCAATAATAATTACATGAAACTGACACTTTTTCCAAACTTTTTAACTGGAGCAGCCTTCAAATGGTATATAAACCTTACACCTAGCTCTATCCAAACTTGGCAAGAAATGGAGAAGGTTTTTCATGCTCAATTTTTCCAAAATGAACTTGAGGTTTCCATGGCAGACTTAGGAAGATTGAGTCAAAGGCCTGATGAAAAGGCTATTCAATTTATTGCCAAATTTAAAAGGACACGAAATAAATATAAGGCCATGTTACCTGAGCCTGAATGTGTAAGATTGGCTCAAAATGGGTTAGAGTTTAGGCTTCAAAAGAAGTCTGATTCAACTAAGTTTCGAGACTTAGTAGAATTAGCCTATAAGGTGTCCAGATATGAAACTTTACTTGAGGTGGGACAAGACCAGCAATTTAAAAAGAAAGACTTTTATAGAAAGTATTCTTTTGATTTAATAAAAGTAGATGACATTTTTGATCATTTGCTTGCAGCAAATTTCCTGAAATTACCAAAGGGAGTTAAAATCCCTACCCCTGAAGAACTTAAAGAAAACTGTATTGTAAATGGCACAATACTTGGTCTTATTCAACTAAAAACTGTATTGTTTTCCGAGACAGGATCCAAGAACAGATTCAGAAAGGGAGGCTAAAGTTTCTAGGCAAGACTGAGAAAGCTATGAGAATTGACACCAACCCGTTTCTAGGGATTGGGGAAACTGCGACCAATGTTGGCATACCAGATTTTCAAAACCTATCCTTGAAGGAATTGGAGGAAGTCGCTGTGCAAATGCATGTGGCTAGCCAGGCTGCCTTCAAGAAGGACACTAGAAGTTCACTAGCAAGTGGACAAAACTCTACAGCCCAAAGAGATAGCTCTAGTGAAAAGATACTAGATAATGACTCCTTCGAGGTAGCTGTAGTGCAGAAGATATGTCCTAGATGCAGGATGAGTTACAAATGACTGAAGGGGCTTTCAGTTGATGGAAAACAGTATTATAAAGATGTACAGAAGGATCGAAAACCAGCCAGCACCTACAACAGAAGGCCATATCTAACTGGTCCTAGACAGCATTCATCTTTGGTTAGTCCACCAGACCCCAAGATGCAATCAAAGGGTAAAAGGCCTATGTATGAAACTAGGCCACCCAGTTATTACAAGGTAGACAATCAACCTGAAAGGAAGTATGGATTTAGTGCAAGGCATGGGACTATGACTGATGATTGGCCCCCAAGGATTGCTTCGAAGACTACTTCAAAGAGTGGGACCGCAGATCTAGCAGCCAGACCAGTAGGCTCATGGGTCCCTGAAGTCCCAAATTGGTTTGTCATACAGAACAAACCCAAGGAAATGCCTACCCAAGGAAAGGCTTTTAGAGACTAGGGAAGAATGATCAAACCTCCTTTAGTGGCTCCAAACAATTGGGTGTTATTAAAGAACCCAAAAACAAGAGAGCCAGATGTGGTTCCTATGATTTTCAAGTCTCAAAAGAGGAAGATCCAACGAAGATACACCTAGTAGCAGAAAGATTTAAAAGAAAGTGGAGAGAGCACTTTCATGGCACAAACAAAAGACTAGACAGATGAGGGGGTAGGTTTGAAGCCTATTCCTAAGGTCAAGAGGAGTGCCAACATGGAGCAATTGGCTAAAATTCATGCTAAACTGAGAGCCAAAGAAAAATCCAGTTTAACAGGCTTCGATAAGGCCTTAATGGAAAGCGATGTTGAGACAGATGAAGGAACTGAGCTAGGTCAAGAGAGAACATTGGCTGAAGATGAAATGTTTAAGGCTTTCATGGCTGAACAAACCTTTCTAGTTGACAAGCCAACAGAAATAGATCACCAACAGGCTGCTTCGAAGGAACTTGTTAGCACAGAGGTACCAGACTGCAGCATAGAAGATGTTTCTGAAACAACGAAACAAGTTACGTTGGAAGGGAAACAAGTACAACCAGTAGTTCAGTTTGGCTCATTCTCTCCAATGCCAGTGAATATGGTATATGTACTGCCATAAGAATTCCAAGCTGACAAAGAAGGTCAGGAAGATGACCCCATTCTAGTTTCTAGTGAAGATTCACAGGCCAACATGGTTCAAGATAAGTCAGAAGTGGCCAAGCCAATAGAAACTGATGAAGAAAGTGAGGAGGTGAGCATTAACCTTTCATACCCTTTCGAGTACCTCATAATATCTATGACCCAGCACCTTAAGCCCCTGTATAGGGTGTTAATGGATAGTGGTGAAGCAGTAAACCTACTTTTGAGGTCCTCGTTGAAGAAGTTGGAGAAGAGAAACCCTAGGTTGATCCCAACCAACACAAGCATTGCTGGTTTTGTTGGGATAAGCAAATGGCTCAAGACATTTTGCTCATAAATCTGAGTATGGGAACCAGAGGTTGTATGACAGCATTCTTTGTATAGACAGTAATGCCAAGTATAATGCCTTGCTTGGCAGGGATTGGATTCACACTAACAAGTGTGTGTCTTTCTTTCTACATCAAAAGATAATGATAGCTTTGTGCAATGGGAAAACAGAGGAAATTAATGTGGATCCGCAGCCTTTTATTGCTTGTGCTGACTTTGCTGAGGCCAAGCTATATACTGAAGGAGTTATACCACTCAGTGTGCTGAGGAACCCTAATGGAACAACCGAAGTGATAGTTGATGAGGACGTAGCACACCTGAAGCACTTGGTACAGGAGAGTGTTGATGAAGAGTTCGTCACCAAAGATGACAATGATGCCTAGTTGTAGGCAAGAAGATCAGGATCAAGAAGCCAGACCCTTGGCCTTAATCAAATTTTCAGTATTGGATATAAAGTCAATAGTCTAGAGGGTATAGGAACAAGAGAGGGAAGCCATGATGATTGGCTGTGATCAGGAACAACAAAAGGCCTTTGGCCTTTGATAAGTACTGTGCATTGGATATTGATACAAAAGTATAGGAAATACAGGAAGAGAAAGCCTTATGGACAGATTTTGTCTATGAGGAAGAAAGCAAGGATGTTGAACCAGAGAAGGTGGGAGCAGAACAAAATTAAAGAAGTTGCTTCGAAGATAGAAGAAGTCAAAGGGGAAACATCAGTAAGTGCTCAAGTACAGGACCCTTTGGAAGAAGTCAACTTGGGGGAAGGTTTTGTACAACAGCCTACCTACATCAGTGCTGGGCTAAGTCCCAGTGACAAGAACCAGTTGTTGGTAGTCCTAAAGCAATATAAGGATTGTTTTGCGTGGTCTTATAATGAATTGCCTGGACTGGACATATCATTAGTGGAACATAAGCTCCCCATGAAACCTAATTTCAAGCCACATAAGCAGAAACCAAGACGGATAAGCCCTAAAGTGATTCAAAAAGTGAAAGATGAGATTCTTAGGCTCCTTAAGGCAGGCTTCATTAGAATAGCCAGGTATGTTGAATGGTTGTCTAATATTGTGCCTGTGGTTAAAAAGAATGGCAAGATGAGGGTATGCATCGATTTGAGAATCTGAATTTGGTAACTCCAAAAGATGAATACCTCATGCCTACAGTTGATCTATTGGTGGACAGTTTAGCATGGCACAGGATTTTGTCTATGATGAATAGGCATTCTAGTTACAACCAGATCTGTATTGCAGAGGAGAATATCCACAAGACAACATTTAGGTGTCTTGGGAATATTGGCACCTTTGAATGGGTTAAAATGCCATTTGGTTTAAAGAATGCTAGAGCAACATATCAAAGGGCAATGAACACTATCTTTCATGATCTAATTGAAGGATACCTTGAGTGTTATATTGATGATATTGTTGTAAAGTCCCAGTCTATGGAGGAACACTTGGTTTACTTGACAGCAGCTTTCGAAAGAATGAGAAAGTTCAAGTTGAAGCTTAATCCTCTCAAATATGCTTTTGGTGTATCAGTTGGAAACTTCTTAGGGTATGTAGTGCACAAGAAGGGAATACAGATTGATCAGAATAAAGTCAAAGCCATCATTGAGGCCAAACCTCTATCAAGTAAGAAAGAATTACAAAAATTCCTTGGTTAGGTTAATTTCCTTCGAAGAATTATTTCTAATACTACAGGAAAAACTAAAGTATTTTATTTTTGTCAAAGCTAAAAAATGAAGAAGAGTTTGTGTGGACAGCTGAGTATCAAGCTGCTTTCGAAGGACTCAAAGCCTACTTGGCCAAGCCTTCAGTGTTGATGACACCAAAGAGGGATAAACACTTAAAGTTATACATTGCTGCAGCAGAAGATTCATTGAGAGTTTTTCTAGCTCAGGACAATGAAGAAGGCAAGGAACAAACAGTTTATTACCTTAGTAGGTTTTTAAATTCTTGTGAATGTAAATATTCAACTGTAGAAAAGTTGTGCCTAACATTGTACTTTGCAGCAATGAAATTATGATATTATCTTTTGCCTACAATTGTCTTGGTAATTGCAACCACGGACTTGGTTAAATACATGTTATCTAGACATATGCTAAGAGGAACAATTGGCAAATGGATATTAGCTCAATCAAAATTTCATCTAGAATATGTCTCCCAAAAGGCAGTAAAATGACAGGTTTTGGCTAACTTTTTGGCAGATCATCCATGTCAAACAGAAAGCCAAGAGATAATGGACCTTGGTATGGTCAATGTTGAGCCATGGCAAATATGGTTCGATGGATCAAAAGCCAATGGTCTGGTTGGAATTGGTGTTGTGATTAAATCACCACAGGGGGTAAAAACTACACATGGTTTCAGAGTTGATGAAACTACTTGTTCCAATAACCAAGCTGAGTATGAAGCTTTAATAATAGGACTTGAGATACTTATTGGATTACAGGCTCATGTAGTTGATATATTTGGGGATTCTCAATTGGTAATGAACCAAGTAAAGGGAATTTTCAAATGTCAAAGTGTAAGCATGTTGCCATATTATATTGCTGCATTGCATTTGCTTTTTCAGTTTCAGATAGCCAATGTGACTTATGTCCCAAGATTCATGAATCACAAGGCCAATGATGTAGCCCAGAAGGCTTCCAATTTCAAAAGAAATTGTGACACCTAAGTGGACATAAGTCAAACCACATATTAGAAGTTCATACCACATTTGGCTAAAAGGGGTATCATGGTAGAAGTTAACCAGAATAACTTAGAAGAGCATGATTGGAGACATCCAATCATTCAATATTTAACTGGCCCTTCTTCGAAGGCCAGCAGAAAAATTAAATTACAGTCCATGTAATAAATAGTGTATGGCAATGTTCTTTACAAAATGGGAGTAGATGGATTGCTGTTGGAATGTTTAGGGCCAAAAAAAGCACTGACTGCTATGGCTAAGGTGCATGAAGATATTTGTGGTGCCCATCAGCCTAGTGTGAAGATGAGATGGTTGCTTTGAAAACATTCTTACTATTAGCCAACCATTCTAAAGGATTGCATAGAGTATACACAAGGATGTCAAGCATGCCAAAAGTATAACAAGATAAGACATATGCCAATGGCTGATTTACATGCAATAGTGAAGCCATGGCCATTTAGAGGATGGGTAATGGATATGATAGGAAAAATATATCCACCATCTTCGAAGTATCATTGTTTCATTCTAGTGGCCACAGATTACTTTACTAAATGAAACGAAGCTAAACCTTATAAGGTTGTGGATCAGACTGAGGTTATTAGATTTATCAAAGAATTAATCCATAGGTTTGGCATCCCTTAGACCATAACTATAGAAAATAGGACAATGTTTGATGGAAAGATGATGAAGTCTTTCGCAGCAAAATTTGAAATTAGTCTTATCAATTCCACTCCTTATTATGCACAAGCAAATGGTCAAGCAGAATCATCTAACAAGTCCTTGAAAAAATGAATACAAAGAGTTATGGAAGATAATCCTAGGGATTGGCACAACTTGTTGCTAGATGTATTGTGGGTTTACAGGACTTCTCCAAGGTCAAGTACATAAATCACTCTTTATGCCTTAGTATATGGGCATGATGCAGTATTACTTGTAGAAATTAACATTAAGTCCTTAAAGGTAAAATGCCAAGACCAGTTAACTACTAAGTAATACCATCAAAGCATGTTCTTGAAATTAGAGAAAGTAGATGAAGCTAGAATTTTGGCATTAAATAATATCCTCTTCCAAAAGAAGAAGGCAGCCAAGAGTTATAATAGAAAAGTCAAGTATATTAGCTTTGATGAAGGTGACTTAGTATGGAAGACAATACTTCTAGTAGGTATTAAGAGCCATAAATTTGACAAATGATCACCTAATTGGAAAGGGTTATATCAAGTTCATAGAGTCCTACTTGGGGGAGCTTACTATCTAAGAAATTTAAATGGTTATATACATCCCAAGAAAATTAATGGCAGATACTTGAAATCTTATTATCCAACTATGTGGGAGACACAAGAAGTGTGAGAAATGCTAAGTAAGAGTAAACAAAAGAGCATGAAACATTCAAATAATAAATAAGGATTCCATTTCATAACGAACTAAGTACATACAACCACAAATTGACCCAAAAATAGTACAATGTTTTAGTTATTCCCTTACAATTGATTCTCTACTCCTAAGGGATGTAAATAACTGAATGGTTGTAGCCATGTCCTGCTTTCTGTCAGCCAGTCCTTGGTTAGTAATTTGCAGCTTTTTAGCATTTCGATCCAATGCTAGATTGACTGCTGCTAGCTCCTCTTCTAGTTGGGCCTTATTCTCCAAGAGTTGGGTTCGAAACTATGAGGCATAGGAATGTTGTCCCTTTAATTCAAACACCTCAGCATGTATATGGGAGACAAACTCCTTATCTTTTAGCAGTTTCTCTTCTACTGCTTTGGCCATCTGGTAGATATTGACATAAAAATCTAAGGTGGCTGCTGCTTGAGATAAGTGATTTGAGAAGGCCATGTTGGACTGCTCGAACACTTTACAGCACTTAAGGAAACCATTTTTAATAATAGGCTTTTGTAAGGCTTCAAATGGAATCCTTGAGAATAATTGCAGTAGGTCTAAGCAAGTGACCAAATCCACTCGAGGCAAAGAAGTTTCAGTAGTAGTTGAGGAGCTCTTAATAATTTCCAAAAGAGAATCTGCAAGGACCAATGGCTCAATCTCACTGCTTGGTACTCGAACTGGTGAAGATATGCCAAATAAGTTGGCTAGTTGAGCCTCGAAGATGTCCATCTTTTCCACTAACATTGGCAATACAGAAGAATCACTAGTTGAAAGAAGAGATGGAAACCTAGGGATAGAAGAAGAAGTGGAGGAATCCCTTGCAGTGTCTATTATCCTAGCCACCAGCAAGTCAAGAGAAGAGGGACTGGAGCTGGATTGTGAGAAAGAAATTGGTGAGCCACAAGTGTCTTCCTTGCGAGTACCAACTACCACTAAAGATGAAGTGACAACTGGAATTCTCTCAGGTGGTAAAGAGGCAACCAAGACTATAGGAGAAGTAAGATGAGATGAGATGAAAAATAGATGGGGCAAATATGGAGTTAAGCCTGGGCATAAGGATGGTGGGATGCTTTGTTTCAAATAGGAAGGCATGGGGAGTATAGAGCTAGGAAGTGAAAGCATCATCTGAATGGGCTCTATACTCATTGGCACTTCAGTATGAGCCTTCTTTGTTCCTTTTGAGGCTAAAGAAGCTAATGTTGAAGGAGGAATGACTGCTGCTGCATATCAGAAAATAGAAAGAAAATGTTAACTTTTTGTTAAATCCTGGAAAGGGAATCCAAAGGAATTAAAGGAAAATTACCAACTTCAGAGGTTATGATGGTGATGATTGAAGAGTTACGAAGGGCATAAAGTTTAGTAGTTTGTTTCTTTCTTGCAGCCTACTTTTATGTTGCTTCAGTAGCAACAGCCTCTTCTTTTTGCATTTGTTGTTGCCTCATTTTCTCAGACCTCTGGAAAATAATAATTTCTTTGGAATGCTCTTGCTCCACTGCCCTGGCAGCTACCTCATAAATAGGGTCTTGGGAAAAATCAGAAGGAGAAACTATCATTTTCTTCCTCTTCTTAAATGGAGTTTCTTTTTTCCTTTGCTGCTTTCTCCTCTTTTGCAGGAGTTTCAGGTGCTTCTTCTTCAGGATCAAGAAAGAGTTTCATTTTCCTCTGTTGTTGTTGCTTGCCCTTAAGAATGCTCAAAGCTTAAGCTCTCTGAGGAGAGTCTTCCTGTAGAGCTCCTGCACCAAGAATAGAAGCTATAAGTAAATAAGCAAGGCATCATAAAAGAAAGGGAAAAGGGAAAATAGAAATGCATACTTTCCTTCGAGGTAGCCCTGGTAATTCTTGGAGGAGGAGGTAAGGCAGCAGGAGTAGACACAAAGACAACATGAGTAAGAGTTGAGATGACAGGGGCAGTGGAGGCAATAGTAGTGGTCCCGGTCTCTTTGGACTTAGCTTGAGAGGGCATGTCTAGCCCTACCAACAGATCCTGATGAGGGATAGCCAAAAGCACTTCTATATTGGCTGTCCACCAATTATGGTACCTCCTTAATGCAGTTCTGTATGGGATAAAGAGAGTGAACCTGAATTCGACCAAGTCTTGTATCAACTTGGAAGTTGCCTCATCCAGCCTGGTTCTTGGCACCTTTAGCCCTCTAGTTGCAAGATTGGGGTTAGTTTGGCTATAGAGAGGGACAGAAATTCCTTGAGTAAGCCCAAATTGTCTGGCAAATTGAGCCAGTAGGGTTCAACAATACACTTATAAGCTCGAAAGTTCAAGGTACCAATGTAGAGTTCCCTTGGAATCAAAATCGAAGCCACATATCCCTGTGAATGGGGTTGGAGCAGGTGCTGTCAGCCAGGAAAGTCCTCAGCCATGTTAGCCCTGTGTTAGTCGCAAAGGAGCAGAAGAAGATGGAAATGGGGGAAGCTAGAAGTTGATGGAAGAAAGTAAGGTAATAAGCAAAGCTAAAAGGGTAGAGTAAAACTCTGACATACTTCATTCCATAAGTGGTAGGGTCTTGCACCAAGAATCTTAAGCACTTGGAATGTAAGTCAGTGAAGTAAGCAAAAAGTTAGAGTTTCAATACCTAGAGTGGTCCTCCTTGGTTAGCATCGAGGGGTTTCTCACAAAACTGAGAGCAAGCTCTATATACATGACCCAGTATATAAAGAGCTAAAAATATCTTCTTAGCCAAAGCAAGAGCCTTGGCAAGAGGGCGAATTCAGGCATAATCCTCTAGAAGAAAGTATAGAATAAAAAATTACAGAGCCAATATAAGAGAAAAGAAAAGAACTCTCGATCAGTCACAGGACCTTTCTTTCTATTCTCAGACTTCACAAAATCACTAAAGGAGAAAGTTAGAGGGGGAATAGAGAAGGGAACATTAATATCAGGATAATCAGGTCCGAAATGAGTACCAGAGGGTGATAACCCTAGAAGATGGCACATATCAAGGACAGTGGAGGCCATCATTCCACTCCGAAATTGAAAAAAATTAAAAGTTGGGTTCTAAAAACAAAAAGCAGCAGGTATAAGAAAAGGACCTTCAGGAATGGAAAACCTGGCTAGTCGAAGGGGATCGATGAAACAGAGTTCTTAGAGGTCCAACATCCTAGCAGGAACAACTCGGTTGTACCATTCCTCTTATTCCGACCTCAATATGGGCCAACAGCGATGGAGACAGTTCATCTTCCAGCTTCCCCAATCAAGGCCACCATCGTAAAGGAGGCATTGATCCTCTAAGCGCGGATACAGAGCAAGGAGTTGGGTGGGAGTTTCTTTGAAAATGGGTCCAAGAACAAACTCCCCTTAAGCATGGTATCGGGAAATAAAGATGCGCTCATCGATAGCACACTGTTCACTGGCCTTGTATTTGTCACATTCTTCATTGATGATTCTCCTCAAAGCCATAGATGGGCTCATACGCTCGACGACTGGTATTTTGGAAGAAGAAGCCATTAGCAAGGAATTAAAAGAAGGAAGTGAGCAGAAGGGTAGAGAGCTGTAGATAGGGGTAACAGGAGTGAAAGAGAAACTTTGGACAAGCGTGTAGATAAAGTGCGAGAAGATGGGGTTTTAAACCTTTCTGTCCAAAGTTACCCATTTAATATAACGGGTTAAATGGACCCAGGTTCTAACCCATGTTAGATCAAGGCTTTTATTTTAAAATCCCTGAGAACACGAAGAAAAAAACTATCTCCGAGCCAATATGTAGATACCTTATGAAAGAGGGAAACACATTTCAAACATCTAGCTTGGCTTCGAAAATTGTTAGTTGGCTTCGAAGCTAGTTTTCAAATACTTAGCTTAGCTTTGAAAATAGGTAGTTGGCTTCGAAGCCAGTCTTATACCTTGAATTCAAGCATAGTTAAGATTGTTCACTTCAGGAATCCTGGAGGTGTGCTTCTAGACTTTCCAACAAATGAAGTTTCCTTCGAAGGGATCTTTGTAGTGACTTATGGTTAAAATATGGTTCTTGCTTATTCTTTCAGCATAGATAAGCACTATAGAACCAATTCTTGGTTAAGCAGTATAGAAAGTCCAAAGGCCAAAGGACTTATCTTACACTTTTGCTTATATAAGACCCTTTAAAGGCAAATATGGCCATTCTTAAGAAAAATTTCATGCTTCGAAATACCTGAGCCAGGCATTTAAGCAAGATTGGTTAGTTCAAAGATGTTATTCACACAGATTATATTAACCATACGATTAAAGTGTGAAAACCTAAGACAAATACTATCACTCCTATAAGGAATTTTATGATTCGAAGCATTTGAAACCAAGCATCAAAGCAAGTTGGTTGCTTCGAAGCTGTTGTTCACAGATTACATAGACAGAGTGAGGAATAAGGTCATATTTGCCACGCATTCGATTATTCAATTGGAATATAAAACCATATCATGACAGATGAGACTGGAAGAACCCAGTTTTACTGATATGCAGTATTTACATTGGGAAAACCTACTTGGTTACATTTTCAATTTCATAGAAATAAGGAATAGACAAAGTCACAAGATCATGAAATTTTGTCCAGCAAAATTCAATAAATATATACTATTTTCCGAACCTATCTTATATCCTATCTAAATTTGGTTTATCTAACTGATGAGCCCTTAGTTGGAAGAAGAGATGATGGGCCTTCATTTCAAATTCTGTTTGTTTAAGAGCTTTCTCTGTTTTATCCATTCCTCATTCCTCGTGTGCATCACCCATAATGGCATCTTCTCCATACTTTGAATCTTGGTTCTTAAAGTCTTCATATTCTTCAAGAAGATTCTCTGCTTTATACTGAATTTGAATACGAGCAGCAGAGGTGTTCTCCAACAACTCACTGGTAATAGAAGCGTTTGTGTGCTAGTTGAGTAGAAAAGGAAGTTGATCCAAGAAAGTATGAAGCTCTGCCTGGGCTATAGGGTTAAGGATATGGCTTCGAGAGATAATATCACAAGGCCATAATAAGTTCTTGTGAGGAATGTCATCTCGAAGGACCTTAAAGGATAAATGGGAGAAAGCGGCAAGCAGAGTCTGGGCTCTATACTGTCGATAAGCAGTAGGAAGAACTGGGGCTTGGTAGGGAAAAATGTTGGCTCTCGAAAAGAGTGAGTTTCAGTTCTTTAACCCAGTTAAGATTGGAGGGCAAGGAATGAGCAGTTGGGTCCTCCCCAAATGAAGGTGAGAACTCAAGCTTGTTCACGTATTCTAGCCAATCAGAGGAGCAGAGTTTTGTTTTTTTGGCTAGGAGTGCAAGACTGATCCCCAAGGCCTCAATAGGATGTGGAGTCCTTCGCACTATTCTAGACGGCAATGTGGAAGTATACTATACCGAAAGCAAGTTGTCTTCAAGGCTGCGAAGACGGTCGAGAGGGACGAATGGATATATTACAGAACTACGCATAGAGGGATGAATTGCAGTGGGATCATCAAATTCGGGAAATCGATGATGAATTTGTTCCCTTGTTTGAGGTTGAGTGGGTGTGGGCCAAGCGTCCCAACTAGTATTTCTAGAAGATGATAGAGCAGCTTCATCCCATGCAAAGAGTTTTGAAGCAGATGAAGAGCTTCCAAGGTCCATTTGTGCAAGTGCTTGGTCCAGAGGTTCATGTAATGCAAAAGCTTCCATAACTTGTATAAATTGGGGCAGATAAATGTGGCCAATAAATGCATGGAGGTTCTTTCGAGGTCGGTCATCACTGTCAAATACCTTCTCGTATGCTCGATCAATGTAAGAGAAAGCTTGGTTAGCCATTGGGGATATATCAATCTCTTCGTATTCATAAATAATGGAGAGAATGTTCAAAACGTATGGAAGGATTTAATGAAGTTCATTGTTCATTCCTAAAAAGACAGCTATACTTCAGCCAAGTCCATGCACGTCCTAAGATGTTGATAAAGCGTACTGGTCCAGTAATACCATCAAGTATTGGGTATATTAGTGCGAGGGATAATGTTGGCTATGTATTTTGTACATGTCAATCGTAGCTTGACCTGTGGCACGTGAAGGGCAATTTGGGGAGTTAATACAAGTCTCCATTTGAAGACAGACACGTGGCAGTTCATATTGGTAATAGTGGATCTGTGCAGCACTGGAATAGATAGAAGGTGCAAGGTGATGTGGCCTAACGGTTCCTCAAATTCAAATTCAAAATCAAATTCAAGAAGGAAGCCTAACTGAAGGAATGGTGTAGTGGAAGCTGATTATGCAAAGCCATGACCAGAGACCATGGAAGTTGTGACGACCTGGAATTGCTAATCGTAATTTTAATAAATTAATTATATGTTAATTCTAATTGAACTAAGTGCCTAGTAATTTAATTTGTGCATATCTGTCCAATTTGGAAAATTACATGTTAAGGTCACAACATTAGAACTGAAATTGACAATTATATTGGGTGCATAAATTGAAATTGAATACATGGATAGACTTATAGAAATTTTTAAAGCCATTTGAGAAATTTAATTGAAAATTTATTCAGTTTACTGAAATTGTTTGTGATTGAATTGAGCCTTAATTGGAACTATTAATTATGTTCCTACATGTTTATTATGTGATTAAGTGTTATTGATTGTTATGAGATTTATTGACTTGTATTGTTTGAACAGATATGTTAGAATGAAAATTAAACATGTCTGATTAGCTAATTTTAACAAGTTAGAATTAAATAATTGAATAGAAATTAGCGCCTAATTTACATTAGTATAATTTAATATAGTGTAATTGAGATTATAAGATGACGAGAAGTAATTTAACTAGAGTGAATTTGATTTAAATTTATTTATTAGCCTATTAAATTGAGGCCTAATATATGTGTAAGGCTATGAATAAGAGCCTAAATCAACAATAGAAAGATAGAGTTGGTGGCCTTGGTGAGCTATACACGTAGAAAGAGAAAGGGAGAGATTCTGAGAATTCAACAAAAACAAGGAAAAGAAGAAAAGAAAAGAGAAAGGAAGAACATTGAAGAAAACTATTTAACTCTTCACAATTCTTCAAGTTAAGGTAAGATTTTCATTCAATTTCTTGAAATTAAACTTCCCACACTCATCATCTTGTAAAACAAAGGGTCAATTAGGATAAATTCTTGATTAATTGGGAGCTTTAATGTTGGAATTGACAAAGTAGAACATGCAAGCTAAGTTAGGAAAGAATTGAAGGAAATTGGACTTAAATTCAACATGCATGGCATGAATTCATGATATCTTTGTTTACATATACATTTTATTGCATGAACTTCATGAATTCTCTAAGCTTTAAAAAGCTTTCATCATAAAGTTTGGACCACATGGTTCATAGTTTATAATAGTTTTGGAGTCTTTGATTAACCAATTGAAAGAATTAATTCTAGTTTTGAGCATGCATGATTTTATTGTGTTCGTACTCATTTCTTCTTGCATGGGTTTTCAATTTGCAAGGAAATTCCATGGGATGTAAAGTTTTAAAGTTCAAATATGTATATCTATGTCTATACATTTTATTTCAAAAGTTTATTTGATTTTTATTGGAAAACTTGAGTTGAATTAAAGTCACACTTGTATTTGAGGATAGAAGTTTGAGTTTAAAAGTTTACACTTACATGTTTTATGCAACTATACACCCAAGTGAGGATTTGATTTCTTTCCTAGCAATTTGGTTATTGTTTCTAAGTTTTACCTTGTGTTTCATGGAGAAGGTTCAAGTCCAACATGTTTCTATGAGTTTTTGGGAATGAATTGCATGAAAATAAACTTGTTTTGGCAAGGAAACACACTGCTCAAACAAAGCAGTTTTTCAGACTGTTTCTGCAATAGCCCCGCGCGTGCGGCCTAGAGCCCCGAATGTGCGGCCCTTTTTGGTAAGACCTGGCTTGTTTTTCACTTCTCTTTTTCACCTCCCGGGCCTCCGATTGCATGGTTTTAAAATGTTTTCATAATCATTTGCATGTCAAAAGTGCATTAGAATTAATAAATAAAACATTAGAACCACACAAATAAAGACGAATGGTAATTGGATAAGTAAACAATTGAATCAATGGTATTGGCTAAGGATTGAATGTAATTGTATCGTTGTGCTTCAATTTTATTTGTCTAGGTCGGACACCGAATCAATAGTACGTGTATCAAGGAGCCCACTGTGAGTAACACTGTTGTAAAGATATGTTCAATTGTATTTATTTCCCGATTGACAAATTATATTGTTTTCTGAAATGATACTTTTTATCGATTGAATGATGATCCTATTTTCTGAACTGTATTCGTGGCATCCATAGCATATTGTTATTGTTGTTAATATAGAGATCTCTGACAGTTCCAAATCTTGGAAGTATTGTTATTGTATGTTGGCCATCAATTGATTGTTCGGTCTTTTAAGACCAAGTGTATTGTTGCTGTCGGATGTACTACGTACGACTTATATAATTATTGATTGATTGAATTGATTGAATCGAATGATTGATCGACAAATTATATTGATTGAAAATGTTCTAATGCTAATCGATTGTTTCAAGGATTGAAGGACATCATTCTTAACCTCTTTACACATTTGTTATTCACTGGACTTTAGCTCACTGCTTATTATATATATATAGGTGATCAAGCACCGGATCAGAGTTAGCGACGTCAACCTGAAACTTGTTTTTGTTAAGCCAACTATTGTGCCTCACTACGAGGTTCCGAACCATTGCATGTCAGGGCTTATTGGGTTATTCAAATTCACCATTTTGACATTATGTTTATGTTTATGAGATAAAAATGTTAATTGGGTTTTGTTAACTGTTTTCGATAATGGGATTTAATTCCCTGCATTGTGTTTTGTCTTGTATTTGTATTTGGGGTATAAGTAGTTATGAATATGGCTATGTGCATAAAAGTTTATTTCCATACAGGTCCTCACAGCTCATTGGACGATGTATATTCTTATTAAATGGCTTCCGCCAGCCCCTTTATATTGTAATATTGTCATTATTGTTAAACAGGTTTTCGGTAATCACGGATTACTGGCCAGTTATGACGCTAAACCCATAGGGGCGGGTTTGGGTCGTGACAGAAGTGCACTTCGATAGTTAGAAGCCCATTTCGACAGTTACCTTTGGGAAGTATAAATAGAGAAGAAAGCCCCAGAATGCAAAGACTCAGACTCAGATCCAGAAACCAGTTTATTTAATTCATATTTCTTTCCAGTTTTACATTTCCAGTACTTCAATTCCTGTACTGCACTTCATTTCCTAGGAGTAGTTTCAAGTAGTCGTTGCCGTAAACCTTTTCAAGGTTGGGTCATTTCATTGTAAGTTCCTATTTACTTAATGAAATTCAGTTTCTGAATTGTTCTATACTTGTTATTTCTTATAAATTTCTCCTAAAATAAGTCATTAGTAAAAATCCTCTTCATTGAAGCTAAAAGAACTTCAACACAATCGTCTGATAATTGGTTAGCAATTAAAATTCTGTAAGGTCTAATTGATCCTTGCTGGCACACTTAAATTACACTATTAACCCTCGAAAGCCAAAAAATCCAACACTAACTAAGTAAAAGGGCACACAACGTAACACACAAAAAAACCAAATTCACTATGGACGACAGTGGATGGTGGATGGCGAACAATGGTAGATAGTCAGTCAATGCAAACACAAAGTCCATCATTTCCTTCTTCTTCGTGATTCTCTTTCACCGCTCTCCTTTTCCTGTATGTTTGTGAACAAAAGAAAGGTTTTTCAAAAGGGTTTTTAAAAGAAATTTAGATTTTTTTAATTTTTTTATTTGGATATGACATATTGAGAATAAATTATAATCCTAAATAATTTATTAGAGTGTATTGAAAAATTAAACTCACTTAATTATTTTTTAGGTGTAAATAGAATTCCCCCATATTAAATTATTAAAAAGGCCTCCAAGTAAAGCCCAATAAAGTATATTTGGGTATTTCACGCCAATATTTTTATGGATTTTGAGTTTTGAAAAAGAAAAAAAGAACTCAATTCAATAAGTTTATTTTAAAAAGAGCAAATTTCACTTTATTTTTGATAGTTTGGGTCATGTGTGATTTATCTTCTTAACGTTTGTAAATGACAACATAATTTTCACGTGATTTGTGAACTAAAGTGCACTGTTAACAATTTAATAAAAAAGACTAAAATATTCATGTATATAAGTAACTTAAGTGTGTAAATTAAGAATATTTTCATCATTTATTTGAAAGATAAAGTGCACTTTAACCCCTTATGCTTTATTCTATTTGCGATTTACCCTATTGAAATTTGAAAATAAGTATATAACCCCCTTATGTGTATCACGTGTTTTACACTTACTATTAAGTTGGACGGAATGTTTAACAGTGCATTTCAATCCACAAACCACGTGAAATTTTGTAATCATTTCCAAACATTAGGAGAGTAAACCGCACAAACGATTCTATTTACACACCATTGTTTCTTTCAATGCACACCATTTGATAATTTTTTTAAAATTCCTATTGTATCCCTCAACTAAATTACTCTTTTAGACATTATCCAAAAACTCAATCTCTCAATTCACACACCACACCAGCCACCACCACCGGTACATCCACAACCATCACCGTCACCATCGACCACAGCCATCACGTTGTCGCTACCCCTTTTCCAGCATCCATTTATTCTTCTTCTTTTTATTCCTTCTCTTCTTCTTCTTCTTCTTTTTATTTTTATTATTATTTATTTTTTTCCCTAGATTTAGGGTTCAAGTTGGGATATCAGATCTAGATTTAAGATGGCGACGCCAGCCATGACCACCAATCAACTTTTCTTCTTTTTCAAATCACACACACTCTGTGTGTATGTATGTGTGTGTGTGGTGAAGTCGTAGGGGTGAGAGAATTACGAAGGTGTCAGGTTATGGTGGTGGAGTAGTTATGACTGACTATAATATTGTTTGAAAATGGAATGGTGGTGGAGAGCCAGGTTGGGAAAGGATTGGAAAAGGGCAACGAGACTAGAGAGATCGATGACAGAGGTGATAGAAGGATGGGCTGCGAAAGACGGTTATAGATTGGCGGCGGAATGGAGATGGCACAGAGTGGCAGCGAGAGGGTGTTGGGAACAGTGTGGCGATGAAGGGAGGAGTTAAGGAGGACTGGTGGTTGAGGAGGGAATGACAACGGACAATTGTTGATTTTGGCGACAGCGGTCACGGTAGCAATTACAGTAGTAATGGGTAGTGATGCTAGATTAGAGTTAGGGTTTGTGATTAAGTAATAAAGGGTATTTTGGTATTAAATGTAAATTAATGGTGTGAATTGAGAAAAAATTAAAATATTCAAATAGAGTATGGTGTGTATTGAAAGGTTTGATGGTGTGTAAATAGAATTACCGAAATTGCACATGACCCAAACTACAGGGGGATAAAATGAATTTTGCCCTTTTAAAAATAAGTCTTGTTAACAAGTGTCTCTAAAACACAAGTAAAAGATAAATAAAAAATTAAAGAACATAAGACATTTTTTACTAGACTTGATATACTGTTATTGAAATCAGTACACTTTTTAATATTTTTATGTATTTTTAAGGCACTTTTTACACACTTCCTAATATTAAACAATGCATAGAGAATAATTGTTAGTATTTGCCTTTAAAATTTTTTGAGTAATAAGTTTTATTATTTGAAAAATGATTCACCTACACAATTTCTTTCACTCTAAATCCCCCCCAAATGACATGATAAGCAAAATTTGAAAAGTTTATCCAAATTCAAATATTTCCTCAAAACTCTCATTACATACATTTTATCTTGCTACCTCATTAAGGAAATTATGAGGGGAAAGAGATTGTGTGGATGTAGCACTACTGTTATTATTTTAGGGTAAAAAAATAAAATAATTTGAAAGATTATATTATCCTTAATTATTTGTGTATTTGTCACTTGTCTGTCAACATGTCATTCATTATCTGTTCATGTGTCACTTATCTGTCGACTTAATTTGCCTATCTGTCCATTATCTCCACTACCACCAATTGTTGATGTCGGCCACCTCGGGCAACTTTTCTGACACTGGTCTAGTGACAATTGGGTAAAAATGAAAAAAAAAAAAAAAAAAATCAATACATTTTTGTATTTTTTTTTAATTATATTTGTTGGATTCTTTTTAAATTTTTTTCACAAATATTGTACTTTTTAAGTATTTTAAATTAAGTACATCTAACAAAATTGAATAAAATATTAACAAAAAATAAAGATAACAAAATATGAAAAACAAAAAATTAAGAACTCAAACTATTTTTAAAAAATTAAAAACCAAATTTATACCATTTTAAAACTCTTGAGGAAGCTTTTATGGATACACTTTCAGACCTCATTGTTGGCATTTAAAGTACTTGATTGGTCACTCTGAGTGTTGGATCGATATCATGTAGCTGAATCTTTCTATGCTAGCAAATGGGTTCAAATACTTGGTCATCATGCATAATATCAAACCAGTATATATGTCGTTCTAATTAAAACTCAATTATACAACCAGGTGGACCAAGTTTACTTCATTCTATCAATAATAATAAGTGTAATTAACTTGACTAGGAAATCATTAGAAGGGGTTGGGACAAAGACACAAACCTAATTATTTAAAAAGAGTTGGCACACCACCCTCTCCTTTCTGTCAAACCTTAAAAAGATGTATTTGTAACTGCCACCCATCTTTTCCCAACCTAAGTTTTAATCATTAACTAAGAAAATATGATCATTCTCTATAAGTTAACTTGCCATTTATATCCTTTCTGTTATATGAAAATTGCTCCAAGGCACCTCCAAATTGTCACTCCACAGCACCTCCACTTAGTTCTTGTAGATAAAGCTTTCAAAATTGTTGGAATGGAACTTGTCAGCCAAACACGTCACTAAGATCACATTGATACATTTCAAAATTTACAAGAAATTAAGTTTCATAGGGTAAGAACAGAAAACTCGCAAACATAATTAACATAGGTTATCTATCTAAAGTCATTCAGGTTTAGAAGCCAAAACCAAAATCCACTAATTCAAGCAAGTTGAAGGTCACCCACACACACACACACACACAAAGGGAGGAAATAAAAAAGCTCAAATCCATGCAAGAGACTCCTGCTACTACATACAGAGAAATTGTACACTGCAGGGTCTGAAATGGGTAAGATGTATGGAACTTTATCCTCCTACATATAGAGAGATTATTTCTGTTTTTCGATCCCATTATGCCTAAAGTCACCATGAAACAAGTTCAACCGGTTCAAGAGCCACACAACATTCTTCCATTTTTAGTACTCAAACAAAGTTCAACTCTCAAAAGAAAAATATAACATATTGTGTCATGGCGGAAGATCAAACTTTCTACTGTCCACCTATACTCGGTAGATCCATTACCCTGGGATTAACAAACTGTATAAGAATCAAACTAGCATTGCCGATTTGTAAAAATCTCAAAGTTTCTTCTAGTTGAGTTCTTGACAGCTTACAGAGGTTCTGGACCTGTTTTCTTCCAGTAATGTGGTACGATGGCAAACTTCCAACAACACTTTCTGGTTCTGAAGGAAGCGTTTAAAGCTTTGGCTTCGAAGGAGACGGGTACCACCCCCACGGTTCATCAGAGATGTACTGCGTGACCTGCTTCACACTCAAGTAGTTATCGAGTCCCCTGCAAAGCGATAGCATGAAATGTTAATATGTCTATTTGACCCTAGATACTTGCTAATCTGGCATATCCATCCTGATGCACCAGTTCAACAGACATTACAAAGAACATAAAGATGGGATCTAAGCAGAACCGAAACTCCAAGATGGGTGCCATGTCGGACACGGAGGGAATACCGACATAGTGGGGACACGTGTCCACGTGTCAAATTTTTAATTTTTTGTTGGACATGTTGAGGACACTTGATGGACACACGTGTCCTATGTTTGGACATGCATCAGGATATCTTCGTAGTTTTTTTTAAAATAATAATAATAATAATTTAAGAAAATTGATTTGAATTTAAAAGTAAAATATATGAATAATAAAGAGGGAAAAAGTAAATAATAAAAAAAAAACACCGATATATACCTCAATGCCTTGTATCCTAAATTTATATTTATATTTACATAATAAATAAAAATATACATAAAATATCTTTTTCTGCTATGTCCCATATTCGTGTCCATGTCCATGCTTCTTAAGATGGGATTTTACCCCTCTTCATGTTTTTTATTCTACAAACATTTTCCTTTACTTTCTTGGAAAAATATGCCTGTTTTTTAACAAAAAATTGACACTTTCTACACATGAAAAAGATTATACATTGTACGCTGGAGGAGACACCTTCTTCAAAGAACTTGGGACCTTATGGTGCCCCCTTGTTCACACCCAATATTATATTTAAATTTTGACACTTTAATAGTGTGTTTGAAACAAAATTAAAAAGAGGACACTTCACATTACCATTCACCCAATTCACGCCCAAAACCACTGCGTTTGTTGCCTCCCCATGGAGCTTGACAAAAGCATGGCTGTGAGCAGTTGACCCAGACAATGCCAGCCTGAAGAGCCTGTGAAATATCGAAACAAATGAAACACAATTTAACAATAACAAAAAGTAGTCGATCTCATCCTGTTTGCCATTTTCAAGCCTATTCAAGATTGAGTTATTGTTTTCTACCCAAGTACAAAACGAGTCTCACCTTCGTCACCCGCTCACACCTTCCCAAATCTTTTGATATCACCGCAGCACCTAGCCCATAACTGCGAAACATCAATAGCAAATGTCAGAAACAGAGCCAACTCACTGGAATCATATCAGGCAAGGAAAATTCTCAGTAGAGTCCACTCACTGGCTGTCGTTTGCCAGTTCAATGGCTTCATCTTCAGTGCTAAATGTTTTAACACAGAGAACAGGTCCAAATACTTCCTCCCTCCAAATTTGCATGGAGGTTGTTACGTCGCTTACTATGGTTGGCTCAACAAAGTATCCCTTCTTCAAATGCTGCCATTTGTTCATGAGGTAAGTTGATTATCCTATCTTAAAACAAAGCAGTGCTGACCTAGGACAAATATGATTTTACCTGAGGACGAGCCCCACCACACAAGATGGTTGCACCTTCACTCCTAGCTGTCGATACGAACTTCATTACCTTCTCATACTATAAAGCACATAGCATAAATGTTGGATAGTTATTCATCTAAATGCAAAATGAAACTATACATTCAAGATGCTCTTAACATAGGTACTCTATTGAATGTATAGCCAGCAGTGCAACATTCTTTTGTAACATCATGAATGCCAAGTTCCACAAAAAATATATGTACAAATATCTACAGCAGTCCCTAGGTTAACAAGTAGGATAGAAAGCATTACCTTCTCTCTAAACCCTTCTATCATGCCCCTAGGCAAGAAATCAGCTTCCTTTATCAAGCACTCAAAGCCTAAGCCCTAAAGCTAAATGAACATTAAGATACTCTTCTTCATTTCTTGGTATTTACACGCTAAAAAAATTCTACCAAGGGTGCTCCCAGTGAAGTTCATAACATGTCTGATACCTTTGTTCTTTCTCCAAATTATGATTAGAAAAAGAGTATAATATTAATTAATTATCATGAATAAGCATAAAGTAGAGATTCATTAAAGGACATACAAATTTGTGAGCTAATTTATCTAATTGGAAATGACAATAGGATAGAGAAAGAAGCACAAATCATAGCTTGTGACTGCTTTATAACAAATATTAAAAGGGTGCTGGATTTCCAACTACATGAAAAGGGGTTATTTCTAAACTTGATTTAATACTAATAGAAATTTCTCAGATTGAGCAATTTATGCTAATTTTTTTTATTAGCAAGCAATTTATGCTTATTAGAGAAACAAAGAATTAAAATTTTGTTGTGATTTGATAAATATCCTATCCACTGACAGGGCCAAATGAACCGAGTGAGTTTTTACTTGTTCAAGTTATCACTCATTCTCATAATCATAAAACATTCCAAGCAAGACAAAGAACACTCCTGAATTTTAGTTTGTTGAACGACATCACAATTCACAATTGACGAACAGTTTCTGCTCTTTTAAATTTTTGAAGAAAAAAAATAACAGAATTTAAATCAGTTTCTTACCTGTCCTGCACTAACAACTGGGCCAAGCCTGCAACCTTCTTCCATGGGGTCTGCAATTTTAATGCTTTTGGTCCACTTCACTAGCTTGTCCAAAAATTCTGTCGCAATGCTTTCCTGAAATAGTTTTAAGAGACGTAAACATGTTCATACTTAAATCAAAAATTATTTAACCGAACTAACATTCGAAAGATTAAATACCAAACACAATCTAGTGGGACATGAAACATATGTTGTATACTCTTCAGAGCTTAAAATAACTCTGAAAACTTACCGACAAATTAATGAGTATTATTACCTAGAAATTCCGTGATTAGAAGAACACATGTACATATGCATTCAGAAAGAGTGATAATGAGATGGGTGAAAATGGCGCCATTATCCAATATTGTCATTTTTTTTTTCTTTAGTCTTTCAATGAGGGAATCTGATGGTGGGTTTTCCTGCAGAATGATCAGACTTGAAAGTTTCTGTTGAGATTAGAATGGGCACTCAAAATAAGTTTTCCGAACAGGCTGAAACAAAGGCTTCATGCCTAGGAAAGCTTCTATTGTTCAATTGGGAAGGAGGAAAAAAATCTACTAATGGAGGCTCAATTCCTTTGCTTTTAGAACCAACTCTTCCAGTGTCACTATTTGGATTCCTAACGAGGTTCATGCGTTTGGAGACTTTCATATGTGATAAAGATGAGTTTTTTTTTTACCAGCGTTTTCTACCCATGCAAATGCTTGGGCTGTATAAATATTTGTGTATTATATAGATAAATAAAATAGAATTTTATTTTTATAATCTGTCAATAAATAAAAATTTAAAAATCCAAGCAGCAATTATTAACAATTATTATTTTGTGGATTAACTTCCACGTTGGTTATGGGATTATGGATGGATTTTTAAGAAATGGTGAAGGGTATCTTAGGAATACAAAATTCCCCTTGGCATACAAAAAAGCAAAGGTTTCATGACACCAACTCCAGCCCTTGCTCTATATAATAGTATAGATAGTATAGATTTTTTGATTAGATAAGAGAGATGTTGGACCTTACTAGAGGTAGAAGACTTGCTAACGCTAGGATAATAGAAGAATACAAACTATACTCATGCAAAATTCCAACAAAATTACAAGTATGTGTCATTCATCCACAATGAAATGAGAGACGCGTGGAGCAAAAGTTGATGTAAGCCCAGCATGCAAGCCCAAGGTCATTGTGGGAAAGAGGGGCGGTATTTGTAATGCACATAAATGCAAGACAAGACATATTTTGTATCTACAACTTGTACTTACATGCACTAGAAGTCGAGAGGTTGCACTGCAGATCTGACCATTTGTCCAAAAGCAACCAAACATAGCCCATTCAGCAGCTGTTTGGATGACAGACAAGAGCACAACAGTAAATAGTGATATATATGCCTAGAATGACTTCTGATTGTTTTCCCACGAGGCAGTTTTTTTTTTTTTTTTTTTAAGCACAATTTGTTTTGTGACCTCAAAGAAGTACAATCATGAAGTTAAAAGTGTATAGTGCACAAGAATTAAAATGAGTGCTCAAACTTGGGAAGCACTAACCCTTATCAAGGTCAACATCCTCAAACACAAGAATGGGACTCTTTCCACCAAGCTCAAGTGTGACTGGCTGCCAAGTAAACAAGGTAATAGAATGGTGTGAGAAAAGCAAGAACATAAGTTGACGATGAACATGTTAACGGGATGACATTATTGTACCATACCTTGACAGTTTGAGCTGCAGCAGTCATGATCCTGCTCCCAGTGGCAGCACTTCCAGTAAATGCAATCTATTAGGAACCAATAATTTCGCTGTTAGAACATGATAAGCATCCAGCTTACATAACACCTAACGCAGATACCACAATATGTCCAAAAATATGCAGCATAAATATAGTAATATACCCCCTCTGTCTCACAAAGAGCTTGTTCATATCTTTTCGTACTGTTCCAGCATGTGTCCACTTTGAAAAGTCAAAAGCATTGGACACTTACAATTTCACACCTTAAACACTAGTACAATATGAATTAAATGTATAGAAGGTTGAGTTCTCAAGCATTAGCTAAAGGGTAATCTTGGAAGAGAAGGTTAAAAATGTTAGTGTTTAACACGTTAAAAGTGTCTACTTCAGATTTTTTTCTTTTTTTTTGAAAATGTATACTCCAGAAATTTTTATTCTAGGAAGACAATCTTTGTGAGCAGAGGGAATATATATATTTAGCTGAATACGAATTCCAATCCCAAAAGTAAGAACTGAACCTTATCAACATGAGGATGAGATGACAAAGGAGCACCAGCTTCTGGGCCCAATCCAGTTAGAATATTCAGGACACCTGGAGGAAGACCCACCTCCCTACACACTTCAGCCAACTCCAAACAGGTACTGAATGGAATGTATAGTAATAAGCATATGCCAAAGAATATCAATAAAAAATATAAACAAATAAATATTAACTAATAAGAACATACACCGATGCCAACTCAGATGGCTTGAGGATTGCAGCACACCCAGCAGCCAGGGCAGGAGCAACTTTCCATGTAGCCATCAATAGAGGATAATTCCTTCAATACATGTGGCAAGCAGTTAATTAACTAACTAGACATTGGTACCTTTGTTCATAGTAAACATAGAAGCCACCAATAGAAAAATCATCATTTAGCAATCATCACAAGAATACACAAAGACATTCCATGCAACAAGTGTCACCTATCACCGGGAATAGCTAGATTTGAGAAACATCATACATATGCTTTCCAACCTAGGCAAGTATAAAAAATGTGGGAAAATATTCCAAAGCAGTTAGTAAAAATATTACTGACCCCTAAGCAATCACTGAAGTGCTCAACAAAAGCACCACAAACATGCAAACTCCTGGTTGTTGGTGCCCACAATGGGATGCAAACACATGATATGAATAGTCAAATTAATAGTTTGTGACCCAAATATCTCATTAATTGTAAAAGTAAAACAGGACATGAAGATATATGTCAGCATGGAAAATCCTAAAAAAAAGTAGAACACAACACACTCATATACTAGTTTTCAGATATTGTTCGATTACTTATCTAACATTTTAATAACACTAACAGTGGCATATAGCTTATAACTCAATAAATATGGCAAATAATTTATATTCTCTCTACTAATACAATACAACTAAAGACTCAACCTGGTAAGATACAAATCTCACTTTTTTTTACGAATAATTTTGAACATGTTTACGACATGTCCACCATGCATAGAGGAGGGTTGTCTCTGACAGGAACACAACCTCTCTTAAAAAGTGCCTGTGCTCCATTGATCTCAACTCAGGTATGCATCCATTAGAAATGACAGGACAATCCTAAAGGACCAACAGCATCACATGTCAATTCGATTGGATGCATTAGGTTATTACACGGCCAACATATGTGACATTGACTCGCTTTCTACATGTTTAATGAATATTAATCACATAGATGCAGGAATAACAAACACCGTATCAATTTATAACTTCAAGGATGTCAAAAAAGACAACCTAATGTGGCCATCATATAGAACAAGATCAGTAAGGTGCTATGTCAATGCGCAACTAAAGCAAGCCACAGAAGGATGTAAACTAATACATTATTTCAACTAATATAAGAATCACAATAAGCTGCAGGAAGCATGTCATTACATGCAGTCTTAAGCATCAAAACAGACAATGTTGGAAACCATTCATAAGAATCACAATAAGCTGCAGGAAGCATGCCATTACATGCAGTCTTAAGCATCAAAACAGACAATGTTGGAAACCATTCATAAGAAATGAAAAGATTACAGGGTAACCAATCTATTAAGCAAATACAGATGGCAATATCACAGAATTAAAAAAGAACAATGCTTATAAACAATCTCAGTTTACAAATGAATTTATGCAATCACCAAGTAAACAAACCCAACAAAGAATAAAACCCCATATAATCAACAAAAAGAAGCAGCAAATACCATGGAGTGATCAGCCCAACAACCCCAATTGGTTCCTTTAAAACATGACACTTGAATGTCTCCATTGGAAGAGAAACAGGAGCCTTTTGCTTTGCATCTAGGCCTTCAGCAAGGTCTGCATAGTACTCAAAACATGCAGCAACATCATCCTGGATGGCACGAACAAGCATATAAGTCACTTACACATCATAGTAGAGTAAGAAAATATTTGTAGGTGTTATGGGCATACTATATCCCATGCAGCCTCGTCCAGGGGTTTTCCGCAATCAATTGCTTCTAGTTTTGCAAGTTCGGCTTTTCTGAGTGTTATCTGCATGCAAATAGAAAAAGTAAGCACTCAGGAAATGCAACATGAATCCAATAACCTCCAAAGCCCTTTGATATTAAAAATAAAAAAATATATAAAAACTGTGATATTGCCAAAGGGGCTCTAATGAACCAACATCCATTGCTCTAAATCTAAACTAATTAGGGTAAGGCAATGGCATAGAGAACTTCCTTTTCTCCATTAAAAAATCACGAACTAAGGTAAGAAAATGGAATTATGATCTTCCTTTCTGCATTAAATAATCAAGAACTCGCATATTGCTAATCCATAGCACCACATATATTGCATATAATTCCACTTTATCGGTGAACCACTGATCATACCCCCAAAACTTTACATATACTAGAGCAAAAATTCTAACTACCATCTTTATAGTTAAATAAAAAAATAAATAAATAAATAAAAACATGATTCAAAAGGAACCAGACAGCCTATCCAAAGAATTATCAAAGTAAGACACGTAAAATCATAGGTCAATTTAGAAATACCAAATAGACACCTGCGCTTTTCTAAGAGTAATTAAATTTGGTTTGGAATTTCATAATTCACTTTTCAAAAAATTAAATTTTTTTGTTTTCTGTGTTTTTTTTGTTTTAATAGAATTGTTTAACATTCTAAGCAATTTTTTTAATTTTTAGATGCACCTAACATTAATACACTTAAAAAGTATAATATTTATTTAAAAATCTTTAGAAAATTCACTAAATACCAAAAATACAAATAAAAAACATGAGAATGTAGTACATTTTTCGTATTCTTCTGTGTTTATTGATTTTTTAAAATATTTTTTCACGAATATATTACTTTTAGATATATCTAAATAAGGTGCATCTAAAAAAAGTTTTAAAAAAAAATTTTGTTTAAAATTTTAAAAATATTCACTAAAAAAAAAAAACCGAAAAACAAAAAACTAAATTTAAAAAAAAATTGAATTCAGAAAATTAAACCAAACACACTGAATAATTTCCCTGTTATGCATGTTTATCCATATATCTAGACACCCACATTAGTTCAAGTCGCTTTAGCCTTGCTAAAATAAAAGTTGGCGTAATTATGTCAAACTTGTTGGGCTTTTTATATTTGGGTCATGCTACTATAAAAATATGTTACATAGGCTCGGATATGGGTGTTGGATGCAAGTATGTATCTAAAGGTCGGACTCATAAAACCATAAATTTAAGGCTACACGGACTCGGTAAAAAAATATCATATTTTTATATTTTTAATCAAGTATGTGAGATAAAATAGTGCTATATGTAACTTAAAGTGTCAAAAAGACATTTATAACAATTATATTTATACAATTATGATTACATATAATAATAGTGTTATATACAATTATATAATATTAATAAGTATTTGTTGAAAAATATCGGACACATATCTCATACCTTTGTCCTTGTCCGAGTACATGGGTATTTAGTGTATTTTGAATAGTCCGTGTAACATACCCCCTTGTGAGATATGTACAATATGCAACATAAATGTCATAACTAATTTTTTTTTTTCCAGTCATAACTAAAAAATAATAATAATGAGCAACAACCAAACACTACACAAGAAAAAACGAAAAACATTTTCAGTCATTATCAAATATCACAAATTGTCATTTACGGGACGTATGATACACACTCCCAAAATGTATAATAATGTATTATAGAATTTCCCATTGTATTTTTTTCAAAATCACAGGATGCTTGCCTTTTTTAGAAAATCACAAGTACACCCCTGAAGTTTCTAACGATTGCAAGAACGTCACTAAGCTTTATAAAATAATAATGACACCCCTTATGTTACTGACACATGAATGTGTGAAAAATCAAATGAAGTGAACTATGTACCTGTCTAGCAATAGAACGCAAATATTTGGCCCTATGTGCCCCAGATGCTGAGGCCCAATCTCTCCCTCTATTTCGGGCAAGGGCTTTTCGAGCAGCATCCACTGCAATATCCACATCTTCCGCCGTAGCAGCTGGAATATCCCCTGAAACACATTTCAATTCAATAACATCTCACATATCAAACTCAAGTGATTGATCCATCTGATAGCCAACAAATGCCGAAAAGTACAAACAATGAATCGGTGAATTGAAAAAAGCTCCACCTAATTATCCCTAAAACAAGCAATTTTGCTTTGTTGCAGTGATTTGCTTCTCATCTGTTATTGAGTAACAAATTATTCGAGAATTTCTCTTATTTCATTCGGTTTTCGTGCCCGTACATTGAACGTGATGATTTTCTTGATAAATGCTTTGAGCTTGCAGCAGCGAAATATTATTTTGTTCGAACCATAACATAATTGAGTCTCAAATTGAAACTTCATTTATGTAACTAGTGGTGAATTCATTACTCTAGATTTTTCCACAATCAGTAATTCCAATTTCAACTTTAATCGCTTTGTTTAATTTAATTATGATTAAGTTATGAACAACCATCTTTTTCATTAAAATTACTTTAGGAATTCGGCATTTAAATTAGTTTAATTTCACAATTGTGCCTGTGATCGATGCCTGGACATGCCATAATTCTAAGGAATTCGGTATAGTTTAAAGTTTCCTTTTGGTGTGTGAAACGACCCATCAAACACCAACCAAACAGAAGTGTAGACAAATTGCAAATTAGATCAGTAAAATTGAACTGAAGTGAGGGCACCTTCAACTGTGCATCAATTTTTTTTTGACAAATTTTAGTAAAAGCTTCATCAAGTGATTTTATGACTTCATCAAATTACCGGTGGACAGGGGCGGACAACTGGCCAGTCAACGGGCCAGTGTAATTTTTTATAAATTTTTGTCCTGCGGTGGTCATCTGGGGAACCAAATTTGATAAAAGGCACATTGGTCCTTTGATGAAAAAAATTAAAATCCTGATGATGGATTTGATAACTGTTGGATGTGTTGGAGGAGTAAAAAGTAACTTTTTTAAAATCAAAGTTAGAGATGGTCTGAGAGTGATGCTCCGATCTTCGACTAAATCAGACAAAAGAGACACAAATCAAAAGACATACGCGATATACATATACATAGCTACATGTATATTTGAGCAGATAATATATATACCTATGATCTCCTCAGTGGATGGATTGATTACGGGGATGCGTTTCTTCTTCACAGGCTCTCTCCATTCACCGTCGATGAAGAGCTGACGAGTAGGTATTGGGATCGCCATTGACTCTCTCTCTCTCTCTCCCTCTCTCTCTGTGGACTAGTATCGTGCGAGACTGATGAGAAATGCGATGGTTTGGTTCTGTGTTAGTGTGCTATTTCTAGTTTTTTAATTTGTTTCTGATGTCACGTTGGATTTAGGAATGTCACATTGAATTTGGGAGGTTATATGTTACATTTACGTTTTGAATTTCAAATTTCCAACTATATAAATATGATCACAATCTATGGTAACATTGGATTTTTCATATATGATATTTTCATTAATTAAATTATTTTGAATTTCAAAAGCATATGAGAATGTTACGTTGGATTTAGAAATGTCACATTAGGTTTGAGATGTTACATGTTACATTTACGTTTTAAATTTCAAATTTTCAACTATATAAATATAATCATAATTTATGGTAACATTGAATTTCTCATATATAGTATTACCATTAATTAGTCCATATATAGTATTGTCATTAATTAGGTTATTTTGAATTTCAAATTTCTAACCATATAGATTTGATTACAATCTATGGTAACATTGGATTTCTCATATATTCAACTATATAGATATGATTACAATCTATACTAATATTGAATTTTCTATATATAGTGTTGCCATTAATTAGTCCATATATAGTATTGCCATTAATTAAGTTATTTTAAATTTCAAATTTCTAACCATATAGATATTATTACAATTTATAATAATGTTGGATTTCTCATATATGGCACTGCCATTAAATAGGTTGTTTTGAATTTCAAATTTTTAACTATGTAGATATGAACACAATACATGGTAATATTGAATTTTTCATATGTGGTATTATCATTAATCAAGTTATTAATTAAGATTGGGGGAAAATGTGTCCATAAGAAAACCACAGGATCTATTAGGTTATTAGTTTTTTCATAGGACCATATTTTGTGTAAGTCTTCCAAATAGGACTTCTAAATAATTTACCAAAAAAAAAACCACTATGTGCCATCATAATTAAAAATAAAAATGACATAATTTTATATGTTTTAAGTCATAATTATAAATTAAAAGATAATTATAATTAAATACAAGAATCATAATTAAAGATTTCAAGAGTTATAATTAAGATAATATTATAATTATATAAGAAAATTGGTTACAATTAAATAAAAATATAGTATAACTAGAATTGCATATGGTATACCCTTTTAAAGATGTGTATATTAAAATTTTTCAAAAACAAATTAATGGGCAAGTTATTTCATGTGTGAATTTGATTATTATAAATGACATTATTATTTGATTATAATCTATGGTAATATTGGATTTTTCATATATGATATTTTCATTAATTAAGTTATTTTGAATTTTAGAAGCATATGAGAATGTTACGTTGGATTTGGGAATGTCACATTGGATTTAAGACGTTACATGTTACATTTATGTTTTGAATTTCAAATTTTCAACCATATAGATATGATCACAATCTATGATAACATTGGATTTCCCATATATAATATTGCTATTAATTAGTCCATATAGAGTATTGCCATTAGTTGGGTTATTTTGAATTTCAAATTTCTAACCATATAGATTTGATTATAATCTATGGTAACATTGGATTTCTCATATATTCAACTATATAGATATGATCACAATCTATGGTAATATTGAATTTCCTATATATAGTGATGATATAGCTTGTTCCAATGGATGGGTCGGACAGGTCCAAGCTCCTCAATGCCCAAGTCCAAATGATCAAGCCTACCGGATTATCTGCAAACAAGTCCAATGGGGAACGGGGTAGTCCCCCAGTGAACCCTTTGACGAGCAAGTTAGAAGGAGAAGTAGGGTGTAAGGAGAGATTAGAGATAGAAAGCTTAACCTTCTTCTTGTCTTCTAAGTTTGCTTATATCCTTTGGTAATCATTTTGTCGTCCCTTCCGACCTGCCCTCATCGCCGAAAATCTATGCTGTAGCTTACTTTGTTCAGGGTAAGGGGGTCCCGTTCCAACGGAGAGGTGTTGTCGTAATAAAATGCTGAGATAGGCTGCATTAATAGTGATGTGCAGTGGCAATAACTTTGCAGATCTTTATCTGCTGATGTGGCTCGTCCTTCACCTGCCATGTGTCTGAATGTCATTGGCTCTTTATGCCATGTTGGATTCCAGCTGTTCTGGATCTCACCAGCTGGATTATGTATTGGGCTCCAAGTGATGGGCTTGGGTTGTTCATAGTGATTCATGGCCTTTATGGGCTTATACACGTCAGTAATCCCCCATTCCCGAGTGCAGCTTTAGTCCAGCAAAGGAAATAATAATGAAGAAGATGAGGGTATTAGGGATTGGCAGTATGGAGGTCGACCGGCAAGGGTGACCGAGCGGGTGAACCGACCGGGGGGTGGTCTGACCGTAAATGTTGGCCAAGCGGGAAAGTCGACCACTAGGAGGGCCGACCGCGAGAAGGGCCGACCGTTAAGGTTGGCCAAGCGGGAAGGCCGACCATGAGGAGGGCCGACCGCGAAGAGGGTCGACCGTGAAGGTGGGCTGAGCGCGAGGGTCGACCATGAGGAGGATCGACTGCGAAGGGTGAGGTGAAGGGGCGTGGGGCTCAAGAGGCGGCGTGTGACGTGGTGATTTGAAGTGAAAAAGATAGGGTAAGGGGAGGAGACAGTGGATCGTGGTCGTACACGTGGCAACATCACGTAGAGGGGAGATTAGGCGTTGGATCAGAGATGAAACGATAGGTCATTATGGGTGTTGAAAAGACAGTTTTGGCGGATGATTTAAAAAGTTTTCAAACTGGCGAAAATTAATTAGGATCCTTGGAATACGGGCAAACCGTGGGCTTTTGGCATCATTCGATTCACCTACTTGTTTACAAAAAATCAAAACATTCCAAGTGTTAATTCTTTTGTTGCTCACAATACACCTCTACAACACTTTTTCAATTTCCTTGCACCTGCATCCGAAGCGATTCGCAAACACACCATAGAAATGGCCCAAGAGGAAACTGCGAATGCCAGGGTGGATCCACTTGGTGATGATGATGCAGTGGAGTTAGCGCAGCAGTACAGGACGGAGAGGGTGGGGAAGGTGGTGGTACGATCCCATGGTTCCACCATGATAGCGACTCCAAGGCCAATTAGCCAGGCAGAACTAGATCACTGGCATACAAAGGCAGACAGATCCATTCTTACACTGGCGGAGTTGGAGGGAATAACGGGGAAGTACCAGATTCCTTTGGAAATAGGGTTGAGGTTGCCGACATCTACCGAGAGGGCGTCGGATGTACGGCCGGAGGAATTTAGCTTGTACGATGAGGCATTGCAGGGAGGTGTGAGGCTACCGTTGCCTCAAGTTGTAGTTGATGTGTTGAATAAACTGGATGCGGCGCCAGGTCAGTTGATGCCAAACGCCTGGAAAATATTGATGGCGTGCGCGAGTTCCTGGCCTCAAGCAATGGGAGGGTTGGCCTTGACGGTAGATGAGTTCTTCTCGTGCTACAAGGCCTCCGGCCAGCAGGACACTTGGGTTACATTGCAGGCGGTGGCTGGACGAGGTCTGGTGGCGGGTCTGCCATCTTCAGTAAAAGACTGGAGGCCAAGGTGGTTCTTTGTGGCGGCGAACGGTGTGACGGGAGTTCATACAACTTGAAAGGTGCCTACCAAATCAGTCGAGCCCAAGCTGGACAAGGCGACTGAGGACCGAGTGAAGAAGATAAGGGATTGGAGGGAGGAGAAAGGAGTAAAGTGGGACGAGCTTGTCCTACCGTCAGTTCTGTTTGCCTTAAACTTGGGACCGCAACCGTTGGGTGGGGGTCCAGAAAGGGAGGAGTTGGAGGTGCAAAGGAAAGCGGAGGAGGAGGAGGAAATGAGGTTGTTCGCGCAGGCAGACAAGTATAAGGAGTCCCAACTGGGGCCTGCTCCGAAGCCGGTCATGAGAGAGAGGATCCGACCACGCCCCAAGCCGTTGGGCAGAAAGACTTAGGCAGTTTTGTGCCACAACCGCCCCCAGTTGATCCTGTGAAGAGGAGGTCTGACAAGAAGATGGAGGAAGCGGGCGTGGTAAAAAAGAAGAGGAGAATGAGGAGGAGTGAAGAAAGGCCTGCCGTGAAGAGGATGAGGGAAGTGGTGGCAGAAGAGACCAACATGGTGAATGAGGCAGAGAAGGGAGCAGTGGAAGAGACCTCAGGAAGGGTTGCTGCCCAAGAAGTGGTGGGGGTCGTCCCAACAATGGAGGTTGTGTAGATCGCCCCAGCAGTGGTGGAGGTCGCCCCAGGGGTCACGAGGGTCACCCCCGAAGTGCAGGCAGAAGGTGGGGCAACTGGCCTTGAGCCAAAGTTAGGAGAACAGCCCCAGGGGGTCCTGCGCCACAAGAAGGGGGGATCGGTCTGACGACTGCGATCTACCACGCTCGCGCAGTGGCTGGACGGTTGGAGGGAGAAGAAGGCCCAGCCAGGGCAGGTGCCGATCGTCTGGTGCCGATCGTGGAGGAGGCGGCCGTACGCTCAGCAGCCAAATTCAATAAGGCTGAGCTACTGAGGGGGTTATACTCTGCTCAAATGGAGATAACCACCTTAGCAGGGGCTCTGCTGAGAAAGGCAGGGGTTGTGAAACTCAAGGCAGATGAGGTCAGGACTTAGCTTGCAAAATTGAAGAAGGAGAGTGCAAGTTGGGAGAGTGCCCACGCTGATCTGCAAGCGGTCAAGGTGGAGCTGGAGAACACATGCCGCCAGGTTGTGTCGCTCGAGTTCCAACTGGCTGGTGAGTAGAAGAGGTTGGATGAGGCCCAAAAAGCCTGCGCAGTCGTGGTCAAACGACATGAAGAGACAATGAGCAGTAATGAAGAATTGGTCAAGCAGAAGGATGAGGCAGACGTGAAGATTAGCGATCTGTAGAAGGAGCTGGAGGGCGAGCGTGCTAAGGCAGTGGAGGAGAGGGAGAGCCTTCAGAAGGAGTTGGAAGTAAAGAGAGCCAAAGCGACGGTGGAAAGGGAGAGCCTTCATAAGGAGTTGGAGGCAAAGAAAGCCAAGGCAACTGCTGAAAAAGAGAGCTTGAAGAAGGAGTTGGAGGAAGAGAGGGCTAAGGCTGCTTCTGAACGGGCGACCCTGCAGAAGAAGCTGGACGAAGAGAAGGTGAAGGCAGCCTATGAAATGGCGGCTTACCCCGATCTGTATGTTGCAGCGATGGATCGATTCAAAGTCTGCTTGAATTTCGGATGGCGATGGATGCCATGATCGCCAACTTAGCGAGAGAGTCTGGAGGCGGGCCGTCGAGGGCGACGGGGCGAAGCGAAGCAGAAGTTATTGAGAGCTTCCAGCAGTCAGATTTCTACAAACACGAAATGGCTGAGTTCTGGGACAGTGGCTGGAAGATGTTCAAACGTAAAGCTGAAGAACTGTTCCCAGACTTAGACCTCAGTAGTGTAACAATTGGTGAGGACGATGTGGCCCAAACCCCCCTGGATGAGGGTATTGAAGAAGAAGACCTCGTCTCCAGTGAAGAGGAATGAGTGAATTGTTTTTGTTTTGTTTTGTTTTGTTTGTTTTCTTTTTTTTTTTGAATTGCTGTAATGAACTGATGTACAAAGTTGTGAATAAATAAAATTTCAGTTGTGTTTTGCATTTGACTGTTTTTGCTTGTGCGTCTGAAATGGATGAAAACTTGTGATAAAAACTGAATTTAGGAATTTCTCAAGACAGAATAGGATTGAAGATGTAATAAAAACTGAGTGTAGAGTAAAGTTAGGGACTCCTTAATGCAGAGTGAAATTGAACTTATAATAAAAACTCAATGCAGAGTAAAGTTAGGAACTCCTCAATACAGAGTGAAATTTAAAATGTAATAAAATTACAAGTTTGTGTTTGCCACACTACTCAAGTAGGTTAGTGGTTTATGGAGTGAAGCTTGGTTTGTGAAGAGAAAGGCTGACTTGTAAGAGTTTGATTGAGAAGAAAATAACCTGACTTGTAAAGAAGACGTGTAAGAACGTCTTTGGAATTCGACTGAGCAAAGAGTGGTGTAAAGACTTAGAGCTGGAATTGTGACTAAGTGTGTCTACTAATTCCATAAGCATGAAATTTGCATGGGTGGCCTTGATCAAGCCCTGCATGTGTGCTCATTTGGGGCAAAGCCATGATTTACTGACATTGTAGGTAACTGAGTCTGACCCTAAAATTGTGGCGTTCAGTCTAGCTAAGACTTGTTATGCTTAGGCTGACTGAGGCTTGGTCTGGCCGAGTGCTTCATGCCCGATCTAGCAGAAGCTCTTAGTGCTCAGTCTGGCCGAGGCTTCTAGTACTCAGTCTGGTTGAGGCTTTTAGTGCTCAGTCTGGCTGAGGCTTTTGACGGTCAGACTGGCCGAGGCTTATGGAGTGATGCTTAATCTGGATGAGGTTTTTAATATTCAGTCTGGCTAAGGCTTTTGACGGTCGGACTGGCTGAGGCTTATGGAGTGATGCTCAGTCTGACTGAGGCTTTTAATGCTCAGTCTGGCTGAGGCTTTTAATGCTCGGTCTGGCTGAGGCTTTTAGTGCTCAGTCTGGCTGAGGCTTTTGACGGTTAGACTGGCCGAGGTTTATGGAGTGATGCTCAGTCTGGCTAAGGCTTTTAATAAGTGCTGCAAATGAGAATGTTATTGAGACAACACACAGATAGCTAAGATATAGAATTGTTGTCATGGACAGTGTAGTCCAGTCGATCCAAGTTTACATTATGTATCAAAAAGAAAATTCAACGACTGAGCAATACAACAGTAGGAACTTATTGAAAGTAGCGCTTCAGGTGTTTAGCATTCCAGGGGTGGGGGAGGTCTCAACCTTCCATGTCTTGAAGTCGATAAGTGTTCGGACGTGGTCGGGCTTTCACAACGTAAGGTCCCTCTCATTTGGCTGCCAGTTTACCCTCAGTCGGATTTTTGGTGACAAGGGTTGCTTCTCTCAAGACAAGGTCTCCTATGGCGAACTCCCTTGGTCGAACTTTGCGGTTATAGTGTGTTCTCATTTTCTGTTGGTATGAGGCCAGTCTGATAGCAGTGGTTTCTCTGAGTTTTTCAATTAGGTCCAGGTCTGCCCGACGGAGCTCTTCCGTTAGTGCTGGATCCAGATGTAAAACTCTAGGGGTAGGCAGACCGACTTCTACCGGAATAACCGCCTCAGCGCCGTATGATAAGCGGAAAGGGGTTTCCCCAGTGGGAGTCCGAGCTGTAGTTCGGTAAGCCCAGAGTACATTTGGTAGTTCCTCAGCCCAAAGTCCTTTAGCAGCTTCTAGCTTGGTTTTGATGATCTTCAAAAGAGAACGGTTGGTGACCTCAATTTGGCCATTGGCTTGGGGATGACCGGGGGAAGAAAAACATGGTTGAATTTGGAGGTCTGCGCAGAACTTCCTGTACTTGGCGTTGTCGAATTGTTTGCCGTTATCGGAGACGATGGCCTGGGGGATGCCAAACCTGCAAACGATCGACTGCTAGATGAACTTGGTTGTGTTCCGCTCGGTAATGGTGGCAAGGGGTTCTGCCTCTACCCACTTAGTAAAATAATCAATGGCGACAATGGCAAATTTGGTCTGGCCTTGGCCGGTGGGTAAAGGGCCAACTAGGTCAATCCCCCATTTGGCGAATGGGTAGGGGCTGCAAAGTGTGATCAATTCAGTAAGAGGAGCATGGGGGTTATTGGCAAAACGCTGACACTTATCACATTTGAGCACGAAGTCAGCCGCATCTTGGTTGAGAGTAGGCCAGAAATATCCAGTGCGAAGTATCTTGTGGGCCAAGGACCTGTCGCCTGAGTGATTGCCGCAGATACCCTTATGAATTTCTTGCATCCCATAAGTTGCTTGAGTTGGATTGAGGCACTGCAGATAGGGGTGTGAGAAACCACGTTTGTACAAAATGCCGCTGACCAGGAAGTAATTGGACGACTCGGCCCTGACTTTGGCGGCTTGCTGTTGGTCGTCTGGAAGTTCCCTTGTTGTCAGAAATAGAAAGATGTCCGACGCCCAAGGGATGGGCTCATTTTGGAGGAATTGTATTTCATGCTGGTCGGGGCAAATGGCGAGGTGGGATAGGTATTTGAGGCGGACACCACGGCTGAGATCGGACTGGTCTACGGAAGCCAACTGAGCCATCTCATCTGCCTTAGAGTTTTCCATCCGAGGAATGTGCTTGATGTGGAAGGTATTGAAGAGGCGAACAAGGGGAAGTGTAATATCCCTGTAAGCTCGCATTGTGTCCTCCTTGGCATCGAATTCTCCCGTGATTTGTCCGATGATGAGCTGGGAGTCGCTGAACACTCGAATGTGGCTGACACCAATATCCTTGGCTAGGCGAAGACCTGCAATCAATGCCTCATATTCGGCCTCATTGTTACTGGCCTCAAACAGGAAACGGAGAGCGCATTTAAAATAACCACCCTCAAGGGCGGTGAGGATGAGGCCAGCCCCACTACCTTCCCTGCGGGATGATCCGTCGACATTGAGAATCCAAGAATGAGGGTCTTCTAGCTTGATGAGAGCTGGTAGGGGTGGAGAGGCAGTGGTTGGGGTAGGATTAGTGAATTCCAGGATGAAATCGGCGATAGCCTGCCCCTTAATTGTTGTTCGAGGCCGGTAAGAGATGTCAAACTGGCTGAGTTCCATTGACCATTGCATGAGTCTGCTGGAAAGTTCTGGTTGCTGCATGTCCTTCTTCAAGGCTTGGTCGGTGAAGACCACTATGGAGTGGGCTTGGAAGTAAGGACGGAGTCGTCTGGAGGCGGTGATCAAGGCCAAGGATAATTTTTGTAACAGTGGGTAGTTCTGCTCCACTCCCCTGAGGGCTCGATTGATGTAGTAGACCGGTCGTTGGACAGAGCTGTCTTCCCTAATAAGAGCTGCACTGACAGCGGTGCTTCATACGGCTAGACAGAAGAAGAGGGTCTCGCCCGTGATTGCCTGCTAAAGGAGGAGGGGATTGGCCATGCACTGCTTCAACTGTTGAAAAGCCTCTTCGGATTCAGTCGTCCATTCAAAAGTTTGCCGAAGAACTTTGAAGAATGGTAGGCACTTATCCATTGCGCGGGAAATGAAGTGGTTAAGGGCTGCAACTCAGCCAGTGAGTCTTTGGACCTCTTTAACCGTTCTGGGTGACTGCATCCCGATCAAGGCCTTGATCTTTTCAGAGTTAGCTTCAATGTCTCGCTGACTGACCATAAAACCGAAAAACTTCCCAGATCCTACGCTGAAGGTGCACTTCTCTGGGTTGAGCTTCATTTGGTACTTGCGTAGGGTGGCAAAGGTTTCTCGCAGGTCGATCAGATGATCAGTGAAGAGTTTGCTCTTGACCAGCATGTCGTCGACATATACTTCCATATTCCGACCTATCTGGTGATGGAAAACGGCATTGACCAACCGTTGGTAGATAGCCCCAGCGTTCTTCAATCCGAATGGCATCACACGGTAGTGGTAAGTACTTCGGTCAGTAATAAAAGATGTATGTTCTCGATCGAACGGGTGCATTAGGATTTGGTTGTAACCAGAGAAAGCATCCATGAAGTTGAGCATTTGATGACCGGCCGTATCGTCGACTAGCAGATCTATACGGGGAAGATGATAGCTGTCTTTAGGGCAAGCTCGATTCAGGTCAAAGTAATCGACACAGAGTCACCATTTGCCATTGTTCTTGCGGACTAGGACCACGTTTGACAACCATTTTAGGTAGTCCACGTTTTTGATGAATTGGGCCTTAAGGAGTTTGTCAACCTCTGCGGCTATATGAGTATTGCGCTCCGGATGAAAAATGCGCTACTTCTGGCGGTAAGGTCGGAAATGGGGTTCAATGCTAAGGCGGTGAGTTATAAAAGAGGGGTCAATGCTTGGCATGTCTGAGTGAGTCCAGGCAAATACATCATTGTGCTCGGTCAGAAGGGCAGTAAGGTCGGCCTTAGCTTGGGGGATAGTTGGCTGCCAATCTTGGCCATTTTAATTAGGTTGGTGGGATCGATGGGAATCTCAACGAGCTCCTCCACCGGTTCCCCTCTGACCAGCTCGTCCTCATCTCGTACGTCAAGTCCTTCAATGATCATGGCCTCCTTCAGCTTGACTTCCTTGAGTAAGGCGACATAACATTCCCTGGCTACGGTCTGCTCCCCCCTTACTGTCCCAACGCCCAGGTCGATAGAGAACTTTATGGCGAGGTGGTAGGTTGAAGTGATAGCTTGGAAAGCGTTGAGGGCGGTGCGACCAAGGATGATGTTATAAGCAGAGGGACAGTCGACCACAAGAAAAATGAGCAATTTCGTAGTCTGCTATGGGTATTCGCCGATGGTAATGGGGAGATCGATGGAGCCGATGGAGGTCACCCGGTTGCTAGTGAAACCGACCAAAGGGGTTTAGAGGGGCGACAGATTTTCCTCCCCAATCTTGAGTTGGCGGAAACAGTTGAGGAATATGATGTCGGAAGAACTGCCGTTGTCGATGAGAACCCGTCTGACCTTATAGTTGGAGAAGAGGGCAGAAATGACAAGGGGGTCATCATGAGGATAACAGATGCATGTACAGTCGACGTCCGTGAAGGTGATGGGCTCTGTCCACTGCTTAGGCTGTTTGGAGGGTTGGTCTACCGTGGCAACTGCTTTGTCTGAACCTTACCTTATCTTTCTAAGTTCTGCCCTCTGAGCCGAGGGGGATGGTCCCCCACAAGTAAGGCCACCTAAAATGACTCGGATTTCACCAACTGGCGGAGGGGGATTACCTGGTGGCCGAGGCTGTTGTGGAAGGCGATCATGTCCTTGGTTAGGTTGAGCTGGTTGCCGAGGTAGGGTGTGCCGACGGTTGTTTCTGAGGGGCTTGGTTCTTTGCCCCTGCTGTGGGCGGGTGTCCGTGAAGCGGCTGAGACGTCCCTGACGTATTAGGGCCTCGACCTGATCCTTGAGGTTGATGCAGTCATCAGTGTTATGGCCATGGTCTTGGTGGAAACGACAATATTTGGACTGGTCTTTCCGATTGGAAGGGGTCCGTGAAGGCAGGGGCCATTTGAGGGGGTAGTCCCGTTGGATCTGGTTGAGGACTTGTTCCATGGGAGAATTAAGGGGGGTGTATCGCTCGAACCGACCGGGAGTTCGGGCTGGTGTTGACCAGTCAGCGCGGGGGGGTCGGTCTGTATAGTGGAGTGTTTGGCTATTATACTGGGTGTTTCTGGATTCTGAGTCTTTTCTCTTTTCCCTGGGGGTCGGGTTTTTAGCTATGGGATCCTGTCGGGCGGCTAGTGAATCTTCAACATTCATGTATTCTGAGTTTTGGAGAGTAGGGCTGCCATGGAGGTAGGGGGGTTTTTAGAGAGGAAGAAGAGGAAATCGGACGATCGTAGCCCGGCCATGAAAGCCGTGGGGATGACCTTGTCATCGTTTTCCGCTACTTACAGGGCTTCGGTGTTGAAGCGGGTAACAAACTGCGCAGTGACTCCCCCTCGGTCTGACGGATGTTGAGGAGTTGGGTTGCTGAACGATGTTGGCACTGGGCTCCAATGAAATGGCTAAGGAAGGGTTGAGTCTTTGGAAAGTAGAGATAGAGTCACCGGTAATTTGAACCACGATCAGTGACCCTTCCGATGTCACGGGGAAAGCCTGACACATGATCTCGTCAGGGAAGGCATGGAGGATCATGAGGGTTCGATAGGTCTCCAAATGGTTGACTGGGTCCGTCGTACCGTCGAAAGAGTCAATGGTGGGCATCTTGAACTTGGCGGGCAGGGATTTGTCCCGGATGGAGGCAACAAATGGTGAGTTTGCCGTGGTAGAGGGTTTATGCTGAATGTTCTGTATGACCTCTTAGAGTTGGAGCTTCATTGCTCGGAGTTCAGCATCCCAGGGGGGAATGTTGTCACCATGGTCAGTCAATGAGGGCTGGACTCTACTGGCTTCCCCTTCAGGGGCTGGTGCCACCACCGACGGGCGTAGGGGTGAAGGTGGTAGATTTATGTGTGGAAGAGGAGGTTGCAAACCTTCCAAATTGGGTGGATAGGGTTGCGGAACAGTATGGCTTGGGGTTCTTTCTTGGTTGGGTAGAATATCTGGAGGTGGTGGAGGAGGCATCGGAAGGTTTCTTTGGAGTAAAGCATTTATCAAGGCCTGGTTTTGCTCGGCCATGCAGTTAATGCTGTTGGTAAGCTCTATAAAATACTGCGGTGGGTTGTTTGGATTAAGAGGGTCGGCCTGACGGTCGGCAGCGTTATTGTGAGAAGCCATGGATCTAGTCGTGACCATACACTTTGATGGGTAGGAGGAAAAGGTTGTTGGAATAGGGTCTCCGGCGACAATGAGCACAACTGGCGCACAGAGCAAAGTCGTTCCCACAGACGGCGCCAATTGATGATACAGTTTATTCCAGTGGATGGGTCGGACAGGTCCAAGCTCCTCAATGCCCAAGTCCAAATGATCAAGCCCACCGGATTACCTGTAAACAAGTCCAACGGGGAACGGGGTAGTCCCCTAGTGAACCCTCCGACGAGCAAGTTAGAAGGAGAAGTAGGGTGTAAGGAGAGATTAGAGATAGAAAGCTTAACCTTCTTCTTGTCTTCTACGTTTGCTTATATCCTTTGGTAATCATTTCGACGTCCATTCCAATCTACCCTTCTCGCCGAAAGTCTATGCTGTGGCTTACCTTGTTCAGGGTAAGGGGGTCCTGTTCCGACGGAGAGGTGTTGTCGTAATAAATACTGAGATGGGCTGCATTAATGGTGATGTGCAGTGGCAATAACTTTGCAGATCTTTGTCTGCTGATGTGGCTCATCCTTCACTTGCCATGTGTCTGAATGTCATTGGCTTTTTATGCCATGTTGGATTCCAGCTGTTCTAGATCCCACCAGCTGGGTTATGTATTGGGCTCCAAGTGATGGGCTTGAGTTGTTCATAGTGATTCATGGCCTTTATAGGCTTATACACGTCATATAGTATTGCTATTAATTAGTCCATATATAGTATTGCCATTAATTAGGTTATTTTGAATTTCAAATTTCTAACCATATAGATATTATTACAATCTATGATAACATTGAATTTCCCATATATGGCATTGCTATTAATTAGGTTATTTTGAATTTCAAATTTTTAACCATGTAGATATGATCACGATATATGGTAATACTGAATTTCCCATATATGGTATTATCATTAATCAAGTTATTAATTAATTAAGATTGAGGGTAGATGTGTTCATAAGAAAACCACAGGACCTATTGAGTTATAAGTTTTTTCATAGGATCATATTTTATATAAGTCTTCCAAACAAGACTTACAAGTAATTTACCCAAAAAAAAAAACCACTATGTGCCATCATAATTAAAAATAAAAATGACATAATTTTATATGTTTTGAATCATAATTATAAATAAAAAAAATTATAATTAAATACAAGAATCATAATTAAAGATTTCAAGAGTTATAATTAAAATAATATTATAATTATATAAGAAGATTGGTTATAATTAAAGAAAAATATAGTATAACTAGAATTGCATATGATATACCTCCTTCAAAGGTGTGTATATTAGAATTTTTCAAAAATAAATTAATGGGCAAGTTATTTCATGTGTGAGTTTGATTATTATAAATGACATTATTATAAGAGTTATAACTACAAAAAATTGAGTTATAACCACATATCACATTACGTTTAGCATTTTTTTGAAATTGAGACTTTTTTAGTTTGAGACTAAAAAGTTTGTTTGATTGGTTTTTTTGATTTTTGTGAGAAAAAAAAAATGAAATGATTATAATTTGAATGTGATATTTTATCTTATTAACTTCTTAGCTAATTTTATCTTTTAATGGCTAATTTAATCCCAACACAACCTAACCCAAACCAAACAATGGATCATAATTAAAATAATGACATATCCAACATGTCTCATAACTAACAATACAATAAATCATAACTAAAAATACAAAAGTCATAACCAATGGTACATATGGATATAATACACAGAATTTTCCAAAAAATAAATTATTTTCTTTTAGGTTTACATTTGATAAATTACATCACCTTTTCAAGTAAATCAACCTATTCAAAATTGATTTATGTTTGTCTCATTAAAAACTTTGTAGGGGGGTTCAAGATTAGAGAGGTGATTAGAGAGGCAAAACTATGCTAATGGTCCACTGATGATGGTAGTGGCTTAAGAAATGAACAGCAACAACTATCTGAGAATTGGAGAGTGTGTAGCTGAGTGAGGGTAAAACAAGTGGCTCAAGAAGAAGTGTATGGTAGTGCCAAATTAGGCAGCATCTCCCTCAAATCCCCAAAATTCCTCCTCTTGAACCTTAGCAAATGGGCCTTATTTATAAGTTTTTCCTTGGTGCCAAGAAGACACCAAGTGGCAAAATAGAGATAAGGCATGTGTCCCAGAGGATCACATGGAATATTTTGCTTTGAGCTACCAAGCTGAAGGTGCCACGTGTCCCTCTACATGTACTGTGTACTATCTGTTTGCCTCCGCAACTACTTTTTTTGAACCTCAGCAAGTGTAGTTGCGTCGGGAGTGTTTGGTGCGGTAACTCCTTTTTGAGCCTCACCAAGTGCAGTCTCAGCGGGAGTGCTTGCCTCTACATTTGCCTTCTCAGCTTGAACCTCAGCAAGTGTATTTGCAATGGTGGACCTCGTCGTTGTACTTGCCTTTTCAATTCTACTTGGCCAGTACATGCATTCTTGGGACTCCATTAGTCTACTATCGACTATGTTTGTGCTCACCTCAGTGAAGCCTCCACCCTTAGCCACCTAACCACAAACTCTCCAGCTTTCCAAGATAAAAGCCACAGTCAAGCCTGCTATCAGCTATGTTGTGCCTTAGTACCAAGCCCAAGGGGGGCTTCCTTAGTTCTGCCTGTGCGACTAAGGCAGGTCCAAGACCTGGGTAAAGGAAAGGGAGTCCCTTACGTTCGAGCTACCCTGCTTTCATCTTCGCGGGGTTGTCGCGGTAAACTAGTGTTTTTGTGCCTGCTATCAGCTCCAACCAGTAAGTCTTGGGGCCTGCTATTAGCCCTAGGCTAGTAATGCCTTGGGACCTGCTATCGGCGCCAAGCATCGGCCTCTACTTGCAGAGGGAAGCCTCTCTCAAAGGCTGCTATCACCTAAGCAGGGTATTCCCTCTGCAACTTAGTTGCTACGGTAGTCATTCCCCGCGGCAAGTTCAGGCAGCATGACCGAAGATATTGGAGATAGCGGCACCGACAGAATGCCTCCGCAACTTGGGCACTGTAAGTATTGCCTTAGCAACTTAGTTGCCTCGGTTTTCTCTTTTCCTTGGCAACTCCAAATGATCGTGACACCGACATTACTTGGAATGGCGGCGGGGCCAAAGATACTTGGACTGGCGGCACTGAGACAAAGTGCCTCAACAACTCTGCCGCTACATATGTCCCCTCGACAACTTCCAATGGCGGCGGAATCGAAGTTAATAGGAATGGCGGCGTTGAGACAAAGTGCCTCAGTAACTCTGCCGCTGCACATGTCCCCTCAACAATTTCATCGCTGCAGGTGTTGCCTCTGCAACTTGACTTGGGCATTTTTCTCGCTAAGTCCATCTGGAGCCTTGGTGGGTCGGACTTACCTCGGCCCACTTGTTGGCCCACTTCCCTTAGGCTTTGGCCCGCACTCTTCTCCCATCCCTGGTCGCCTTCTTAGGACGATCTTAGCGCTTGAGTCCATACTTAGTTTTGGGGTCCAATTTCTGACCCTCTACAAACTTATTCATGATTGACTCATTATCTAAATAAGTTAAGTTTGCATATAATTTTAAACTTGTTAAATTTTAAAATCAAACTTGAATAACTTACTACTAAACTTAATAAGTTTATATACATTATAAAAAATCAAACTACTTAAACTCGACTCATGTTTGACCAGTTAAAGACTCATTTGAAATTAACTCATTAAATTATCAAACTAAAGTTATTATTCAACTCGTTTTCAATCCTAATCACCTTTTTAAAATTTTTTAAAAATATCTCACAAATTTAATCACAAATACATTGTGCTTTTATAAAATTTAAATTCTTATAACATTTCGCTCTTTATTTTTAATCATATTGTTAGTAGTACAAATGGAAAATAATTTTGTTCTTTGTTATCAATCATATTGTTAATAGCACAAATGAAAAATGATATTAGTTGATGATACAGTTTGTTCCATGCGGAACGGGTCGGACTGATCCACGCTCCTCAAGCCTGTGCCTGAATGTCCAAGCCCACAGAGGAACTTGCACAAGAGTTCAACAGAGAACGGGGAGTCCCCCAGCGAACCCTCCAACGAACAAGTTAGAAAAAGAGGTGGTATGTAGAGATGGATTAGAGATAGAAAGCTTAACCTTTTCCTTATCTTCGACGTCTGCTTATATCCTCTGGTAATGTCACGACCCAAACCCGCCTCTATGGGTTTAGCGACGTAACCGGCCAGTAATCCGTGGATTACCTACGGCCTCTGAAGACATTAACAATATTAAGGGGCTGCGGAAGCAATAATGTAAAATAAACAAGGTCCAATGAGCGGTGATGACATACATGGGACAGAAGATTTTAAAACTTATTTATATACATGGCATGCCAGTCAAAGTACACCAATATGTACAGAATATTACATAAGTACGTCCCAAGATCCGACTTTACAAAAGAACTACCACTGACTAGTATGAGGTACAAAACTGCCACTGTGTTAGGCTTCAGGCGGAACCTCCTCGGGAGGCGCAACAGGTGGCTGACCAAAAAAAAAAAAAAAAAACAGAGGGCCATCAACTCTAGCCAGGGTCTTGTGCCGGCTCACCTACATATATATAATAAACTGTGAGCGAAAGCCCAATGAATAATAACAGAGTAAAGATTTTAATGAATAATGTCCATCACAGAGTTAGAAATCAAGTTCATATCAGAAACACAATCTTATCAGAAATAGAGTTTTATGCATTTTCAGATTTCAAAACAGAAACAGATACATGCTTGTTTTCATATTCATACTCAGATTTTGCATAAGATCATATGTGGTACACCCATTAGCTAACAGATCAGATAGGTCCAAAGACCACAGACAGAGTTGGTACCAACAACCATAAAGGTCCATATCTTGCGCGCAAGTAGCCACGGTATTATATCCCCCGGGCGAGGGCCTTATGCCACGGTATTGTATCCCCCGGGGGAGGGCCTTATGAACTAAGGGTGCCACAATACATTTCAGAAAATTGGACATTCATTCATAACTCATAAAGTAGCATTTCAGAAAAACAGTTCATATCATATCAGTCAGAAAATACTTAAAGCTGAACATAACTTTACAAAGTTATTACTCACAGTGGGCGTTGATACAAGTAGACGAAGTCAAAGGGTCAACAGATTGCGGCACGTGACCTACATAACACATTACGGGTACACACTTTGAAACATGCACTTCTAATGTACAAAACTTACGTCAACGATCCTAAGTGTGTACTTAACCCCTTACCCTTAGTATGGAGCCTTAAATATGGCCTAGGAATGCCTAGGGTGAAATGAGGATGCAAAAATGCCTTAGAAAATGTTTTTCAAAAGTTGCTGAAAATAGGAGCCTCGCTCGAGCGAGCCTTCCTTCGCTCGAGCGAGCTTCCAAAATCAAAGGCTTCGCTCGAGCGAGACTTCCTTCGCTCGAGCGGTCTGATGAAACAGTAAAAATACTGGATGCTGATTTTTTCCGTGCGATGGTCGCTCGATGCTCGCTCGAGCGAGCTTGCAAAAATCAAAGGGCTCGCTTGAGCGAGGAATCTTTCGCTCAAGCGAGGAAGCCAAATTCTGGAATTTCCAGATTTGCCTCCCAAGTTCGAACCAAGCATTCTCTAACCCAAAACTCAACCCCTTGGGCCCAAATTCTGGAAAAACACTTTAAACTCATAGTATATCAAGTTGCAAAAGCAAATTTATAGAATCATTGCCCAAGAGTGAGTCAATTTAAGCATCATTACAAACCCATTTTCAAGAACAAAGTGCAATCCAACATGCATGAGTTCAAATGCATTTCAAAGCTTCAAATCATAATCCAAGGCAACATTTAACTCAGAAATTTGTTGACCTCATAGGCTTTAGCAAAAATATGCACATGCATGTAGAAATTTGACACCCAACAACTTCAATTTCCATGAATGTGTACATACAAGTATGTTACACTACCCAATTCACTCTAATCTTCAATGTGTCAAGAATTATGCAAGAGCTAATTCAATTCCTTAAATGAGGGGGGGTGAATTTCTACCTTAAACCTTCAAGTTTGAGTGTGAGAGCTCAATTCTTCCAAGTTGCCTACAGTTCCTCCAATTTTCTAAGCCAAACCTTGTTGAATCAAGTTTTCTTCACTCTCATTTGTCTCTCCCACGTTGGTCTCTCAAGAGAATGAAAGCAAAATGTTCCAAGACTAAGTCTCCTAATTGTCTAAGTTAGTGGCCTTCAATGGCGTAATCGTAAATAAGCTAGGTTCATTATTAAAATGTTATCTAATTAGATTTAAACATTCCAAATCGAATTTTAATTGAACCTACCATAAAATCACATAAAATCTCACTAGCCTAAAACACCAATCAATTTCAGATCCGGGCGCCGATAAGGCTTTCGATTTGCAGTTTAAAGTCTAAAACACGAACAGATATTCCGACACCGAACAGATAAAAACACGTAAGTCATGCAATGCACACGCAAATAAATTCTAGATTTTTCCCTTAATTATTATTAGACATAATTAAGTCCCAATTAGCGTTAATCAGGGTCGGGCTTATTACAGGTAATCATTTTGTTGTCCCTTCCGACCTGTCACCTTGGCCAAAAGTCTATGCTCTAGCTTACCTTGTTCATGGTGAAGGTGTTCGGTCCCGACGGAGAGAGGTTATCGCAATAAATACTGTAAGGGGCTTCATTAATGGCGATGTGCAGTGGCAATAACTTTGCAGATCTTTGTTTGCTTATGTGGCTTGCTCTTCTTTTGATATGTGTCTTGATGTCATTGGTTCTTATTGCTATGTGGGGCTTCGGCAGTGCTGGGCCTTAGTATTTGAGTTGTGTATTGGGCCCTAAATGATGGGCTATAATCTTTATGGGCTTACCCATGTCAGTAGTCCATCATTCCCAAGTGCAGCTTTAATCCAACGAAGGGAATAATTAAGAAAATGAGGGTTGTGAGAGACCGGCAGGGTGAAGGTTGACCGAGAAGAGTGACCAACCATAAGGAGGGCTGACCGCAAAGGGTGGCTGAGTGGAGTGACCGATCATAAGGAGGGCTCACTGCGAAGGGTGGCCGAGTGGAGGGACCGATCACGAGAAGAGCTGACTGCGAAAGGTGGCCGAGTGGAGGGATCGATCATGAGGAAGGCCGACCGCAACGGGTGGCCGAGTAGAGGGACCGATCATGAGGAGGGTCGACCGTAAAGGGTGGCCGAGTAGAGGGACCGATCATGAGGAGGGCTGACCGCAAAAGGTGGGTGATGTAGCGCGGGGCTCGAGAGGCAGCGTGGCATGTGTTTGAAGTGAAGTGGAATAGACAGGGAAGAGGAAAGGAGTAGTGGATTGTGGTCGTACACGTAGCTGAATCTCATAGTGGGGGAGGTTAGGCGGTGGGCAAGAAGTGAAATGATAGGTCATTATAGGGTGTTGAAAAGACAGTTTTGGCGGAGTTTTAAAAAATTTTCAAACTGGCGAAAATTAATTATGACCCTTGGAATACAGGCAAGCTTTGGGCCTTCGGTATTATTCGGTTTACCTACCTTTTTGCAAAAAATCAAAACATTCCAAATGTAAACTCCTTCGTTGTCGGCAATACACCCCTGCAACACTTTGTGAATTTTTTTGCGCCCGCATCCAAAGCTATTCGCAGACACACAAGAGAGACGGCCCAAGAGGAAGCAACAAACGCAAGGGTTGATCCACTAGGCGACGACGATGCGGTGGGTTTTGGTAGAACAATACCGTATGGAGCATAGGGAGGGGGATGGAGCAAGTCAAGCGATGCGGGCTCGCTCCATCTCGGCCACGAGGCCTATCAGTCAGGTGGAGCTAGACCATTGGCACACTAAACTAGATAGATCCATGCTGACAGCAGAGGAGTTGGAGGGAATAAGGAAGAAGTACCAAATACCCTCGGAGATAGGGCTAAGATTGCCCACAACCATGGAAAGGGCATCAGATGTGCGGCCGGGCGAATTTAGCCTGTATGAAAAAACATTGCAAGGAGGGTTAAGGCTACCCCTCCCTGAGGTTGTGATGGATGTGTTAAACAAGCTAGAGGTTGTGCCAGGGCAACTGATGTCGAACGCCTGGAAGATAGTAATGGCGTGCGCGAGTGTTTAGCCACAGGGGACCGGAGGGACGGCAATGACAGTAAAGGAGTTCTTCTCCTGCTACAAGGTCTCCGGTCAGCAGAAGACCTGGGTGACGTTGCAAGTAGTGGCGGGGAGAGGTCTGGTGACAGGTCTTCCATCGTCGGTGAAGGGGTGGAGACCGAGATGGTTCTTTGTGACGGAGAACGGTGGGGCTGGGGCACACACCACGTGGAAGGTCCCCATAAATTAGTCGAACCTAAGTTAGGCGGGGAGGCTGACGACCGAGTGAAGAAAGTAAGGGAATGGAGGGAAGAGAAAGGGCTGAGGTGGGATGAGCTTCGACGTTGTTCACCCTGAAATTGGGACAGCAATCGTCGGGGGAGGACCCAGCAAGGGAGGAGCTGGAGGCATAGAGGAAAGCGAAGGAGGAGGAGGAGGAGAGGAGACTGTTCGCCCAAGTGAACAAATACAAGGAGACACAGCTGGGGCTCGCTCCAAAGCCGATCGCGAGAGAGCGAATCCGACTGCGCCTGAAGCCGTTAGGGGGGAAGGATTTGGGAGGCTTTGAGCCACGACCGCCCCTAGTGGATCCGCTGAAGGAGAGAAACAAAAAGGAGATGGAGATTTTGAAGAAGAAGAAGAGAGTGTGGGGGAGCCCGCCTTGAAGAGGAGGAAGGAGGTGATGGCGGAGGAGACCCCCGAAGTGGGGTTGGGGAAATCGGCCAAGGGGGTGGAGAGTGGGGCGACTGGCCCTGAAAAATGAGTGGAGGTTGGTATGCCTGACCGTGTAGAGGGGGTGGAGCAGCAACCTAAGGGGGCTCCTGCCCCCCAAGGAGAAGAAGATGGGGCCAGGTTGAAGTCCACTTTTTACCACGCCCAGCCGTGTCCAGGCGGCTGGAAGGAGAAGAAAGGGAGGCCAGAAACGTTGCAGATCTCCTCTTAGGAGTAGTGGAAGACGTAACTGTGCACTCGGTGGCCAATTTTACTGAGGCTGAGCTGTTGAGGAGGTTGTGTTCTGCCCAAATGGAGGCGACCTCCTTAGCAGGAGCCCTTCTGAGAAAGGCGGCGGCTGCTAAAGGCGAAATGAGGGAGTTGAAGACAAAATTGGAGGCGATGGAGGCCCAACTTGAAAGCTTAAGGGGGGAGACTGTAGGGTGGCGGAAGGCCGCGCGAAGCGTGTGTACACTGGGGTTGGAAGAGGCGCAGAAGGCCAGGAAGATGGGGGTGTTGGCGGTGGTACAGGGCAATGTTACCGACCGTGCCCATGTTGAGTTACTGGTGGTCAAGTTGGAGCTGGAGGCGGAACGCTGGAAGGTGGTGTCGCTCGAGTTCTGACTGGTTGGCGAGCAGAAAAAGCTGGAAGAGGTTGTCACGACCCAAACCCGCCCCTATGGGTTTAGCATCAGAATCGCCAAGAATCCGAGATTACCAAGGCCCGCTATAAGAAAATAGTAATTACAGAGAGTGTGAAGCCAAAACAAGAATTAAAAGATGTCCAATAAGTCAGGATACCAGATGCGAAAAGACTTTTCATACATATACACATAGACAGTACATATACATCCATATACAGTCATCCAGGACAGGGACCTAATCCCTATTAGAACAATACAGTAAAACATCATTCAGTTTATAGAGTATTACAAAACTAGATACAAAAAGGAAAAATCTAAAACACCCCAAAAGCCCTAGCTTGAAGGACTTGGAACTTCTCTGTGAGACACAGTGGTTGGCTTGACAAAATTGGAGTTTATCCCGACGCTCCTAGCAACAGTCTGGTGCCTGTACACCTACATATATATATAAGCAGTGAGCTAAAATCCAGTGAATAACGTAATGCCTAAAGAGGTTAAGAATGAATGTCCTTTCAGTATTAAAAACAATCATTTCAATCAGTATATCAGTTACTCAGTCATAGAAGTCATATGTGGTACATCCAATAGCAAAACAGTACAGTAGGTCTAAACAGACCGAATAGTCAGTTGATGACCATCATATCAGTAAACAGTAGTGGTTTCAACGTGGGAACCGACAGAGATCTCTATGTCAGTAGCTGTACAGTACAGTAACAGTAAGTTGCTATGGATGCCACAAATACAGTTCACAAATAGGACATCATTTATTCAGTAACAGTATCATTTCAAAAAACAGTACAGTTTAATTGTTCAGAAGATAATCATTATTGAACATATCTTTACAACATTGTTACTCACAGAGTTCTGGGTTACAGATAAGCTAGTGCGCGTCCTCGGATGCCAACCCTACACAGTTACAAGATGGACACACACTAAGCTACACAGTTGGGAAAATAATAACTTAATCCCTAATTTGCCTCGGTGTCGTTCTACATCAATATCCTCCTTAAGATGCCTTAAACATGCCCTAAGAATGCCTAGGATGGAAAGAGGATGCGAAGATGCACTTTTAAATACTTTACAAAATTTTCAGACAACAGAGGTCACGCTCGAGCGGACATGCAGACAAAGGTTTCCCGCTTGAGCGTCACTTCCCACGCTCAAGCGAGCTGCAAAACATGGCAAAAGTACTGGATGTGTGAAAATCACGCTCAATGGGCGCTCGACACCCGCTCGAGTGAGCTGTAAAACAATGCAAAGTACTGGGAGCACGTATTCCACGCTCGAGCGCCAATTTCCCCGCTCGAGCGTGAGTCCAAATTCTAGAAATTCCAGATTTGAACCTCAAGCTCAAAACCAAGTTTTCATACATCAAATTCGATCCGTTAGGGCCAATTTTCTGGAAAACACTTGTAAATTCATAGTATAACATAATTCAAAGCTCAATTTGTAAAATCAAGGCCCAAAGGTAGTTCAATTAAATCCAATTTCAAACCAAAGTTCAAGAACATACTACAAATGTAACATGCATGTGTTCAATCAAATTCAAAACTTCAATCACTTGCTCAAATGAGCCAATCCTTTCAAAAACATGAGGAATTCATGGCCTAGAACTAATATGAGCATGCATGTGAAATTTCATGAACAATAACTTCAAACTCAAGAATGACAACATGCATGTATGGATTAAGCTCTTAATTCAATATATGAAGTTAATTCATGTCTTAATCTCTAGACTTCCATAAACCACGCAACATATAACTTGAATACATGAACAAGAAGGTATAATCTCTACCTTAAGTTTCCAATTCTAGGTGTAGGAGTCCAAACATGCAATCAACCTTCAATTTCCTCAAATCACCAAGCTAAAATTGTTGAACTCAAGTTTCCTCACTCTCTCTATCTCTAGTCGGCTAAGGCCTCAAGAAATGGCTGAGGAAATGATGCTAAACAATGTATAATTCAAGTCTCAACATATGGTATGAAGTGGGCCACTAAATGGCAAAGTTGTAAATAATGTAACTTGTGTAATTTAACTTATTTTAATCTATTTAATCATACCAAATCACATTTCAAATAAATATGCCATAAAATCACATAAATTATGATTAACACATATCACTAATCAATTTCAGATTCGGCCGCCGATAAGGCCTTTAATTTGTAGTTTAAAACATAAAACATGAACAAATAGTTTAACAATCGAACAGATAGAGATGCACTTAAACAGATACAGACAATCAATCAGTCCCAGATTTCAGTCAGTCAGTCAATTAACATGCTTAATCATAGATTAACACTAGTCAGTATTGTTATCAGTAAACAGTGGTGAGGGTTGTTACAGTCTCCCCTCCTTATAAAGAGTTTGGTCCTCCAAACTCGAATTACCTTCATTCTGGAAGAAAACAAGATTCAGTGGAAACAGTTCAGGATATCTCTTCAGCATATCATCTTCCATTTCCCAAGTGGCATAGACGCCACCATGGTTTTGCCAGTCAACTTTCACTAATGGAATCTCTTTGTTTCTCAACTTCTTGATCCGTTTGTTTACAATCTGAATAAGCCGTTCCTCGTAAGTGTAGTCATCACTCAGCACTACACGAGTAGACTCAATCACATAGAAAGGATCCCGGAGGTAATCTCTCAACATAGAAATGTGGAAGACGTTATGTATATACTCTATTTCAGGAGGAAGTGCTACTTGATACGCCATCGGATTGATTTTCTCAATAATCTCAAACGGTCCGACATACCTCGGCGCTAGCTTACCCTTGACTCCAAAACGAGCCTGGCCTTTCATCGGTGTCACTTTTACAAAAACATGATCACCTACTTCGTATTCTCTGTCTCGCCTGCAGACATCCGCATAACTTTTCTGTCGGCTCTGTGCGGTTTTCAATCTCTATTGAATCAGTTTCACTTTTTCGGTAGTTTCATGTACAATTTCGGGCCCAAGTAAAGGCCCATCTCCAACTTCTGCCCAGCAAATCAGAGATCAACATTTTCTGCCATACAAAGCCTCGAAAGGCGCCATACCAATGCTCAAATGAAAGCTGTTGTTGTAGGCAAATTCGGCTAAAGGTAAGTGACATTCCCAATTTCCCTGAAAATCAAGGACACACATTCTTAGTAAATCCTCCAGAGTTTGGATGGTTCTTTCTGACTGACCATCTGTCTGAGGATGGTATGCACTACTCAATCTCAGTTCAGTACCCAATGCTGTTTGCAGACTTTGCCAAAATCTCGACGTAAACTTCGAGTCCCTATCAGAAACAATAGACACAGGCACTCCATGCAATCTAACAATTTCATCAATGTAGATTACAGCCAATTTGTCTGCATTATAAATTGTTTTGACAGGTAAGTGTAGACACCTCATTTTTGACTGCCCTTAAGACTTGGGCGTTACTGATGGTTTACTTGTTGGAGAAAGGTGTACAGGGCACAGGTCCGGTTTCCTCGGCAAGGAGAGAGACAAATCTCAACTTCACACCCTATTTTGGACCAAAGCTATTTTGGATGGTTTTTAGACCTCAAAACCCTCTCTTTCAAAACATTTTTGAAATAAAATTCCCACGATGTTCCGACGCTCGCATTTCGGTAAATGGTGCGCTTTTCGGTAAACCGAGCAAGGACAAAGTGGAGATGAATGAAAGAGAGATGAAATCTTTGAAAAATCTTTCAAAACACCTTACTTCGGGATTTAAAGTTGAAGAGAAGAGGAGAAGAGGGGAGAAAACAAGTTGGAGAAGAGGTTCGGCATGAATCCGGGTAGAAGAGAGTCGAGTAGTCCTCGCTAAATCAAGCTCATCTATCTATACACTTGGAGTTAAGCTATGAGGCCATAACCATTAGAAAGAAGACTTCCGGGGCTTCATTTTGCACTCAAGAATCTCTCAAAACCAAGTCCGGGTGGGGGAGGTATGATTGGTTGAAGTTGGGCATCATCCCGGTTGGATCGAGTCTGCGCGGCTTCACCAAAAAGGGCATAACTTTTTCCACAGAAGGAATTTTAATGCAAGATTTGCGCCATTGGAAAGCTAACTTCCGGGGCTTTAATCTGGACATCCATCGGCACTTTTTGACCTCATTAGCCACCCATCGGCACTCTATTTAGCCGACCGGCCAGTACAAATTGCAGGTCGGCAATTTATTGTGCCGACCGGCAATTTATTTGGCTGATGACCTCTTTTCGTGGCCGATTTGACTCTTTTGACTCTTGCAGGCATGGTACATGCCAGCTAGGATGCACAGACCCAACCCCTCATGCACATGTGTGACCCTTTTTTTTCCCTCTAAGAGGTTGAACCCTTGGCCAAGCTTCTTGGAGAAGCTTGGCCAGCTGTTTTAGCTTCCTCTAGAAGCCACAAACCCTTTGCACCCTTTGCCCCTTTCATTTGGCTTCTTGGAGAAGCCAAGAACCTTTGCCTTTGCCTATTTAAGGAGCACTCCTCCTCCATTGTTTGGGGTTAGAGCTTTTGAGCAAAAAAACCAGAAATAAGACATATATATCTGATATACATACATACAACCCTTGATCTCTCTCTATATCTCACTAATTTGCCTCCAAAACTCCATAGTTCTTGGCCTATTGCACTACAACCCATAGATATACACCATCATCCTCCATTCCAGCACTTGGAGGCTGATTTCCAGAGGTTGGGAGCTCCATTTCTTGGATCAAAAGTTGCTGAAGTTGGGTTTTACAAGGGTGAGTCCCATTTCCCTCTTTTCTAAGCTTATTTTGCATGTTATCTAAGCCATACTTGCTTGTACATTTGAGCTCCGACCAAAACTGAAAGTAGCCATGTTTTGAGCTTATTTTCATCTTTCATTAAGGGTCTTACCCTGTTTGGGACCCCCATCTTGCATTTCCTTCATTATCCTTTTGTATGCCATTTTCTTGAGTTACTGGCCTATGGGTAATCTGTTTTGGCGCATGATGTAAACTGAGAATAGACTTATTTTGAGCCCTTCTTCAACATTGAAGAAGGGCTCACCATTTTTTGGGACCTCCATGTATCACTTACCATTGTACCCCTCTTTGGTCCCTATTTTTGCATGTTTTGTTAGCTTATCTTGCTTCTGTTTTTCGGCCATGATCAGAGCTTAAAGTGGCCATATTTTGACCCCCTTGTCATGTTTCATTAAGGGTCTTTGGCTGTTTGATGAATATTTTGTATACTTTGTGTTATAGCCTTCTTGTGGCCTTAATCTTGCATTGCATTTTGAGCATGTTTATATACTGATTTGGGGCTTGTCATCTACTGAAAAACATCATATTTTTGGTCCCTCTTCAGTGTTATAGAAGGGTCCTTTTTTTGTTTGGGCTTTGCATCTACCACTTGCCTCATTGCCTCCCTTGCGGAACCATTTTTGTATGCCATTTTAGTCCCATTTGTGATCATTGTTTGGCCATGATTTGAACTGTAAACATGCTTGTTTTGGGGTTTCCTAGCTTCTGTCTTCATACTTAATGTACAAATTATGCATGCATTGTATAGCTATAGGCCATTTCACGCACCAAAATTCATGTTTCGGGACTCGTTCCATACATCGGGTATCATTTTGCCATGATTCGGGGCTGTTTTGCATCTCATTTTGCCTCTAAAAATTGCATGATCATACGCCATATTCCATGTTTTGCCATGTCTTGTTAGAGTGGCATTCCGTGCCGTAGGTTCGGTCCTCGGTTTGCGTGCACGCGTGCACGCACTTCGAGTTGTCTCATTTTCATCCTATGGCCTCCTATGTGAGTGTGACTGAGGTCCACTTGTGTTGGTGTAAGTCCATATTGCATTGTGTATGCCATGTTTCAATGCGTTGTGCATGTTATGTTGTTAGCATTGTGTGCCATGTAGTTGCATTGCATGTTTGTATGCTTGCTTGCATGCTTAGGTCGCATGTGCATTTTTGTGCATTACCTCGCCTCTTGATCAACCATAATTGAGGTTGGGTCCCTTGTATGTTTTGTGTGCATTGCATTTGACATTGAAATGCATACTTGACTCTTTGGCCATCATGCATCGAAATGCGTGATTGGTGGCCCGAGGGTCGAGCACCACACTCCCTTGAGTCTTAAACATGATATGGAGTGTGGTGGTGCAAACATTGCTTTGAAAATACATTGCCATGCCTTGTTTGCCCTCTGCTGCTGTCAAACAGGTTTCTGTAGGAAGTTTTGGCCGGTCGGCTACATATAGTGCCGACCGGCAATTCATCAATGGCCGATAACTTCATCAGCGGCCGGTGACCATTTCCTATGGCCGATGGACATTCCTCCTAGCCGGTGGCACTCCACAGTGTGCTGAGAGCATACCTTGGGACTTGTGCAGTCTTCAGAGGTGCCAAACAGTGAAAACAGAGGCAACATGTGTCATGGCAATGAATTTCTGGGCGAAGCAAATCCGAGCATGCGTGCATCCCTCTTCTCGAGGCCTTTTACTGCTTTCCATAGCTTAGTGAATTTGTTAATTAATTAAATAGAGTTTTTTAATATTTAATTAGCAAGAGTAGTTAATTATTTATTCGGCCTGTATTATTCTTTTGGTTCCTCCAAGCGATGGCAAATTTGTAATAAGTGTGGGTGCGTGTGTGCATGTCTTCCAACCCCCACTTCTTTCTCCCTTTTACTTACCTGCTTTCGATGGTTGGTAATAGGGCATATTTAATTTAGCATACCTTATGCTATGCATGCGTGCATCCGTACATTTGTCTTGTATGCACCGGGCTCGGCGCATCACGCTAACTGCATTGTACTTCAATTCCAAATTGAATACGTGCATCAATTGATTGCATTTCACATGCCATGTTTAGGTTAGCCGAGCCTGCTCTAATTGCATCTTGTATGTGTTGCATTAGTCAACTTGACATGAACTAGGACCATGCATGTTTGCTAACTAGTTTCTGTTTTGGCTTGGAGTACTCGGTAAGCATTTATGCTTTAGCATACCGCATGCGTGTGAGTGTTGCCATAACAACATGATTACCATGAGGCTAATTGCTTACGTGTTATAAACTGCCTGAATGCCTGTGGGTGAAGGTTGGATTGTTTGAGTTGGAATAACTCGTTGAAATCTATATTTTAGCCTACTCGCGAGTAGCAATTTCAAAACTGTTTTCAAAACAAACGAATATGCAATGCTTATTTCCAAATTAGGCGATTTAGTCTATACTTGTTTGCTATGCGCATAACATAGTAATTCTAGGCTAATAACTGGAATAAGAGCACATAACGTTTTCAAAAACGGATATCATGGTTAGTAGAGGCTGGTCTTCAGACCGGGCGAGAGGGGGTGCTCATAGCTGACCTTCTCCGATCGTACCCAAGTTCCCGAGCCGAGGCAACTTTGGTGATGACGGACACGTGGCCTTTGGCACCGAGTCAGGGTTTCCTAAATTTCCCCATTAAAAAATATTTAGGTGGCGACTCTGTATCTGGCAAAGCAGTCCATGTTTGGCACTTCTTTTCAAAATCTGTTTTTTCTCAAAACGATTTGCCAGAGTTGGACTATTTGGGTCAGATTAAGAACCGCAACAAACAAAAAAAGGGAGTCCGAATTGTAGCCGAGGTCCCTCACGGGCGTGTTACAGTTTCTGGCGACTCTGCTGGGGATTTAGAGAGCTTGACTCGAACTCGTGATATCCTGTTTTGACTACACTTATGTGTTTCTTTGCATTTCATGTGCATTGGTGCGCCTAGGACACCGTGTTGGCCATCTGCTATTCCTGAGTGGTTTGCTAGAGGCTTGTCTTGTCAAGGCATGACCGTAAGGCTGACCGGTTGCGGGCTTTGCCAGTATGGGAACACAAACCTCGGTTTTACTGGGGCACCCTTTTTGACCATTCGACCTAGTGCATATCGAAATCCATAGTGACCATTCCAAACTAGGACAGGTTGCTTACCCGATATAGGTTGTTTGAAACCGCTGCGTGCGTAGTGAAACCGTAGCTCCTGACAAAATAGGAGAGGGAAACCCTACCCCAACATAGGGGTGTATTGGCTCTCATTTACTTGCTATGTGCTTTTAGAATGTATCTCTACAGGGAATGCATATACCAGTTTGCAAGTCTGGGTATCCGACCTACGGGAACCAGTATTAGTATTTTTTAGAATCAGTTATATCTGCGGGTATCAGATTCAAATTTAGGCGATGATTTCGGGAACAAAGGATCGATAATAGAACACGATCGTTCATTTCGGCTGTTTTGGTAAAGTTGAGCTGAGATGCTGTCTATTTTCCCTTTTGCTAGGTAGTCTTGGAACCATAACTTCAGAAGGCTCCACTATCTCCCGGGTACATTGGATCTGTACTGATAGACTTTGTCAGGTCAGAGACTTCGATTCAAGTGTCGAGGGCTAGAAGGCTAGTTAGGCACAGATCACCGATTCGGCGATTACGGATCAGTGGCCCTTATCCACCCCTCTAGTGAACAGGTCAGTCAGATGGATCAGCAGAATACATCAGGGATGGAGGCAATGATGCGTCAAATGCAGGAAACTATGAAACTCATACAACAAGACGCTGTCCGCCAAGCGGAATTTTCTAAGCAACAAGCTGCAATCATGGCTCAGCAGGCTGAGCTCATCACCAGGCTGCAACAGCAAAGCGGCGCGTCTCCTTCACAACAAGTTCCTCCCCCACCAGGAGCTCTAGCACCTGGGGAGACGCCAAATGTCCAAAATGTCCAAGAGGATACAGACCTTCCAATGAGGCCAGCTCCGCTCCCGATTTTACCGCAACTATCTAAGGCACCCACGCCTGTCAATGTGCCGGACTCTCCCTTCGAGTTCGAAGCGGACCCCACAGCGCTGAAGCTGAGTAAGATGGAAAAGATGTTTAAGAAATCTCAAGGAGTCAAGTCCATTCTCGACATTGAGGATGGGTATACGGACCCAGCTGTGACGCTGCCAGATCGGTTCAAGATGCCACAAATCGACCGATTTGATGGGTCCGGGGACCCCATGGTGCACCTGAGGCTGTTTTCAGATATCTTAAGGCCGATGGGCCTCACCAAACTACAGAAGTTGTCTCTGTTTGGCCGAACCCTGTCAGGTGTGGCGGCTATCTGGTACGCGAAACTGGAGGACGATGTCAAGAGGAATTGGGATGAGATGGCCGAGGCCTTCGTTGCACAGTACTCCTATAACACGCAAATCGAGATTACAACCCGTGATCTCGAGACGACTAGGCAGGAGCCGAAGGAGAGTTTCTCCGATTTTGTAACTCGGTGGAGGGCCAAGGCCTCAATGATGACCATTAGGCCGACTGACAAAAACCAAATACGGATGGTTGTGCGCAACCTCCAACCCAAGCTTATGTAGAAGATGATCGTGCTCCCTTTCCCTACCTTCTCAGATTTACATAAGATGGGAGTACAGATCGAGGATGCCATGAAGTAAGGCCTTATTGACCAGGAGAAGGAGCAGCCTAGGCGGGCGTTTTCCCGCAGTTCAAATGTGACCACCAGCGGTGATGCAGCCACAAGATCTTCTGAAGTGGGCATGGTTACCACCACCACATCAAAAAAGGCTACCCCATTCACCGGTGCGTCCGGAAGTAGCTCACAGAAAACCAAATATCCGCCTCGAGTCAAGAGGGTTTTTACCCCGCTTTATATGCCTTTGTCAAAGGCTTTAGAGGTCTTAATCCGGAAAGGACATCTGAAACCATTGGAACAACAGCCTTTACCTGATCCTCTCCTTCCAAAGCATGACAAGACTAAGTACTGTGCCTACCATCAACAAACTGGTCATGAGACCGATAGCTGCTTTCGTCTGCGCCATGATGTACAAGATTTGTTTGACAACAAGGTCATTGCCGCACCAGCTCAGCAAAGTCTATCACCACTGGATCAGTGAACTTTGGGGATAGTACGAATATGTGATTAGGGGATGAACCCCCTGCGGGCGGCATTCAGTTTATTCTAGATGTGGCATTTGGCACGCACTGCTTTGAGCATTTGCGAATGCTAGTTTTGTACTTTCTGACTTAGGTGGTGGGTCATTCTTGTCATTTTGTATTGAGTTATTCTTTTCATACTGAGTCAGTCAGGGTCTGTCTTGTTGTATCGAGTCAATCCTGTTTTGTTAGAGTCGGGTGATTTCGGGGGTGTTACTTCAGACATCACTTGCTTGTTTTGTGTTTGTCTTTTTGCTTCCTTTCGAGTCTGTTTCTGCCTTAGAGCCAGTTAGCAGTTTCCAGCTTAGTTTTGATAATCTTGATAAGAGAACGGTTTGTGACCTCAACTTGGCCGTTGGCTTGGGGATGGCCTGGGGAAGAGAAACATGGCTGGATTTGGAGTTCTGCACAAAATTTCCTGAACTTGGCATTGTCGAATTGTTTGGCATTGTCGGAGACGATGGCTTGAGGGATGCCAAATCTGCATACGATCGATTGCCAGATGAATCTGGTCGTGTTCCGCTCGGTAATTGTGGCAAGGGGTTCTGCCTCCACCCATTTGGTGAAGTAATCAATGGCGATAATGGCGAATTTGTTTTGGCTTCGAGCATGGGCAATGGGCCAACTAGGTTGATCCCCCATTTGGCGAATGGGTAGGGACTGCAAAGTATGATCAATTTTGTAGGTGGAGCATGGGAAATGTTGGCAAAACGCTAGCACTTATAACATTTGAGCATGAAGTCTGTTGCATCTTGATTGAGAGTAGGCCAGAAATAACCAGTACGAAGTATTTTGTAGGCTAGGGACCAGCCACCCGAATGATTGCCACATACACCCTCATGAACTTCTCTTATCACGTAGGTCGCTTGAGCAGGATTGAGGCATCTCAGGTATGAGTGTGAAAAGCCACGTTTGTATAAGAGACCTTGATAAGAATGTAATTGGACGACCGGACCCTGACTTTGACGGCCTGCTGTTTATCATCTGGTAATTCCCCCATTGTCAAAAATAGAAAGATGTTAGACGCCCATGGGATAGGTTCATTTAAGGGAAGTGAACTTCTTGTTGGTTTGGGGAAATAGCAGGGTGGGTCAAGTACTCGAGGCAGACCCCGTGGCTGAGGTTTGACTAGTCTGCAAAAGCTAATTGAGCCATCTCATCTGCTTTAGAGTTTTCCGCCTGGGGAATGTGCTTGATGTGGAAAGTGTTGAAGAGGCGAGCAAGGGGGAGTATAATATCCCTGTAAGCCCACATTGTGTCTTCCTTGGCATTGAATTCTCCCGCAATTTGTTCGATAATAAGTTGGGAATCGTTGAACACCCGGATATGGCTGACATCAATGTCTCTGGCTAGGCGGAGACCGGCTATCAATGCCTCATATTCGGCCTCATTGTTGCTTGCATCAAATAAGAATCGGAGAGCACACTTGAAATAACCACCCTCGAGGGCGGTGAGGATGAGACCGACCCCACTGCTTTCTTTGCGGAATGATCCATCGACGTTGAGGGTCCAAGAATGGGGGTCTTCTGCCTCAGTCTAGGGTTGAAGAGATGGTGGGGCCGTGATTGGAATGGGATTAGTGAATTCCAGGATAAAATCGGCGACAGTCTGGCCTTTGATCGGCGTTCGAGGTCTGTAGGAGATATCAAACTGGCTGAGCTCGACTGACCATTGCATAAGTCGGCCGGACAACTCTGGTTGTTGCTTGATTTTCTTCAACGGTTGGTCAGTGAGGACGACAATGGAGTGGGCCTGGAAGTAAGGTCGAAGTCGTCTTGAGGTTATGACCAAGGCTAAGGCCATTTTTTTCAAGCAATGGGTAGTTCTGTTCTGCTCTGCTCCCTTGAGAGCCCGACTGATGTAGTAGACCGGTCGTTGGACAGAGCTGTCTTCCCTGATAAGTGCTGCACTAACTGCGGCGTTTGACACGGCCAAATAGAGAAAGAAGGGTTCGCCCGTGATTGCCTGAGAAAGTAAGAGGGGTTGGCCATGTACTGTTTCAACTGCTGAAAGACCTCTTCGGATTCTGCCGTCCACTCAAAAGTTTGCCAGATAACTTTGAAGAAAGGGAGGCACTTGTCTGTTGCACGGGAAATGAAGCAATTAAGGGTGGCAACTAGGCCAATAAGCCGCTGAACCTTCTTAACCGTTCTGGGTGACTGCATTTCAATTAATCCCTTGATCTTTTCGGGGTTAGCTTCGATGCCCCGCTGATTGACCATGAAACCCAAGAACTTCCCAGATCCTACGCCGAAGGCACATTTCTCTGGATTGAGCTTCATTGGTACTTCCGTAGGGTGCCGAAGGTCTCCCGCAGGTCGGCCTGATGATCAGTGGAGAGCTTGCTCTTGACCAGCATGTCGTCAACATATACCTCCATGTTCCGGTCTATCTGATGATAAAAGACAGCATTAACCAACCGTTGGTAAGTGGCTCCAGCATTTTTTAACCCAAATGGCATCACACGGTAATGGTAGGTTCCCCGGTCGGTGATGAAGAAGGTGTGTTCCTGGTCAGACGGGTGCATCAGAATTTGGTTGTATCCCGAGAAGGCATCCATGAAACTCAGCATTTGATGGCTGGCCGTGGCGTCAACCAGTAGATTTATGCGAGGAAGAGGATAGCTGTCCTTGAGGCAAGCTCGGTTAAGATCGGAGTAGTCGACACAGAATCGCCATTTACCATTGTTTTTACGAACCAGAACCACATTCGACAGCCATCTGGGGTAGTCCACATTTGTGATAAACTGTGCCTCAAGGAGCTTATCTACTTCAGAAGCAATAAGGTTATTGCGCTCCGGGTGAAAGATGCGTTGTTTCTAGCGGATGGGTCGGAAATGGGGCTCAATGCTGAGATGATGGGTGATGAAAGAGGGGTCAATACAGGGCATGTCGGAGTGGGTCCAAGCAAATACGTCGTTGTGCTCAATTAGGAGGGTGGTGAGGTCGGCCTTGGCCTGGGAGGATAGTTGGCTGCCGATTTTGGCAGTTTTTGCCAGGTTGGTGGGGTCGATAGAGACCTCGATAAGCTCTTCCACTGGTTCCCCTCTGACCAGCTCATCCTCGTCCCTGACGTCGAGTCCTTCAATGATCATAGCCTCCTTAAGCTTGACGTCGAGTCCTTCAATGATCATTGTTCTCAAATTTGAATCCCGGTCTCGGTTTTGAATCCCTTTCTTCAATAACCTTTTTCAAGAAATCATCTAGTTGTTGTTTTTCTTTAATTTCCTCAATCAATGCTGGTTGAGCAGAAATAGCAGCTAAGGTTCCACCTTGTTCCTTCAAAACAATTTCAATTTCCGACTTTTCCAGATCATGAAGCAATTCTTTCTGTCCGGTAAGCAAACAAGCTAAGTTGGCAATTGACTTTCGGCTCAAAGCATCGGCAACGGTGTTGGCTTTCCCTGGATGGTACAGTATCTGTAGGTCATAGTCTTTTATCAGTTCAAGGCATCTCCGCTGTCTCATATTCAGTTCCTTCTGAGTGAAAAAGTACTTTAGGCTCTTGTGGTCGGTATAGACTTCACATGCTGCTCCATACAAATAGTGACGCCAGATTTTCAACGCAAAAACCACTGCAGCAAGTTCGAGATCATGGGTTGGGTAATTCTTTTCATGCGGTCTCAACTGTCGGGAAGCATAAGCAATAACTCTCCCATTCTGCATTAAAACACATCCCAAACCCTTATGAGAAGCATCACTAAAAATAGTGTAACCGTCAGTACCTGTAGGTAGAGTCAGAATTGGTGCAGTCACAAGTCTCGTTTTCAATTCTTGAAATGCTGATTCCCTCTGGTCAGTCCAGTCAAATGATATCCCCTTTTGTGTCAACTGAGTCAGTGGTAAGGCAATTTTGAAGAAATCTTTGACAAATCTTCTGTAATATCCAGCCAGTCCCAAAAAGTTTCGGACCTCAGTCACATTGGTTGGTCTAGGCCAGTTTACTACAGCTTCAATTTTCTGTGGATCAACAGAAATTCCATCTTTGCTAACAACATGTCCCAAAAACATAACATGGTCAAGCCAAAACTCACATTTAGACAGTTTAGCATATAATTTCTGTTCTCTTAAAGTCTGCAGGGCAAGTCTCAGATGCTGTTCATGTTCTTCTACAGTCTTAGAATATATCAATATGTCATCAATAAATACCACAATGAAATCATCAAGGTACGGTTTAAAAATTCTGTTCATAAGGTCCATAAATGCAGCAGGGGCATTCGTGACTCCGAATGGCATAACTAGAAATTCATAATGGCCATACCTTGTTCTAAAAGCAGTTTTAGCAATATCTTCCGGTTTTACCTTCAGTTGATGATACCCTGATCTGAGATCAATCTTGGAAAACACTTGTGCACCCTGTAACTGATCAAATAAGTCATCAATACGCGGTAAGGGATATTTATTCTTTACAGTTACCTTGTTCAATTCACGATAGTCAATACACAGTCTCAGTGAGCCATCTTTCTTCTTCACAAACAAAACAGGTGCACCCCACGGTGAAGTACTGGGCCTGATAAACTTCTTGTCTAACAGTTCCTGCAATTGTACCTTCAGTTCTTTCAGTTCGGTTGGAGCCATTCTGTAGGGAGCTTTAGATAACTACTGTACGGCACTACATCAACAAGAACTCAATCTCCTGTCAATCAAATCCTGGTAGATCATCCGAAATACATCGAATTCTCTAACTATAGGAATGCAATTCACATCGCTTTTAACATTATCGATGGCAGACATCTGATCACACAGATATCCCTTACATCCCTTTCTAATCAGTTTGACAGCTTTTACAGAAGAAATCAGATACGGAGGAGGTACTACTCCGACTCCACTAAACACAAATTCGGGCAAACCCGGTGGACGGAAAACAACTTGCTTAGTCACACAATCAATAGTAGCATGATATTTTTGTAACCAGTCCATCCCCAATATCACATCAAAATGATCGATATTCAATGGCAGTAAATCAATAAACAGATGCATATCCCCAACAATAATCTCTCAGCCGGGTTACATATATGCACAGATCATAGATCCTCCAACGCGGTGATGATCTGACTAACAAGTAATTCATGAGTTCTAAGGGTCTATTCAATTTTCGTGAAAGCATGTGACACATAAGAATGTAGACCGAATCAATCAATACATATGCATTTTGAGCACAAATAGAGAGGATACGACACAACGGTCTCAAGATATTCAACGTCTCCTAAGATTAGGGCAAATACTGCCCCGCCTCATAGGCTCTTTCCTAGTTTTGGGGTTAGGCTTTGGTGCTACATTTGATCTTCTTTGGTGCAGCTTTTACTACTAGTCGGTGGAGAAGGCGATCTTTAATTCAAGGCCCACTTTGCCACATCAAACAAGCTCCGAAATCGATAGCAAACTCCTTGTGCTTGTTGCCACATATAGAGCACGGTGGAGTAAACCCACTCCTTGGTCAATGGTCATCGACCCGATTCGCATTTCTTGTTGGCTGGGTTATGCTTGCCTTTCTTAAATTTGAAACCCTGCCTTTTCCCTTGCCACTCAGTTGTTGATGTTTCAGATTGTTTCACTGCTGCAATATTTATCTCGGCCATCAAAGCCCGGTCAAGAACACCCACAAAGGTTGGCATTTTCAAAACACTTATTCGATCCTCAGATAGCAAAGATTGAGGCCGCCGAATCTCCCGGCCTTCTTGTAATCGGTATCCACCATGTGTGGGGCATACCTAGCAAGTTCAGTAAATTGCTTCTCATACTCGGCAACAGACGTCTTGCCCTGTCTCAGTTGTTCAAACTCGGTTACCTTTCTGTCCTTGATGCACTGCGGAAAATATTTTTCAAAGAAGGACTCCTTGAACTGAGCCCAAGTCATTACAGTGTTTGCATCACGGGTCAACATCCACCACCTTCTAGCTTCTTCCTGCAGGGTAAAGGTGGGTAACAATACCTTGTGTGCATCTGGGCTCGGAAACAGTTCGAACGATTTTTCGCCTAAGGACCCATGCTTCAGCCTTTAGCAGTTCTAAGCCTCCCTGAAAGGACGGCGGTTTCATCTTGCTGAACTTATGAGTCAATGCAATGATATCCACCTCGTTAACATTCACATTCTGTACATTTGGTGCATTCTGTTCCGGTTGCACCGGAGGAGGAGGAGGTGGGGGCTGTTGGTTCTGTTGTCGGTCCAGTCTTCCAATTACCAGTTCCATCATTTGTTCAAGTCTGGCCATTCTGGCCTCAGAGGATGATGCTTCAGTTTCATTTGCATTATCCATTTCACTATAAAGCAGTTATGACAGTTATCATTATAAACAGTTATACAATTAAACAGTTTAACATTTATTCAGTCCGTCATAAGCACACACTTTTCAAATTCATGAGATGCCCTACTTGCTTTTCTAGGACACCCTATAGCTCATTTGGACACGTGTGTGTGGTATAACTCGTGGTTAAGTATCGCTCTGATACCACTCTGTCACGACCCAAACCCGGCCCTATGGGTTTAGCATCAGAATCGCCAAGAATCCGAGATTACCAAAGGCACATAATCAAGTCTACAAGACATACAGAGTTCAGGGCCTGGCGGAAGCCAAAACAGTAAAAACTAGTGTCCATAGAGCTGTGTTAATCTGTATGCCAAAAACATTTTTCAATCATTCATACAGTCCAAAACAGTACGGTCTATATACAGTCATATACAACATGTACAACATTCAGTACGGGGACCCAACCCCTCGATAACTTGATGCAAGGATGGTCTATACAACAAGACAAAAGCGAAGGAGACCTATGGGGACACAAAAACACCCCAAGCCATGGCATGGCGTCTCGGAACCTCACAGTGAGGCACATAGGCTGGCTTGACAAAACTGGGGACCAATCCCACGCTCCTAGCTTCGGTCTGGTGGCTGAGCACCTACATATATATATAAACAGTGAGCTAAAGCCCAGTGAATAACATAAAGCGTAAAGAGGTTATGAATGAATGTCCTTACAGTAATGAAATCAATTCATTATCTGAGATTTCAATCTTTGATATTTGGTCAATCAAGATTTCAATCAATCACCATATGTGGTACATCCATTAGCCTATAAACAAGAGGGTCCCAAAAGGACCGAGCCTTATGAACCTAACAAGAATGATGGCCATCAATCAAGATGGTTCCACAAGGAAACCAACAGAGCTCAGTAACGATCAATAACAATGGGTGCTAAGGATGCCTGTCTGATTCGAAATACAGGACATACATTCATTCCATAAACAATATCGGTTCAATAAACAGTTCGATTCGAAGATTCAAAATATAACCATTTGAACATATCTTTACACAATCTGTTACTCACAGTGATTGGGCTATCAGTAGCTAGAGCGCGTCCCCGAGAGTCAACCCTAAACAGTCAATAAATAGAACACACACTAAGTTTACAGTTTGGAAAGGATGATAATTAAATCCCTAAATTCCTCGGTGTGGTTCTATGTCTACATCCTCATTAAGATGCTCTAAACTAGGCCTAAGAATGCCTAGGATGCGATGAGGATGCAAAAATGCACTAAGGAAGCAATTCCAGAATTTTCAGTGAACAGGGCCTCCGCTCGAGTGCAGGTTTCCCCGCTCGAACGGACAAGCACACAAAGGCCCACGCTCGAGCGTACATTCCGCCGCTCGAGCGGACTGATGAAAGGTGCAAAAATGCTGGATGCGCGATTTTCCGCCGGCGTTAAAATCCTTTCGGCCGAAAGGATCAGAAACAATGCAAGAAAATCTGAGGAGCATGAATTCGCCGAAGCGGCACTTCCTCGCCGAAGGACGTCCAAAATCTGGAAATTCCAGATTCGACCTCTGAGTTTCAAACCAAGTTTTGATGCTCCAAATTCGATCCTCTTGGGCCCATTTTCTGGAAAACTCTTTCAAACACATAGAATAACAAGTTTTAAAACTCAATTTAAGAAATCAAGGCCCAAGGGTGTTTAACTCAAACTCAATTTCAAACCGTTTTCAAGAACACTTTCAAAACATGACATGCATGATCTTTAAACCAATTTTAAGCTTCCAATCATGCTCAAATGAGCTCAATTCTTTGAAAAGCAAGTTGAAAACATGGACTATAACAATACCATGAACATGCATGTGACAAATTGCCATGAACTCAACTTCAAACTCACCAATATATACATGCATGCATGAATTTGACTTCAATCCAACATATATGAACAATTCCATAACTTAGCTCTACAATGATGCATGAATCATGCAAGAATGAGGTTTAAACTCAACAAGGAGAAGATGAATTCACTCACCTAAGTCTCAATTACAAGTCTAGGAGCTCAATCTAGCAATCCATGCCTCAAATCTTCAAGTTCTTCTTGCAATTTTAACAATTTGAGCTTAATTCCCTCAAGATGAACTCTCTCTCTATCTATCCTCTTGTTTGGTCGGCTATGGAGCAAAGAAAAGGGCTGATCAAATGTTGTGATCAAAGTGTAAACAAGCCTCTAAGTGTGTGTGATGTAGTGGCCACTAAGTGGCAATTCGGTAATTAAGACAAACTCTTTAATTGACTTAATTTAATCTAATTTAATCATTCCTAATCAATTTTCAGATAAAAATATTATTAAATCACAAATATTATGCTGATTCCAAAACATCAAACGGTTTCTAAATCGGCCGCCGATAAGGCCTTCAATTAGCAGTTTAAACATAAAATGCAAACAGATAATCACACACTCAAACAGATGCAACACGCAATTCAATAGACAAACTTATTCAATTTCAGTTTCAGTTCCATTCAGTTTGTTCAGTAGTTCATCCAGTTCACTTATCAGTCATTAGCAGTTCAGTTTAAGGGTAACCAGTATATAATTCAGTGGTTTAACAGTAATCAGTACGAGGGTTGTTACAGTAAGGCAAAAAATTCCTTTGCACAAAAAAAAAAAAGAAAAGAAAGCAAAAGCTAGAAAAAATACAGCATGAGGTTGGCTGCATTCCATGGCCGGGGTATTCCTCTACCATCCAAGTCCTCCAAGTGATATGCTCCTTTGCCCGCCAAACCGGTTATCTTGTAGGGTCCTTCCCAATTTGCCCCTAGTTTGCCTTCTCCTAGCACCAGGGTATTGCCCATGACCTTCCTCAAGACCCAATCACCCACTTTGAACGGTCTGGGGTGCACGATTTTGTTGTATTTCCTTGAAAGCTCTCGTTGGTAGGTGGCCACATGGATGAGAGCCTTTTCCCAGCATTCTTCCACTAGGTCCAATTCCAAGGCAATGGCTTCGGCGTTCAGCTTGGGCTCAAAACTTTCACTTCTGAGGGTGGGCATACCAACTTCCAAAGGGATGACCGCCTCCATGCCATATGCTAAAGCAAAAGGAGTTTTCCCGGTAGATCACTGCGAGGTTGTTTAGTATGCCCAAAGGACATTGGGAAGTTCCTCAGCCCACTTTCCTTTGGCTTTCTCAAGCCTCTTCTTCAGTCCATCAAGAATGGTCTTGTTCGAAGCCTCGGCTTGACCGTTGGACTGCGGGTAAGCCGGAGTAGAGTTGTTGAATTCGATCTTCAAATCTTCACAGAACCCCCTGAACAGGCGGCTGTCAAATTGAGTGCCATTATCAGAAATCAGAATTTTAGGGACGCCAAACCGCATGACCACATTCTGCCAAACAAACCGCTTCACGTCTTTCTCCTTAATTGTTGTCAAAGGCTCCGCTTCAACCCATTTGGTGAAGTAGTCTGTGGCTGCGATGAAGAACTTCCGGTTGTCTGGTACTGTTGGGAGTGACCTCACTATATCTAGCCCCCACATTGCAAAGGGCCAAGGGCTGGTGAAGGGAAGGAGTTCCCTGGCCGGCTGGTGGATCTGATGAGCAAACTTCTGGCACTTCTCACACTTACGAACATACTTCTATGCATCGGCCTGCATGCACGGCCACCAGTAGCCTTGCGAAATAGCTCAGTAGGCGAAGGACCTGCCCCCTATATGACTGCCACAAATGCCTTCGTGAATTTCATAGAAAAAGGCCTCCACACTGCTTGGATGCACACACTTCAGGTAGGGACCGGTGAAAGACTTCTTGTATAAAGTGCCGGATGAAGAGAGCCAAAACTGCTCTGACTTCACCTGTATTTTATGCGCTTCCTTCTTGTCAGCAGGAAGGGTCCGTTCTCTGAGAAAAAGGACGATAGGGTCCATCCAAAAAGGACCTAGCTCGGCGCAGAGTACTTCTGTCTGCCCGGTTTCCTCAATGCTGGGCCTAGGAAGGAATTCAATCAAAAGAGGGTTGGGAGATGTGCTGTCGACCATAGAATCAAGGCCGGCCAACTCATCTGCTCGGCCGTTTTCTTCGCGGCCAATCTGTTGGACCTTGATTGCCTGAAATCGCTTGATGTGGTCCCTGACCAGAGTTTGGTACTTCATCATTCTGTCATCCTTTGCTTCGTAAACCCCAGAAACTTGGTTAACTACAAGCTGGGAATCACTGTAAACCATTAGCTCGGATGCTTGCATCTGAAGCGCGCTTTTGAGCCCGGCCAAAAGCGCCTTGTACTCGGCTTCATTGTTGGATGCTGGGAAGCCAAGGGTGATGGAATGTTCGATAGTAAGTCCATCCGATGAAATCAGAACAATATCCAGCCCGGCACCGTGACGGTTTGATGCTCCATCAACAAAAAGCTTCCACATCTCCCCCACAAACAACTTCCAACATTCTGATGGGTCTTGGGAGGCCTGAGGGTTGATGGCATCATGGTTTCTTGGCCGTTCGGTTTCAAGTTCTGTGCTGAGCGGTTTCACTTCAGCCCCCTTTGGCGATTCGGCAGCGGACTCAGCAAGTTGATCCATAATGCCTAAGTCCGTAGGCGAATCGCCAAGTTGCGGTACTATGCCGGCCGCAAGCTCTGTTGTGATCGGTTCCACTTCTTCCCCCCTTGGCGATTCAGCACCGGACTCAGCAAGTTGATCTATAATGCTTAAGCCCGTAGACGAATCGCCAGGTTGCAGTATCGTACTAGCTGAATGTGCTTCGGTGGAGCGTGCAAGTTCCGCCTCGCCAAAACTGCCAAGCTGTTGTATTTCGGTTGGGCTTGCATTCACCTCTCCATTTGCCGCGGTAATATCAACCGGGCATACCGGATGAGTTCCAGGTGAAAATTCAACAACGAAATCGGCCAAGGTCTGGGCTTTTATGGCAGTGCGCGGTTGGAACTTCACATCAAACTGTCCTAATTCGACCGCCCACTTGAAAATCCGACCGGAGAAGTCCGCCCATTCGAACAAAGCCTTAAGGGGGAACTCGGTCAAAACGATGATGGTATGGGCATGGAAGTAGTAGGCCAACTTTCTTGAGGCCATCATCATTGCCAACGCGAGCTTCTCCAATGGCAAGTATCTCGACTCTACCGGTAGTAAGGTTTTGCTGACATAGAAAATAGGGAGGTGCTTGATTCCTTCAGCTCGGACAAGCACCGCACTAACTGCATGCTGTGAAACGGCCAGGTAAATGTAGATTTCCTTGTCGAGCTTCGGTGTTACCAACAGTGGCGCCGAAGATAGATACTCCTTGAGCTCGGCCAAAGCCCGGTTACACTCTTCATCCCACGAGAACTTTGATTTTAGTGCTTGAAAGAAGGAGCAGCAGCGATTTGATGACCGGCTTATAAAACGATTAAGCGCGGCGGCCATTCCAGCCAGATGTTGCACGTCCTTGGCCGAGCTGGGCTGTTTTAATTCTTGCACGGCTCGGATTTGTGTAGGGTTTGCTTCGATACCTCGATTCGTGACTAGAAAACCCAAAAATTTTCTGGATCCCACGCTGAAGGCACACTTAGACGTATTCAGGCGTAGCTTGTGCTTTTTGAGAATGGCGAACATCTCGACCAAGTCGGACAAATGGTCTGCTTGATACCGGCTCTTAACCACCATATTATCAATATAAGCCTCCATTGTCCGGCCTAGCGGAGGTGCGAACATCTTGGTCACCATCCTTTGAAAAGTCGCCCCCGGCGTTCTTCAAACCAAAAGGCATGACTCGGTAGCAGAAGAGTCCCCTTGGTGTAGTGAATGAGGTGATCTCTCGGTCGGGCCCATGCATGGCAATCTGATGGTAGCCGCGGTAGGTGTCCAAGAAACTGAGTCTGTTATGTCTAGCCGTCAAGTCCACAAGCTGGTCTATTCTAGGCAGGGGGAAGCTGTCTTTCGGACAAGCTCGGTTGACGGTCTTGTAGTCGACACAAACTCGCCACTTCCCATTCTTCTTGGGCACCACGACGGTGTTTGAAATCCACCAAGGGTAGTGCACCTCCTGAATCGCTCGCACCTCAAGCAAGTTCTTTACTTCCTCTGCAATTACCTCGGTGTGATGCAGCGTCGATCTCCTTGTTCGCTAGATAACCGGCTTGGCTCCGGTAAAGACATTAAGATGATGGCAAATAAAACTTGGATCAAGATCGGGCATGTCGTAAGGCGACCGTGCAAAGACTTCGATGTTGGCCATCAAAAACTCAACCATCTCGGTCCTTTCCTGGGCTGTAAGGCTTGAGCCGAGCAAGAAGAACTTGTCCGGATGCTCTGTATCAATTCGTACCGTCACCAATTCCTCGACAGCTTATCCTCGGCCTTGGTGCCCACATCGTCAAGGACTCCCCGGTCCTCCAGTCCCTCAATAATTTGAACGAAGCCCTTGGCAGCCCGGCTCCCGTTGACTGCCACGAAGCATTACTTCGACATGACTTGATCACCCCAGACCTCCTCGATTGCCCCCATAGCCGAGGGAAATCTCATCACCTGATGGTAGGTCGATGCCACGGCTTGCATAGCGTGAAGCCATCCCCTTCCTAGGATCAAGTTATAAATAGATGACACCTGCAACACCCAGAACTCCACTTGTTTGACCACGAATCCTGCTTTGACCGGCAGGATAATCTTTCCTAAAGGCCACTTTGGTTGCGAGTTGAAACCAACCAGTGACGAAGTTGCCGGGGACAAATCCGTATCTTGGAGCTTGAGCTGTTTGAAAGCGTCATAGTACATAATCTCGACCGAGCTTCCCTGATCGATCAAGATCCATTTAACATCAAATTCGTTGATGCGGAGTGTAACCACTAGGGCATCGTTGTGCGGCAGCTGAACGCGCTCTAGGCCTCGTAAGAAGAAACTGATCACATCTTTCTCTTCGGTCTTCCCCTTCTTGATCACAAGCTGAACTGACAAAACTTCCCTCATGTGCTCTGCCTTCTTGATCATACCTTGGAGCTCGCACACATGTATCGGTTCCACTATGCCGTGGATGACATTAACAACCCCTTGTGGAGGCGCATCTCGGTCATCCAGTCCCCTTGGGTCAACCGGAGCCTGATTTGCCTTCACGCCGCCATCAATGTAACGGTCCAGGTGTCCAGCCGCGACTAGCTCTTCCAAGTGTTGCCTCAAAGGCAAACAATCCTCTGTCCGGTGGCCTTGCTCCCAGTGAAACGTGCAACGGTATCTCGGATTGAAGCCCTTCTGTCCATCGCCTAACTTAGCAGGAAACTGGACATACTCCTCGTCACGGATTTCACTTAGTATGTGATAGATTGGAATCTTAAAGACCGTGGTGATGCCTGTCCTTGCTTTCAACCTTCTGTTTGCATCGGCTACGTCATCCCGGTCATTCCGACGTCCCCTACCCCGATTTTTGCGATTAGAGCCACGGTCCGATTCTTCAGCGCGGTCATTCGATTGGTTGGACTCTTGTCCGACCGCGTGCACTTTTCCAGTCGACTTCTTGTCTGTTGCTACCGGAGTCGCCTTCGCAGTAGATGCTGATGCATCATCCCCAACTCGGATATGCTCATTGATGCGTTGCATTAGCTGGCCCATGGATGTCGGCTGGTGCATGGTAAGCGAGTCCCGCAGTCTATGTCCGACCGGAAGACCACGCTTGTATTGTGTTATTGCAAGGTTGACCGGCAATCCAAGATTTCGTTGAAGGTCTCCCAATATCTGGAGTTGTATGCCTTCAATGTATCGCTCGGTTCCATCTTGACACTAAGCAGGTGGTCAACTTCCTTTGGTGTTTTTGTGTTAGTTTTGAAGCGCGTCACAAAGGCTTCGTCCAATTGATGCCACCTTTATATGCTCCCCTCCGGCAACCTCTCGAACCATTTCAAGCCCAGTTCGCCAAAACTTGACGGGAAGATAAGGCACATAAGGGCGTCATTGCGTCTATGTCTAGCCATGACCTGTCGGAAGTGGCTTACATGCATGTAGGGATCGGTTTTTCCGTCGTAGAGCGTGAATTTAAGCTGGTGGAAGCCTGCCGGAAGCGGCGTTGTTTCTATCTCCAAGGAGAAAGGGGTGGCGCTCAGCCTTGCCAAGTCTGTATCTAGAAGGAGTGGCGCTGCTAGGCGGGGTGGAGGCATTCCAACCTCTTCGCTGGCGTGAACCCCATAGGATAACCGCTGGAACGCCAGCACCCTCTGAGCCTCCCGCCGGGGAGCCCGTTCCTTCAAGACTGCCCGCAAATCCTCTGATCGAGCGGAATAGGAATACATCGACGTCATCGCCGGGCGTGAGGACTGGTGAGTGCTATCTTGCGCGCTGGACTTCTCTGCACGCACATTGAAATCACCAACATTGTAACTTCTGGTAATAGAAATGGACGGAATGTGTCGCTGACTTTGACTACCTAAACGGCGGGGTTGGGTGCGCTCACTGTGGTCTCCCACTCCAGCTACACCCTTCCCTTTGACATGCCGCTTTAGCTCCTCCATCTCTGCTGCCATTCGACGGATAACGACGTCCTGGTCCCTGAGCTTGTGTTCCAGACGTCTCGTATGTGATTCTCTCCGCCGCCGATGACCGTCTGGACTCCGTGAATGACCATAACTTCTTCTGCGCTTATCTCGCGCGTCACCCAACTGTCCTCCTGGGAATGTCTTCAGGTCTACCATTGGAGGGATTGCGGGATGTCCTTCTCTCCGTCTGCCTGACTCCGGGGTAACTCCATCGATGGCAGACAATGGAATCTCGTCGTTGTTCGCCATTTAAGGCGATCAGATGAGCCTGGAAGACAAGGTTTTGTCTGCAAAGTATTCCCACAGACAGCGCCAATTGTACGGGGAGCAAATATTCCGGCGAGCCCGTACTCCTTTCTTTCAAGCTTCGTCTCTATCCGATCACCTGCGAGGACAACGGCGGTGAGCTACCTGGCGGTGTGTGGCCGGAAAACCCCTCCGACGATCAAGTTAGCACACACCTTGGGATGGAGAGAGAGAGAGAGAGGAGTCTTGTGTGTAAGTATTTCTCTTACCAGAAAATGTCCATGCCCGTATGGGGGCCACAGACATGCTTATATACCCTCTGCGCCCCAAATCTACTCCTAGTGATCTCTCGACACGTGGTATAGCTATCCACTTGTCAGCACAAATCTTGCTGAACATCACCTAACCCAACTGCCAGCCCTCTCTACTGGGAGCTCGGCAGTCGGGCTACGTCATCTCGGCTATCAACTGCCATGCTGCACTTTATGCCTAAGTGTTCTCGTAGCCAAGCTCAAGGAGGACTGAGCACGGTCGCACTCTAGCGCGGCCGAGCTTGGGACAACTCATGCTAGTTTTCCGTCGGCTTTCCTGCCGAGCAAACCCACGGACCGCGGAACACCCACGCCTTGCCTGGCGCTGGACATCTCACTTGACCGGCTTCTATACCATGAAGCCAAGTAGCTCGGTCCAACCACACCTTACCCTAACCAAGCAAATTCTATCAGGACAGGGCCGCACTATCTCGGCCCAACCTTGTTCGGCCCAAATATGTCCGATCCAATCCCAGACCATAAATCTCTCTCTCAGATACTTTTTTTCTTTTTTTATACAAAATTTGATAGAATTTTAGCAAGTTAAATATGGGTGATTTTCTTTTATAATAAATGATGAAAAGATATTTTTGGGATATATTAGAACTTTTCTTTTATAATAGATGAAGAGATATTTATGGGATATATTAGAACTTTTCTTTTATAATAAATGATGAAGAGATATTTTTGGGATATATTAGAACTTTTTTTTAAGAGATATGTGATAGAAAATAAACAGTAAGAATTGAAAGGAGTCGCCATTGTTTATTGCCTCACAATCTTTTTCTTTCAAAATTTATTAGAGAGTTAGAAATTAACAAGATATTTCATCCACGAGCCATTAGGCACAAAGTGCTATAAATATGATCAAGGACTAATATTAGGGCTTAGTAAAAAATTCGTGAAATTCGTAATTCGATCTAGTCTAATTTAATTTAGTAGGTTTGGATTGATTTTTTGAATTTATGATTTAGTTCTGAATTGAAAAATTAAAAATTCGTAGTTTACAGATTTGTTCTGGATGGAACCCCACGGTTTCGGATTGGAACTGATCTGGACCGTATATAAATAGCCTATATTTTTATTATACACCCTCCTGCACAGTATCTTCTCTTATTTTATATAAAACTTAAATCCAAACCTAAACTCACATAGTATCTTCTTTTATTATTTTTGTTTGCTAGTTTTTAATGTTAATTTGTAATGGTCTAAATACTTATAGTGGAACCAGTTTTCTTATGTTGTTTAAATTCTAGAATAGTATGTCGCTATTATGAAAAGGTATGTTGTTATTGTGAAACTAATATGGTGTTATAATTATATTTTTTATGAAATTAAAGTGTTACATATATTTTTTTGTTATTTAATTATGTAAATCCGTGGTCATAAACCGATCCAATCGTATTTAAATGGATTGGTTCGAATTGATTCTACGATTTAAATGAATTGGATTGATTCCAATTTTTCAAGAACCGTAAATAACGGATTGGTCTTAGTTTTGTCCCAATCTGATCCAATCCGGATCATGCTCCAACCTAACTAATATAATATTTTTAGTTTTGGATTAGTTAGAATGTTTACCAACTCTCTCTTCATATTTTATTGCAAGTAAGAGCATCACTAGTAACTGATATAAAAATAACAAGAAAAAATCTAAAACATAAAATTAATCATAGAATTGGGCACAGCACTCCTATATAGGGTGGTCATCGACTCGATAGCCCGTCCAGCGCACCGTATAGCCCAATAATGGTAGTACTTGAAAAAAATATTTAGTTCATAGGATCGGACTGGATAAAATTTTTTAGTCCATTTAATTTGCGAATTGGGCTTGAGATAAAAAATTTTAGTTGGCCCAATCCACCCATTTAGAAAATTTTAAATTTAATTTTTATATAATTTAGTTACAAAATAAATTAAAAAAATAATAAAAGATAAAGAAAAATACATACGTGTATATACTTCTTTCTATAGCTTAAATTAAAACATTTCTTAAAAGATTATATTTATTTTATAATTAAATTTGATTAATATTTTAAATTCAAATAACAACAATGATTCATTCCCCCTTTTTAGGACCCCCTTTGGACCTCCTCTCTCTCTCATTGGTCACATTTTCTTTTTCTTTTTCTTTTTTTTCCTGCTCCTCAAATCACCTCTTGCCACGTGACAAAGGGGGTAAAGGGGGTGACCCCCAAAAGGGGTCCCAACATTTATTCTTCAAATAATTATTAAAAGAGTTTAAATAATTTAATAGCCCTTAAAGACGAGAAACAAAATAACAGTTCATATCTATTAGGTTAGGTGGGTGGACTTGGGATGGCAAGATTAGGCCGGATATCAAGCTTGAGATGACACGCACCCTATTACCATATAGTGTCAGTTTGACCAAACCCGATGTGGCCCGATGTTTGTCTACTCCAACTCTTATGGAGAGGAGTTTAATACCTTTTGACATAAAAATAACAAGAAAAAGTATAAAAATCAAGGCATTTAGCGTAGGGGTTGTGTAACACCATTTGTTGTGTGAGCTATTGGGTTCAATTCTCATGGTAATGAGTTTGATGCCCTTTGTGATTATTTATTTCTTTATCATTATGAGAGTTGTATGTAGATTTTTTTGCTATAGTGGTTGGTGGAGGTGGGTTTATTGATTGGGTTAGACTTTGTTTACTTTATAGCTATTATTAAAGGTTTTTTTTATTTTTTTTTTTATTTTTAACACAGCTATTAAAGTTAGATTTTGACATTTTGTAATGTTAAAATATTATAATTTGACAATCTAATTTAATAATAAAAATGATATTTCTTATAATATTTCAATAAAATATTAATCGTGAATCTCATCATGCAAAATGAATAGCACACCATTAAAAATAATTTTTGTATGTGTTGTCAAATTTTAAAATTTTACAAGTGTTTTAACACCCCACTGAAAGATGTTTTAAGAATTTTATAAATTACTATATTTATATTATTATTATTTCAAATTAGTGTAACAATGAAATGTTATAATATATATTTGAAAATTATATGCATCTTATTATAAATGATGTAATTTTATTATAAAATTTTATAATATTAATAATAAATTACGTAACGTTACCCAAAATTAATGTAGCAAATATTATAAGGGATTTTTATTATTTATTTATTTTTAGGGGTTGTTTGGGATGACCTAAATAAATGTATTTTTTTGTCTTTTTACGAAAAGATGTTGTTGGCTTTTTGGCTTTTCGAAGGGTATTTTTGTAAATGCGAGCGTGCCAGCAATGATCAATCGGTCCTTACAGAAATTATAATTGCCAACCAATTATCAGACGATTGTGTTTTAGTTTTTTCAAATTTCAATGAAGAGGACTTTTCCGGTGGCTTGACTTAGGAGAAATTAAGAGAAATAATAAGCTTATGAAGAACAATGGAAGTATTTCATTAAAATGAACACTTACAATGATCCAAACTCAACCTCAAGAGGTTTACAAGGATTTATCTACTTGAAACTACTCCTATGAATCGAAGTGCACAACAGGTATTTAAAGTGCAAGAAAGGTAAAGACTGGAAATGTAAAAACTGGAAAAGAAAATATGTAAAGTAAGACTGGTTTGTATGATCTGAGTCTGGGGGTTTTTTCTGGGGACCTCCTTGCTATTTATACTCCTCAAGGATGACCATCGAATTGCACTTCAAACTGTCGAACTGCCCCTTCATGATCGTTGATCATGCTGCATTAGAAGTAGTTCCACTACGCCATCACTTGCAGTTGGGCTCCCCTCCTGTATTTGAATTTGAATATGAGTAACTGTTGAAGCCACATCATCCTGTATCTCTTTACTGATCCAGTGCTACTCAAATCATGTAAGAACCAATTTTCACTGCCACGTGTACGATCAGGATCGAAGACTTGAGTAATCTTCCTATATTACCCTTACTCTGCCACGTGTCGAACTGTGATTGGCTTTTACAAAATATGTAGCCAACATTACCCCCCACACTAATATACCCAATATTTGGTGATATTAGTGGATCACAGTTTTCTTCCCGCGCTTTCAGAACGTGCATAGAGTCCATTTTCTAGAAACACAACCGTCATCTATTTGGTGATCATTTGCATTAACTCTCTTTCAATTTGTTGAACATCCCAATACCTCAGCATTCGAATGGACTATGGCTAAATCAACTTCTCTTTCTATTGATCAAGCACATGAAGAACCATTGAGTAATGCTGCTTCCCCTCGAAAGAATCTCCACGCATTCATTAGTCACCTCTACCTGCCTTCCTATATTCAAGTTATGGGAGTCTTTGCAAATTACCAACCTTCAGACTACGAACACATTGCTCTTAATTCTTCGATTCAACAAGTTGCAGACATAAATACAAGAAGTTCTTCCTCTAACTCCCCCTTGTACCTCGAACCAACTGCTCTTAAACCTTTGATTTGGCAATTTGCAAATATGGACTTGGGAAACTCTTCTTCACAAACCTCTGCATGGGATGAAGCTACAACTTCTTCATCTTCTGGGGTTTTCAGCTGGACAAGCTGGTCAACACCTGAGACTTATGATCTGAGGGAACGAATCAACCATCATTTTGTTGAGTTCAGTGACCCTTTGGAGTTTCCTTCCTATGCTCGAAGTTCAGTGGTCTACCCTTATGTCACGCCCCGAACCCGCCCCTAGAAGTTCGGTGACGAGACCGGCCAGTAACCTTAGATTACCAAAGGCCTTCCTGTACTAAACATGAATAAAAGGGGCTCGCGGAAGCGAAATAATTAACTAAGAGTCCAAGAGCTGTGCGTAATATGAACATTTATATACATGCCAAAAATAAGGTTAATTACCCACATTCAGTTACAAAACAAGCGACAAAAGATCATGTGTAGCACTTAAATACATGTACAAAAACAAAAGACAAAACTCTGCAAAACGGCCTTCCAGGCCTAGCCCCAGCTCTGAGGCATCCAAAACTCTAGTTGGCTTACAAAACGGCGGCTCAGCTTGAACTCCGCCTAGGCTTGACTTCCCGGCTGCTCACCTATAAATACATATATACGGGGGTGAGCTAAAGCCCAGCAAGTAACAGTAACGTAAAGGGGTTAGTGAACGAATTCCAACATTTCTTATAAAACCGTAATAAAACATTCATAAACATAGTCAGTCATCAGTCATCATATAGAACATACGTAATGGCGTACTCCATAGATCATAACATAACGTATCATAACATGTGTCGACAAACGACTAGAGTAACCGGTCCCGGACACCGATTAAACACATACCGAGATCTCGTAAACTGGTCATGGGCCTACATATCCGTGCCGTCCCCCATGACTCAAGCGCATGGGCCTACACGTCTATGTCGTCCCCCACAACTAAAACTATCTATGGACACCATACTAGATTCGCAATCAAGACATTCATTCACGTAAAACATTATCATTTAAACATATCATAACATTTATCATTGAACATAATTCATAATAACATATCTTTACGAAAATGTTACTTACGTGGTTTCCTCGCTACCGATTACACGGTCTTTCCGTCTTGTCTGCAAACATCCACATATGACACATTCTCATCATTCAACACCAATATACATAATTCATGCCATTTCCTTTCTTCTTTCACATACTATCATATTCTTTTCATGGTCAAATCAATCTTCTTTATGTTCACTCATGCTCATAAAATGCTTATTGATGCCATTAACATGCTAGAAATCATATAAAACAACTTCCCAAACTTTCTCGAAATAAGCCTTCATTCGGCGCCACATGTCCGCCGGCGTCTGATTTTTCCCCAAAGCCGAGAAGGCTGATTTTCCGCTCGGCGAGCTTCCCTACGCCGGCGGACCTCAAACTCAGAAATTCTGGTTCTTCTTCTTCATTTCATCCTTTCCATAGAAACATTAATTCCAAGACATAAAACCCAAATCCCAAAATCCTTGAAACCCATCTTAAATCAACATAAAACTTCCATTCAAAACCCATATAGATCATTAGCAAAATTAACCCATGAATTCAAATGTAAAATTATAATCTTGAACATAAGAGCTTCATTTGTAACTTCCATGGAGGTTTTACCTCAAAACATGCCAAATAAACTTGATTCATAACATATAGGCTCAAATTCAACATAACTTCTCTTTCAAAACCATGATCTTGAGTACATCATGCAAGTATTAACAATCTATGTCAAGAATTTCTTACCTTGATTGCTAGATTAGAGAGACTAAGCTTGAGTTCCTCTTCCTTTCTCTTCTTTCTCTAGATTTTTCTCTTGTAGCTCTTGAGTCAAATGGTCAAACATCCCTATCTCTTAAGCCATATATCATAATAATCATTTAAGGCAAAATCTTTAGCCAAACAAGGCTTTACGAATCAGACAGAATCCAGTTCTCAATTTATCGTTTCGAATGGTTCTAAATATTCTCGGTAGCACATAGACATGTTCAATTTCATTTTCTGAACTCGTTACGGTCATCGATTTCAGTCCCAAAGTTGTCATTTCAACAGATATTTTCCCCAATTCAAACAGATATTCTTCAATTAAATCATATAAACACATAATTAGGTACCGGTAATTACGTCCTACAGTTCCGGGTCATTACACCTTACGTGCCCATTGACCTTCGACGTAGTTTGGAGGAGAATCTGCTTGTGGCCTGGTACACATCCTCCATGCCCACAACGACAGTGCTTGTTGCCCGACGCCCAGAAGAGGCACAAGGGTACAACCCATAATTCTTAGCCAAGAAGGAGAAGATTTGGTCTTCTGACTGGCTTGATTACATTAATGCCTTTGTTCTTTCTGCTCTCATGCCATCTCCCATAATAGAAGCATCCACACCTTCTTCTCCATCTTCTGAAACAGAAGCATCTGTTTCATCTTTTGAAGCAGAACCATTTACTCATTCTCCTCCACCAACTCTTTCTTAGATAGAGAAACTGAGGCTTGCCCTTCCCATGGATAAGGTCTTTCCACCTTACAAACCTCCATCTTCCCCTACTCCAGCTGAGCGGAAACAAGCTCAACTTCTGCTTGCAGCTTTCTCTCACTTGCCATTCAATGTTCTTAAGGACGACGTCCCTCTCAAGAACCTTCGATGGGCTTGTGATATTCTGACTAGGGGCCATGTCTTTAATCCCCTTGCCCAAGCAGAACTTCATATGTTCCTGGACCAACTTGCGGTGCTCCTCTACTGGCATCGAAATTCTATAGTCACTACACAATCTTTGGATCAACTTTCGTCTCTCCGAATTCATGCCCAGTACGAAGCAGAGAACTTCATCGAAGAATTCGATGATTTCAAGAATAAAGATTCTGCGTATTGGGATGATTTGGTCATAGACGAATTGGAACAAAGATTAATGGAGGAGGCTTTCAAAATAAAGGCTGAAGAGCTCTACTATGAAGTAAGAGCACACCAACTTATGCAGCCAACATTAGAAGAAATAGAAGATATAATAAAGAAAGAACAAAAATTCATTGATCACTGTTGGACCAAATTTCATGATCTTGTTATTTATTCTATTCCTTATTTTTATGAGCTTGAGTTTGTACCCAGATAGGGTTACTTGATGTAATTGCCTTGGCTTGAATACAAACAAAGTTCTTCTGTATTTGACATTGTTTGACTCTGTTTCCTTTTGCCTTTAAAAGCCAATTCAGAGCCTCGAATTGAACAATCTCATCCTTCGAATCTGGACTCAATCGTCTTTAATGAAAACACTAAAATGAACAAACATGTCTTTTTTCAATTTATGGAGTAAAATTGACAATTTTAGTTGATATCATCTAGAATTAGTGCTTCGAATTTAACAACCTTACCCTTCAAGACTAACTATAACCAATATATGGTCATGGTTAATATAGCCAATCAATTTTAAATTGACCACTTTTGCTTCGAAGAGCAATCTATGCTGTTTTAATTCAATAGACAATCTCTTTTTATAAAAACCAACGATTGGTTTTGATGTTTCGAATAGTAATTCTCATCCTTAAAGAATCCTAAATTTTGCTCCAAAGGTCGTTACTTTCATTAATAACCCTCAAACAGGTCTCTAAACCCTTTGAAATAGACCAATACTCGAGCATTCTAGCATCTTTAAGCATGTAGCATGCTTTGAAGCCGGTTTCTCTGTTTCGAAGCCGTTGTCCTTTGGTTTTTGGCGCCAAAATTTGGCTTTGAAGCCAAATATTTTACTTCGAAGTTGACTTCAGTATTTGGGCTATGTTTTTTCCCTCCAAAAGTATCAATATTGAAGGAAACTCTTCATATTCGTACTTTTAGTACTTAACGACTTACGCAATATATTTTTCAAGCACAAAGCGTTTAAAAACTCCTTTGTTTCATGTTCTGAAATCACTTGCTCTTTCAACACACAAACCCTACCGATCTTCTGTTAACCCTCTCTTCCTTACTACTTGCTATTAATGGATCATTCATCACTGAAAGTGCCCGCTGGCGATCGTCTCAGCCCTACCATGGCTTTGAAGAAATGTATTGATGAAGAAATCGCCAAGCTCACGAATGGTGGGCCAAGCGACATAGATGAGCGTCTCTTCGTTCCTCCCCACAGCCGCCAACAAGAGTATGTCCTAGGACCCATCTTTCGGGAAGCTCCTGACCAACTTCCAGCTTTATACCCTCGTTTGGAGGATCACCTTTTTCTATACGAAGGAGGGCTTGACTGGAGCAACTGGAGAATGACCCTCCATCGGCCTGGCCGACATTGAGAACCGAATGGGAGGAATGGTATGACAGGGTTGTACCTGCGAGAGAAGATGACTTACAAGAGCTCTACATCCTCGACGCTCTTTGCCTTTCCAGGTTCATCATTCCCGAGGACCCTTTTTTGATTCCAGCTGCTTTATGTTTTTGGAATATGGCTTTTAATTTTTTCCAATTTCGGTGCGGCATGATGGCTCCCACCGTTCTCGATATTTGCCATCTTTTAGGGCTATCCCCCCATGGCTCTCCTTTTACTCCAAACTACCCGGACCTTCCTGTCAAATTTTCCCTTCCAGCCTTAAACTCTTCTTATAGTGATTTCGTAAAGGCTGAAAATAAAAAAGAAGGCCCTGTGAAGGACAGAGAACTCTTTTCCTTTATTTTATACTGGTTATGCAAATTTCTTTTTTGCACCTCGTCTCAGAGGATTATGCCTGAGTTCGCTCCCCTCGTGAAGGCACTTGTCTTGAAAAAACATATAGCTCTTGCTCCTTACCTGTTAGGCCATATATACAGAGCTTGCTCTCAATTTTGTGAAAGACCATTTGATGTTAACCAAGGAGGTCTTCTCTGGGTGCTCCAGCTCTGGCTCTTCGCCTATTTTACTGATCTTCATTCTTAATGCCTAAAATTTCTTGTCCAGGATCCTAGCACTTATGGGGAGAAGTATGCTAGGATTGCCCTTTATCCTGCTTCCTTTGTTTATTACTTTACCTTCTTTTACCAACTCCCTATTTCTCCATCTGCCTCCTTATTTTTTCCCTTCGAAGCCAAAAGAGGACCAACTTGGCTGCAAACTTTTCTGGCTGATAAAGAGTGCTCCATCTCACCTCATAAAGATATATGGGCCTCCATACTGCTACCAAGGGAATTGTTCATTGGCACTTTGAACCCTCGAGCTTATAAATGTATATCTGAGGTGTATTGCCCTTCCCAGTTCGCCAGACAATTTGGGCTCACTCAAGGGATTCCTGTTCCACTTTGCAGTCTCTCGAATGTCCACCTTACTGCTAGAGATTTGAGAATATCCAAATCCAAGCTAGAGACGGCAATACTTAAACTACTGAAAGAATTGAATGAGTTCCAATTTGTCCCCTTTTTTTCCATCTGGCTTAGTTTTGAAAAGATTCCAGAACTGGTGGACAGCCAATATGGAAGTGCGCCTATCTGTGCACCCTCATGACTTGCTAATAGGGTTGGGAGTACCTTCAAAGGCTAAGTCAACAACAGTTGAGAACATTTCCCCTCTTCCTGAAGCTGTCACAACTACTCCTGCAGCTTCATCCCCTCCAGCTAGAGTTACTAGAGCTGCTTCAAAGAAGGGTAAATATTTTCAGATTTCCCTTTTTCTTTCTTTTGAATCTTTTGTTCGTTTCCCTTACACTTATGTTCTTTAGTGCAGGGTCTCCGCAAGAAGAATTCCTGCAGCTTCATCCCCTCCAGCTAGAGTTACTAGAGCTGCTTCAAAGAAGGGTAAATATTTTCAGATTTCCCTTTTTCTTTCTTTTGAATCTTTTGTTCGTTTCCCTTACACTTATGTTCTTTAGTGCAGGGTCTCCGCAAGAAGAAGAATTCTGCAGACTTCATCCTCCACTAGAGTTACTAGAGCTGCTTCAAAGAAGGGTAAATATTTTCAGATTTCCCTTTTTCTTTCTTTTGAATCTTTTGTTCGTTTCCCTTACACTTATGTTCTTTAGTGCAGGGTCTCCGCAAGAAGAATCCCCCAAGAGCGCTGAAACTTTAGCTTTTCTCAAAAAGAAACAACAACAAAAACAGAAAAGGAAGCTAGTCCTCCTTTCTGAGGAACCTGAATCTCTGGAAGAAGAAGAGGTTGAGCAAGAGCAAGAAGTGCCCTTGCAGAGAACAAAGAGACAAAAGGTTGTTGACTCCCCTTCTGATACAATCAAACATCTTTCCCTCGAGACAACCACTACAATAATAGGGAAAGAACTGACCTCTGAAGAATCTGAACCCCAAATTGAAGAGAGGGAGATCGAAAAGGAACCAGTAGCATCACTGCCAAGAAGGAAGAGAAAGAAGGTGACTGTTCCTGCTACTGACTTGGTTGAAGACCCCATTCATGAAGCAGCTGCCAAGGCAGTAGAGCAGGAACATTCCAAGGCAATAATTGTCTTTGAGAGGGCCGAGAAGAGACGGCAGCAACAATTTTTTAGAGATGAAGCTGCTGCTGCTGATGCACTTCAAAGGGAAGCTGCAAGAAGGCAACAAGCTACCGAACATTACTCCCTTTGCAGCCCTCCCATCAGTGCTATTACCTCTGGAACAAGTAATTTCTTTCACACTTCCGCTGTTTTTTCCTTTGTCAACTTTTGATACTGAATTTTGACAGTCCTTTGTATTTCTTCCTTTTGCAGTAACACCTACTGCGTTTCTCTTTCCAGTAAGGCTCCCCTTGGTTTCAATTGAAGTTAACCAGATGCAGGATGTGAGGACTACTCAAATTATCCTCCCACTTCCAAGGTCTACACTTCCTGCACTTTCCCTGAGGCCAAACATTCCTGCATCTCTCCTTCTTGGCTTAGAGCCATACCTCCATTTCCTGACTTTCAATCTACCTCAGTCCACTTCTTCTTCGAGCCTTGCTCTTCCTCCGTCCTTCACAGAAACTCCAACTGCTACTCCATCTCTGATGTCAGTTGATCCCCTTACAGAGGGTGCTGGTAGTCTTCCAACCCATAGTTCATCACCTTTGCCTACTTCTAGCCCCTCTTCTCTTGATTCATTGGTGGCTAAGACCATAGAAGCTGCCAAAGATGCTCCCTTCATTTCTCCTATCCCTATGCAGTCTTCTGTGTCTTTCGCCACAACACTTTCTGCACCCCTCATGTCTATGGATGAGGTTGATGTTTTTGAGGCCAGATTAGCTAGTCTTTTTGACATACCTTCTACCTCTCCAACATCCAGTGTTGAAGCTGAGCCATTAGTTTTGGCTAACTCCTTGTTGGAAATTCTTGAGAGCTCTTCTTTTTCCAGCTGCAAGCCTTCTGTGCCTTCAATAGACCTGGACACATGCCTGGAACTACTGATTTCCTTTTCGAGGATTCCCTTCGAGGCTCTACAGAAGCCTATAATCAGAAATGGGTTCCTCCAAAGGTCTTTGTAAATTCTTTGAAACGATCAAGCATGGATGTTTCAAGTCATTTGTCTCAGGCAGCAACTATTGTCGATTTTTACATCAGCATTTGTCGAGCTGCCAAGGCTGAGGCTGAGAAATTAGCTGGCGACCAAAGTTTTGTTTCCCAAGTACATGCTGAAGTATCAAAACTAAAGGAACAACACTCCTCGGCCTCCCATTTTCGAGTCCAGCTGTTGGAGAGGAAAGCTCAACTGGAAAAGGAGCTAGCTGTAGTAAACCAGGCCTTGGTTCGAACTGACACTAAATTGCAAATCACCAACCAAGAACTGGTCGATCGAAAGGGAGAGATGGCTACAGCTATTCAATTATTTCCATCACTTAACAATAGGGAATCTACTGTACAAAAACAATTAAGACATTGTAATGATTTCTGGGCCAATTTGTGGCACAATGTACTTAATTCTTTATAAAAGAACAAATTTTGTCCATCATTTGAGCAGTCTTGTGTTTTTGTATTTAATATTTATTTTATTCCTTGTGTTTCCCAAATGGTCGGAAAATAAGGTTTCAAATATCTGCCATTAATCTTTTTGGGATGTACATACCCATTCAAATTTCTCAAATGATATGCTCCAAAAGGCAGAACTCTATAAATTTGATATGGTCCTTCCCAGTTTGGTGACCATTTGCCAAACTTATGGCTTTTAATTCCTATTGGGAGTATTGTTTTTCATACCAAATCATCTTCATCAAAGCCAATGTGTTTGACTTTCTTGTTATAATTCTTGGCTTCTTTCTTCTTTTGGAAAAAAATGCTATTTAATGCCAAAATTCTAGCTTCGTCTATGCCTTCTAACTCTAAGCACATACTTTGATAGTATTGCTCAGGATCTAACTGATCTTGGCATCATACCCTCAAAGATTTAACATTAATTTCCACAGGTAAAACTGCATCATGCCCATATACTAAGGCATAAGGAGTGACTCCTGTGCTTGATCTTGGGGAAGTTCTGTAAGCCCATAAAACATCCAACAAAAGGTTATGCCAATCCCTGGGGTTATCCTCCACAACCTTTTGTATTCTTTTTTTCAAGGACTTGTTGGATGATTCAGCTTGACCATTGGCTTGTGCATAATAAGGTATGGAATTAACAAGGCTAATTCCAAACTCTGCCACAAAAGACCTCACCATTTTCCCATCGAACATAGTCCCATTATCCACAGTTATGGTTTGTGGGATACCAAATCTATGGATCAAATCTTTAATGAACCCAATGACCTCTGTTTGGTCTACAGCCTTGTATGGCTTAGCTTCGACCCACTTAGTGAAGTAATCAGTAGCCATTAGAATGAAACAATGATGCTTCGAAGAAGGTGGGTGTATTTTTCCCATCATATCCATGGCCCATCCTTTGAATGGCCAAGGCTTCACTACTGCATGTAGGTCAGTTATGGGCACATGCCTTATTGTGCCATGCTTTTGGCATGCCTGGCAACCCTTAGCATATTCTATGCAGTCTTTAAGGATAGTTGGCCAATAGTATGAATGCCTTCGAAACAATCATCTCATCTTTACACCAGGCTGATGAGCACTACAGATGCCTTCATGAACCTCAGCCATAGCTGTTAATGCTTCTTTTGGGCCTAAACATTCCAGCAATAAGCCATCTCCCCCCCTTTTGTAGAGAGCATTGCCATATATCATATATTGCATAGACTGTAATTTGATTTTCTTGCTAGCCTTCGAAGACGGACCAACTAAGTATTGCGTTATTGGATGCCTCCAATCTTGTTCTTGTAAGTCATTATGATTGACTTCTAAGACCACATTCCTTTTATTCAAAGGTTGTATTAATCTTTGATATGTTGTTTGGCTTATGTCACTTTGGGTATTATCCTTTCCCTTGAAGTTCGAAGCTTTCTGAGCTACATCATTAGCTCTATTGTTTAAGAATCTTGGAACATGAGTTACATTTGCTATTTGAAACTCAGAAAGCAGATGTAATGCAATAACATAGTATGGCAAAATACTTATGCTTTGACACTTGAAAATCCCTTTTACTTGGTTAACCACCAATTGAGAGTCTCCAAATATGTTAACTGCATGTACTTGTAATCCAATAAGAATTTCTAGTCTCACTATTAAGGCTTCATATTCAGCCTGGTTATTGGAACAAATGGCTTCATCTACTCTGAAACCATGTGTAGTTTCTACCCCTTGTAGAGATTTAATCACAACACTAATTCCAATTAAGCCATTGGCTTTCGATCCATCGAACCACATCTGCCATGGCTCAACACTAGCCATACCAAGTTCCATTATCTCTTGGCTCTCTGTTTGATATGGATGGTCTGCCAAAAAATTGGCTAAAACCTGCCATTTTACTGCCCTTTGGGGGACATACTATGGATGAAATTCTGATAAGGCTAGTATCCACTTGCCAATTCTCCCCCTCAACATAGGTCTAGATAACATGTATTTAACCAAATCTGTGGTTGCAATTACCAAGACAGATGTAGGTAAAAGATAATATCTTAATTTCATTGCAGCAAAATACAAAGCAAGATACAGCTTTTCAACAGCTGAATATTTACATTCACAAGAATTTAAAAACCTACTAAGGTAATAAATAGCTTACTCCTTGCCTTCTTCGTTGTCTTGGGTCAAAAAAGCTTCCAATGAATTTTCTGCTGCAGCTATGTACAACTTCAAGGGCTTGTTCCCCTTTGGTGGCATCAGCACTGGAGGGTTGGCCAAGTAGGCTTTGATACCTTCAAAAGCAATTTGATGCTCTGCTGTCCACACAAATTCCTCTTCATCTTTCAGCCTTAACAAGGAAGAAAATACTTTAGTTTTTCCTGCAGTGTTAGAAATGAACCTTCGAAGAAAGTTAACCTGCCCAAGGAACCTTTGTAATTCTTTCTTACTTGATGGAGGCCTGGCTTCAATGATGGCTTTAGCTTTATTCTGATCAATCTGTATTCCTTTCTTGTGCACTACATAACCCAAGAAGTTTCCAGATGATACACCAAAAGCACACTTAAGAGAATTAAGTTTCAACTTGAACTTCCTCATTCTTTCAAAAGTTGCTTCTAAGTGAAACATATGCTCCTCCATAGACTGGGATTTCACTACAATGTCATCAATATAACACTCTAGATACCGTCCAATGAGATCATGAAAGATAGTGTTCATAGCCCTCTGATATGTAGCCCCAGCATTCTTCAGACCAAATAACCCATTCGAAGGTGCCAATATTCCCAGAACATCTGAATGCTGTCATGTGGATATCCTCCTCTGCAATGCAGATTTGGTTATAACCAGAGTGCCTATCCATCATTGATAAAATTTGATGCCCTGCTGAATTGTCTACTAGCAGATCTACTATAGGCATAGGGTACTCATCTTTGGGAGTTGCTAGATTTAAGTTTCTGAAATCGATGCATACCCTCATTTTGCCATTCTTCTTAACTACAGGCACAATATTAGATAGCCATTCAACATACCTGGCTGTCCTAATAAAGCCTGCCTTGAGTAGTCTAAGAATCTCTTCCTTGACCTTCTGAATTACTTCTGGACTCATTCTTCTTGGTTTTTGCTTGTATGGCTTGAAATTAGGCTTCATAGGGAGCCTATGTTCCACTAATGACCTATCCAATCCTGGTAGTTCATTATAGGACCATGCAAAGCAATCTTTGTATTTCTTCAAAACAACCAACAACTGGTCTCTGTCCAGAATATTCAAGCAAGCACTTATATAGGTGGGCTGTTGTATAGAACCTTTCCCTAAATTTACTTCTTCTAAGGGGTCTTGTGTCTGAGAACTTATTAAAGCTTCTTCCTTGGTTTCTTTGACCTTCGAAGCAACCTTCTTGCTTTGTTCTGCTTCCAGGTTCTTTAGTTCAACATTTTTGCCTTCCTCCTCATAGACAAAATCTGTCCATAAGGCATCCTCCTCCTGTATCTCCTGGACTTTTGTCTCAATGTCCAATGCACAGTATTTCCCAAGGGTCAAAATTCTGAGCTACTGCTACTCCTGTTTACAGCCAATTATCATGGCTTCTTTTTCTTGCTCCTGTACTTTCTGGACTATAACTTTTACATCCAGTATTGAGAATTTAATCAGAGCCAAGGACTTGGCTTCTTGTTCTTCATCTTTTTGCCTACAACCAGGTATCATTGTCATCTTTAACGACAATCTCTTCATCAGCACTCTCTTGGACTAAGTGCTTCAGGTGTGTCACTTCCTCATCAGCCGTCACTTCGGCTGAATATACTGAGTGGTGTCACTCCCTTAATATATAGCTTGGCATCTGCAAAGTCTGCACAGGCTATGAAGGGTTGAGGATCTGCATCTATTTCCTCTGTCTCTCTATTGCCTAAGGCCATCATGATTTTCTGATGCAAAGAGGAAGGCACACATTTGTTAGTGTGGATCCAATCTCTCCCAAGTAAATCATTGTGTTTAGCATTACTGTCGATTACGAAGAATGTTGTCATGCAGTCCCTGGTTCCCACACTTAAGTTAATGGGTAAAATCCCCTGAGCCATCTGTTTGTCCCCAGCAAAACCAACAATGGTTGTGCTAGTTGGGATCAACCTGGGATTCTTTTTTCCTAATTTCTTCAAAGAAGATTTCGGTAGTAAGTTCACTACTGCTCCATTATCTATCAGGACTCGGTTTAATTTAATTCCATCGAAGAAGGCCTTGATGTACAAAGGCTTAACATGTTATGTCATAGAATTCGAGGGATATTCAAAAGGATATGAGAGGTTAATGCTCACCTCTTCTCCACTCTCGTAGTCAGTTTCCATTGGGGTAGCCATGCTGGAGTAATCTTGTACCATACTCACTTGCGAATCTTCACTAGAGACTGGAATTGGATCAACTCCTTGATCATCTTAGTTCCCATCTCCAGCTTCGAACTCATGAGGTAGTATATGTACCATGTTGACTGATACTGGAGGAAATGAGCCAAACTGGATGGCTGGTTGTGTCTCTTTCCTCTCTTGACTACCTTGATCAGTTACCTCAGAAGTGTCCTCCATGCTGCATTCTGGCACTTCACTGCTAACAGGTTCCTTCGAATGGTTTTCCTCGACTGGTTTTTCAACCAAAAACGTTTGCTCAGCCATGAAGGCTTCGAACATTTCTTCTTCCACCATTTCTTTCTTTTGGCCTATACCAATCTCTTCTTCTGTCTCGCTACCACTCTCCATCAGAGCCTTCTCCAGCCCTGCTAAACTAGCCTTCTCTCTGGCTTTCAGTTCAGAATGAACCTTGGCCAACTGCTCTCTGCTGCAAATCACTTTGTTCTGTAGAATTGGCTTTGGAGCATGATCTGACTTTGGATTTTTCTTTCCTTATGTCTTGACCGGTGAAGAACTCTCTCCACTTTCTTTCAGATCTTGCTGGTACTGGGTGTACCTGCGTTGAATCTTTCTCCTTTGTGATCTTGAAATGACTGGGACCATATCTGGTTCCTTCGTCTTTGGGTGTTTAAGCAATACCCAATTGTCCGGAGCCACCAAAGGAGGCTTGGCCATTCTGCTTGGGATTCCAACATCTCTCCTAGCAGGCACTTCCCTAGGTTTGTTTTGCATTACAAACCAGTCTGGAACTCCAGGTACCCAAGAGCTTACTGACTCAGATGTTGAACCGCCTTTTTCTACCAACCATCTTCGAAGCTGGCTGTGGAGGAAAGTGCTTGGCTCTGGCCTCCTGTTTCGAGCCTAATTCAGGCCTTTGATGAAGGTAGCCACTTTCAGTTCTGCGTGAGGTTGGTCTAAGGGGCCAATCTCTGGTTTTGGTCCCATAACCTGAACTCCTCTCCAATCTTCTTTCAGAATGACTGCTCTCCATTCTGTAGTAGTTAGGTGGCCTAGACTCATACAAGGGCCTCTTGCCTTTAGCATGCATTCAACTGCCAGCAGTTCAACCGCTAATGGTCACGCTTATCGCTATGCCCGGATACGGCCTTTTGTTGTAAGCATTAGTTGATTTAGGACGTCTCTGAACATCCCTGTAGTATTGCTTCCCATCAATTGGAAGCCCCTTCAACCATTTATAACTCAGTCTGCACCTGGGACACATCCTCTGCATTACAGCTACTTCCAAGGAATCATCATCCAGTGCCTTTTCATCAGAGTGTTCCCTCTGGTATGAGAAACCTTGTCCAATAACTGGTGGGTTTCTAGTGTCCTTCTTGATGGTTGTCTGTTTAGCAACATGCATCTGCACATTGACTTCTTCCAATTCTGTCAAGGACAAGTTCTGGAAGTCTGACGTAATGACATTGGCTGTCGCCTCTCCAACTTCTGGAAATGGATTACTGTCGATCCCCATGGCTTTTTCTGTTTTGGCTGGGAACTTCAAACTTCCTTTCCGAATTTGTTCTTGGATCCTGTCTCGAAAAATAATGCAATTTTTAGTCGAATGAGACCAAGAGTTATGCCATTTACAATATACTTTTCCCTTAAGTTCATCTGGAGAAGGCAGTTTTACTCCTTTAGGTAACTTAAGGAAGTTGGCCGCAAGCAAATGATCAAAGATGTCATCTGCTTTTGTTAAATCGAAAGAGTATTTTCTGTGAAAGTCTTTCTTTTTAAACTGCTGGTCAATTGTTGTATCCTTATGAATTAATGCTTCACAGATTATAGGTTCTTTGCCCATGATCTCTAATGCATCGATCTCATAATTTGGATCTCTATAATATGTCTTATACGAGGCATTATTTCGATCTTGTTCTTCCTCTAGTAATGCTTCATATCGAGACACCTTATAGGTTAGTTCGACCAAATCTCCGAATTCAGTTGAGTCAAACTTCTTTCGAAGCCTGAACTCTAAACCGTTTTGAGCTAATCTTACAAATTCTGGCTCTGGTAGGATGATTCTACATTTATTTCGAGCCCTTTTAAATCTAGCAATAAACTGAGTAGCCTTCTCTTCAGGCCTTTGACTCAATCTAGCCAAGTCTGCTATAGAAACCTCTGGCTCCGATTGGAAGAATTGGGCATGAAATGCCTCTTCCATTTGTTATCAATTTTGAATGGAGCCAGGTGTAAGGTTGATGTACCATACAAACGCTCCCCTAGTTAGAGAATTTGGGAATAATCTTAGTTTCATATAGTTATGATTAGTAAATTCACCGCATTGAGCAGCAAACCTAGCAATATGCTCTATTGTTGATTGATTCCCAGTCCCATAAAAGAGGGTAAAATCTGGTATCCTGAACCCTCTTGGGTATTCATGTACCCTATCTACCCATTCTGGGTATGGTTTTCTGTATACAGGAGTCTGGACCCCCCGAGCCATCGGTCCACACATCTTCCTAACAATATCAGCAATTTGGTTCCTAGGGGCCATGTTTTGTACCTGCTGAACCACTACTGGAGGGACAAACACAGGATTTAGTGGACAAACTTGTACTTGCGGTCCTCTTGGTCCATAAGGAGGTACATTTGTGACTGGTTGCCCCTGTGGTGCAGATTGCTGTTGGGGATGTGGGTAACCCCTTTGAGTCTGTCCTGCGAAAGAACCTGCGAAAGGTGCAGGAACAGGCATTGTGTCCCTTCCATTTGCAGGCCAACCTTCCAACCCCCCGGGTATAAATTCGAATAAGGGATTATTATACCCTCTAGTGCCAGGTATGGCTTCGAACATGGGATTTGTAACCATTCTTACGCCAGTTTCTTGTACTTGGCCAGATCCACCAACTTGTGTGGTTTCATTGTTGAGTACTGAGGCATTTTGGCCTACTATAGGCCTCGAAATGGGTTCATACCAAGACTGAGGTGATGGTCTTTCATAGTTCTGGTTACTAGTTTGACCATTAGAATGTCCATTAACTTGCATAGGCTGTTTGTCTCTAGCCAATCTTTGTTGAGTGACATTTAGGACTTCCTCTGTGTGTCTTGTGTTTGTTGGTTGGTGGTTGTTCATTCGATCCAAAAAGGATGTTGCCCACCTTTCCATTGTGTTCATCAATTGTTGTCCCATAGCATCTACTAGGCCATCCTATGGATTGGTTGGCTGAGTAGATAGAACAGTAGATGGTCCAATTTCTTGGTTTCGTCCAATATTATGAACATATGGTTCTTGTCCCGAAATACTGGTCTATTCGACCATAGGTTCTGATAACATGGGAGTTTCTACAGGATGTGTTACCACATTATCCTCTGGATTAGGTATTTCTACCTCTCCTTCTACGCCTTCTTCCAAGCGTTCATTTTCTCCTTGTCGTCTTCATCTAGTCATTTTAACAAGTCCCACTGGGTGTGCCAAAAATATATGTTGGCTTTTTGGCTTTTCTAAGGGTATTTTTGTAAATGCGAGCGTGCCAACAAGGATCAATCGGTCCTTACAGAAATTATAATTGCCAACCAATTATCAGACGATTGTGTTTTAGTTCTTTCAGCCTCAATGAAGAGGACTTTTACTGGTGGCTTGACTTAGGAGAAATTAAGAGAAATAACAGTTAATATGAAGAACAGTGGAAGTATTTCATTAAAATGAACACTTACAATGATCTAAATTCAGCCTCGAAGAGATTTATAGTGACGATCTACTTGAAACTACTCCTATGAATCAAAGTGCAGAACAGGTATTTAAAGTGCAAGAAAGGTAAAGATTGGAAATGTAAAAACTAGAAAAAAAAATATGTAAAGTAAGACTGGTTTGTATGATATGAGTTTGAGAGTTTTTTCTGGGGACCTCCTTGCTATTTATACTCCTCAAGGATGACCATCGAACTACACTTCAAACCGTCGAACTGCCCCTTCATGATCGCTGATCATGCTACCTTAGAAGTAGTTCCACTACGCCATCACTTGCAGTTGGGCTCCCCTCCTGTATTTGAATTTGAATATGAGTAACTGTTGAAGTTACGTCATCCTGTATCTCTTTACTGATCCAGTACTACTCAAATCACGTGAGAACTAATTTTTACTGCCACGTGTACGATCAGGATCGAAGACTTGAGTAATCTTCCTATATTACCTTTACTCTGCCACGTGTTGAACTGTGATTGGTTTTTACAAAATATGTAGCCAACAAATGTGTAGAAAAATAAAGAGATAATATAATAAAAAAAAGATAAAAAGATAAAAAATATATATTTATTTAGAATAGCCAAACTTGACCTTATTTTTTTTTACGGAAAAGAAAGGGTAGTTGAGATGAAAACATTTTTTAAAAACAAAAATTGACAAAACGGCAAGACCTTAGCCGGAAAACGCACCAATAATTGCCGAAATTTTGGGAAAATAATTCCTGTACACGTTAGCACATCAAATCCATTCCACGTGGTTGATTATTGTCGTCATCATCAGCACTTTAAAGTAACGGCCATATTTGAAAAAGATTTGAGGCAAAACAATTCTTTATTTGAGTTCGTTTAAGCGGATTGATTTTTTGATTTTTTAATTATTTTAATTTAGAATTAAAAATTTTAGTTTCAGATAAATTTTTTATTTTTTATTTTTATTTTTGTAAAAAAAAAATAAAATGATTATAGGTTGGATGTAATATTTTATTTTATTAAACTGAAAAGTCTATTTTATTTTTGAATAAAGGTTTAGATCCCCTTTGCGGGTCACCCCTTCACCTCTTTTAGTTTTGATTAGTTAACTTTTTTTTTTTTTTTTTTTTTTTTTTCTCACTCAATTCCCAACCTTCATGTGTGTGAGGGGGTTGTTGGGATGGACGTTTTAAGGGGGTCTAAATCAATGCCCTTTATTTTTTTATGGCTAAAATAACTCCAAACCCAATTCAACCCATCTTCCCAAACGAGTACTTTATTTGTAGGGAGATTATATGCCGTGGGAATTAGAAAAAAAAATTATCAATATATAAAGGGATATATCTAACACTTTTGTTCTCACAATCTTTATTTATATCTTATCATAGTCACATTTACACCCTCATATATTTGTAACTTTTTTCTCTGACTTGCACTTACATGCAATTTCTCCTCATCTGTATCCTAAAATTCATGACCACCTTTTACTATAATATTTTATTAAATTTATCGAATGAAACGAAATAATATGATAATTTATTAAAAATATTTATTTTATATTTGAATTACTTAAAAAATAATAAAAAATTAAAAAATTATTATTATTTCATAAAAAGATAAAAGAATAATTATTTCATTCCATTTCATTCTATCCTATTCCACTTCTTGAATTTTTTCTCCAAAAATACTTTTTTCTTACAAAATAAAATAAAATAAATAATTATTATAAGGTACAATTATGGCATAAATAGATGAGATAAAGTTTTAATTTAAGTGAGTGAAAGTTTGATTAGGATAAAATAATTGAATGGTGATATTAAACGATAATGATTATGCGACATTACCGTTAAACTTTGATATGATTTGATTGTTAAAAAATTATTTTAAGACCATGCAATGCACGAACTATTATTGTGATAAATTTAAATTTTCAAAATATAAATCTTATAACAAATTATTTTGTTTGGTTTATTTCTTAAAAAAATTTTGTAGACAGATTTTCATTTGTTTTTATATATTTTTTCATATTTTATCCAATATATATATATATATATATAACTTTTCAATTCCAGATACATCTAAAATGTAAAATTAATTGACTAACCTATTAAAAGAATACTAAAAACAAATGAAAATTTGAATAAAAACATGTGTATATTTTTGTACTTTTTTTTTTTTTTTTTGGTTTGTAGTTTTTAAATGTATTTAACTTTGATGCATCTAAAAAGTATATAAGAGAGAGAGAGAGAGAGAGAGAGAGAGTAAAATATGAAAAATATGTTGCATAACTGAACCATTATTTCAGTGTCTACTCATTCTCTTGTATTGAAATTGTTTACAGTCTTTTGTTTTAATCTGTCAAAATTTTATTCGTGTCTTTCCACTTTGCTATTAGCCACCCATCCTCCGTCCCAAGTCTTAAGTAAGTCCTCTGGTTAAGAAGTGTTGGATCTTAGCGGTTTTCCCGAACTGGGTATTTGTGAAAACATAGTATGTGAAAACATGATAAAATTAGATAATGTATTGAGATCACTATAAACTATTTCAAGATAAAATGAGTCGATTATTTAGAAGTAATTCTTCAGTCAGTTCTAGGTCAACAACTTCGCCTTCTATACCTAATCAAGGTTTAGTAATCAATGAAGAAGATGTAGAAATACAAAATGATAAAATTGATTTAAGTTGGAATATACCACGTTTACCAATTAAAGAAATTTATAAAACTATTTTTATACAAAATACATTTAATGTTAATCTTTATGTTAAAACTTTAGAACAAGTCTATGCTTTAGAAAAATCTAGAGAAACATGTCAATTATTTGATACTAATACTATTAAACGACATTTAAAAACTTGTCACAATTTTATTCATTTAGGATTAATTCAGGTTGAAATCAAACCATTAACACAACAAAGTAAAAATACTTTTGTTTTACTATGCTTAAGAGATGCTCGTTTTCTTGATTATAATGATAGCTTAATGAGTATAATGGAAACTGGTCTTCACAAAGGACCCGTCCATTTAATTGTTTTCCTGATTTCACTCTTAGTCTTAGAGACCCTCATATACTAGATGCTTTAACTCTAAATATTCAATTACATGGCTTATTTACAAATATGAAAGAAAAGACTCATAATATTGCTTTAATTTATCGTGTTCATTACAAATGTATTAAAACCAATTTGAATGTTCAAGCCTTACATAAAAGTCCAAAAGACAAAACCTTACTAATCCAAAGTAGTAATAATGATACTATTATAAATATTCCTCAAATGATTGAATGGAAAAATATTACTTTCCTTGACCAATGGATTACAGTTAATGAAAATTACAAACATAATCAACGACAATCTACTTGTCAAGATATTCAACAATTTATTGATGGATCTGTTAGGATTAAATTTAATCGATCTCAATCTTCTCGTCATAGTACTTCTACCTTTATTCCGAAAAAATAGTCAAACTCGTCTTTGTCAAAATTCCCATAGTAAAATGAAAGGAGTTGACAATTCAACAACTTCTCAAATTAGTAAACCTGTTTATTCTACTCACACACATCTACATGAAGAAGATACTGAGTCTCAAGACTCTCCAACTCAAACTGATTTCGAAGTACTACCTCGAATAAATCCTCAATTAATACACCTTTTGCTCCTGATCTTGATAAATTACATATTGAATTTAAATCAAAAGAAAATAGAACTAAACGACATGCTTATCGCTCCAAATATGATTCTCATCAACAATCTCGAATTACCCGCAAATGGTATGATTTTATGATTGAATATAATACTGAAGTTCCTTTCTTTGAATACTTAGCAAATTATTACAAAAAAGTAAACACAATCACAAAACATAAATAGAAAACTTCTCATAATACTACTGTTAGTTCTAGTCATGTAACAACCCCCATACCGTTTATCGATAATTTACTGAATTACGTACTGATTACTGCTAAACTGGACGGCTTATGACTGATAATTGAGCTAATCGAAGTACTGAACGGACTGATTGAAAATTTAAACTGAACTGACTGAACATGTTTATTGCATTGCATTTCTATCTGTTTGACTTATGTATTTATCTGTCCATGTTTTATGTTTAAATTGCAAATTGAAGGCCTTATCGGCTGCCGAACTGAAAATCGTTTAGTGCTTCATGATCAGTAGAATTTATCTGATTTTATGGTATATTTATTTAAAATGTGATTAGGAATGATTAAATTAGATTAATTTAAGCCAATTAAAGAGTTTGTCGTAATTACGGAAATGCCATTAGGTGGGCCTTTGTTTATTCTTGTCATTTGAGCCTATTACACACTTAATCAAAACATATCCTCAGCCACATTGAGAGCCTATAGCCGACCAAGTGAGGAAGAGGGAGAGAATTGAGTTCATTCTTGTGATTTGGCTTGAAACTTTGAAGTAATTATTAGAGAATTGGCATAATTGAGCTCCTAAACCTTGAATACAAGACTAAGGTAGGACATTCATCTCCTTATTGTTGTCTTTGAGCTAAGTCTTGCATGATTCATGCTTCAATTGTAGAGTTAAGACTTGAATTAGTTCATACATGTTGAATTAGAGTATAATTCATACATGCATGTTTATATTGATGCATCTTGAGTTGATTTCATGGCCAATTGTATATGCATGTTCATAAATAGACTTGAGTCCATGAGTTCATCATATTCTTGAGGAAATGAGTCCATTTAGACAAGCTTTGAAGGTAGAATTTGGATTGAATCCATGCATGTTGCATATTCTCCATGTTCATGAAAAAATGGGTTTGAAAATGGTATCATTTGACTCACTCTTGGGCTTTGAATTCACAAATTGAGCTTTAAAACTTGTTATACATTGAGTTTGGATGTGTTTTCCAGAATTTGGGCCCAAGGGGTCGAGTTTTGGGTGAAAGAATGCTTGGTTTGAGCTTCGAAGGCAAATCTGAAAATTTCAGATTTGGCTTTTTCGCTCAAGCGAATGATTCCTCGCTTGAGCGACCAACGTTTACTCTGAGCCACGCTCGAGCGAAGAATTGGTGGCTCGAGCGTAAAATTCGAGCATCCAGTATTTTTACTGTTTCATCAGACCGCTCGAGCGAAGGATTTCTCGCTCGAGCGAAGCCTTTAATTTTGGAAGCTCGCTCGAGCGAGGCTCCTATTTTCAGCAAATTTTGCAAAATGTTTTCTAAGTGTATTTTTGCATCCTCATCCCATTCTAAGCATTCTTAGGCCTAGTTTAAGGCATCTTAATGAGGATATTGATGTAGAACACACCGAGGTAAATTAGGGATTAAGTTGTGATATTTCCCAACCGTGTAGCTTAGTGTGTGTTCAACCTGTGAACTGTGTAGGGTTGGCGACTGGGGAGACACGCTCTAGCATTTTGTAGCCCGAACTCTGTGAGTAACAATTGTGTAAAGATATGTTCAAATGATTATCTTACGAATCTTGAGCATTTCTTGGTATTTTACGGTATTACTTACTGAATGAATGTATGTCTTTTATTTCTGAACTATACTGTGGCATCCTTAGCACCTACTGTTACTAACTGTTACTGTTACAGAGATCTCTGTCGGTTCCTTCGTGGAACCATTACTGTTTATTGATAGATGGCCATCATTCTTGTTAGATCTTTAAGACCTCATTTCTTTGCTATGCTAATGGATGTACCACATATGATTGAATAACTGTTCTGACTGAAAGACTGAAATACTGGTTAATGAACTGTTTTCACTACTGTAAGGACATTTCATTCTTAACCTCTTTACGCTTTATGTTATTCACTAGGCTTTAGCTCACTGTTTATATATATATGTAGGTGCTCAGCCACCAGACCGGAGCTAGGAGCGAAGGTTAGACTCCAGTTTTGTCAAGCCAGCCTATGTGCCTCACTGCGAGGTTCCAAGCCTAACGTGTTAAGGCTTAGGGGTGTTTTAGCATTCTCCCTTCCGTACTGTCTTACTGTTTTGTAATAACCGAATGGATTGCATAGCCTGAATGTTTACTGTACTGTTGAGTAGGGATTAAGTCTCTCTTTTGAATGACTGTAAATGTTGTATAGACTGTACTGTTTAAATGTATAAATGCATGAAAAATCTTTTTGGCATACAGACTGTCACAGCTCAATGGACACTATTTATTTACTGTATTGGCTTCCGCCAGGCCGTGAACTTTGTTTTTACTGTTCTACTGTTAAGCAGGCCTTCGATAATCTCGGATTACTGGCCGGTTACGGTGCTAAACCCATAGGGCCGGGTTTGGGTCGTGACAAGTCATCCTCCTTTATCTACCATAATCATTGAACACCAAAGATCTGAAGTCTCAGCCTCTCCTTTTAAGTTGCCTGGTACTGACCTTGAAATCAAAAAAGTTATTAAACAAAATAATTACACTAATTAATATTTAAAAACTATTGGTAAGCAATTAGATAAGATAGAAACCAATTTAGAAGATTATTCGGCTAACACTACTTCACCTAAACAATCTTTAGATTAACCTTTGCTTAATTTACCTAGTAATCGTTCCAAAAGAACTAGTTTAGTAACTCACGATAATTTTATTGTTAAAGCTATTGAACAATTATTTACTAAATTAACTACTACTGAGAAAGCCTCTCCCTCTACTGAAAAATGTCTTACTGTATTAAATCAACAACAACCTACTTTAGAAACTGTTTCTACTCACTCTGAAACTGATACAACTGATAATGAAATTAATCAATTAGCTCAACAATTTCAATCCTCTAATCTCAATAAACTTCATTATCTTAAACCTAATCCTACATCTCTTACCAAAAATTGGTATTCTCGGCCTATTCCTCCTGATCTCCAATATGAAGAAACTAATCTTAATAATCAATTCTCTGTGTCTGCTAAAAAATTATACGAATGGAATATTGATGGTCTTAGTGAAGATCAAATACTTCAAAAATTAAATCATTTATCTATGGTGTCAAATAGTTATCTTAGTAACTACCTTGATTATTCTCAACCTGAAATTGTTTCCTTAATCACCTCTGGTTTTACTGGTATGCTCAAATCTTGGTGGAAAAAATACCTTACTGACGATCAAAGAGAATCAATTTTACATGCTAATCAAAAAGATGAAAATGATTTACCAATCTTTGATGAAACCATTGGTTATTATAAACCTAATGGAATTAACACATTAATATATACTATAATCAGACATTTCATAGGAACTCCTACTAATATATATTGACATGATCAACTTAGTAACCTTACTTGTCCAACATTAAGTGATTTTCGATAGTATAAAGATGTATTTACCACTAGAGTTATGTTAAGAGAAGATTGTACTAAATCTTTTTAGAAAGAAAAATTCATTAATGGCCTACCTAGTCTTTTTGCTCACAAAATTAGAAATGTTCTCAGTCAATCTACTGGTGTTATTGAATATGATAATTTAACTTATGGTGATATAATTAGCACTATTCAAAAAGAAGGATTAAAAATGTGTATTGATCTTAAACTTAGCCACAAAGCTGCTAAAAATAAACATAAGGCTAAATATGAATTAGGTAATTTCTGTGAACAATACGATTTACCTCCTGTAGCATCTTTTTGACGTAAAAAACATAAGTATACTAAACATAAATCCTCTTACAAATATTCTAATAAATACAAAAAGAATTATTCACCTTCCAAATCCAATGATAAATTTTAGACTAAACTCAAAAATAAATATTATAAAAAATCACATCCAAAATCTAAATCTAATAAAGATATTACTTGCTACAATTGTGGTAAAAAAGGTCATTATTCTAATAAATGTAAAGAAAAATAAAAAATAAAAGATAAGGTTAATCAACTTCAAATCAATGATGAATAAAAAAATCAATTATTTGAAATCTTCCAATTAAACCAATCTGCTAGCAATTCCTTATCTGATAATCTTACTACTTCATCTAATTACCATTCACCAAGTGAAGATTCTGATAACAATATTGAATTAGGATGTAATGATATTTGTTGTAAACCAGTTAAACAAATCACTGTTTTTACTAAACAAAATTAAGAAGAATCTACACTTATTGAATTAATTAGCCGTTTAGAAGATCCAGAATTAAAACAAAAATATACTAATAAATTAAAATCCTTATTAACTAATAAAGATACAAAACCTAAGTTTGATAAACCAATTATTAGTTTATCCAAAACCTTAGAAAGATTTAAAAATAAACAAAAGGAAGTTACACTACAAGATTTACAATATGAAATCAATCAGATTAAACAAAATATTAAAGAATTACAAAGTAAAGATAGAGTATTAGAAGATGAAATTATTACATTAAAACTTAATAAAAGTTTAGAAAATTTCCAAGACAACAATGCTGAATCTCCTAATGAATCTGAACATGAATTTGATGATCATACTAACCCTAATAATCTCTTGTTTGATAATCGATCACATCAATCTCAATCTCATAATCTTGACAATAAATAATTAAATCTTATTAATAAAATTCATATTCAAAAATGGTATTCAAAAGTTAAATTAGTTATTGATAATTTTGAATTAAATATTATTGCTTTAATTGATACTGGTGCTGATCTTAATTGTATTCAAGAAGGATTACTCCCTACTAAATATTATGAAAAATGTCGTGAAAAATTAATTTCTGCTAATGGTAGTAAAATGCATATTAAATATAAATTACCCAAAATTCATATATGTCAAAATAATGTTTGTTTTAAAACCTTCTTTGTTTTAGTCAAAAATATGACTGATAAAGTTATTTTAAGGACACCATTATATTTTTATTATATTCATTTACCACCTCTAGTGATGGAATAACCACTCATGTTTTAGGTCAATCTGTTACTTTTAAATTTTTATCTCCACCTGAAATGTTAGAATTAAATTAATTAAAAGACTGTTCTATTTCTCAAACTATTAATCGATTAACTCGTCAGTTACGTTTTCTCAAAGAATAAGTCAATTATAAACGTATTGAACAACAATTAATTGATCCTGTTATTATATCTCAAATTGAAGAATTTAAATTAAAATTAGAAATAACTGTTTGTTCTACTTTACCAACTGCCTTTTGGCATAAAAAAAACATGTAGTCACTTTACCATACATTAAGAATTTTAATGAAAGACAAATTCCTACTAAATCTCGACCTATTCAAATGAATCATGAATTAGTTGAAATGTGTAAAAAAAAAAATCAATGAACTATTAAAAAATCGAATTATTAGTCCTAGTAAATCACCATGTTCTTATCCTGCTTTTTATGTTAATAAAAATGCTAAATTAAAACGAGGTGTCCCTCGCTTAGTCATCAATTATAAACCATTAAATAAAGTTTTAGAATGGATTCGATATCCTATTCCTAATAAAAAAGACTTAATCAAAATACTTAGTCAAGCTGTTATTTTTAGTAAATTTGATTTAAAAAGTGATTTTTGGTAAATATAAATTCATCCTAAAGATAGATATAAAACTACAATCACTACACATTTTGGTTACTATGAGTGGAATGTCATGCCGTTTGGATTAAAAAATGCTCCTAGTGAATTTCAAAATATAATGAATGATATTTTTAATCCATTTAGTCATTTTTCCATCGTTTATATTGATGATATACTTATTTTCTCTAAATCCATTCATGAACATTGGAAACACCTTACTGCATTCTTTTATACTATTAAGAGTCATAGTCTAGTTATTTCTGCTCCTAAGATTAAATTATTTCAAACCAAAGCCTGATTTTTAGGATATGATATTCACCAAAATACTATTCTACCTATTAGTCGATCCATTGAGTTTGCGTCTAAGTTTCCTGATGAAATTTTAGATAAAACCCAATTACAACACTTTTTAGGATCACTTAATTACATTGCTGAATTTTACAAAGACTTTATGAAAACTTGTCAACCCTTGTTTGATAGGTTAAAAGACAATCCTCCTCCTTGGTCTTCTACTCATACTGCTATTGTTAAACAAGTTAAACACTATGTCAAGTCTCTTCCTTGTCTTGGTATTCCTACTGAGAATTCATTCAAAATTATTCAAACTAATACCTCTGATATTGGTTATGGTGGCATCTTTCTCCAGAAAATTACTCCTCAGTCATCTGAACATTTTGTTCGTTATCATTCTGGTGTCTGGAATAAAGCACAAAAGAATTATAGTATTATTAAACAAGAAATTTTATCTACTGTTTTATGTATCAGTAAATTTCAAGATGATATTTTAAATCAAAAATTTTTGTTTCGTGTTGATTGCAAATCTGCTAAATATGTTTTAAAAAAAAATGTTCAAAATCTTGTTAGTAAGCAAATTTTTACTCATTGACAATCTATTTTAAGTATTTTTTATTTTGAAATTGAATATATTCCTGGTTGTCAAAATTTTATTTCTGATTTTCTTACCCGAGAATTTTTACAGGGTGGATAGTGAGTCACATTATGCCAATTCCCTATATTCCTTACCATAAACACCACATTAAACACTATAAAACCTTAGTCAAACATACTATTTGTCGCCTTGCCTTTCTCAAATCAACCTATTTACCTATTAAAAGAGCCCAGTACATACAATTTCATCGGATTAAAGCTCAGAAACAACAACTTGCTTATTATATTAACTGTTTACATGAATATACTGACCAATTAGATATCCTCAGTGGATGCTAATTTATCTCATCTATTTCACAGATGTCTCGTCAATGGCCTCCTTTTAAAGCCTTGGTCCCATCTAGTCAACCGTTTGTTCCTCTTTCATTGGAGTTAGTCACCAAATACCATCCTGCTAATTGGTTAACTGTTACCAAATTATTGGTAACATTCCTAAACCTAGTTATACATCTGCTTTAGCTACTGATCCTTTTGCTTCATCTAGTTAAGCAGTTACTCCATATCCTTCTAATCCTATTAAATCAGCCCGATCTGATTATGTTAAATCCACCACTATTAATCTCTTTTTCAAAGAACCTAGTCACCCAAAGAGTCATACTGTTCATGATCTGGTTAAATCTTATTTCTCTCCTGGATGGCATTTTATTCCTCTTCATCCAGAAAAAAACATGTACTTTCTATAAAGATATCATGTTCAACCATCAGTCAATTGTGATTAAACCCATTTATGATTGCACTTACACAAGTAAAATTGTGTACCACTCACTCTATATTCACAATTTTGTTTCTCTAGTTGATTGGGGTTCTCCTTACCAACTACGAGATTTGCCTGGTCATTCAATTCAATATAGTTACTATGATTACATTGATGTTTGGTTCAGAGTCCTCTTGTATCAAAATGAGTCAAACAGTTACTCTTGGTTTCTTCAGTTTGATCAAAAGTTCAAATCCGAGTTATCTACCTAGTTTCTGTGATGGTGGACTCAGTATGGCGCCATTTAAGAAATCTTCCCATCTGTAATTATGGACCAAGTCAATTACTTCTTCATTATTTTCTCATTCACTCCTCAGCAAAGGAAATTCCCTCCATTGCTTATTTTTATATCCAAATACAAAATCCCTTGGATATTCAAATGGCAATATGGTATTTCTAATGATGTTATTTACCATCAACACATGGTTAAATGGTGGGATAATTTCAAAATTCCACGCATCATTGAAATTGTTCAAACTGAATTTCCAATCAAAATACATGCTCCAACTCCTGTTATGGTTAAAGCTCAGCAGATCCCAACTGCTCCATTAACACAAGGAAGTCAACTTCCTCTAGTCAATCTTGGAAGCCCAACATCCAGTTCATCCAAGCCCAAGTCATCCAAATCAAAGATTAAGTCCAAGTCAGCAAAGCCCATCACTGATCAGCCCAAATCAAAGGAAAAATTCAAGTCCAAGGTTAAGTCTAAATCCAAGTCATCCAATGATGAGCTTCTCCAAATGGCTTGTTTCCTTATGGCCCAAGCTAAGTCAGATTCGGATAATAGTGATTCAGAAGAAAGTTCAGACAGTTCAAACTCTTCTGAAGGTTCAACTACTCAAAATCCATATGGACCCGAATTTCAAGATGCTCAGGATCCATATGCCTAGTCACTTGTTCAACTTATCAACATTGGATTCTATATACTATAATTATCAGCTTTAATCAATACTCGTTTTTTTGAGAAAAGCCGCTGATATATATATCTATATTGATTCCCTCAGTCACATGCTTCCAAGTGATGAATAGTAAAAAAGTCAACTTTACTGTTCACTATTCATCAAAAAGTCATTATTACTATTCCTCATTTATCATGATTCATCCAACCGACAAATTCAGCACAGTAAAAAGCAGCCATCAACTTTAGTCACCCACCGAAAGTAGCAGACAGCTCCCATGTGCTCTTGATGCTCCTTTCAAGTAAGAATTATTCACTCACAAGGCTAACAGTAGTTACTCACAAGGCTAACAGTAGTCTCTTTTGATTATAAAAGGGCCTCTTCAGTCAAGAATAAAGCAGAGTCAGAAAAAAATAAAAAATTGAGAGTACTTATTCCTCAAGAAAAATAGCTCTGCAATTGTATTTTCAAGTTCGTATTCCAATAAACAATTGTAAGTTTTATTATTTATGTTTATTTAAATTGTTTCATTTTATCTGTTTTATTTTATTTTTTATTTTAGTGTTGTTTCCTCCTTCCTTGTTTTTTCCTTCCTTGTTTCCGTCCCTTATATAAATGATTTATTTTATTAATAAATAAATTATTAAATCATTTAATAATATTTAATGATATAAGAAATATCTTCCAAGAACAAAAGTACTCAAGTTACATTCATGTTAACATAACAAAAATATTAAGTAGACCACCAATTAAACAGATTTAACTTAAATAATCATCCAAACGAGTAGTAAAAATCGAACTCAAGCCTTCAAAAGAGGAGGCTGATTGTGAAGAGGAGAAGGAGATGAACTTTAGATTTTTTGTCATAGACACCTCAGATTTGTTTTGTCAAAGAGATAGACTTCAGTTTGAATTTTTTTAAATTTTTTATTAAAGAGATTGACTTGGCCCTTTTGTTTTTAGAAGTAAAATGAAAGAGATTCATAGTGAGGGGATTATAGTAAGAGGATTAAGTAAAATTATGTTTATTTTAATGATAGTTGTTGGTGTAGGGATTATTAAATTATTTTTATATAAAATAATAAAATACAAAAACATTAAACATTAATGTTAAAAAAAAATGGCCAACATGTAAAAAATTTAAAATAAAAAAATTTTGGAAAAAAATAAAACAAATAAAAAAATTTTTTTACTTAACAAAAAATATAAAAAATTAAATATTAATGTTTAAAAAAAATGCCCAACATGTAAAAAATAAAAAATAATAATTAAAAAAAATAATTCGGTGGACTAAAATTCTAATACCACTTTTACCTACTCCATCCCAATTCTCCTTTCAAGACTTATCCTAATACCAAAGGATTAAGAATTTTCTTCCTATCTCTCAAAACAAACATGACATATAGTGGGTCTCACTCCAGTAATTCTCTCTCTATAAACCCAAGCAAATGGGCCTAAGAGTTGGTGATAAGACTCAAAAAGGGAAAATAACCTAGGTCTGTCATTGGTCTTTTTGTGTTTTAACCTATTTTGGATTATATTATTTTTGAGAAAATTGGCCTAAGGTCCCTCTCTCACTTTTCGTAATGGAAGAGATCCACAAAATTATTTTTTGATGTCTAAGGTCCTAAACATATATCAGAGAAATTTCACTCTTTTTTCCTAAACTATCGAAGGTCGGGACAGCAACAAGGACAACTGGTATGCATTCGGAAACGGAAACGATTGAAGAGGTGCGAATGGAGATGGAATCGACTAAATCAACTGGTACTCTTTTTTTTTTTTTTTTTTATTCTTTTCCTTTTCCTTTTTTTCATTTCATACTTTTGGCAGCAAACAAGCACAGCGCACAGTCGTGGAAGAAGATCTTTTTCAAGGTACTTCTCTCTTCTTTCTTCCTTTCTCTCACTCTCTCTATATATGCTTATATATAGTTCTATCAATCTGTTTATCTTTGTGAGTCAATTGAAATAAAGTTTACAAATACAGAAATTCGATTATTATTTCCGATTCTATGATCGATTTTGTAGTCATATAAGAACTGGATTCGATTTTCTCTATTTTGACGTTTCGTAACCTTCTGTTTGGTTGTCGAGAAATCGAACTGGAAAAAAAAAATAGAAATCTCAATCGATTTTCCTAATAGCAATTAGTTTTTTCTGTCCTGCAATTGTACCGATTCAACATCTAAATACATATTTTTTCTGACCTCCTTTCTAAAATGTTCTCAGCAACCAAACAGTACAGTTTCAATTAACATAGCCCTAACTTCTAGTCATTCACCAAAATTAAACTAGAAGTTTCATTGGTTAAAATAGGAAGTTTTGTGGTTAGCTTGATCATGCAGTATTACATTTCTTAATTTCTCCGGGTTGAATCCAGAGAAATTCTCTGGTGAGATTTTCTCTGAGATTTTCAAATCCCATGGATGGACATCAATCTAAAGTGAGTTTTTGAGGAAATCATGCAAGGGAAATTTCTCTGATTTTTTGTGATTTTTTGAAAATTTCTCTGAGTTTTTGTGAATTTTTTTGGGTTGGAAAGGAATTTCTCTGGGTTAAAGAAAATTTATCTGGAAATGTTTCTTTAAGAATTTCATTGATTTTGAGAGAATTTCTCTAGCTTAGAGTGATCCAGAGAAATTCTTCATTCATTTTCTCTGGACCAACCTGCTCCCTTTCCTTTTCAATTTTCACAGCAGCTTCCTCCATACCTTCTTCCTTTTCTTCCCTTTTCTTTCCCTCCCCTCCTCACAGTAGCTTCCTCCATACCTTCTCCCTTTCCTTCTTTTTTCTCACCTTCTACCTAATTGGCAGTCATAGTTATATATATATATATATTCACAATTGAAAGATTTTCTCATCCCTTGTTCTACATTTTCATTCTCCTTCTGGTCTTGACTATGTTTTTTCAGCAACTATTCCATCTTCTCTTGTTGGTGTTGGCTAATCAAGGACTTATGTTGCCTCTGATGATGTGAAGATTTGGATAAAGTATTTTGTTTTCAGATTCGGTTTTGGTTGAAGGGAGTTCTCTATTATCATGGGTAATGTGACTTTTTGTTTATGTTTTTGACTCATTTATATATAAATTATCATAAGGAGAGAGCAAAATGAATTTTTTCATTTCATAGATTTGGTAGTAATTAGTTTGTCAAAAAATTTCTATCCAGAGAAATTCTCTGAGATTTTGGCCATTGTGTAAATTTTATCTGAAAAATTCTCTGGAAGGTCAGAGAAATAGAGAAAATTGGTCAAACTGAACCCAGAGAAATTTGAATTCTCTGAATGAAATTTCTCTGGACCAATTTTCTCTGGATCAACTTGAGCGACCTTAAACATTATAAAAATATTTGGTGTCCTTCATGTTATAAAATGTTAATACCAGGGACCTTAAAAAAAAATCCCCATTATTTTTTTATAAATTTTTTTTAAAAGAAACCAAAAAAATAAAATAAAAAAAAGTTTTTAACCTACTTCCAAAAACAACCCACTGTGTTATAGACCTTTTTTTTTTGGGCCTAATTATGTAGTCTTGTTTTCTTTTATATCAGTTTATCATTTTTTTTTTTGTGCGATGCTAATTGTGATTTCATTTGAGGGTGATTGTATTGCACTCAAATAGTACCTCAGCATGTCTAACTAAAATTTTGAGATTTTAGTTTCAATTATACCTTAATATAAATTTAGTAATAAGAACAATAAACATTAAATCCTAAAATATAAATTTTTTTTCGGGGTACACCCTAATCACTCTTTCGTATTCTTCCTATTATTTTCAAAGTTTCAATTATTTTCTCTTTATCTTTTTTCTCACAATTATCATCAACATCATTGTTTTTTATTATGTTATTATTTACAAATAGAAGAAAGTTTAAATAAAATCAAATAATGAATAAAAATAATAATCAAAAGAATTTTTTGACACAATCTATCACCCAATTATGTGTGTATTATTCAGATCGTTAGGGCTAAAAAAGATTAGCTAGAGAAGATGGCTGAGAAGCGCCCAAAAAAAAAAAAAAAAAAAAAAATCCCAAAATTTGCTGCTTGATTGATTAGCAAACGATTCATTCATTATATTTATGTTTCTTTTGCTTTGTTTATCAATACGCAGAACGAAAATCAATTGTGTTGTTGATTGTGTATTGTTTGGTAATTGAAACTTAAAACAACATTTCATCTACCTTTTTATTTTTTATTTTTTTGATACCCATCTACTTTTTTATTAATGCTGACAGATTTCAACAAGTCAGGGTATTGAAGAGTTTGCATAGGCATGGAAAATCTGTTTAAGAAATCTATTTGGGTGGTGTAATTTAGAGTTTTTGATTTATTTATTGACACGGATAAGCCCACAAGGACCACAGCCCACCGTGAGTAAACCCAGGCCCACCATTTAGACCCCATTGCACAACCCGGTTAGTAAGACCCAGCACAGTTGGAGGCCAACTGAGCAGGGAAGGTCAATGATGCTCGGACACGTGACAGGTGCAGAACAGGCCACGTCAGCAGACAAAGATCTGCAAAGTTATTGCCACATCACATCACCATTAATGCAGCCCATCACAGCATTTATTGCGACAACACCTCTCAACCGGAATGGCACCCCCTCACCCTGAACAAGACGAACCACGACATAAGCTTTCGGCGGGGAGGTCAGAACGGCAGAGACAGCGAAATGATTACCAAAGGATATAAGCAAAGCTTGAAGACAAGAAGAAGGTTAAGTTTTCTATCTCTCTCTCTCTCTCTTGCTATATTATTTACCACCTTTTCTAATTCATACACCGGAGGGTTCGCTAGGGGACTACTCTGTTCCCCGTTGAACTTGTTTGCAGGTTATCCAGTGGGCTTGAGGAGCTTGGATCGGTCTAGCCTATTCACCAGGACGAACTGTATCATCAGTTGGCGCCGTCTGTGGGAAACTGGTTTGTCCGTACGCCAGTTGTGTTCATTACCGTCGGAGACCCTGTTCCAGAAACCTTTTCACCTCACTCGTCAAGTGTATGGTCACGACTAGATCTATGGCTTCCCACCATAATGCTACCGATCATCAAACCGACCCTCCCAATCCAAACAACCCACCACAATACTTCATCGAACTTACCAATAGCATCAACCGTATGGCTGAGCAAAACCATGCCTTAATAAACGCCCTGCTCCAGAGAAACCTCTCCATTCCTCCACCACCACCTCCAGACATCCTGCCCAACCCGGAACGCACTCTCGGCCATACTGCCCCACTACCCAATCCACCAAACTTGGACGGTTTGCAATCTCCCCATCCACATGTAAATCCACCACCTCCACCCCCACACCCATCGGTTATAGCACCAGCCCCCGAGGGAGAAGCCAGCAGCATCCAATACCTGTCTCCCTCTGGTGGTGACAACATCCCCCTCTGGGACGCTGAACTTCGAGCCGTGAAGCTCTAGCTACAAGGGGTTATGCAGAATATCCAGCATAAGCCCTCCACCACTGCAAACTCGCCATTTGTCGCCTCCATCCGAGACAAACCCCTGCCTGCCAAATTTAAAATACCCACCATTGACTCCTTCGCTAGCACAACTGACCCGATCGACCATCTGGAGACCTACCGCACCCTCATGATCCTCCATGCCTTCCCTGACGAGATCATGTGCCGAGCCTTTCCCGTGACATTGAAGGGGTCGGCTCGGCTGTGGTTTAGCCAGTTACCACCGAACTCGGTCTCCACTTTCCAGCATCTCAGTGACTCTTTCTTGAGCCACTTCATCGGCGCCCAGCGCCAACGACGCCCGCCACCCAGCTACTCAACATCCGTCAGACCGAGGGGGAATCACTGCGCAGCTTCGTCACTCGCTTCAACACCGAAGCCCTGCAAGTTGCCGAAAATGACGACAAGGTCATCCTCACAGCCTTCATGGCCGGTCTGCGGTTATCTGATTTCCTTTTCTCCCTCTCCAAGAACCCCCCGACCTCCATGGCAGCCCTACTCTCCAAAGCCCAAAAATACATGAATGCCGAGGATTCACTAGCCGCTCGGCAAGATCCACCAGCTAAAAACCCAACCCCCCGAGAAAAGAGAAAAGACCAAGAACCCAGCAACACCCAATATCATAGCCAAACACCCCGCTATACCGACCGACCCCCTCGTCCCGACCGGTCAGCACCAGCCCGACCGCCCGGTCAGTTCGAGTGGTATACGCCTCTCAATTCTCCCATGGAACATGTCCTCAACCAGATCCAACGAGACTACCTCCTCAAGTGGCCTCCCCCTCCACGGAATCCTTCCAGCCGGAAAGACCAATCTAAATATTGCCGTTTCCACCAGGACCATGGCCATAACATTGACGATTGCATCAGTCTCAAGGATCAGGTGGAGACCCTCATCCGCCAGGGGCGTCTAAGTCGATTCACAGACACCCGCTCTCAGCAGAGGCAAAGAACCGAACCCTACAGAGATAATCGCCGACACACCCCACCGCGGCAGCTAGCTCAACCAAACCAGGGTCATGACCGACCCCCCCAACAGCCTCGACCTCAAGGTAATCCACCTCCACCAGTTGGTGAAATTAGAGTTATTTTAGGTGGTCTTGCTTGTGGGGGACCATCTCGCTCAGCTCAGAGGGCAGAACTTAGAAAAATACGACAGGGCTCAGACAAGGCAGTCGCCACGATAGACCGACCCCCCAAACAGCCCAAGTAGTGGACAGAGCCCATCACCTTCACGGACGCCGACTGTGCATGCATCCGTTATCCTCATGATGATCCTTTCGTCATTTCCGCCATCCTCTCCAATTATAAGGTCAGACGAGTTCTCATCGACAATGGCAGCTCTTCGGACATCATCTTTCTCAACTGCTTCCGCCAACTTAAGGTTGGGGAAGAAAGCCTTTCCCCGCTCCAAACCCCTCTCGTCGGCTTCACTGGCGACCGCGTGACCTCTATTGGTTCCATCGATCTCCCCATCACAATCGGCGAGTACCCACGGCAAGCCACGAAGTTGCTCACCTTCCTGGTGGTTGATTGCCCATCTGTCTACAACATCATCCTCGGCCGCACCACCCTCAACGCCTTCCAAGCCATCACATCCACCTATCATCTTGCCCTCAAGTTTCCCACCGATCTCGGGGTCGGAACAGTCAGGGGAGAACAGACTGTGGCCAGGGAGTGTTATGTTGCCTCATTTAAAGAAGCCAAGTTGAAGGAGGCGATGATCATTGAAGGACTTGATGTCCGGGATGATGACGAGCTGATCAGAGGAGAACCGGTGGAAGAACTCGTTGAGGTTCCTATTGACCCCACCAACCCACTGAAAACTGCCAAGATCGGCAGCCAATTATCCCCCCAAGCAAAAGCCAACCTTACTGCCCTTTTGACCGAGCACAGCGACGTCTTTGCTTGGACCCACTCAGACATGCCAGGCATTGACCCCTCCTTCATCACTCATCGCCTCAGCATCGAACCTCACTTCCGACCCTACCGCCAAAAACAGCATATATTTCACCCGGAACGCAACAATCTCATAGCTGCAGAGGTTGACAAACTCCTCGAGGCTCAGTTTATCCGAAATGTGGATTATCCTAGGTGGCTGTCCAATGTGGTGCTAGTCCGCAAGAACAATGGCAAGTGGCGTCCGTGTGTTGACTACTCTGACTTGAACCAAGCTTGCCCCAAAGATAGCTATCCACTCCCCTGCATTGATCTGCTGGTCGACGCCACGGCCGGTCACCAAATGCTCAGCTTCATGGACGCCTTCTCCGGGTACAACCAAATCATGATGCACTCATCTGACCAGGAACACACATCCTTCATCACCGATCGGGGCACCTACCACTACCGTGTCATGCCGGTCGGACTAAAGAATGTTGGGGCCACCTACCAACGGTTAGTCAATGCAGTTTTCCACCATCAGATTGAACGGAACATGGAAGTATATGTGGATGACATGCTAGTCAAGAGCAAACTCTCCACTGACCACCTCACCGACCTACGAGAGACTTTTGCCACCCTTCGCAAATATCAGATGAAGCTCAACCCAGAGAAGTGTGCCTTTGGCGTAGGATCTGGAAAGTTCTTGGGTTTTATGGTCAGTCAGCGCGGCATCGAGGCCAACCCTGAGAAGATCAAGGCCTTGATTGAGATGCACGATCACCAAAAGCTGTTAAGAGGTTCAAAGACTCATGGCGAGTGATGACCCTCAACCGTTGCATCTCCCGCGCAACGGATAAGTCCCTTCCATTTTTCAAAGTTCTTCGGCAGACTTTTGAATAGACAATCAATCGAAGAAGCCTTTCAACGATTAAAAGCGGTGCATGGCCAATCCTTCCCTTCTCTCACAGCAATCACGGGTGAGCCCTCTTCTTCTACTTAGCGATATCAAGCACCATGATCAATGCAGCTCTCATAAGAGAGGCGGCTCAATCAACGGCGGTCTACTATATCGGTCGGGCTCTCGGGGAGGCGGAGCGAACTACCCCTATTAGAAAAAGCGTCACTCGCCTTGGTCACCGCCTCCAGACGACTCGCCCCTACTTCCAAGCCCATTCCATAGTGGTCCTCACCGACCCACGAGGAAGGTCATGCGACAACGAGCTCTTAGGAAGACTAATGCAAAGGGTCGAGAGAACTAAGCCGATTCGACATCTCCTATCGCCCGGACACAATCAAGGGACAAGTCATCGACTTCATCTTGGAATTCACCAATCCAAATTTCAACCGCTAACCCTCCACCCCCACCAGCTCCACTAGAGCCTGAAGATCCTCATTCTTGGACACTCAATGTTGACGGCTCGTCTCGCAGGGAAGGAAGTGGGGCTGGCCTCATCCTCACCTCCCCTGAGGGGGGTTATTTCAAATGTGCTCTCCGCCTCTTGTTTGCGGCCAGCAACAATGAGGCCGAATATGAAGCATTGATAGCAGGACTTCGTCTGGCCAAAGACATTGGTGTTAGCCACATCCGCGTGTTCAGTGACTCCCAACTCATCGTCGGCCAGATCACGGGGGAATTCGATGCCAAGGATAGCTGTCACGGGCTTCTGAGGACATGGCACTCCCCCTTGTTCGCCTCTTCAATACTTTCCAGATCAGACACATACCTCAGGCGGAAAACTCCAAAGGAGATGAGATGGCCCAGCTGGCCTCTGCCGACCATTCCGACCTTAGCCATGGAGTTCGCCTCGAATACCTAACCCACTCGTCCATCTCACCCGACCTACAAGAAGTGCAATTCCTCCAGACGAAGCCCATCCCTTGGGCATCCGACATCTTTCTCTTCTTGACCACTGGAGAACTCCCAGATGACCAACAGCAGGCTGCCAAGGTCAGAGCTCGGTCGGCTAACTACATTCTGGTCGACGGCGTCCTTTACAAGCGCAGTTTTTCACGACCGTACCTGCGATCCTCAGCCCCGCCCAAGCAACCTATATAATGCAAGAGATCCATGAAGGAATCTGTGGCAATCATTCGGGTGGCAGGTCTCTCGCACACAAGGTACTTCGTACAGGCTACTTCTGGCCAACTCTCAACCAAGATGCCACTGATTTGGTGCTTAAATGCGACAAGTGTCAGCGCTTCGCCAACATCCCCCATGCTCCTCCCATTGAGCTGATCACCCTCTGCAGCCCTTACTCGTTCGCCAAATGGGGGATCGACTTGGTTGGTCCACTTCCCACTGGTCGAGGCCAAACCAAGTTCGCGATTGTTGCCATTGATTACTTCACCAAGTGGGTCGAGGCAAAACCCCTCGCCTCAATCACCGAGCGGAACACCACCAAGTTTATCTGGCAATCGATCGTCTGCCGATTTGGTATCCCTCAGGCCATTGTCTCCGACAACGGCAAACAGTTCGACAACGCTAAATACAGGAAATTTTGTGTAGATCTCTAGATTCAACCATGCTTCTCTTTCCCCGGTCATCCCCAAGCAAATGGCCAAGTTGAGGTCACCAACTGTTCTCTCCTGAAGATCATCAAAACTAAGCTCGAAGCTGCTAAAGGCCTCTGGGCTGAGGAACTACCACATGTACTCTGGGCTTACCGAACCACTGCCCGGACTCCTATTGGGAAAACCCCTTTTCGCTTAACATATGGCGCTGAGGCGGTCATTCCGGTAGAAGTCGGTCTGCCCACCCCCAGGGTCTTACATCCGGATCTCGCCTCAACCGAAGAACTCCGTCGAGCAGACCTGGACCTCATCGAAGAGCTCAGAGAGACTGCTGCTGTCAGATTGGCTTCGTACTAGTAGAAAATGAGAACACACTACAACCGCAGAGTCCGACCACAGGAGTTCTCTGTAGGGGACCTTGTCTTGAGAGAAGCAACTCTTGCCACAAAGAATCCGACCGAGGGCAAACTACCAGCCAAATGAGAGGGACCCTACGTTGTGATGGCCCGCCCACGGCCAGGCACTTACCGACTTCAAGACATGGATGGCCGAGACCTTCCCCATCCCTGGAATGCTGAACATCTGAAGCGTTACTATCAGTGAATTCCTACTTTTGTATTATCAAACTTGTTGTATTTTCCTTTTTCAATACATAATACAAATTCCGACTGGAGTTCCAATCTTCTATAATTCAACTGTCTGAATGTCGCTTCCATGAAACTTTCACTTGCGATTTCAAGACCTCGGCTAGAGCACTTTCAAAGTCTCGGCGAATCGAGCACTTTCAAAAGCCCCAGTCAAACCGAGCACTTCGAGCTTCGGCTAGACCTAAGCACGTTCAAAAGCCTCCAAAACCTCAGCCCGACCTGAGCACGTTCAAAAGCCTCAGCTAGAACTGAGCACTTTCAAAAGCCTCGGCCAGACCGAGCACTTTCAAAGGCCTCGGCCAGACCGAGCACTTTCAAAGGCCTCGGCCAGACCGAGCACTTTCAAAAGCCTCGGCCAGACCGAGCACTTTCAAAAGCCTCGGCCAGACCGAGCACTTTCAAAAGCCTCCGCCAGAACTGAGCACTTTCAAAAGCCTCGGCCAGACCGAGCACTTTCAAAAGTCTCAGCCAGATCTGAGCACTTTCAAAAGCCTCAGCCAGAACTGAGCACTTTCACAAGCCTCAGCCAGAACTGAGCACTTTCAAAAGCCTCAGCCAGAACTGAGCACTTTCACAAGCCTCAGCCAGAACTAAGCACCTTCAGAAGTCTCAGCCAGACTGAGTACTTCAAAAGACTCAGGCAGATCGAACACCAGAAGGCTGGAAAGTATTTGGCCAGCAAGGCATCAATCATCTTTGCCTTTACTTTTACTTTTGCTTTTGTCCTGGACAAGCTTGTCAGCAATCAATCCTGTGATGCAGTGATCTTTTCTAAATTTGATCTGAAGTATCTTTTGGGCATTTTGAATGGAAAATGTTACGCCATTTGGTTTGGGAGAACACTTAGTCACAAGTTGAGGTCACATATTTTTACAACATCTCTACTTAGTCAAATTCCAACGGTGCTCCCCAAGTTCTCCCCTACAGGTTTACAATTAACCCTTTAGTTACAATTTAAAACCTACTTTCCTGCCTTTATCCATGGATCCTTCACTCATATTTATTCATGGACCTCTTATCAAGATCATTTTCCACACTCATGTTTTACAACTTTGTACTCCAATTTTTCAATTACTCACCCATTGAATTTTTATACAAGTCCCATTTTACTCTGCATTAGGGAGTTCCTTACTTTACTCTCCATTATATATATATATATATATAAAAAAAAAACAACAGAACAAAAAGAAAAATTCCATGGAGTCATCAGCTGGCAGCGTAAATGAAATTTTATTCATTCAAAAATGTATATACAACTTCATTACATCACTTCAAAAACAAAACACAATAAAACCACGACAAAACAGAAACTCCTAAGTACACTTATTTTCAGCTCACTCCCCCTCCTCACTGGAGATGAGATCTGCTTCTTCCAGACCCTCATCCAGGGGGGTCTGGGCCACATCATCCTCTTCAATCACCACACTGCTAAAGTCGAGCTCTGGGAACAGCTCTTCAGCCTTGCGTTTGAACATTTTCCACCATTTGTCCAAGATTTCGCCATTTCATGCTTATAAAGTCCGACCGCTGGAAGCTCTCTATGACTTCAGACTCAGTCTTCCTCGTGATTGTCCTTGATGGGCCAGCCCTGCACTCCTCCTCGCAAAAGCTGCCATCTGCGGCATCAATGGCCATCTGAAATTCAGGCGATCCCTTTAATTGTTCAAGCTAACGAACGTCTGGACGGGGTAGGTGCCTTTTCGAGGTCGCTGCCTTTCTCGTCGGCTCTTTTTGTAGGATCGCCTTCTCAGACGACGCTTTGGCCCTTTTCGCTTCCAGCTCTCCACGCAAAGCCTCAACCACAGTAGCTGCCCTACCCCTCTTCTCCTCCACCTCTTTCTTCAGGCTCTCCTTCTCCGCCGTCGCTTTCTCCATCTCTGCTTTCAACTCCCTCATCAGCCTCCCCTTCTCCTCCTCTGCCTTGGTGAGTTCTCTCTTCAACTTCTTTTGCAGAGCCTCAACCTTGGCATCTGCTTCATCCTTCAGCTTCACCAGCTCCTCGTTGCTGCTCATGGCCTCTTCATGCCTCTCATTAGCAATGTCACAGGCATTTTGGGACTCTTCCAACTTTTTTTGCTCGTTAGCCAGTTGGAACTCGAGCAACACCACCTTGCGACGCATGTCCTCCAATTCCAACTTGACTCCTTGCAGCTCAGCACGGGCTCCCTCCCAACTTGCTTTCTCTTCCTTCAACGTTGCAAGCTGCGCCTTGGCCTCCTTCGCTTTGATTTTAGCAGCCCCTGCCTTCCTAAAGAGGGCCCCTGCCAAGGTCGTCACTTCCATCTGTGCAGAGCACAACCCCCTGAAGAGGTCTGCCTCGTTAAATACAGACGCTGAGCGCAGGCCTGACTCCTCCACGATCTTCACCAGACGTTCAGCCCCTGCCCTGGCTGGGCCTTCTTCTCCCTCCAACCGTCCAGCCACCGCGCGCGCATGGTAAATAGCCGTTTTCAGGCTAACTCCTCCTTCCTGGGATGCAGGCCCCCTTTGCATCCGTTGCCCCCCGCTCGGGTCAGCACCAGCTGCCCCAACTGCTACTTGAATCGCTGGGGCGACCTCCACAGCCTCCACCGTTGGGATAACCCTTACCACTTCTGGGGTTTTCACCACAACTGGGGCCTCCTTCATTTTCTTGAACACAGACTCCTCTGCGGCCTCTTCTGGGGCACTTCTCTTCTTCTTCTTCCTCTTCAGAGCCTCCCCCTCCTTCCTGACTTTCTCCTTCACTAGATCCATAGGGGGCTTTCGTGGCTCAAAAGTGCTTAAGTCCTTCCCTCCTAATGGCTTTGGGCGTGGTCGGATCCTCTCCTTCGCGATCGGCTGCGCCGGTTGGTCATCTTGCGCCTTCTTAAATTTTGTGGCCTTGGCAAGGATGGCTTGATCTTCTGCCTCCTGTGCTTCTCTTTTGGCTTCCAATTCAGCTCGGCTGAGGTCTCCACCGATCGGCTGTGGACCCAGCCCGGCCTCAAATAGTGCGGACGGCTGAACCAGCTCGTTCCCACTTGGCCTTCTCCATCTCCCTCCACTCCTTCACCCTCTTCACCCTCTCCTCTGCCGTAGCCCCCAGTCTTGCCTCCACCGTCCTTATCGGCACCTTCCAGACGGTGCGCACCCCAGGCCCCCCGTTGGCAGACGCGTAGAACCACTGTGCTCGCCACCCCTTTATCGATGTGGGTAGCCCAGCCACCAACCCCTTTCCCACAGCTGCCTGCAGCGTGACCCATGTCTCTTGCTGCCCTGAAGCCTTGTAGCAGGCGAAGAAACTGTCATCGACTCCCCTTTATTCGCCTTTGGCCAGGCGCTTGCACAGGCCAGCAAAATCTTCCAAGCATTAGGCATCAGCTGGCCCGGTGCTACCTCCAGGTGGTTCAGCACGTCCACTACTATTTGAGGCAGTGGCAACCTCAGTCCACCCTTCAGCGCCTCCTCGTACAAGGAAAACTCTCCTAGCCTGGCATCCGATGGCCTTTTCATTGACGTTGGCAGCAACAACTCCACTTCCACTGGAATCTGGTATTTCTCCCGGATGGCCTCCAACTCTGCTTCAATCATCGTCGACTTGTCTGGCTTCGTGTGCCAATGATTTGGCCCCGCCTGACTGATAGGCTTCGGCGCTGCAATCATAGTGGAGCCATGGAAACGTATCGCTGGTTCCCCCACCCTCTCCATTCTATACTGTGCAGCTAATTCCTCTGCATCATCGTCTCCCAGTGGATCCACCATCACATTCACGTTTTCTTCTTGCGCCATTTGTAAAGTGTGTCTGTGGATCGCTTCTGAGGCAAGCACTAAGAAGTCGAAGAAATGCTCCAACAAATGGTGCAATACTTGGAATGTTTTGGGTTCTTGAAAGCAGGTAAGTAAATCGAATAATACCAAAAGCCCACGGTTTACCCATATTCCAAGGATTCAAATTAATTTTCGCCAGTTTGAAAACTTTTCAAATCATCCGCCAAAACTGCCTCCTCAATGCCCATAATAATGCCCTGACGTTTCACTTCTGATCTAACGCTTGACTATGGCCTCGATGCACTGACTTCTGCCCTTACCTTGTCTTTTCCACTTCAAATCATCATGTGACGTGCCGCCTCTTGAGCCCCGTGCCCTTCCACTCGGCCACCCACGCGGTCGGCCCGCCTTGTGATCGGCCTCATGGTCGGCCACCCTCATGGTCGACCTCTCCCGCTCGGCCGCCCTCACGCTCGGCCGCCCTCACGGTCGACCTCTCCCGCTCGGCCGCCCTCACGATCGGCATCTCCCGCTCGGTCACGCTCACGGTCGACCTCTTCCGCTCGGTCGGCCTCACCCGCTTGGTCACCCTCACGATCGGTCTTCCCGCTCGGTCACCCTCACGGTCGGCCTCTCCCGCTTGGTCGGCCTCACCCGCTTGGTCACCCTTACGATCGGTCTTCCCGCTCAGTCACCCTTACGGTCGGCCTCTCCCGCTCGGTCGGCCTCACCCGCTCGGTCACCCTCACGGTCGGCATCTCCCGCTCAACCACCTTCACGGTCGGCCTCTCCCGCTCGGCCGCCTCACGCTCGGCCGCCCTCACGGTCGACCTCTCCCGCTCGGCCGCCCTCACGGTCGGTCTCCCCCCACCGGTCGGACTCATCTTCCTTGTTATTATTCCCTTTGTTGGACTAAAGCTGCACTCGGGAATGGGGGACTACTGACACGGATAGGCCCACAAGGACCACAGCCCACCGTGAGTAAACCCAGACCCATCATTTAGACCCCATTGCACAACCCGGTTAGTAAGACCCAGCACAGCTGGAGGCCAACTGAGTAGGGAAGGTCAATGATGCTCGGACACGTGGCAGGTGCAGAACAGGCTACGTCAGCAGACAAAGATCTGCAAAGTTATTGCCACAGCACATCACCATTAATGCAGCCCATCACAACATTTATTGCGACAACACCTCTCAGCCGGAATGGCACCCCCTCACCCTGAACAAGACGAACCACGGCATAAGCTTTCGGCGGGGAGGTCAGAACGGCAGAGACAACGAAATGATTACCAAAGGATATAAGCAAAGCTTGAAGACAAGAAGAAGGTTAAGTTTTCTATCTCTCTCTCTCTCTCGCTATATTGTCTACCACCTCTTCTAATTCACACACCGGAGGGTTCGCCGGGGGACTATCCCGTTCCCCGTTGAACTTGTTTGCAGGTTATCCAGTGGGCTTGAGGAGCTTGAATCGGTCTAGCCCATTCACCAGGACGAACTGTATCATCATTTATTATTTGGGTGTCCCATAAATTATAATTTTATCTTAAAAGGTAATTTGTGAAAAACACAAGAGTATACTTAGAGCAAATTATGATCCTTTATAATTTAATAGAGTGTATTAAGGAATTGGACGTATTGAATGATTTTTTGGATGCAAATAAAATCATCCATTATTTGAGTTACGATTCAAAAACTCTTTAATTATTTCTCATATGGTGTTGAGCTATACTTTTTATTTTGTTTACGTCTAATTTTCATAAGATTTATCATGACATTTATAGTGATCAATCCTGCATAAAGTTTAGTCTGGACTACCACTACAACTTATCTTAAAATTAATATAGAATAATGTGATAAGTTTTCATCACTTTTAAAGTAAACAATCATCAATATGGCTTAATTTTTAAAAACTGTCATTTGTCACATTATTTTTTATTAAAAATTTTGAATCAACATTTTGTATTAATATCATTTTTCTTTGATTATATTTTTTTTTGGTCCAAAGTGATATGTTTTAATGTAAACATTTCATTTTAAAATACAAACACTTAAGAAGATTTTTTTTATTTACCCCCAAAATAATATTGTCATATTATTCTTATATTGTTTATATATATATATATATATATTAAATAATAATATAAAATGATCATTCCATTAGAATGTTTATCGTCACACGGAAATGTTTTGTGACTCGAAAAGTTCAAGCACGAAAGCCCCGAATATGTGAAACGACGTCGTTTCGTATATGAAATTTTTTTTTTTTTTTCTTTTTCTTTCACTTCGATTTGGACTTTGCTTCTATTGTTCGAGCCCTTCACTCACTCTCTCCCTTTTCCAGATCCTCTCATCGCTCTCTACTCACTCACTCTCTCCCTCTTGCAGATCCTCTCTTCCAGATCTTCTCTTCGAGATCTTCAGCAACGGGTGTCGACTTGCAGGAAAAAAGGTACCACAACCAAAAACTAGGGTTTGTGTTTCTGTTTGATTGCTAAGAAAAAGATATTTGAAATTTGTGTTAGGGTTTTGGTTTTTGCTTGAATTTGTAGAACATGGTTTGCAGAATCCTCAATTATTGATTATTAGGGTTATGATTGTTTGTTAGGGTTTGGGCATTGTGGGTTTTGCCTTGAATTTCTGTAATGGCCTTGATTATGGACTTCATTATACTTGATTTTGAATTTGTTGAATGGTCTTCTCTGTTATAAATAAAGTTGTGATCTGCATTTTTTATTTCAATTTCAGTTTCAATTTGTTCTTGACACATCATCCAGTGAAAGGGGGTCAAATTTATTTTTATTTTTTTCGACTACTTTCATTTTTTTTTGGATTTTTTTCAAATTTAATTTTTTATTTTTACTATTAGGGATTTCTAGTCTAGTAAATTTTTTTGAAGTATTAGTCTTAATAACATAGATAATTTTAGTAACAGCGGAAGAAAGTTTGGTAAAGGCTCACTTCTGCCCACCTAATTTGATAGATTTCTAGCACTATCTACGTGCCCTTGGAATAAATCTAAAATTTGAAAAAGATGAATGCAATATAGGTTATTGAATATATTATTATTCTTAATGTATTACAACAAATCAAAAGTTAATCAAAGATGAAAGTTTGACTTAACCCAAGTTAAGACATTTATCTCTGTTCTTGGTGTGACAATTTGTCAAGCTCAGTTGATTATGAGAAGTTATGAATTCCACTTTTTTGGCTTGAGCTACCTGGACAATTTTTGTTTTTTTTTTTTTGTTTTGGATGGAAAAAGAGTAGAAGGGAGCAATCAATTATAATGAATTTTACTTACTAGGGAGCTCGAGAGGAACGACTTTGATGGGTCCAAGCAAATTGAGGCTATTATCCAACTGAACTCACACATGAATTTGTGCAGGCCTATACACAACAAAGACTAGCACACCAACTTGTAACAACTTCCATCACATAAATACAATCAATAATTGTTTTAATTACATGACTTGTTGGGTTGACTTCAGCAGAATTTCTAGTATTTGATCAAACTCCACGGAGCTGGATAACAATCTGAGTTTTGACTACCTAGCTCAATCTTGACATGGGAAATCAACTCTAATTATGCAAACTACTTAATGTGCCTCAACTTGGAACTAATTTTGTTAATTATTTTTGCATAATCAACTCTAATTATGCAAAGACTAGTGTATATACTCTAAGGAAAATCATAGGACCTATGTTTACTAATGTATGTATATATATATATATATTTATCTTCTATTTTGTATGCAGATTAGAAAATGGCTTCTTCCTCTAGTAACAATAGCTACTTAAGATTGATACCAAGACTTTGTGATTGTGGGAGAACAGCTGCCATACACATTGTGCGAACCAATCAGAATGGAAATAAAGGGCGTGTGTACTTTGTGTGTCCATCAAAATATGTAAGTACTATGGAAATTTGTTTGGAAATTTTTTTGCAAATTTGTTAGCCTGATTTGATTAACTGATTGTCATGCATTGTAGATTAGTGAGGACCACTGCAATTACTTCAAATTCGTAGATGATGATGACTACGACGTGATCTCCAATGCTGCACCTCGTACATCTATAAGAAGCGAAGAATTTAACGATCCAAGCACAAGGGTTTATGAGATGGTTCATGAATTTCAGGAGCATGGAAAAAGGCTTCGAAGGATGGAGAAGAAATTGAATGTCGTGCTTTATGTCATTGTATTTTGTATTGTTTTATATTTTATAATGTAAACTACTGAGTTCATAGGTTTTGGGGAATTTGATCGATGTACTTATGGATTTAATGGACTTGATGTATGTACTTATGGATTGAATGAACTTTCTAACTTCAATGGACTTCTATTTTCAATTTATACCAGACATGTTGATTGAATGGACTTGAATGGACTTGTTGGATTATGGATTATGGATTGAATGGACATGTTGAATTTATGGATAACGATGGACATGATGATTATGAATGGACATGATGATTATGAATGCTACATTTAATTTTTGTTGGGATTCTGAAGTTGCTGTGTCTGGTAATGAGAGTAACAGTAATGGTTATTAGAGTTCCTGTGTCTGTGTCTGCTACATTTAGTTGCTGTGTCTGTGTCTACTACATGTAGTCATGCTTGATTCGTATGGATTAACCATTGGAGCAAACATGGCTGCACCTGCAAAACAGCCATGGATACAGCACAAACAAAATCATACAAGATTCTGCTACATTTAGTTGCTGTGTCTGTGTCTACTACAGCACAAACAAATGTCAGGGTATTACTTCTTTTTTTTTTTTTTTTTTTGGCTGTAACTGTTACAATTATTACTTTATCATCAAAAACCAGATTATACACATTCTTAAACAAGATTAGCCATAAAAGAAGACTATATTCCCTGTAGCCTATTGAAGATATGAACCACTGGGAACTAACCAAACTGACAATAAGCAATATGGTCAAAATCTGTTCAAAATCTGTTCAGATTATCTGTTCAAAATTTGAAGCTGAAAAAAATCTGAAAATCTTAAAATCTGAAATTCTGAATCTGGAAATCTCAAAACCTGTTCAAAACCAGATTAATCTGTCCAAAACCAGAGTAATCTGTCCAAATCTGAAAATCTAAAAACCAGATTAATCTGTCCAAAACCAGAGTAATCTGTCCAAATCTGAAAATCTAAAAACCAGATTAATCTGTCCAAAACCAGAGTAATCTGTCCAAATCTGAAAATGTGAAAAACATCTACAAATCTGAAAATCTGAAATTCCGAATCTGAAAATCTAAAAACCAGATTAATCTGTCCAAATCTGAAAATCTGAAAATCTCAAAACCTCTTCAGAACCTGTTCAAAACCAAATATAATCTGTCCAAATCTGTTCAAAACCAATTCATAATCAAAATATCATTAATCAGAATCTGTTCAAAACCTGTTCAGAATCAAAAATACCATAGCTTTACAAACATTTGTTCACAAATTGGGGCTACATTGAAGTCCACAAAAGTAACAATCCCCAGCTTACAAACTAAAAAAAAAATGGAACGTTTGGGTCCACATCTATATTCAAGTCCACAAAAGTTGAACCATCTATATTCGCCATTCCTGATTCAGTGAAAGATGAGCTTCCAATTTTGTCCACCATTTGCAATGCACTCTGTTGTGTCCCATCCATACACGGAAAATAATAGGATTCACCTTGCGGCACCTAAAAATACCATAATCACAAAATATCATTAATAAGTTCAAACATAATGTAATGAATACCATACACAAAATTGTATTGGAATACCATAATGTAATGAAACACATACCAACTCGTACGTATTGTCTTCCATCCCATCCGTACAACCGAAATTCAACTTACGAGGTTCACATTGACCCATCTTACGACCCTATAGTAACACACATTGGTGAAAAAGTTTGACAAAAATAAATTCAAGTCTTTCACATACAAGCAAAAAATTAAATTTATACCTGGACTTTTGGTGCCTTTTTATTCTTTCTTTTCAACCGACTCACTATTTCGTCCACCTTGCTCACCTTCCGTTTTGTACATGGACGGCCTCTTCGGCGAGCAATCAAAGGACTAAGAACCTTTCGAGTAGTACTACAAGGTGGCACATTACTACTACAAGGTGGGACAGTACTACTATCAGGTGGCATATTACTCGCACAACCAGATTCATCTTTTCTTACTCTTTCCTTGATTTCTCTCAACCCAAGTTGAATGGCTTTGTGTTTACTATCATCGTTGGAAGCAATTTCTATAATTTCATCCAATGTCTTGTGGTACTTATCATGTACCTTTGCATTGAGGGCAACCCCGGATTTCGTGTATGTCGTTGGAATGCATGTGTACCCTCTTTCAAAATCTTTTCTCCATCTTGGCATAATGTACGTATTTGGAACCTGATATATGCACCTCTCAATGAGCACGCTAAGGGAATGGGCACACATGATCCCCCTAAACTCAAACCACCGACATACACATTGCATTTCAAATTCAATTGAATTAAAGTATACAACAAATTCAACTTTCTTCATTTTGTCACCCACAAGCACAGCTTCCTTGACATGATAAGTACAAATGGATCCGTCCTCCTTCACAAGAGTCGCATGACAATACAGTAGTCGCTTCAATTGCACTTGAACTTCTTTAAATTTCGCATTTGTGTAGGCTGCACGAAATTGCTTCTCAAACTCATACACCGTTAAGCAATCATACAATTTGTTTCGAGATTTGAAGTCTGCTTTGGTCTCCTTCTCCACCTTACTTCTCAATGCATTGTCGTCTTTGTTCAACAAATTGCTTTAAAAGTCTTTGAGTTTACATAGCCATCAAAAAATGCATTCATGCTCTCACTTCGCTGTGTAGTTGACATGCCAGCCCAAAATACATCTTTCACATAGGCAGGAATCCACCTATGTCGCTCACCATATAATACCCCCAACCACTCGTTGTCATGAAGGCTAAACTTTTCAATCATCATTTGCCATTCCTCATCAAATTCATCTTTTCTAAAACAATCATAGACTGCATTTTGTAAAGCGACTTTGATGGCTTCATATTGGGAATATCCTCTCAATTTCTCAGGTATTTTCTTCATTACATGCCATAAACACCAACGATGTCGAGCCTGTGGGAACACAATTTGTATGGCATTTTGCATGGCTCTGCCGATGGGTTATAATAGCTTTTGGAGGAGTGGCTGACATGCAATTTAACCATTCTTTGAATAGCCAAACAAATGTGTCGGTGTTCTCATTAGATAATAGCCCACAACCAAACAAGATTGACTGTCCATGGTGATTAACTCCTACAAACGGAGCAAACGGCATATCATACTTGTTTGTGAGATAGGTGGTATCAAATGAGACAACATCCCCAAATGCTTTATAAGCCGCCCTACTCCTTGCGTCCGCCCAGAATAAGTTTCAGTGTCGACCATCTACATCAAAGTCAATTGCAGAATAGAAGTTTGAATTTTCTTGTTGCATCCTATGAAAATAAAATGCAACTGATTCGGCGTCTCCTACCCCAAGCCTCAATCTTCTAGCATTTTGAATGTGGTTCCTTGCATCTCGTTCATCAAATGTTAATGCCTCATATCCCCTCGCTTCAACAACTATAGACTGAAAATTCCTAGACACCCCAATTCCGGCTTCGTCGTTTATTTCTAATCTTCTCTTCACAGGAGTACAAATCCTCTTATTCATTGGAAAATGGCGTGAGTCGGTAGGAATTAATTCATGCGCGTGCTCAAGCACAACTGTAGTTAAGTGATATCTTCCATCCGGTTTTAAAGTCGCTCGAACCCTAGCTTTACAATCAATTCTTGATGACAAAGATGCTTTCAGGGGGTTTTCTTCTGATTTCTGTCTCCTCTTCTCTCCCCGAGTACATGCAATTCCAAAGTATTTCACCTTTCCATCCGCTCCAAGATTCTGTGTTCTGTACGCTATTGCAAATCCAAGATTTTTGGCATATTTCGCATAAAAGTCGTGCACTTCTTCCTTTGATGTAAAAGACATCCCCTTCTTAGGTTCTTCAATTTCAGCACTCTCGTTTAATGAAGGATTGTTCTCTGCTTCCTCAACTTCCTCCCCCCCAATCAATGTAGGATTGTTTGAATCAATGTCCATTGTGTGAAACAATCTACTGTAATTTGTATAAAATCAACAGAATGAAATACACAACAAATCATAAATAAAGTTAGAGACATCACAGATTCACAGATTCAGATTTATTGATGTTAAACACCACTTACATTTAGATTCAGACATCACAGATTTAGATTAAACACCACTTATAATAGATTCACATTAAACACCACTTATAATAGATTCACATTTAGATTCACATCACAGATTTAGATTAAACACCACTTATAAAAAAGCCATATTAAATAGAAGAATATGAGAAATGATCAATAATAACAAAAAATGTGGCAGTGCTCTAACAACAGTATGACTGGCCCAGGATTTGTTGCCCACTTCCCAGCAATTTGTGCCTCGCAGATTTTTCCCTTACAATCTGGTCTTATAATTGTTTTGTGGTTTGAAATTTAACCACAAGTCACACACAATGTCTCTTTTTCTTCTTTTTTTTAAAGATTTTTTAGTTTTAGGAACAACAAACTAAATCACATGAGATTATCAGACATCAAATGCCTGGGTACAGAATTATAAAACATAAACACTAGCATCAATAACAAACAATCTATCTAAAAAAACACATTATTCTTTGTCCAACTCCTTAAGAGATTACCCAACCACAGTTTCTCACATAAATAAGGTTCAAGTGGATTTAAACAAGACTCAGAGATTCAGACAGATTCAGCAAATTTATATTTCACTTCAACAAGAGCAAACATAGACCCCCAAACATATTTTTAAATTGCAATCATCTACCCACATAGACCCAAACATGGATAACCATTCTTCCAATCCCCCACATTCAGATTCAGGTGAGTAAAATCAAAAAAATTTATAACTTGACAGACCAGATTCAGATTCAGGTGAGTGAAATATTGACGGAGTGAGTAACTTGACAGACCAGATTCACATTTCAGGTGAGTAGATTCACATTCAGGTGAGTGAAATACTTTCACATTTATATTTTCAGATAGGAAGAATGGTTACTTACCAGGTGGGCAGAGTTTTTCGCTGGTCGTTGATGGTGACCCAGGTCGGTAGTGTCAACACCGGTCGACCTCGGCGGTGGTCGCTCTCGCCTATTCGTCTTCGACTGGTTCCTCTCCTCCCCTCTTCTCTCTTTTCTTCTTCTATTTCTCGCGCGTGTGTTGTTGCAACGGAGCTGAGGCAAACATTCTCATCTCATCTTTTTCATTTTCGGGTTTTTCGAGCTAGCTTTTTTCGAGCTCCATATCGGAACTGATATCCGAATTAGTCCAAAACATTGAAAGATTCTTTAAAGTTTCCTCCTGCGTATCCTTCTCTGCTAAAGAATTTCTCTTTCTCTCTCTCTTTCTCGGTCTTCAAACAGTCTTAGGGCATATATAAAACATATATTTCAATCTCCCTCACTTTCTGTTACTCTGTTCTTCCATTTCTTTCAGATCAATTTCTTCTTCTCTTCGATTTCTCCTTGAACTCAACTCTCTCTCTCTCTCTCGGTCTCTCTTAATTTCTTTCTTCTCCTCCATCATTTTCATCAGTCAAATATGAAACCAAATCTCTCTCTCTTGGTGTCCGCTGTGTTTGGTTGGAGGATTTGAAGGGGAATTTAGAAAGGGAAAGGGAAAAGTTAAGTTAGGTGAAATGTGAATAAAATATACCTACATTTCACCTAGTTTCACACAGTTTTTCCCTTTCCCTTTCCAAAACACTCCCCAAATCCCCCAACCAAACACAACATTAATTTCTTTCTTCTACTCCATTCTTTTCCTCTATCAAATATGAAACCAGAGATCCTACATTGATTTTGAAATGTTGAACTGAAAGGGTAGATGATTTTAGTGTTCAATTTGTTTTCTTTCACCCTAGTTTTTTTTTAGCTTTCTTTGGAACCAAACTTGGGAATGGTAAAATTGACCTATGTGAAAGGAAAAAAAACACAATATTATATGTGAAATGCTTTGTTTCTTTATATTAGGGATTAATGGTTTATATATATAATCTATAATTGATTGGCTTTACTATGAAAGGTGACATTGTATTCTTCTTGAAAGTTGTTAGGATGTATTTCCTGTTTTGAAGGAAATCTCACAAAAAAGAAAAGAAAAGTGTGCAGTATACATCTGGCTAAAATTTGCTTATTGAATAAAGAAATAACACAAGCATCAATGCTTGGTCATTGAAAAAATGAGACTTTAGTCATCTAGTACGTAGTTTAAAAAAGCTTACCCACGTTTTGTCACTACAAAATAAATTAGAAAATAGTGATCATCAAATATATCAACTAAATTTCAAAAAAAAATTCAGATTATTATTTACAATGCCACTAATAAATATGTGCATACGTAAATATTACAGTGTATATTGATGAACCTTGTTTACCCAAAAAAGACCATAGAATTACAATTCTTTATTTAATAAAGATAAAAATATGTGTTCTTTTTATGTGTAAATTATGCTTTTAGGATTTTAATTTTTCCTGCCCTTTCTTCTAGATGGATTGTGTAGTGGCCAACTGTTGAACTTTCATATGTTAGGAGGTAATTTTTTAGTTGTCTTAAACTAATGTAGTACTCGTTGAATGTGTAGTTAACTATTTATTTCTATTTTTTAATTAAAAAAAAAAAGAATGAGAACTCTAAAAAGTCTCCTACTGTACCCATAATGGCATGAATATAGAGTTTGTTGGATGATGTGTCAAAAATTACATAATCAAAAATAAATAAATAAATAAATAAAAATAAATAAAGAAAAAAAAGAGTAACAGTTAAGCTAAAATATAACAAAAAAAAGTTGACTAATTTGGTGGTGATGTTCTAAAGCTAACTCATTTCATTATGGGTGAATTGTGGTTTTATTTATAAAAGAAAATGGCATTCTATAAAATTTCTACATTGAATTTTGCACTAGAATAATGTGTTAGGACAATTTGGTATATGCACCCGAAGAGTTTAAGGTAGTGGTCATAGAAACATATAACAAGTTGTGGAAGGACCATAAAAATAAAACTAAGACCAATCACCACATGCGTTTTAAAAATGATCTCAATATCAATTCCAAAGTGCCTCCAAACATATTGCCAGACTAATGGAGGGAGCTCGTGGCATACTGAGTAGTAAAGAAGCAAATGTATGTATATTCATGTACCTCTTGTATGTCAATTATGCAATTCTTACAAATTTTTATAATCTATTTGTATAGGATATTTCAGTACAAAATTCTAAAAATCGGGAGTTTCGTGGTCTAGCACATAGGACTGGGCAAACGTCATTTGCCAACTTAAGAAAGAAGATAATGATTTGTGTGGGTGTTGATTTTTGACCACACAACCAAACGGGAAATTTAGCTGGAGAACACTGGCAGAATAGATTAAGCCCAACAACCTGCACAAGAAGATGAGAATCCGACGGTGGTTCGTTCACCCAGGGGCACTCCGACGATTAAGTCAGTAATCTATATTTCTCAAAGATAGCAAATTGTGCTTAAACTCACAAGGAAGAACTTATCTCAGACCCACGAGGGTGCCTTACTTTTATAACCAGTAGTGACCTGATCTCATTAGAAGCCTCACTTCAATGGACTTAAGTTCCATGCTCATTCTGGACCTTCATTTAGATAGAGATAAAACTCTTCTTAAGCCTTATCCTTATCCAGACTGAGATCCTCTCCCGTTCTAGGACTCTTGTCCTTTATCCGCTCATCTCGGATTTTGGTATCTCCGCAGATAACCTCGACCTAGTCGAGATCACCTCAATGCATGACCAAGCCACGTGACACCTCTGCTGACACGTGCTGTCATTTACAAAATACTTCCCTACAATTTGTATTTGCAATTATATAAAAATTAAATACATGTTAACTCTTATATTTTTGACAATTTCATATAAGGAATAATGGAGAAAGAACTGACAAGATGAGTGTGTACATTAAGGCACGCAACATAAACGATCCAGATGTGAAGTCTTTACTTGTATGTGTCTTTGTATGGTTTCATATTTTTATTTTGGTATATTGCTTTTATGCTAATATTTATAAATTGTAGGGTGAATATAATCAGCAACTATCTAGGATACTTGAGCCCCTCCAGACAAAAGATGCTCTAGAGAAGATTTTTCACGACTTGGTAGGGAAAGATGGACACAGATATTGTAAGACATATGGGATAGGTGTAACTCGAAGTGCAGTGTATTCCAAAGAAGTCGGTCCATCACAAGTGTCCTCGTCATTGACGGTTGAGGAAATCACTCAGCAAGTACGCAACACAGTCACTTAGGAGATCGAGGAGAGGCTCGCAACTAAGATTGAGCAGAGGATTACCAACAAGTTAAAGACAAAGTTTGAACAAGTGAGAACATGGATGGACTTCATAAGATCTCAAGGGGACACAGGTTCTATACAGGTAGAATATAATTAACCACTTGAATATTTTTAAGAAATATTTTTTCGTATGTATTATATTTAGTAACAAATTCCAAATTTTGTTTATATAGATTTTGGATGCCTCTAGTGGACATCAACGAGTTAGGGAGTCCGTAGGAGATGACATTGAAGATGATGAATTGTTGGATTCTCATGAGCAGGTATCTCTTTTCGACTTAATACAATATTCACAAACACACATACGATTGAGGTTTAGGGTTAGCCTACTGAAAATCCTTAGTGACGTTAAGAGGTTGAGGGTGAGCCTAATGAAAACCCCGATATGTTGTATTTATTGCATAATGTAGTATTAGTGGTGTTAGGAGGTTTGAGGGTGAGCGTACTAAAAACCCAATTATAGAACTGTTTTAGTTTGAACTTTTTCTCTCAAATGAATGCTCTTATATAATAGTAATCATCATTGTTAATGTTTGCTAAAAGTCACTCTTGGCTTATAATATTAGTGCAATTGCCTTGAGTAAATTGACATAGTTTAATGCCACAATTAATGTTCTCAATAACCATCATATATAGTCTACACAATCAGTCACATCTTTAATATGACTGATTCTAACTCTAGGTAATAATGTGATGCTCATACTAAATGATCTACATGTTAAATGAGTCGTATAAAGAGCTAACTATATATATATATATATATTTTATTTGGATCTTGTGGAACTTGGATATAGAAGTGGCTCTGATAAAGAGCTAGTCAATTGAGAAATAATTTAAGTTTCACATCAAAAATGGTTCTAGAAACCCAAACTAATTGTAATCCATGCAATTTGGTTACTGAAAGCATAGTGTTTACAACAAATTTGTAGTTTTCAAATCAAAAGCACTCTGGATGCATTCTACTAGATGTTACTTCTGTATATATGGGCTGGTTATTCATATTTTATTCATTTCATATGTTGCCAATGCCATTTTTCTATTTTGTTTTCAAGTTTTGCAGAAAGATTAGTGGTGAGGTAGAGATTAATGGTGGCATGGGGGCTAATTGTTTTTTTTTTAATGTATCTTTATGTTTTTGCTGCCATTTTTTGTTATTTTTTTGTTTTTAGGTTTTGCAGAAAGAATAGTGATGGTAGAGATTGATGGTGTGGCATTGAGGCTAATTGTTTTTTTGGATATTTTTTTGGCTGCCATCTAGACTTAAGTTTTGGATAATTCTGTACTTAATATTTAGAGCTTATTGATATCTTATGGTTTGTATTAACGAATTATTGTTAATATTTTGATGTAATTGAACAGATGGTGGATATTGATTAAATATGTTTTTTCTATTAATTGATTGAATAGATGGTGGATTTATATTAGTGGATTTATACAAATGGTGGTTTGAATGTGAGTGAATGTGCATATTGAAATGTTTTTATTTTTATTTTTATTTTTGGTTGGCAAAATATTTGAATTTGAATGAATAATATACAAAAAAATTTAAATAATTAAAATCTTATTTATGAAAAATAAATATCTATTTAAGACCAAATAAAAATTCCTTTTTTAAAAATTTTTTTGTGACGGCAAAAAAGCATCGCTAAATCTAATGGTGATTTTTTTTACGAAATGTGAGTATTAATGACGGCAATAAACCGACGCAAAAGATAGTTTTAGTGACGGCTTTTGTCTCGGACGCTAGAAGTAGATTTTTTCCATGTTTATTTGAGTTGGTAAATATCCGTCTCATTTAGTATTCATTACCATCGCAAATATTTAGAGATGGCAAGTTTGTCATCTCTAAAACTATTAGTGACCCCCAATGGCAGAGCCAAGAAATTAAATGGAAAAATTACTCGAAAATCCCATATTATGATCAGTAACACCATTCAATCCCACGGATTTACATGTACACTAGTAGATCCCATTCGTATTAACGTGATAACCGTTGGGTCCTGTTTTGATCTAAATTGGATTGTTTTGGACGATTGTGCTCTTCCTTTTACTGGGTCACACAAATTAAGGGATCACTTCCTTATCAACAGCATTGATATGTGATTATGTGATCGTTTTTCGGTGGAATATCGGCAAAGATTTGGTGACCATAGTTGGCACTGAAAAGGAGGTGATATATAGTGGTTGTTTTTAATGCAGCGCAACGATGTCGCATTTTGATTATTCTGTAGGGGTTGCATCAAGTTTTGCCCTTGCCAAGCGTCACCAGGTATATTGTGAACGTCGGTAACAATTATGATTTCTCCATGTCATTTGATCATGTTGTATGACATGTGTTCACATGTGGTGTGTGTGTCTCCACATCCTGCTGCGTGTTTTGCATGTCAATCTTCGTACTAATGGAGTTGGGGAGTGGAGGGGTGGGCGAGATGGGTGGTTTGATATGAGAATTCGTGTTGCGCACACACGGTTGTATTAAAGTTCTTTATGTGCGTCAGACATTTTTTTTAATATGTATGGCTTGTTACAGAGATGGACGTAATCATCATGTTGCTGTGTTGCTACGTGTCAACAAATGTCGCATACAACCTCACATCACCGTATGCGTTTAGAGACCTTGTCAATTTCGTGTGCGACAAATTTGTTAGGCTAACACCAGAGAATGTTTGTTTGTTCTTCAAGATACCGGGGTACAACAATTTCTCCTTACAAAATGATGTAGACATGCAGAATATGGTTCACCTTGCTCAATCGTTCCGTTTGCAATTAATCGACGTTGTCATTGAGTTATGCAATGGTAGAAGTGTAGTACACAATGCTGATTATGGTAATGACATTCCGTGTATCTATACCCATGACTTCAAACAGGGTGTCGGAACATCGGGCATCAATTATGATATTGACTTGTTGCCCAACTATTGTCGCCATGAGAAATAGACTTACCTATCAACACTATGGGCTACCGGGATTACTCATGTGGGACAAAGTTTCAAAGGTGGAGCGCAGGATTTCCGGACAGTTCTCTACAAATATACGGTAGAGTGTGGGTTTGATTTTAAATACTTGAAAAATGACTCCATATGGATTACTACGGTTTGTTCGATGAGTGACGTGAAGGGGTGCACATGGTTAGTGCACACGCGAGTGTTGGATGCAAATGGGTTCTTCTACTTTCAGCGGTGGAATAACGAGCACATTTGTGGTGTCGCTGTTCGCAATGTGAAGAATAGGCGACTCGGGCCAAATCTTGGCTCTGATATTTTCTCACAACGTATACGCGACAAGACTTTCACCAGGCCGATTGATGTTGATTTTGAAATGAAAAAGAATTATAGGCTGGAGATAAGTTACCATGTTGCTTGGTTAGGTGTCGAAAAAGCTAGGGGCAAGTTATTCGGTGCCCATTCTGCATCTTTCGACCAATTACATTGGTATAGTGAGGCGGTAATGAAATACAACCTGAGTACTTACATACACATTGATTATGATAAACATGACAATCGGTTCGAACGGTACTTCATATCGTTCAAGGCATGCATCGACGGATTCAAACATTGTCGCCCATTACTTTTCCTAGATGACACTTTCTTGAAAGGATAGTTACAAAGGGAATTTACTTGCTGCCACCACTAAAGACGGAAGCCGAGGTAACTGTCACACAACCCATCAAATATTCTCCCATAATTTCACATTCGGTTATTGTCAACACACACACACCCGACCCAGTCACATATCACTAACAACATTACACCATACAAGGTTGTTTCCAGTTGCATTTGCGATTGTCGGAGCGAAGAACACCACGAACTGGTCATGGTTTTTGCAACACCTTCGCAACGCACTGGATGAGAACAGGTCATTGACATTCATTTCGGACCGCTACATTGGATTCATTGAGTCAATGCCCATGATCTTTCTCACTGCTCACAATGCATACTGCTTGCAACACCTTCAGAAGAATTTAAGGGACAAGTTGAAATATATGAACAATTTGCACAAGATTGAGTTGATCACCAAGTTCAACAACTATGCATATGCCCTAACAGTTACCACATTTGATGATATGGTTGGAAAGTTCACCAGGTCCGGAAAGGCAATCGCGACCAATTTCCTCCAAGATCTCCCTTCTTAACATTAGGCAAACGCTTATTTCAGGTGCATAAAATTTTCACAATCCATTTTTACAATTCTTTTTTTAACATACCCCGTATGTTTCTATACCACGTTTCATACACTCATACTTTTTTCTTAATTGGGCATTGTCATGCAACGCAGGGGCAATCGGTACGGCAAGATGTGCTCTAACGCCGCTGAGTCATTTAATAACTGGATTGCTGTGGCCCACCACCTTCCAATAACCAAATTGGTTAATAACATTAGAACGTAAATAATAGAACATATGTCAAAACGGCGAGAAGCTGCACATAAATGGACGGGTACGATATGTCCGAAAATGGAAAAGTGACTAGAAAAGTCATATAACACTGGCAGGTCATGGAATGTAAGCCAATCAAATACCAATGTCTACGAAGTCCACTCAAACCCGTCCATTATGGTAGATGTTGACTGGCGCACATGCTCATACTTCCAATGGCAAATCAACAGGTTTCCATGCACACATGCTATAGTTGCTGCTCGCAAAAGTGGAAGAGACTGTGTAAGCTGATTAAGCCCTACTTCCATGTATCAGAATACTGGTTGTCATACACCCCTAGCATAGTACTGATACCAACTGTCGAACAACTCCATCCACTGCACATGAATATGCCATACTACCACCCATTGTCAACCGCCCCCCTGGCAGGCCAAAAAAGAAGAGGATACCATCACGCGGGGAGAAAGTTCAACCTATACGTTGTAGTTGGTGTGGCCGCATGGGAAACCACAATAGAAAGACATGCAAAGAATCAATCTAACATATCACACCATGTCTCGGGAGGTCTACTATCTCTTAATTTAAACTATGTTACATTTTCAAATAATAATAATGTGGGAGCTACACTTATTCTCCCATGAATTCATTTTATATTCCAAGCTATTTTGAGGTAATGACATTGATCCACATTGCCATCAATAAATAATATTTTGCGACCATGTTCCAATATTGTTTGAATTGTTTCTTGATTCATATGTGTTCATAATGGGATATCAAATGCCTACTTCCTCAGTGACGATTAACCCAATCTAGGGGGGTGAAAAGAGGGGGGAAGTGTTATCACACAGCGCCAGTACCACACCATGAACACCATGAACTAGTAATAAATAACAACCACGTATGTGCGGACTGGTTTCCGCAATAGAGTATGATGGAACTTCGTTGATGAACCCTGGTGCATCGATGGGTGAAGGCCTGTACAAGGAACAAATGATTAGGCTACCCGACTGGGGGTTGGTCGGAAACCCCTCCGACAGTCGAGTTAATACCGAAGTTTAGTAGAGACAAGATAGAGAAGACCAGTGTGTTTCTATAGTCAAGAGATAGTCACTTCTCAAAGAGAGTAAGGTTACCTTTTATAAGGATTGTATGACTTGCTCATCAAGTTCCCTCGTTCGCCGCCTGGTACTTAGCCGTCCCTATTTGTCGCCTGGTACTCAGTCGTGATCCTAGTATATCTCATAATAGAAGAGAGCGAAGATTCTATTGAGCAGTTCCGTCGTTCGCGGGCACCATGCTCCTTTTACTTGCACGGTGTTAGTTAATTTGTTAGCGTTCATGTGTCTTGGAGTAGGAGCCTTAGAACCCAAGTTATGGACTAACCCACATCGGAGTGGGGAATGGACCAAGACTGATCCCTTAGCTCGACTCATCTTAGAATGGGAGAAAGGGCCCATTTCGGAGGAGAGACTTTCGTCCAGCCTAACTGGGTCCCATACAAATAGGCTTTGTAAGTGGATGTCACTGCCTCTATTGTATAAATCCAAGGTCGACTGAGGATTGCATTGTAAGGAGATAAAGTGTTGATCACTAAGAAGTCAATAAGGATCACTTTAGACTTTGTTGTGACAGACAAGGTGATTCGGCCGAATGGCAACTCTGTTTGTCCATTGAAGCTGACTAGAGGGGAGATTGTGGGGATTAAGTGTTGCTCATCAAGACACAGCTTTTTGAAAAGGTCATAATACATAATGTCGGCAGCGCTCCCTTGATCAATTAGGACCCATTTCACATCAAATTTGTTCACCACACCGACGATGACGATCAGGGTATCAGTGTGAGGATGTTGGATCCCTTCCAAATCCTTTTTGGAGAACACAATGTTGAACTGATAGGGTTTCGCTTCCGTTTTGGACTTCTTGAGCAATGGTCCTATTGACATGACTTGTTGCAAGTGTGTGGCTTTCTGAATCTCACCATGAAGGGCATTCTCCCTTTGGGGGTCGGTCATTTCATAGATGACATTGATCACTAGCCTTGGGGCTTGGTCTTCTGGTGGAGGGGCTGGAGGTTGCCCTTGTTTTGTCCACATCAATCCATTCCTGGAGGCGGCAAACAGTGACCAAGTCTTCAAGATGCCTTTTAAAGTCTCTGCAGTTCTGCGTCTTATGCCATTTCTCATGATGGTAGGTGCACCGCCACTCCTAATTGCGCCGAGCAGGGTCCCCCATCATCTTAAGGGGCCAAACGAAATAGGGTTCTCCCTTGATTTTTTTCAAGAGCCTGTAGATCGGCTCCGTGAACACAGTGGTTATGGCTTCGTAAAATCTACTCCTTTATTCTTCGGTTTCAACTATGAGTTGCTTATTTTGGCCATACTTCGTTCTCTGATCCTCTTTTCTAGGCTGTTTGGCCCTATGTTGTTAGGAAGCCTTAATTGTATTATCTGTAATTGACACGTGTACAGAGACAACACCATTTTCCACACGAGCTTGCTCTTCTATCCAGGCCCTCAACTTTTTCAAGTCAGAGACGGGTCGTTTCGTCAATGACTGACTGAGCTTGTATGAAGGAGGGAGGCCTTATTTGAAGTATAGAGCTGCTAATGGCTCACTACAAACATTTTCTTCTAAATCACTATATGCCTCCTAATACCGCCGAGCATATTTGCGCAAAGACTCCTTTTTATCCTTCCGAGTATTGAATAAGGTGTCCAATCCCTTCAGGATTCAGCTACTAGAGACAAACCGTGCGAGGAAAGCCTCGGAGAGCTGAGCCCAATCATAGATTGATTGAGGATGAAGCTTGTCATACCACTGGTGGCCGTGCTCACCAAGGCTAGAGGCGAAAACCTTGCACATGAACGCATTGTTCTGATTTTAGAGTGACATCATCTAGCAGTAATGGCTGATATGAGTCAAGAGGTTCAATTTCCCATCATAGAGAATGAATTTCAGTGGACTATACTTATGAGAAGCTTCCATCATTTCAATCTCAGGGCAAAGGGGGGGGGGAAAGAGACTAGTCGGTCCAAAGCATGACGTTTTATCTAATGAATGGACTGATCAAGATGCTCCCTCTCCCTTTCTAATCGTCGCTTTGCTAGCTTGTTTGACCGTCGGTCATCCCCTCAGTTGTCATTCAACCATGTCCTTAAGTCACGTGGTCGTTAGTCACGACGGCACGAAGGAGGAGAGATTACTGAATGATGATTGACAATCTGCTGTTTCTTACGAGAGTCCTCTCGGGGGTTCTCTATCTTACTGCTAGCTCATTCACTGCGTGCTGGAATTAGCCGGCTACACTTACCACAAACAGGACCGTAGTTAGACCGTTCCCGTCATGGGGGTGGAGTGTGCCTCCGTTACTGCGACGATCCCCCTCCAAACCTCTTTGGTCCACTCTGAGGCACCATCTGCTCCTTAGTGGTGCACGTAGCTCCTCAATCTCCAGACTCATCGGGTCGATGGTGCATTCATAGTGGTCTTTCTTAACAAACAGCCGTTGAGATGACTGATAGGTGGCAGCATGATGTCGCTCCACTGTATTGAGGGTCGGACCGTCGTGGTCCATTAGTCGTTGTTCCCGGCAAGAAAGGCCAGACCCTTGTCTTTGGTTCTCTCCATTCCTAGAGTCTTTTCTCCAATCCCAGGTTGCGAGGTTCCTTCAATGCCTATCGTTAAAGTTCGTCACAAAGCAATCAGAGAACGATTTCCACAGAATGCGCCAAATGTGCGGACTGGTTTCCGCAATAGAGTAAGATGGAACTTTGTGGACGAACCCTGGTGCACCGATGGGTGAAGGCCTGCACAAAGAACAAATGGTTAGGCTGCCCAACCTGGGGTTAGTCAGAAACCCCTCCGACAGTCAAATTAGTACTGGAGTTTGGTAGAAACAAGATAAAGAAGACCAGTGCGTTTCTAGAGTCAAGAGATTGCCCCCTCTCAAGGAGAGTAAGGTTATCTTTTATAAGGATCATATGCTTGTTCATCGGCTTAGTACTCAGCCGTCCCCATTCGCCGCCTGGCACTCAGTCGTGATGCTAGTACATCCTATAATAGTGGAGAGCAAAGATTCTGTTGAGCGGTTTTGTAGTTCGCAGGCACTATGCGTCCTTTACTTACATGGTGTTGGTTAATCTGTTAACGTTCATGTGTCTTGGAGTAGGAGCCTTGAAACCCAAGTTATGGACTAATCCACTTCAGAGTGGGGAGGGGTGCTAGGGCCAAGCCCATGGTCTTTCCCGCTTCGGAGTAAGGAATGAGCCAAAACTGATCCCTTAGCTCAGTTCATCTTAGAATGGGAGAGAGGACCCACTTCGGAGTGGGGACCTTCATCTAGCCCAACTAGGTCCCATACAAATAGGCTTGAGTGATTGTACGACAAGCTTGTTTACCACCATGTTATCAATATTACACACTGGCCACATTACACACCAACTATGACGTAATTTATCGTCCACATTTTGTTCACACCATTCAAAAACTACCAACTTCGAAGTTTACATACATTAACAACCACCCTTACATTCATGAACACACAAACAAACTCCACTGACCAAACCCATTAAACAAAACCCCCCATCATATATCTTACCCGAGATGCATATCATATCCTCTTATAACGTTTAGTTCGCATATTTACTTAACTATTCAATTTGTTCATTTGTAACTTTATCATATTTCTTCGTTCCACACATCACACCATTTCACATTTACCACATTTATTACTTACCAGTCAGCTCAGAGGACAAAAAATTAAATAATGACACCACCCCCACACACATCGCCCGTTACCGAACAAACTACTCGAGCATAACCACTTCCAGCTAATGCTACTTCAACATGTTTAGGTTATTTGTTTCTCAGAACATACCAAACGGTGGGACCATCACCAAAAATGGAAATACTTTTGTAACACCTACATAGAACAACACTAATATACACATCGATATCACACAATACATAACACAATGCCTGGGTTAAACCTGACTTACCATTGCTGTAATCTCAATCAACCTCCTCCCCCCCCCCCCCCCGACATAAGTCTCAAAACCTCCATATGTCGATATAATCCCAACAACATTCAGTCTCCTAAACCTAACAACAAATTAACCCACTCCCAGTATGTCTACAACAAACTCATGTCTGACATCATAATCACTGCCTATACAACTATTTCCACAACCACGATCTCAATAGAACATGTTAAGCTCATACACAATTGGACATTATACATATCACATACTTGTCTACAAAATATATGCAACTATTCGTACCCAATTAATTAACACATCCACATGTCCAAATTTTACCAAAGCAAATCCAGTTATGATTACAAAATTCACCAACACACCAAAAGTAAATAGCACCAACCAAAACGACTTTAACATTATGCACGAAGTTTGAAAAAACAAACCAAATTAAAATCAAACACCCATATCATATCTGGAACCCTTACAACGAAAATGCAAAACACACACCACGCAAAAACACACACGCAAATCTATCACATGTTCACATAATGTTTTCTAACCCCCTCGCCTGATTGTTAACAAAATCTTTCACCATATTTGCCCGCAGTATGACACAGTTGTCCCCTTGCAACGATCGGGACATGTCAACATGGTGGACGTATTGTACCATCATGGCACATACCAGTATGGCACAGTCCTCCCTATATTGCGTGTCATACACTAACCACATAAACATTAGTTACAACATAATAACGTAACAAACACTGCATTCAGAAATGTTATGTAAATTGCATATCCATTTAACTAATAGGTACTTATGTGTAGGTCCTAATAAGTGGACTTATTGTCTAATAGGTCCTATGGGAAAAAATTTTCATAAAAAAAGTCACTAATTGTAAGTTTTAGCAACAATTTATAAAAATCATGACAAAAAAGTCACTAATTATCAATTTTTAGCGACATATATAAAAAATTGTCACACAAAAAAAAATATTTTTAGTAACAATTTTATCAAGAATTATTTTCAATAGGACTTGATGGGAATTAAGTCCAACTATTAGGACCTATTGGTAATTTACCCTTTAACTAACACGTATGAGTCAAGCTTCTGCTATGGATACCCAATGATGGACTCCGACATGTTACCAGCAACTTATGTCATGTCATCGTCAACCAGCCCACAAATGGAATCCTTCTGAATTTCAAGAATAGCGTCCCTCTACCACCCACACATACGTAGCCAAGACAAAACACGTAAACGTATCAACAACAAACCAACAACATACACAAGAATTATACTAACTCACCACGAACATTGCCTCATTAAAGTGTTTGTCTTCAATGCCAACTCGGGGCCTCATCAAGTTATAATGCTTCCACCTGCCAATCTCGGTGTCATAAACTACCAGCGTCCAGTGGGCTCTCAAACAAATCGAGAAATGAATGTACCAATAGTCCTTACATGCAGCCAGATTGTCCAAAACAAATCTATTCTTTGCAATGGTGTTGTTGTTTCGCAACATATCCTGTATCGTCATCAATCCACATCAGTAATTCCGCAAAACACAAATCATAACATCACATCCGAATTTAAACGCATAATGAACAACTTACAAGGCATATACTACTAACAATGTATGATTTATCTGGGAATTCCACCTCAGTAGCTAGTTTTTCTTGTTCTTCCATTAACAATATTGCATATGCGTCGATAACCTGTAATATAAAGACATGTAAATTAAATAAACAATTCAATTAACCATCTCCATAACATCATACCATTGCCACAAACCAATTACTCACATGATGGGCGGATTAGTGATTTCAGGTCCATAAAATACATGCAAACATCATGTTTACCACTACTCCACATCACCGCCCCACGAACACCACAATATTCATGTCACACTAATACATGCACAGATAATATCACAACCAAAACATGTTACTACCACATACCTATCGCCATAGTTTGTGTATGCATTTTTTTATTTTCTCTTTCTTCATCGCGGTCATCAGTTTTCACATACCCAGCCTGTTATTTATGTCGAACCAGGACCACTGCGTTCGCGTGCCGCAACCATGTTAACATTAATCACATCTTCAACAACTTCATATTTGACATTGGCCCCCATACCATCATCCAGACTGTCATCATCCACACCGGTTGGTCTTGGAATTAATTTTCGTAATGCAGGATACTCACACTCAGGCAGTTTAAGCCCTTTTCTAACCTTACTTTTAATGTTCCTCACAAATGAGTTCTGCCCACCTCCTATGCGAGCACTCAATTGCATACTCGATCCCATTACAATAACATCTAGCTCAGTCACAACAACTGACACTGTTACATCAGCACACATGCCATTCGCAATTACCCTTAATTCTCTCCCACTTGCCCCGTCTGACTGCCCAGCCAATAGTCCATCATTTGCACCACCAAACCCCTCGTTGGCTCCAACATTGACCCCACAAAATGCTTGGGTGACATTGTGCACAGCTTGTTCAGCTAACTGGTCTTCAAGTCTACTTATCGTCTTTTGCAACTCACAGTTCTCATCCGCCATCTTTTTAATCTTATTGTCTTTAACTTTGAACACGCAAGTGAAACCACTGACTATATCCATAGCTTGTTTCTCTTTCATCCTTTTCAGTTTGTCAACCTCATTCTGCAGCTTAACTATCATCGCATCTTTTTGTTTGGCATGGGTCTGGAGTGTTTCGATTTCACTTAAAGCCACTGTAAGCTTTACGTTGTCACCTACCGCTTGCGTGACATAACTTGCATGTGTCGATGGTCTACTGTGCCCACTATGTATGACCGTTACCCCGGTATCATGCTCGGCCCACACACCAATACCCATATCAGAACCACTGTGCCTTGTGTCATCACTCCCATTTATTCCAAGTTTCGCATCCACCCCAGCAACAAACACACACTCATTGTCATCGCCGCCCACACTAATAATACCCTCGCCACCTCTGTCCCCAACTACCACATTAGTCCCACCTGTACTGCTACATCTACCCTTTTCTACATCAGCATCAACCTTCTCGTCTGACATATTGTCGAAATCTTCCCCCGCTATGATAATATTTTCGTAAGGTTCACTCACAAGCTAACTAGGCATCACCTATCACACATGCAAACACAAACAACTCACCATTAAACAAACATAACAAAATGGTGTCATTGGCTATAGCAATGAAATGAGGCTGATGAAATGTTTTTGTTGAGTGTAAATAGGCTCAATGTGTTTTGTAGATAGTGGGCCACTAGGTGGCATTCTAGTAATTAAGTCTAACTTTGCAATTCATCAATAATTAATCTAATTTAACCATACCAAATCAGTTTTCGGATAAATACACCATAAAATCACATAAATTATGACGATCATGAAATACCAATCGGTTTCCGGTTTGGCCGCCGATAAGGCCTTCCATTAACAGTGTAAACATAAAAATACGAACAGATAATCAAACATCCAACAGATAGAAAATGCATTTAAACAGATACAGTCAGTCAATTAGGTTCAACTCTCGATCGACCAAGATTCCAATAATTCTATTATCACTCAGAATCGGCCTCCGTTTAGCAGTAATCAGTAGTTAATTCAGTAATTTATCGGTAAATAGTATGAGGGTTGTTACAATGTTCACATGACCAATACTGCATACGTTCACAGTCACCGACATTCAACTAATTACAACACCTAAAATGTGAAAAACATATGCAACATGATATCACAAACAACCATTCAAAATGTAAAAAAGTTACACATACTGTTACTTGGTAGGGTAAATACATACCAGGAAGGCGACAACGCAACCAGTAACTTTTTCTGGGTTCCAATAAAATTCACGCATTAACCTCATCAGCGTTTTCAGAATGGCGTCAATCCAATTGTACGTTTGCACAGTGTCCAAATTGTCAATGTAGCGCACAAACACCCAACTAATCGTTTCCCCGGACGTTGAAAAAAAAAAAGCTTCATACAAAAATACAGATACAATAGTTTTATGATGTCTTCCTCATCACGCACCGATTTACCTTTCACAGCATCATCAAGCAAATTTCTTATCAGGTTTGCAGTAATTCACCCTACACTATCACACCTTCGCTGGATGAAATTTGAAGTCGGACGTGTGTCGGGAGTTAGGTCGAGATGTTGATCCCCACATTGCAACCCAAACACCAACCTAATGTCTGCCTTCCTAAGTTTCACTTGTCGTCCCCCAACATGGAAGGCATCGTCCCGTATGTTGAATGTCTTTAAAATTTTGACCACAAGATCGTCACATTTTCTGTACTTGTTAAAATTCGGTTTGTTGATAACAATGGCTTCAAACATAAGCCAAAAGGGCGTCTTCCTCAATTGACGGAAGTGTCCCTCATGCAATCCCAATTCGGACACCACCTTAATGATCCTTGCCATGTTCAGCCGGAAATTTATGCGGTGTGCGGTTTTTTTGGGTGACACACCTTTTTGGATGACATTTTGTGACTGTTTGAATAACACCCGACCTTGCATTTTCACACCTAACTTCGATCCCAACGGAACACTCATAGCCTCCAACCGTTTCCGTTCACACGATCGCGTCCACGGGCTTCTCATTCACCCAACTTCTGCATATATAAACATAGCATTAGTGTCTAGACGTTCGCACATCATTAAGGTATCATAATATCCCGACATACAAATTACAGGGTACCATAAGGATCTAATATATATGACGCACCACGCGTGATCCACAATGTGAGCATTCATAATTAAAAAACATTAACGTCACAAGTGTCACACTATTCACCGGTCGTACCAAAATGCGATACCAACCAACAAACACTAGCCACATTCACATAGTACTTTACGATTATTGTTATACAACATTCAATTAACGATGTTACCACATTTACTAGATAAACTACTTACCCGTTAATTAACCACTTTACCCACCTCACAAAATCCATACTTATCTACACCTTACCCCACCCATACGACGACACCAGCCACACATACACGCCACACGTAAATTGCATGCATCCCAACAATGGCAATACTTCCAATTATTACACAGTTCCATCAATATTTGCATAAAATATTCATTCGGCATCCCATACACATTAGGCCACTTGACTCCTACCACAAATACTACATCATGCCCCCAAATACATAAACAGAACCAGTCACCCAAACACATTCCATTTATATGTTTTGTTTTCTAGTACGACATGTGCCACACCATTTATACCCTCAAAATTACATCCACAACACATCTAAACATATTAAGTTGGGCAATGGGACAGGGGACCCAACATGTGATTTCTATTACAATTGGTTGACACGCACAACCCCTATTGTGTTCACACAAAAAATACACAAGACACATTATACTAACATATAAATGACAAAGACGTCATACCACTACCCATACCCCACACACAAACATAAACCCTAAACAATTTTATGAACATAGTTGAACATATAAACAGTATCAATTGACATTCACACAAAAACAAACACACACAAACCCTTCGTACACGACACACACACACCCTCTAACCGTACACCCTTAATCTGTACTACAATCAAATTCAAAACCCCAGCACTTTAGTATACCAACACGATGATTCAAGCAAGATCACTTATGCTTGTGGGTCATTTTCAATGGTGATCAGGTTTGTTCCGTCAGCCTTCTGTCAGGGACACTGTCAACAAATCGACGACCGTCGTAAACCCAAACTGTCCCCCCAACTCACAACCCTAGCTACAAATTGTCAAACCCGTCACTGATAAACAACCACACACAAACCCCAATATTCACACACTCACTCAAATTATTATCAAACATATGCCAATTGCAAAATTACAGGGATTTGATGATAGGTTTGTTCTAAAAATTGTGTAGTTTGATTAGGGATTTCAAATTACACAAATGGACGCACTTAATGGGTCGGGTTAACCCGACATGGTGTCACACCGTCATACACATGCCACACATACAAACCCTACTGCAACCCTTTTCCCACAGTGACACCCAAACACGTCCCACCCAAACCAAAATACAAACAACCTCGTCCTAACAAATGTGAACCACAAGGGCACTTTAGTAAACAATCATGTGGTAGGACCAGACGGATTAATAATTATATTTCAGGACTGGCTGGACCACCTTTCCAAATATTGGGATTTATCCGTAACTCTCCTCAATTAAATCAGAGGGGGCGCTTATTAATTACAACATAAAAAATTTTTACAAAAATATTTTACATAAATTTTTACAATTGATTTCAAGAAAGATACATATATATATATATTATTTGCAATTAGTATATCATGGATAATATAAAATTAAAAAAATCATAGATATAAGTTTTAAAATAAATTATATAGCGATAAAGTATTTTTTTATACAAAATTTCAATAAAAATTCAATATAATAGTAATACCACATCATTATAGACATATGATATCACCAACCAATAGTAAATAAATACATAGATGATGAACCTCATATGTCAAATGTAACTAACAATTTAATAAATTCCATAACTTCATTGAGATTAATTTTATTTGCAATAATGATAGACATCACCATTGTACTAAAATTTCATAAATAATAATATGACTAATCATAATATCTTTATTTTCAATAAAAAATAACTATTATTATTCTCATAATTTTAAAAATGTCATTGACAATTTACTCTAAATAATTTTTTATAGGGGTTTTTTTTTAAGCTCCCTAATAATAACAATTTTCTGCATAAAGGACATTAAAAAATGTAATATTGCCTCAGGTCCCTAACCAAAATACCCGCGCATTTTATCAATTTCTTGGACCAAAATACCCTACGTCTGTTCATCTTCAGATGAGTTGATTTTTTTGACATGTCTACTGGATATTCTCCTTTGTGATGCTGGTATGTTAGCACATATATATATATATCTAGTGTTGAATATAACATCTTTATGTTTAAAATTTCTCTGAGTGTTGAATATAACGTCTTTTGATTTTTTGGGTTTAGTAGAATTGGAGTTGTTTCTGGAAAAGCAATATTTGGACCCCTACTTGAAGAATATTGAAAAAAGAAGCTTGAGGAAGAGGTAGCAGTAGAGGAAGGCTTAAAGTGATCCAGAGAAATTTGAATTTTCTTTGGATTCAACCCAGAGAAATTCATAGCATTAAGTTTAAAGAAAATCTATCACAAACTCATAGAAGAACTATTAATTTGTTTGTGTAGGAAATTGTGATTAAATCAGCAGCAGCAAAACCAAAGACAAATTGATCAAATCAGAGTTTTATCGTTCCAGAGAAATTCTGGACCAGAGAAATTTGAATTTTCTCTGGGTTGAATCCAGAGAAATTCTTTGGAAGTCTAGAATTTCTTTGCTTCCAATTGATGATGGGTTGTTTTCCTTTCAACTGTCAAAATTGAGCTGCTTTCTGTGCATTTGGGGCTTCTTATTGAAGCTTCTTGTGTTCTTGTTTTTGTAAATTTCTTTGGCTTGCTACATTTGTGTTTCTCTATTGTGTAATTTTATCTAGTATGTTTATGTTTCTTCATTATTTTCTCCAGCAAATTATCTGTGGCTTACTACTCTATTAGTGTATCTACTTTTCTCTGGCATTTATAATTTTCTCTGGCCAAATTACTTTTCTTACTTGTGTGTCTAATTTTTTCTGGCAGCATTTATAATTTTTTCTGGCCACATAATGTTTATGTCTTGTGTCTAATTTTCTCTGGCATGTTTATTTTGTTCAATGCTCAATTTCCTCAAAATTTCTCTGTTGTGTAATTTTCTCTGTCATGTTTATGTTGCTACCTTGTAATTTTCTCTGTTGTGTAATCATTGCTACCTTGTAATTTTATCTGGGATTTAATGTTTATGTTTTCATTCTATAGAAATGGCAAAGCACAGAAGCAGCACAAACCCACAAACCCCGAAAAAGAAACCAAAAGTCTCTGTGTCTGCGTCTTATGATCTTAGATCAAAACGCAGTAGCAGCACCAGAACACCACCAAAAAAACAAGTCCACGTTGAAGAAGCAATAAACATCAAGATCAAGACACCAACTTTAAGGGTGATTTTCACTCAACTACAAGCTTAACATTTTCTCTGTCATTTTCATTGGATTATAATAACAAACTTACGATTTTCTCTATACTACAAAGAAAAGTCCAGAAACATGAATAGTGCAAAAAAAAAAAAAAAAAAAAAAAAATGAAAAGTGCAAAGAAAACATATCAGAAAACTTTGAAAAGTGCAAACATATAAAAACACAACATATAAGTCCAAAGAAATTTGTAATACTTATCATTTGTAATACAATCATATGATTTTCTCTGAACTACAAAGAAAAGTCCAGAGAAATTTGAGAACTTATATTCACTTTCAATATAACAAAAACAAAAACACATTAACATAAAGAGACAAAAATATATTAAACACAAGCATATAAAAAAATCATAGAGAAGATCTGTTATGTTCACAAAACATTCAATTCAAAAAAAAATTTTAAAAAAACAAAACACTTACTACTCTATTGCTACGTCTATAAATTTCTCTGCCTACTTACAATTTTCTTTGTGATTTTCACTGCACTATAAGCTTACAATTTTCTCTGTGATTTGAGTTCAATTATAGTAACAAACATGCAATTTTCTCTGCACTACACAAAAAATGTAAAGTGAACAAAAAACAGAGCACAAAAGCGCAGAAAAACAAAGCACCAAAAAGCAACTTATAAACATGTTGACAGACAATGAAAAAGCAACTCCAAAAATAAAAATAAACTCCATCGAAAATTCATCAATAACAGACAATGAAAAATGAATTTCAAAAATAAAAAACAACTACATTGAGTTCGTCTCTCTTACATTGATCAAAACAAAAAACAAAAACCTAATTCAACACCTACACGATCAAATCAAATCAAATCAAAAATTGAAAACTTATCTAATTCAACTCCACATGAAATCAAATCAAACACAATGAACCAGATTTCAACTCCTACACGATCGATCAACACCTACAAACAACGAACATGATTTCAACTCGTATAGGATTTCAACACCTACAAACAACGAACAGGATCTCAATACCTACAAAAACCCTAGAAAATCTCCACAAAAATCTGAATCATCAAGTTCATCCTCACGTAATCTCCCACAAAATATCAATATGATCTTTAGTTGCCAAATTCAAAACAACGTACATTATAAACAAGGGTAAGACAGGTATTTTACACTCTAAAATAACATTGAGGGACCTTAGGCTACAAAAGAATACATTGTGGACCTAATCCATTACTAAAAGTTGGATAGGGACTTTAAACTGATTTTTCTTTTTTTATAATTTTTTTATTTAAAATATTTTTCTCGTGTTTAAAAAAAAAAATTTATTTCAAAATTCATGGACATATGACCCCCGGATCCTCTATGCCTCCGCCACTGGTGACCCCATTAGCCTCGTCTGTTGCCATGCTGACGCCATGTTTGACGTTGAAAGCTTTTGCGACTACATAGGCCAACTTTGAGACGGCATTCTGCTAATGCAAAAACGCTTTTTTCCAGTACTGAAAAAGCAACTTCTTCATGATGCCAAGTGATTTTTACCCCCAACACAAAAAAAAAAAAAAACACGTAAATATATATATATATAATAAAAATAAGTTAATAAATAACTTATTTGGACTGCCCAAAATAGTTAGCAGGAAAATGGAGGGCAGAAATCGGACAAAAAGCAACCTATGCCTGAAGGCAAGTGATCCTTATAGTATATAAAGGCAATCTTATCTTATCAGCAATCTTCTAAGAATGGGTCATCTTTTCCATGTATGGCTAGTGTTGATTTAAGTGGACACAAACAAAAAAAAAGGGAAACATTACTTTACATCAGTGTAGAATTTAAAAATAATTATAAATTAATAATAAATTTTATCAATATTAATAATTAAAATTATAAAATTTTCAATACATCTATAATAATTTTTTCAAGTTACCACTGAGGGTAATTTCTCACACAAAAAAAGAAGAAAAAAAAAGAGCAAGCCTTACCATGTTTGATTAGTGCTTAAGATGTTTGGTTTGTCTTTTGGGAAAAAAAAAAAAATGAGATTTTTTTTATAAAAAAAATAAAAATTAATTTTATAAAAATAAATATTAAAGAAATATTTTTAAAATTTTTAAAATTATTTTTGACATCTCAAAAGATAAAATTATATAAAAATGATAACTGCTTTTGATTTTTTTATTTCTTTCACTAAATTAATTTTTAAATTTTAAAAAAATTCTACAACGAATTTTTAAAAATCAAACCAAACATTATTTAATCAAACCAAACATTTTTGTTTTTTTGCAAATTTTTGTTTTTAATGATTTAAGGATAATTGGTGCCATATATTATTTGGTCTAAGATTTGATCGTTTTAAGTAATGTTAAGGATCTCAAATTAATTACCAAATATTTTCTCAATTCTTACACTTACGCAAGTATTTGGTAGAATATTTAATAATTCATTTGGGATCTTTATCATTTTTGATTTTTTTTTTTTTGTGATAACATGTTTAATGAAATTATTTGATGAAAATGATAAATTATTATTTTGAATAAATTTTTTTCCAATTGTACCTTTGTTGTCAAAGTGCCTGTTTGGCAGAACTTAAAAGTAGCTTATTTCAGCTTTTAGCTTAATTTAAGCTATTTTGATGTGTTTGGTTTAGCTTATAGCTTTTTGGAAGTCAGAAATCAACTTATTCTTTGAGTGGGGTAGGAGATGCTTAATTTATAAGCCAGAAATCAGCTTATGTTCATAGTTATAAGCTATAAGCTGTTTAGGGATAAACTATAAGCACTTTCCCACAGCTCTACCAAACAGGGCCAAACTACTGCTGGACTGTTGCGGTTGGCACCGAAAAATTTCTCAAAAATGTTGTTGGTGTGGATAATGATAGTGGTGGTGATAATACAAACATATAACACTACAACAAAATTGACTTTTTACGGCATGCAATGCATGCCGTAAAAACTCTTTCACGGCATGCACACAAATGCTGTTATATAACATGCCGTGGAAAGTTGAGCATCATTTACGGCATGCAGATAAAGTTGTAAAAAGTAATAAATTAAACATGAATGACATACTTTGTATGTCGTATATAACTTTTTACGACATTTTCATCATGTCATAAATCATCATACTTTCCATGACATAATTTTGCATGCCGTATAAAATTATTTTTAATATATTTATGACATACTTTGTATGCCGTATATAGTATTTTACGACATTTTTTTGCATGTCATAAATTATCACACTTTTCACAACATAATTTTATATGCCGTAGAAGGTCATTTTTAATATATTTATGACATGCCTTGTATGCCGTATATAATCTTCTACGACATTTTCTTACATCACTACTACAAAAATAGTTAAAGATCACACTTTGACAAAAAAAAAAGATCTCACTTTTATTGGAAGTGTGATAAAAAAAATTAAATTGATATTTTAATCACACTTAATTTGATTGAGTGTGATAATATTTATTTTTTATGTCACTTTTCAATTAAGTGTGATTATATATATATATTTTTAATCACACCTTCTAATTAAAGTGTGATTATATATGCACTACTACTTTTGAATCACACTTTTTAAACAAGTGTGATTATATATATTTTTTTTAATCACACATTCTAATTAAAGTGTGATTATTTATATATTTTTTAATCACACCTACTAATTAAAGTGTGATTATATATATACTACTACTTTTTAATCACACTTTTTAAATATGTGTGATTATATAGATATTTTTTAACCACACATTCTAATTAAAGTGTGATTATTTATATATTTTTTAATCACACCTTCTAATTAAAGTGTGATTATATATACACTACTACTTTTTAATCACACTTTTTAAATAAGTGTGATTATATAGATATTTTTTAACCACACATTCTAATTAAAGTGTGATTATTTATATATTTTTTAATCACACCTTTTAATTAAAGTGTGATTATATATATACTACTACTTTTTAATCACACTTTTTAAATAGGTGTGATTATATAGATATTTTTTAACCACACATTCTAATTAAAGTGTGATTATTTATATATTTTTTAATCACACCTTCTAATTAAAGTGTACACTACTACTTTTTAATCACACTTTTTAAATAAGTGTGATTATATATATATATATATTTTTTAATCACACATTTTAATTAAAGTGTGATTATATATACATTACTACTTTTTAATCACAATCCCTAAATAGGTGTGATTGTATAAAATATTTCAATTTGATTTTTATATAAATATATAATTCCCAAATCCGCGCCTCTATTCTACCCATGAATGATAGAGACGGCTCACTACTAGAAAATGAGGCTTTAGATACGGAACTTTTTCACCCATTTTTTCATCTTTCTATCTCTCTGTCTCTCTTCTCTCTCTCTCTCGTTCATCTCTTTTCTCTCTATGTCTCTCTCGCTCATCTCTCTTCTCTCTATCTCTCTCTCTCTCGTTCATCTCTCTTCTCTCTCTTTTTTCATCTCTCACTCTCTATCTTTTGTCCTCTCTCTCTTTCTCTCTCTCTCTTTCTCTCCTATTGTGTTCGCGTTGCTCACTCTCTCCCTTCTGTCTTCTCTATTTACTGAGCTCCCTCTCGATTTATCTATCCACTACAAAAAAATGCACTTTTAGCGACCACTTTGTCTTTCTCTCGCTCATCACTCTGTCTTTGTCTCTCTCTCTCTCTCTCTTTCTTTCGCTCTCTTTTCTCCTCTATCCTGCCTCTCTCACTCATTTTTCTCTCTCTCACCGCCCATCTCCTTTACCACCTTCACCACTACTGCAAACGCCATTCCACTACTACCATTACTACCACTGTCGCTACTTCACCTCTACGACTACCATTGCTACTACTATTGCCACCACTACCACTACTGCCACTATTACTACCATTACCTCTCCTTCACCCTTGCCACTTCATCTACTCTACCACTACCACAACTTCACCACTAATCTCCATCGCCGCCACCACCACCACCACCACTACCACCATCTCTTATCCACCACTTTCACCACTACTGCCATTACTACTACCATTACCTCTCATTCACCCTTGCCACTTCATCTACTCTACCACTACCACAACTTCACCACTAATCTCCTTCGCCGCTACCACCACCCCCACCATCATCTATTATCCACCACCTTCACCACTACTGCCACTCTCTATCTTTTACAAAAAAAAAAAATTCATTAACTACAAAAAAATATATATTTTAACAAAATATATATTTTTTTGACAACGGCAACTCCCGTCACAAAAAAAAAAAAGAAGAAGTTAAACGACATTATTTTGTTATTTAAATTTCATTTTTGACAAAAATTTTTTTTTTTTATTCCTGCCCGTTTTTGTTTTCCATTCTCGCTCTATTCTCTCTCTATCTCTTCTATCCGTCTCTCACTCATCTCTCTCTTTCTCACCACCCATCTCCTCTACCACCTTCACCACTACTGCAAACGTCATTCCACCACCACCACTACTTCCACTGTCGCCACTTCACCTCTACGACTACCATTACTACTACCATCGCCACCACTCCACTACCACCACTACCACTACTGCCACTACTACTACCATTACCTCTCATTCACCCCTGCCACTCCATCTACACCACCACTACCGTAACTTCACCACTAATATTTTTTGCCATCACCACCACCACCACCATCATCTCTTATCCACCACCTCCACCACTAATGTCGCTCCCTTTCCTCTACCACAAAAAAATAGTTCATGATTTTTATTAACAAAAAAAAATAGGCTGTAGAAAAATATTTTTCATTGACCACAGAAAATAAACTTTTATTTTAGTGGAAAATATTTTTCATTAAAATATTACCCATTCTTCTACCAAATAAAAAATAATAATAATATTTTTTTAATTAAAATAAAAATAAAACAAATAAATTTTCAATCTTAGTAATTAAAAAAAATGAATTTTTTTTCATTAACTACAAAGCAACCCGCGTCACAAAAAAGAAAAAAGAAAAAAGAGTTAAACGGTATTATTTTATTATTTAAATTTTATTTGTGACCCCCCCCAAAAAAAAAAAAAAGATTTTAATTTTTTTTTTATCCACCCCCGTCTCCCTCTTTTTTTTTTTTCATTCCCGCTTTTTATTTTTTTTCCCCAAACAAAACCAATTGAGAAGCAAACAAAACCCTAATCTCATTGAGAGCACTGAGAGAGAGCTCTCTTCATCTTCTTATCTCATCTCTCTTTTGTTTTTTATCTGCGACGATCGACCTTCGCAATCGACTCTCTCTCTCTCTGGCAACTCTGAGGTAAGGCTCTCTTTGTCTCGCTCTCTCTCCTCGATCTGTGATTTGTATCTCTGTCTCTGTCTCTGTCTCACCCTCTCTCCCCGATCTGTGTTTTTTTTTTTGGCAATCAGATTGTCTCACTCTCTCTCGTTTTTAAGCTGCACAACTTGCATCAATCGACCTTCATCTTCTCATCTCTCTCTCATTTTTCATTTGCACAGCTCGCATGCGACGATTGACCTTCGCAATCGACTCTCTCATTCTTCGGCAACTTTGAGATAAGGCTCTCTCTGTCTTCGTAATCGACCTTCGCTATCGATTTGTCTGTGTTTTTGTTTTTGAGTGCAAATCTGGGTCTATTAAAATAATAATAATAAATAAACAAGTCTTTGGTTTACAATTGCAAGTAAACTTTAATTTGAGTGCCTGCATATACACTTTGCTGTTGTTGTTTCAAAATTTCGTTCATAGTCTAATCTGAAGTCTGATCTATTGTTCTTTCAAAATTTTGTTTGATTAGGAGTTCTACAATTTGTTCATGAGAAGTTTATATTGTGTTTGAATTTTCATTTCTTAAAAAAATAAATAATAAAATTGTTGGGGGAAATAAAAAGTGAAAACAAATTTACTTCACAAAGTGTACAAAGAAATTGGATCTTAAGTTTTTTTCCATTTAAAAAATAAAATTTGATTTGTTAATAATTCGTAGGGTGTGTTTCACGCTAACTTTTCTTGGTGTAAGCAAAAGCTAATGAGTTCAAAATCTTATGAATCTCAAAGAAGTCATATGATATTGCCAAAGTGAATTGAATCTGGTGGGTGGGTTTGTCTGTTTGAATTTTAATTGAATTTCAGAAGTGGATATTGAATCTGAAATTTGCTATTCTGCTATATTTAAATTGAATATGAATTGAATTTTAGAAGTGGATATTGAATATGAAATCTGCTGCTATTCTGTTATATTTAAATTGAATCTGAAGTTTGAATGTTTGTGTGGTTTGTGTGTTTTGGAATTAAATTAAATTTAAATTGAAAATCAAGGTCTGAGTGTTTTGGAATTGAATGGTTTGTGCTTAAGGAATGGTTTGAATCTGTAACTTGAAATTCGAATGGTTTGAATCTGTAACTACTACTCTTAGTTGTTTTATATTTTCAGAAATTCTAAATGAATCTGTTATGAAAATTAAAATTAAATCTGTTTTTGGAATTAATTTTTGATTTAACATAAAGACTTGTGGAATCCACTGGAGAATAAAGTGAAGAAAAAAAAACATAAAAAGCTATTCTAAAAAATGCATCTCTTCTTAATTTTTATTACAAAACATGTATTATTATTAATCTTCTAATACTGTTTGTACTAAATTGACAGCCCAATGATTGGGTGCCACGTGTGCATGTAACAAAAAATGTGTAATTTTAGCAGAATCTTTGGTGACAAATTTTGGAAAGAAGGTTACAATGATGGAATTCTAATTTGACCAAATCCCAAGGGCTTAGCGACAAGAGCACGTGTCTCCTTCTCTTTCCTTTAATGATATATGCAGATATATATATATATATATCTAATAAAACAGGACTGATTTTGAAAATGTGTTAAAATGTGTAAGAGATACAATTCATTTGAGACTAGCATAATTAAGTTACATAACATGCTGTGAGACTAGCAAGGCCTGTATGAGATTAGCTTTTAAACTTAAGAATAGAATGTAATTATTTTTGAATTTGAGATACTTCTACTTATCTTAGAGTAGTGCTATTGTATATCATTTTCCTTTATCTTATTGTTGGATTCCCTCTTCTTTAAAAATAAATAAAAAACAAAAAATGTAAGTCGGTTTTGACACTATGTCAATGTGTCTCGCACCATAATATGGGATCATGTACTAAGTTTCATCTTCCAATGATTAGAGTAATTGAACTAATTCATACAAAAATATGTGGCCATGGTTGTGCATTATAGTTTTAGGAAAGAGGCGCAAGCATGTTATGACAATTGAAATTGGGTTAGTTTCTCGATCTCTTTTATAGCAGTTAATATTTTAAGAGTGAAGTTACAATGTAAGTCAACGTCTCTTCATAAACTCAAACCTAAGTTACAATGTAAGAGTTAACTTTCCTGTTGTTGTCACTCTTGATGCACTTTCTATTTCATCCAACTTGATCTAATTTTATGAGTCTCATTCTATATAAATAATTGATCGAAAATATAAAAATTGGTTACTTACAAGTATCTTTTGGCTTTAAGTTATACTTCATCTTATTTTCCATTTATTGTTTTGCTAAAATTATACTTAACATGTTATGTTTTATTCTAAAATAGTTTATATCCCATCTTTTTCTTTTCTTTTTTTGTTTATTCATGTATTTGGGATCTAGGTTATCTTCTCAAAACTTTTGGTTCAGTAAATAGGTTATACCATCTTTCCCTTGTTATGTGTCTATGTGGTAACTTTGTTAGAATTATGTAATCTAGTACGGGGATTTATTCCATGTGCTTTGTCAGGTTGAGTAAGAAATTACATTTGATTAAACTGCCTTGCCTCTCCACTGTACCCCTAACATTTGCTTTTTTAAACGAACCCTCTTCTTTTTTTTTTTTTCGTACTAGTGTATTATTGGGCGATTGATACATCAAGTGGGTATTGCCAGTCAATTGGATTTGTTAAATTTTTTTGAACTTATATATTTGTATATGGCAGCCTTTTTTTCAAGCAAGAAATGGAATTATCTTTGATAGGGCTTCGAAATGCAGGGAAAACATCGTCAGAATGTCATCGCAAAGAAGTCAAAATTCATGAAAATTTTGAGAGTTATCAACTGATAATACTATTGTTTATACTATTGTTTTTTCTTCATGGTGAAGAGGTTATCAATCGATAATAGTTTGACAACCTATATGGATAGTTCTCGCTACATATTTTTCTTCTTGATGACAATGAAGAATGTGGTGGAAAACATTTGTTTAGATGAATTTGAACTTGTCGATGCATTTTCGAGCTTGACAAGGAATTAGAATACCATAATGACATGGCATGGACTCCTCTGTTATTTTTACATTTGCCTTAAATTTGACTGAGGACATGGCTTTTAGTGGTGTCATCTGCAGGAAACAAATCCATGTAGCCCCAAATAAATAGGACAAAGGTTTGTTGATTTGATTGATTATCTAATGTTACTATATGTTTCTTTGATTCCTAAACGATAATGCTCCTCTGTGGTTGATTTTTCAGCTTTGATTTGACTTTAGTATTGTTGTTTAACTAGTTTCTCCTTTAAGTACTTTTGTTTGAGTGGTGATTGTTGCTTTAGTTTCACTGCAGAACCTTTCCTACATCACAAACAAGGTACATTTAAGTCTTAGCTTGAATCCTTAAATAGTCTAATACAAGTCTTGTTGGTAAACAATTTGACTTTGATGATTCACCTAATTCTGTGCTTGTGAAATTAACTTGGAGTATCATCTCCCATTTTTTTTTCTAAAATAAATAAATAAATAAATTCCCTACATTGGTTAAAAAATTTATTCCTGAATGAGACTTAAGCTTGAGACACTTCTTCACACAGAGAAAGCAGTATAATTTTTTTCAAGTTGGCCAAATGCCAATTGCAGATGGCTATATTGTTTAATTTGTGTTCATTGTGTTTTGTTTTTTGATTGTTGCCTATATCACAATTAAATTGGCTTAGTGAACCTTTGATAGATTGAAACTGAAAATGAGCGATACTATTTCTGCTGCAATAGAATTGCTTCAAGTGATGTCACTTTGCTAGGCAAGTAGGAAAAGTTTTAAGACATGTTTGAGGATTTTCGAAGACTACTTTGTAATTTGTTTCAGTGGAGTTTTACAGAGAACCTAGCTTATAGGATGTAGTGCACCATTACTTACAGTAAGGCATTTAGGTCTCTTGATAGAGAGGAATTTGGATATATGGCATCTAGATTGTAGTGCCAATTTGCAAGTTCTTTTTTTTATTATTCACTTTGGCTATGTTTTCTTATAAGAATCTTGCTAGTAAAGACTTTATAATTATGTGAGTTGACTTGGGTTGTGATATTCATTCATTATGGTTAGGTAAAAAGTATAATAAAAAACTGGGTTGTGATATTCATTCATTAAGGTTAGGTAAAAAGTATAATAAAAAACTTTATCAGCTATACTCCTTGATTCAATGGGGCATTCCGAGAATCGAACTCGAGACCTCTCGCACCCAAAGCGAGAATCATACCGCTAGACCAAATGCCCAATTATTGATGACTTTCATCAGCTATTTGTTGTCAATGTGTTTTTGAGTGCCATTTGTATTTGCAATGATTTGGTTTACCTTAGGTGATTGATGTTGAAAAGGTGGTTTTATGTTCTTGTACCATGGAAAGCTAGACTCAATTTGTTAGGCAGGTGTATGAAGGGTCCTAGACATATTGTAAGAGAAATCAAATCTGAAATCCAACCACTACTTTGGACTTGTCTTGTCATATCATAACCGAATCAAAACAAAGATTCCCAGATGTTTCTAGTTGCTTATAGAACTCTCATTATGCTCTATATACCATACCTAGTGACCGATGAGTCATCTAAGATTATTTGGATTCTATACCATGGAAACGGGTTGCTTTCTCGATCACACCGCTAGCTTGTCGGATAACAACATTGATTGATATAATACCTTGGTATTCATTAATGGTGCCGCATGTTATTAGCATCAACATGTATACATGCCAAGTCATGATAGGGAATAGAGCTATATTAGATGATATCGATATTATTTCGCCTCGAAATTACAATGCAATAGGATGGCAAGTGCAAATCATGTTTCACCAAAAAAATCCGTATCATCTTATTTTGGATTTTGTTGTTTAGAACCTCAACTCGTAGTTGGAATTATTTTTGGTTGAACACGTAGTTGATTTGTTCTTCATGAGTAAATGCATAATAAAAGCATTGTTTTCTAGGTGTATCAGCAAGTGGTGATACTGGAGTTACAGATCCAATCCTGGTCTGCATACCTTGGTATCAGAATTTGCTACTTGCTTCTTCTCAATCACCAGATGAAAAATCTTGTGAGACAACATACATTTTTTGATTAACTAACATGTTTTGGTTAGGTGTTAAAGTTGACTCTAGAGCACACTATGCTCCTCAAGCCAGATAATGTAATCCCCTGAGAACTGACAACTATACAGGTAAGTCAATTCACTGATTGGTAATGAAGTTACACATTTTGTTGTGGTTTTCATACCTTATATAAACACCTGCTGGTTATTTTTCTCAATCTAGGATAAAGAATCTTGTTAGAAATTGTAAATGGTTGTATTAAAAAATTCAAATTACTGATCTGAAGTTGCTCTTAAGGTAACTGAAACTCTTGTTGCAAATTACTGATCTGCCATAGAGATAGGTCACTGACATAGTTTTATTTTGATTATTTTAAGCTAAACTAACACATTTAAGTGCATTAAATTTTCAAGTCAAGTTTGATATATGTTTTTGCAGATTTTGTTGAGGGAATAGTTGATACGATCGAGCGGTTGATGTTGGGAGCTAAAGATTATGTTGCTCTTCTTCTTCTTCTTATTTTTTTGAAGACTTGAATTTTTAGTAAAGTTGTATTTAAAGATGGTTAATGGATAATGTCTATTATAAATTTAATTAATTTGTTAATTTTGTTATTTTTCATTTACAAAAAATTGGTTGGTGCATGTAATTGATTTTTTTGTTGTAGCAAACTCATATATGATTTTTTTTAAATAAATAATTATTTGTGACAGTAAAACAATGGTCGCTAAAAGTGTTTTTTATTTTTTTATTATTTTTTTTGCGACGGCAAAATAGCTGTCGCAAAAAGTCTTTTGCGACTGTATTTTTATTATTTGCGATGGCATGTGACGGTCACAAAAAGTATTTTTTTTAGTAGTGAATGTTATTAATCACACTTAAAAGATGTGATGTAAATATTTTTAATCACACTTAAAAGGTGTGATCTAAATATTATTAATCACACTTAAAAAGTGTGATTAAAAATAACTCTTTTTAATCACACTTCCAAAGATCACACTTAAAAGGTGTGATCAAAATACTTTTAATCACACTTAAAAGGTGTGATCTAAATACTTTTAATCACACTTAAAAGATGTGATCAAAATATTTTTAATCACACTTAAAAAGTGTGATCTAAATACTTTTAATCACACTTAAAAGGTGTGATCTAAATATTTTTAATCACACTTAAAAAGTGTGATTAAAAATGACCACTTTTAATCACACTCCCAAAGATCACACTTTAATAAAACTTAAAAAGTGTGATTAAATAACATACATCACACCAAAAAAGTGTGATCTTTATCTGTTTTTGTAGTAGTGCATGCTATAAATCATTACACTTTTCACGGCATAATTTTGCATGCCGTAGAAAGTTATTTTTAATATAATATATATATATATATATAGGAACATGACCTTGCCTAACTGTATGTAGACAATAGCTTATAAAATGCAACCTGTTACAAACCAAGGTATAACAACTATGAAGTAAGCAAAAAAATCTAATATCCATACACCAAACAAACTGCATACTAACTTTTATCCCCAACTTCTATCATATCAAGCTGATAACAACCTCAAACATACAAATCAAAAAAACTATCCAAATCATAAAATTCACTAATGGCCTCAAAAGCATATATACAAAGAAGATATTAATCTCTTCCATTTTTCTGTAAGAATTTATTAAGATTGTACAAAATGACAAAACTCAGCATGCAATCAAGCACAAACATGTCAAGAATCACCTCATACGTAAGCATGTAGCCCATCCACTCAAATTATAACATCAACCTCTTCATCAATTTCAACATCCTCAGAGTGATCACCGATCAAAGTCAAGATGATTAATGTAAGGAAAAAATCAAAAAGAAAAGGCACTACCTTATTAGCTAGCTTAGAAAGAAGAATAAGTTCGAGAAGGAAAATGAAAATATTCAATAAAATAAAATGATTTTGAATATTAACTTATAAAGCCGAAAGGCCCACATGTCTTACTATTGGTCCACAATGCAACTAAATAGCTAATATGCATCATTATTTGTCCCACAAAAATTTAACAAGTATCATGGTATTATAGCATGTTAGTTATATCAGAGCCACTTCTTTCTTTTGTTTGTATTATTCTTGAAAGCGTAAAAACTCATAATTACGTAAAATTAAACAAGAACAAGTCAGAAATAGCAAATAAAATGTAAAATAAATCAAAGCAACTCCGCCCATAAAAGTTTGGGAAGAAAATAATACACTACTAAGTATCATGGAGAACACAAAGATGTAAGGGAACAAACAAGCCAAGCCGAAATGAGTGTAGACTGCCTCCAAATTGGCTCGGGCTTGAACATCACAGAGCTCAAGCTCCCCTCAATCTCATTAAAAAGCATAAAAATTGTAATCTCAGGTAAGCAGGGGATGAGCACAAAGTAGCCTGATTGGGTGCAACTCACCATAAAACCTCCGGTGGTGATTCCAACACATACAAAGTTGTGGGTATTCTGTCCAAGTTGATACATTAATTCGAAGTTGTTTGATTAGAAAGTTTTCTTCTTGGGAAACACTGGTTGCCACTAAGCAATTCAGCAACAAATAGAAAGGTAACCAAGGATGTGGTCAAGGACAGTTTGCCCAGAACCCAACATTGTTGATGTCTAGCACATCAACTAATTTCAATAAACTTTTTCATATATAGACCACTAAATTTCTCAATAATTAATAAGATAATTTAAAAAAATAATAATAAATTGTAACATCCATAGGATATTGATTTTGGAGTAGGTCTGTGATTGTAGTATGGCAACACTACATATTAGGACACTAATCCATCTAGTTAGATTCACATTTTCATGAATGAAGGCAAATAATTTTGGAGCAAAACTTCTAGTTTAAAATCATTAATTCTTCAAGTGAAAAGTGGAGGGACTCCATTTATTTTTATGTGGTAATTCTGGTAGGCATCAAGACCTAAATTATTTGTAGCAATTTGATTATTAAAAAAATGAGAAAGAAGACACGTATTATGTTGGTGGCATAATTAAATTTGTTCTTATGGTATATTTTAACTTTTAATAGCATTTTAGTATCGTAATAACCATGCAAAGGATGAGGATGATGTGTCATGTATACTTATGCTTGTGATTGAGATGTGGAAGGAAAGAATATTCAATGATAAATCCCCACATTGTCGGTTAGTATATTATGGAAGCTCAGTTCCTACCGATGGTAATTATGGGTATATTTCTTCAGAGAGGGCTTCAATCAAAAACATAAGTAGCATTTATATGAGCCACAACAAAAGTATCTGCGAAAGACCATTAGCATCTCTATAACCGTAATGTACCAAAAATCCTCGCAATTTAGTTGACGGATGAATAAGAATGGTCAGAACCGTGGACCAATAGAAAACATGACCACCAAGGAATTGAAAGGAAGACGATAGTTGTAGCTTGGTCCACATATATACATTCTAGTGTCCAGTAACATAAAAAAATGTTGCCTAAATCAATCCAACAAATTCCTTGCCACAATTAGGAGCTCCTTATATGACCGGCCCCTCTATAGCTCCACGCTAGAATTTTCATTTTTTGATTGATTGGGATGGGTTTGCAGAACTGGCTGAGGGTCATTCAAAGTTCAGTGGCGTCACATGGTCTCCTCACTCCATTGCAGGTTCAAGGCAGGTTGGTCAGTCACTACATCCGCCAAAAAAGTAGTTTATATTTTTTAGACTAAAACTCAAGTGCCGATTATGACCACTTGGACTAACACTCCATTGTATAATTAATTGGCTACTCTTGTAATTATTAGACATCAAACTATTAACTATGACAGGATCAAAATCGGAAGTAGTGTGCAAACCTCGATTTAAAAATATGAGGGGATGTAAATATGTATATATATTTAAAAATATTTGTGTTTCCGTATTTAAGATTTTTTGTTTACCAGGTAGATTGCTTAGTTTACATTTTATTAGAAATCTAATACAATGAAAGAAGAACAAAGAAAAATTCAGACACAAGACGAGACACAGAGCTTTGGAGCTGTGTTTTTCATTGGTTGACAGTTAGGTTATTCTAGCAAAATCAAATCAAGTTCACTTTATGCCATGGAACTAAAGCAATACATTACCATTTTTAATTAGGTTATTCTAGCAAAATTCCACAAAACAAACAAACAGCCTCGAAATTTAAGGATAAAGTTAAACAAACAAAAAATTTAAAAATCAGTGTAAATGCTGCGCATATAGAAAGCATAAAGGGTGAAAAAGGTGTTTCACAAACCTCAAAACTTGATGAATCAAGAAACTTAAAGGTTCCAGCATCATAAAGAACAAGATTCATCGAACCCTAGCTTGTATTCCACCTAAAGTTACTACTATTATGTGGGTGTCTTCGTACAGGTCAAATACTAAGAGAGCCAATTCCTTGAAAATTGTATGTGTATCAGTTCTAGCTACAGTAATTACTTGATTGATACCTGAGTTGCTGTCAAGTATAGTCCGGGCTGGTATGTTGCATCTTGGCCCATGCCTCTCATTTCTTGGCCAGCAGCTTCAAATGCCCAATCCGATACATGAATCATGTCAACCAACACCTGAAAAGAGGTGAAATATGTTTTATGGTATGGACTTCTAGTACACATTACATTGAAAAAAAGGCAAAAAAAACATTGCATTCTTATTGTTCTTTATGTATGCAGTATACCAAAATACAAAAACTAGGCATTTTTTATGAAATGCAAATGTTTCGCTATGATGACTTCCTAAATTTTTGGGACTCTTTGTTTCGGTTAATACTCGAGGAAGACACGTAGTGTCCATAAAAGATATAGCTTCTCTAAAACTTCTAATCTAAGAAATTTTACTTCCGACATGAAGTAGCTCCAATATATTAGTTGAAGACTCAAAATGCATATGAGAAGTACAACTTTCCTTTTCTCTCTTGCTCAAAATTTAAAGACCGTCCTTACTACTATACTTGCATGACTCAAAAAGACACTCTTTTCCTTTCAATATTATCCTCTAACTACCTTATTCTTAGTCAATAGCAAACTCAATAATGATATCAATAGAACTTACCCCATATTTTGAAACAGGAATCCCTTGTTGAGCCCAAAGTAAGTGTGCTCGTCTCCGTTTTAACCACTGCACAAGGGAGGCCCGAAATAAAGTCCACATTGCATGTTTTGTGTATAGTAACATCATTATTGGAAATACGTAGTGGGTGAACATGCCGAAACAAAGCATACAATATTAAGGATAAAGAACTTGAAAAAGAGGTTTCACTTGAGTCTTTGGAGAACAAGGTACTTTAGAGCCATTTAAAAGTGATCAGAAAATATTGAAGTGCAGAAAGTATAACTAACCTCTCTTATAGACATGCAGGCAATACAAAGGAGTCCACGGTAGCTAAAAAGCAAGCAAATAAACAAACCCCATTTCTGACCTTTAGGCAACTGCAAGATTTAAAAGCATACCACATTTTAAACACAATCCCACAAATAGGATTATAAGGGAAAAACAAATGCAAAACTTACACAATTTCTTGCTCTAGTGAACCACAGGGTACCAATAATAGTCCACACCCACAAAAATGGATTGAGCAGCACAGAGAGAATTGAAAGAACCATTAATCTTCCACAAAAATGTGCTTATCTTTGCTACCATCTGAAATCCCTAAAATTGATTGAAATTGAGAAATGAGAATTTAGTGTACAATTTTGGCATAGACAAGGTGCCTTCAGACTTCAGATACAAGGTAAATGAACACTCTAAAACTAATATTTGATATTGTCCAGCAAGCTTCTTTTTTTATGCTTTTTTTGTGATTTTGTGTGAGAAGTTGATAAAGACAAGGGAGGACATGGTTGTCAATCACAAACTGAAACAAATTAGAAGAATTAATTTTTTATGTGGGGAGAAGTATATAAAGTTTGTCAATGTCAAACAAATGAGAGAGAGAGAGAGAAAAAGAGAGAGAGAGAGAGAGTGTGAGTGAGTTTCAATCTTTCTTAGCACTCTCATTCCTCTAAAATGCAGTTTTACGTGCTAAATTTATTTTTTTAAAATGATCTCAGCATTCAACTTTTCTAGTACAAGGAGCAAAGTAAAAAACTTACGTTATTTTCACTTTGATAAGAATGATTAACTAGAAGTTCAAATAAAAAAAATAGGGCTGGGTTATGTACATGTAAAGTATAAAACCAAAATTTCTATTCTTATACAGGCTAGAAGCCTTCTCCTCGTTCCTTTTTTGATTCATCAAAAAAAAATTTTTTTGTTGTTGATCAAAAAAAAAAAAAAAAAAAAAGAATCAGAAGCCTTCTCTAGGAAGTCCTTTTCCATCCATCTTTTTTCACTACTAGAATGCCAAAACAAATCTACTACAATAATTTTAAATATATTAACAAATATGGTAATTGTATTGATTACAAGAATATCTCATCTTTGATGTTGGTATTAGTACAGAAATGTAGTGAATGAATATGAAGAATTGAAAATATTGCATCAAACTGATATTATGGTAAGAAATAACAGTACAGAAGTAGAAATCATTAATGCCTGAGTTTGGGCATCATCACCAGTAACAATGTTTCCCACTGTCCTAAGTGCGAGTATAAGAACTATAGGTGATGGAAGATTTGTGAAAAACAAAATTTAGTTAGTACTACTTTTACAAATTTCACCACTATAAAGAGAATAACACATAATGAAATTTAACCCTGAGAAAAGAAAAAAATATTCCACTAATTTGCAAAAAAGGAGAATTTTTTCTGTAGAACTAATTCTAGAAAACTAGAAGACATATCAAATTTAAAATCAATGTGATAATGAAGAAGTATGAAGCAAATAGGAACATACAGCAGAAGCTCCATAAGCTGTGGATAGACACCTACCTCAAGCATAGCTTGAATTTTGTCATTTCGATTAAGATGAGAATTTTCCTGGGAAACTTCATCTGCAGATGGTATAGGTGGGGACTTGTTTCTTTTTGGGGCCTGAGCATCCACATTCTTGGTTGCAAATTTTTTCTAGAATCATAAGGTAAGATCGCAGTCGGTCTTGGCGAGTCCATGAGTTGCTAAAATTGCTCGCAACTTTGCTCGGTTATCCTATACTGTAAGGCGATACAACAGCCTGCATTTACAAATCAATAGCATAATCAAATAAATATGGGGAAAATTACACATATCTTAGGATAAACTATGTGCTACTAACTAGAGCATGTACGAAATGAACAGAAAATTCTCTTAATAAAAAGCACATGACTTTAACCATTTAACCAACAATGGTAATATTCTTTACTATCATTTTACAATAATGAGCAACCAAAAAATTACCAAAAGAGCTCTGCGAACCGCAATTTTGACAATTTTTTAGGCAGCTATTTAGTAAGATACTATATGATTGACATGGGATGAGGCAAAGCAGGCCTCCTAAACCCAAAATGAGCCCACATCTACACCTGTTAAAAGGGCTTCGAACCCCATCCAGTATGGATATTCAGAGTAGGTTACCTATGATCATTGAAGAGTGAATCTAAAGGCTTACCCAAATAAACAAAGCAAAAGTCGTTAGATACTCAAAATAAACTGTAATAGAAGACAATAAGTCTTAAAAATGCTATTTGTCATGTAGAACAAGTGATAGAACGATTAGAATAAAATTGATAGATGGGTGAAGGTGAGTTAAGAAATCTCATTTAATTTATTATGGGCACCAAACATATGGCCTCCTCGAAATTAAGATGGAACTTAAGTATATAAAAGCCCATGAATATGTATAATACTACTTTCAGAGAAAGTAATTCAAGCTAATGAGAAATTGTATACCCTTCATAACATTGTCCAAAGGTAAAATTTTACATACTTTAGTATAAGGTCCAATGTAGCTCAACCAGAAAAGCACATAATGGAATTCGAACCCCTACCATAACTTAAACAGAGCCACCAAAGAAAACCTAATCCTAAGATAACTCTAATAACAAACCCTAAATAAATTAAAAGTCCTAGAAACTAAGCTCGCTTAGTGTCCCTTCATGATCTTCATCACATTGCCTCCAAGGACAACATTATTAGAGATGAACGGCTATTTGCCCTTTACCATCAAACATTATTCCATATAAAGGCGTAAGACCTATGAATAAGACATTACTATGTTAATATGTGCATATATCATTTTCCGATATAAGTAGCCAATTCCTTATAAGAATTAATGGCTTGACAAAGTGATTGCACGAGACAAGAAAAAAAGAAGGAAAACCAAATGTTCAACATAATACACTTCGACCAATCGCACAAAAACTAATAACACGAAATAGCTATACGGGGACATAGAGGTATAGGTTTCACCATGTTACGTGAAACAAGAAGCAAATTTAATGCTATTGATAAATAATACTTCACACATGATAAAATAACTTATCTCTTATTTTTCTTTCTAGTGTTTCTTACACTATCTTCATTAGTAGACAAGAATCGAGGTGGTCTCGGTTCTTTTCGTGTCTTGAAGTGACGTAATTTTGGCAGGAAGTAAGCTCCAGAATTTTGAGAATCAAGAAATGAAGTGATTGCGAAGGCCTTTGATGAGTTTGGGCATCATAACTACTATAGAAAGATTTTTGCCCTGTCACCGCTTTAGAAGAAATCGACTTGTCTAGTGATCCGCCAGACCTCCAACAAAACCGAATTATCAATACAAACTTCAATTGATCCAAGAGAAACACACACACAAGAAAAAATATGAAGTATGACGAGTTTCAAACTCATCAATCGCTCGACATGTAAGAGCGTATAGAGATCAGTTAGGGTTTGGATCAATTGATTGAGAATGCATTTGGCTTCGTAGTCTACATTTCCATGGCTCTCACCAAACCCTAACTTCAAATGAAATGATGAATTCGAAGCTTTTGAGAAAAAATGATCGAAAAACAGAGAAAAATTGATCGATTGGGAAAGAAAGTGAATGACTTACATTGTGAGGCCATGTGAAATCGCGCGATCGATCAAGGCAATGCTCGAAGAGAGCTCGAGAGCTCGCAAAGAGAGAGAGAGAGAGAGGGTTTGGGGCAAAAATATATCCAGATAGAATGAGAGTCGTCTGGGAGAGTGGTGAACAAGTCTAAAATATGTTTTTTTTTTTTTTTTTTTAGTTATTGTAAGTTTTTAAATATTTTAAATAATTTTTTTTACTTTTTAAATTCAAATAATTAACATATATTTAACAGAAAATATTTTTAACTTTTTAAAAAAATATTCAATTCAAAAAAATATAAAATTTAATACATTTCATATATATTATATTTTATTATATTTTTTTTACAAATATTTTACTTTTTAGTTGTATTCAGATTAGACACATCTAAAAAGTAAAAAATAAATAAATTATTAAAAGAAGGGAAAATATCAAATCAAAGTAATTTAAAAAAAAAATTACAAATTAGTGAGAAGCTATATAAATATTAATTATGAAAATTATAAACTTTTTCATGAATATATAATTTTTTTTCTCAAAATTTCACTGGGCACAATAATCCCTTAAAAGAGACACTAAATTATAAAATAATGTATAAATTATTTTTTACATTTTCCTCAATTAGGAAAATTTAAAGTGAGAAGCGTGGTTGGAAATTGTTAGCTTTTTTAAATCAAAAAAAAAAAATCGAATTGAAATTTTCTTTAATAAAAGTTTTCACGACATGCTAATGCATGCCGTGTAAAGTTAAAATATTTTACGACATGAAATGTATGTCGTCTTAAGTACAAATATTTTATGACATATTTTTGTATGCCGTGAAAATATACATTTTTTACGGCATGCTTTTGCATGCCATAAAGAAATTTCGGATTGAATTTTTTTTTTTTTTTTTACAAAAGTTTTCACGACATGTTAATGCATGTCGTGTAAAGTTATAATATTTTATAACATGAAATGTATGTCGTCTTAAGTGCAAATATTTTACGACATATTTTTGTAAGTCGTAAAAACATACGTTTTTTACGGCATGCTTTTGCATGTTATAAATATATGAATCAACGACTTACATGGTATGTATGCTGTTATTGACAAAACATTAACGGCTTGCACAAAAAAAATGCCGTAGAATGTACTAACCACGACATGCATTTAATGCATGTCGTAAACATGATGCCGTGAATAGTTAGTTTTGTTGTAGTGTAAATAGATTATGTTGACGTATAGGCACACTTAGGGTACGTTTGGGAAGATGGTTTGCAGCTAAAATAGTCACAAAAAATAAAATAAGTTATTTTAGTCACAACAAACAAAATATCATATCTAATCCATAATCATTACACTCTTCTCTCATAAAAAAAGTCAAAAAAGTCAAAAAGTTAAAAAGTCCTTCCCAAACCAAACTTTTTAACCTAGGCTAAAATAATCAAAAAAATCAAAAAGTCAAAAAGTCAACCCACTTCCCAAACCAACCCATAGACAAATTGCACATAGACAAATAAATTGGGATAAAATAGTCTTTTAAATTATAATTATCCTTTTAACCTCAAAAGATTAAAACTTAAGCTTATTGACCAAAAAAATTTAAAAATGGACCTTTAACCTAAGTATCCATTGTTTTAAAAATAATTTTCATCCCTAATTATTATACTTTGGTGGAGTTTGGCATTAACTTTTTTATTTTTGTAAATTATAAAAAATTTAATATGTTTGAAAATTATTAAACTTTTATTTTGTTAGAGAAAATTTTGACTTTTATAATTGTTGGGTTTAATATTTAAAAAATAAAACTACAAAGAACTCCAAAATTCCACCAAAAACAACCCCAAGTCAATTTGATGAAAGTCTATTTGGGTAATTGATACTTGGCCCTTATTTTATTGGAATTATTATTTTCAACATTGGAAATCTCAAACTGACAGGATGCCCCAATTTCCGATCTTGTTCACGTGAAACCCCGACAATATATAACGTGCAGTGAGAAAAAAAATATGAGTACATACCCAAAGCTCAATTTTAAGAAATTGGTTTAAAATTAATTTTTCAATTTTATTTAAAAATATAAAGAGATAATATAATTTAAAATAAGTTAAAAGTAAAATTTTAACTTTTAATCAACTTTCCCAATTAAACCTCAATCCTAAAAGCGAAGAAAGCCCAAAAGCAATTCTTCAAGCCGCAAAGGCCAGTTGGCAATAGATCGGCCTGATCCGGGCGCATGAAGAGTAATAAAAAAAAAATTAAAGATACCCTTTTAAAAGAAAGATCTGCAAAGAAATGAGAATCATTGGATTAAACTTAATCTGACGAATGAGAATGTGTCAGAAAATTCAAAGATATAGATTGTGCCTGGTAGACAATAACGCCGTCCGGTCAAAATCATTTCACGACTATGATATTTAGTAAGTTTGTTACAAGTATCTGACGTGATCTTAGCTATTTATACAATAAGGATCTAATGGTCAAGGGAATCAGCAACTTGGCAAATGGATTAGTAATTGTCAGACAAAGACAAAACCCTCCGATCAAATGATAAACGAACGAACAAAATTTAAGCCAAACAACTATAAGAGGGCCCTTAGGTAAAGCAGTAAGAGCCAGGCAAGAGATAACTCAAAAACATTTTTTTCAATTCAAAACTATACATTTCATTATATTCGATCAATATATTGACTTGATCATCAGAAGGTCCTTCCAATCAAACCTAGTCGAGTGTGATCATTGGCATTTGGTTTCTCTTGACAGATTCAAAGGGCAGGACACATCATCTTTCTTTCCCTGTAGAGATAATTTCACCTTTTACATAAGGGTTCAACTCTTCTCTAGTCCGAAAACGAATTGGAAGGTGCTATTGAGTCGCAGTGGGCCTAACTTCGGGCCCATTTCGCTGATCCAAACTGTCAATGTGTAGGGCTCAACGAGTATATCAATCCTGCAAAAAATCACATTGATTGAATATCGATAGTCACTTAATCAATTTGTATTTATGTTTGCGATTTATTTTTTTAAAATCATAATTGTCATTGAAACAAATACAATCTGATTAAATAGTTATTGATATATGATCAACGTGATTTTTCGTAGGGATTATATACTCAACGAGCTTTACACATTAAACAGTTTAAATTATCGAGATGGGTCCAGAATTGGGCTTAGCATGGGCCATCAATATTGTCCAGTCTAAAATTAGATTGGAGAAAAGATGCGGGCAATATATAACTAGATTTTGTTTTCATATAAATATGTGTTTCATTTATATCTTTCTATCCATAGGGGTGTAGACAATATGTATTTTTATGATATATATTTATGAGAGGGTAATTTATATATAAATTGGGCCGAGCTGGGCCGTTGTGGGCCTCAGTGCGAAGGGCTGAATAAAAAGACCATAAAGTTATTCCAGTATTAAAGAGGCATACAGTTATTCCGGTCCCATAAAGGTTAGCTCGGTCACCATACTAGAACTTATACCGGTTATGGCGCAGTATGGTTAGCTCGGTCTAAAACCTTGCTAAAGGTTAGCTCGGTTTAGACTTACTACGGTTTGTGCAGAAGGAATTGAGGTAAGGGCATTGAAGGTAGAACCGAACTGAAGATAGTTCGGTCTACTCTGTGGCTCGGCGTGGCCATGCTTACTTCGGTCGTATGGTAATCCAGCCATGGTAAAACTATCTCACTTGGTTTAAGCAGTGAGGAGGGTGTGGAAAGATAAGCATTATCTTTCAGGAGTATGAATCCTAGGAGAACTCTACATTGAAGAGTAAGAGTCCTACTTGGATTATGCCACACGAAACCTATAAAAGCTCACAAATATCACCTATAGAAAGGTAACACAACTTTGATTCCCGAATACACAGAGCTTTTGTCTATTTGTCTAGTTTGTTGACTTAGGCATTGGAGATGTTTCCGACACACACTCGCTGGCTAGCTCACGTTTGTATTTTCAGGTAGTAGAACGACGTTGTACGAAAGAGCGCGGACTTGATCAACAGGATTATACGAGAAGGTTTATTTCTTTCCCGAACAATTGGCGCCGTCTGTGGGAATCCAGACAAGAACAAAACCTCTTGATCAAGCTTTTTCTCTCTAGAATCAATGGCGTACAACGAAGATTTGCCACAGCCCGCCATCGACGGACAAACACCAGAAGGGGGTGCGAGGCGCGAAGGTCTACCTTTTATCCCTCCTATGACGGACTTGGAGCCACAACGACAGAATCCCAGAAGGGATGTAAGGGGAAGGAGGCGGACTAACAACCCCCATCACTCTCGTTCGCAAAGTCCAGAGAGACAAAGGCGGAGGATTGATCCTCAAACTTTGGAGGATCGCGTCAAGGAACAAGACGAATTGATACGACGGATAGCAGTGGACATGGAATCTCTAAAGCGCCAGATAAAGGGAAAAAGAGTGGCGACAGGAGAGGGGCGCACAAGTAAAACGCCCCCTCGTCACTCGAAAAATCGTAATAGAAATACCACACCCTCGCAAGCAGAGAACAGAAGCCTCGAGACAGGCGATACCCAATCCAGGTCTTCCAGAACTCGTCACTCCAGGTCTGAGAAGACGAGATCTGAGAGGTCGTACACTGAAGGAAGCACCTATTGGCCCTCGCATATGCACCAAACAAGATCCAGGCAGATGGAGCTACCCAGATCGTTCGATTTATGAACCGTACTGGAAAAAAGGGCACGATGGAAGGAGGATGCTAGGGCACGCGATCCACACAGAGTGTCCGCCCTTTAGCGGTTGGCTCCTCGGACGCATGGAAGCGTCGAGGTTGGAATGCCAATACCGTGCCCTGCTTACGAACCGACAGATAAGGCATTAGCGAGGCTGCAGACCTCACCGTTCGTTCCGGTAATTGAAAACGCACCCCTACCATCAGGTTTCCTTCAGCCCAAATTCACTACATATGAGGGAAAGACGGACCCCTACTCACACTTGAGCCACTTTCGCCAGGTCATGGTCAGATATCCGTAAACGAGGCTTTGATGTGCATCCTCTTCCCATCTAGCCTTGGCGACCTAGGCTTGACTTGGTTCAAAAAACTTCCAGAAGGCAGCATAACCTCCTGGGCGCAATTGGCGGAGGCGTTCGTAACAAGATTCAGAACAAACACTAAAACCCCGGCGGAGATCGACCAGCTACTCTCCATCGACATAGGCGACAAAGAGACCCTAAGATCCTACAATAGTCGCTACTGGGAGACCTTTAACCAGATTGAGGACTGTCCCACCAATCTTGCTATTGCACAGTACAAAAGAGGCCTTCCAGTCGGGAATAGACTAAGGGACTCAATCACCATGACATTGCCCCTCACCATGGAAGCCTTGATGGAAAGAGTGCATCAGCACATCAGGGTGAAGGAGGATGGTGCACGTGCCAAAACAAAATCTGGCACGACCGCAGTACCAGAGAAGAAGGCCTCAGCAAAGGTCAACACGGTAGATCGTCCGAACAAAAACGGACGTGGTAGACGAGACAACGGAGAGGACTAGGATAAAAGATGGTTAAGAGTCCGCACTGCCATAACCATGGTATTCAAAAAACCGATCTACCGAATTCTAAGTGAAATACGAGATGAGCCTTTCGTCAGATTGCCAGCTAAGCTAGGGGAAGCTCAGAAGGACTATGAAGAAAGATCACGGTGCACCTTCCACAAAGAAAAGGGGCACCACACTGAAAATTGCACGCCATTGAGATAGCACTTGGAGGAGTTGGTGGCAGCAGGTCACCTGGATAAATACATTGAAGGAGGGACATAACCAGCCCTCCAGGACCATAATAACCCCAACGGGATGCCAATCGATGCCCCACCTCAAGGCGTGATCAATGTGATACATAGGGTCTTTGAACCTGAGCGTGTATGCGAGCTTAGAGGATCAATCAAAAAGGCTGAGCACTTAAGAGAGGTACTGAGTGCCCAACCTACCACCAAGAAAGGGAAGACAGAGGTCACGAACGTCATGTCTTTTTCGGATAAAGACTTGGCGAGGATATATTGCCCTCACAATGATGCCCTGGTTGTCACCCTCCGAGTCAAGGATTTTGACGTCAAGCGGATTCTGATTGACCAGGGTAGTTCATGTGAAATAATGTACTACGAAACATTTAAACAATTGAAGTTACAAGATAAAGACTTGGCACCTGCCGTATCTCCCCTGATTAGATTCAACTCAATGCCAGAGTGGCCAGTCGGCAAAATAATTCTTTCAGTTAGAGCAGGAAGCGTAATGAAACAAGTGGAGTTCTGGGTATTAAAAGTTCTTTTCACTTACAACATCATCTTGGGCAGAACATGGCTGCATGCCATGCGATCGGTGGCATCATCCTACCGCCAAGTAATGCGGTTCCCCAATGAAACCGGGGTAATTGAAGAGGTCTATGGAGATCAGATTCTGTCCAAGTAATGCTTTGTCACGGTGAATGGCAGCCGCGCTGCCAAAGGATACGTTCATTCGGTGGAAGAACCTGAGAGCAATGAACTGTTCGCAGATGTCAGCAAAGCAGCTAATAAGAAAGCAATGGAAGACTTGGTAGAGGTAAGAATAGATGAAAAGAACCCGGATAAGTTCTTTTTGCTCAGTTCGTCGTTGTCCAGCACTGAGAGATTAGAGGTCTTGGAATTTTTGACCTCTAACATCGAAGTGTTCGCCTGGACATCATACGACATGCTAGGCATTGATCCCAACTTCATCTGTCACCAACTCAATGTCCACCCATCCGCCAGACCAATCATTCAGCGCACACGCAGATCGGCACTCCACCACGCCGAGATAGTAGCGGAAGAAGTAGGAAACTTGCTGGAGGCAGGAGCAATCAAAGAAGTACACTACCCAAGATGGATCTCTAACACAGTCCTAGTGCCAAAAAAGAATGGCAAGTGGCGTGTCTGTGTCGACTACAAAACAGTCAACAAAGCATGCCCAAAAGACAGCTTTCCTCTACCACGGATAGATCAACTGGTAGACCTAACGGCGGGGCACAACCGACTTAGCTTTCTGGATGCATACAGAGGCTACCATCAAATCGCCATGCATGAACTGCATCAGAGGTCACGTCCTTTACAACTCCAAGAGGACTATACTGTTACAAGGTCATGCCCTTTGGCCTAAAGAACGCAGGGGCAACATTCCAACGGATGGTCACCAAGATGTTTGAGCCATTACTAGGCAGAACGATGGAGGCTTACATCAACGACATGGTGGTCAAGAGCAAAGATAAGAACGACCATTTAAGGGACCTAAGTGAGATGTTCCAGATTCTGAAGAGACACAAATTGCGCCTTAATGCATCTAAGTGCGCATTCGGTGTAGGATCTGGCAAATTCTTGGGCTTCCTGGTGACCAACCGGGGTATAGAGGCAGACCCCTCCTAAATCAAAGCTATTTAGGACTTGGAGAGGCCTAACTTAGTAACAGAAGTGCAGTGTAACGCCCTCGAAATATTACATAAAACCCATCACTTTAGACATGCATTGATATAAAATAAACCAACCATTTCTATTCATCAGAGTAGTTCTTACAACAGTGTTACATGTTAACAACAAAAGGAAATGCCCTACGGGCTTACAGTTTTCCAAGTCAATACTTGGTTACACAGAGTAGAGTACTAACTCAAATATATATAAAGCCCTTGGCTTGAAACCACATGTAACACATCAAAAGGGAAACAAAACATCAAAAGGTCCATTCGCCTTTAGCCTCCCAAACTATATCCTTGGAGGTGGCAAGCTACCTGCACCTGAAAATGATATTCCCGTATAGGGTGAGCTAACAGCCCAGTAGAAATACACTAAACCAACTATGAACAATGACTAAAAGATTAACAGTTGATAGATGGTCAACACTTTTACATTCTTTCATAACACATTACAGTTTCATTTTTCATTCCTTTTCAATTCTCAATTTATAACCATGGTTCAAAACCTGACCAAATAACCGATATGAGACAGTAACTCATATTAAACATTTCCTCATTTCACAATAGATAAGCATACTAGCTATATCAACACATCAACAGACAAGAATATGAGCTGTATCTACGGAGTCCATCCCCTCTTTTCTCTTACACAAGAACTATATCACACTTCCAAAGATAAGCATATGAGCTGTATCATCACATCAATAGACAAGCATATGAGCTGTATCTACGGAGTCCATCCCCTATCTCCTCCCACACAACACCCGGTTTAGAGGTCCATCCCCTATCTTCCCCTAAACCGTGGAGTACATCCCCTATCTCCTCCAACACAACACAATGCATATAAACAATTATTATACACATCATCAATCAATACATAAAGTTAATGTATTCTTTCAATCGTCATACTCAATGACACATTCTAGTGATTAGTTTTAGTTCGCCTAATCATCATGCATTGTCTACAACAATCAAGACTATCCTCCACCGATAGCCCAAAGCAGTTATTTCTAAACAGAAAATAAATGTACAAAATGGATAATATATCAACATTTCAATTAGGTGAGCGATAAATAATTCAACTACACCCTTTAATCCCATACATTCCCAATCTCATCATTCCCAATTCAATTCCTCATTTCTAACAATTAATTATACCTATTAATTAACCAATGTAATTAAAGCATTCTCCATAATTAACATTACAACCCTTAAGGTTCCTATTTTTATCAATGTTGCAACATTAATTACATTTCTCTATGCTAAACATGCATATAGGTTTATTATAAATAAAAACCCCAACTTTTGTAAAATTGCACAAAAGCCCCAAACTTTCTCAAAATTACTCAACAACCCCCAACATATCAAAATACTAAAATTTAAAGACAAAGTTCATAAAGAGGAGTAGGTTATCCCTACCTCAAATTCGAAACTCAAACGGAGAAGATGAACTCAAACGGAGAAGATGAAAAGAGTTGAAACTCGATCTCCACCACACACCACAAAGCCTTTGAAAAATAACACAACTTTGGCGAAGGAACTATGGCCAAAATCTCAATGGAACTATGGCCAAAATCCAGCTCGGCACAACTAAAATTTATAACTCAAGCTTGGTTCGTAATGGCTCATCAAACCAAGAAAGAATCATAGAAGTTGGTAAGCTAACCCTATGCACTTGCACCTATATATAAAAGTTTGTCCACCTTAAAATATGTCATGTAACCGATGTAGGACTTCCAACAAACACACCAAAGGTTCCCAAAATCGAATGAAGGGTCCAAATACATTTACCAAAAGCCTTAAAAGGCACAAGTGCTACATGCAGCATCTCACCGGTATAGTAGTTGTGCTCAATCGGTTCATAAGCCGGTCGTCAGATAGACTACGACCATTTTTCCAAGCTCTAAAAACCAAGTTTGAGTGGGACGAAGAATGCGACCACGCTCTGGAAAGCTTGAAAGAATACATGTCTTCTCCACCACTGCTTGTCACCCCAGTACTTGGAGAAGAACTCTTCCTGTACCTAGTAGTTTCTCAGCACGCAATTAGCGCAATGTTGGTCCGCGCAGAAGGAATCCAACATCTGCCCATCTATTATTTCAGCAAGACATTACTGGGCGCTGTAGACACCCCATTTTGACCGGCCCTAAGACTTGGGCGCTTTCTTTTGATTACCCGATGATGACAATTAGAATGTGTTTCTCGCAGAATTCTCAGTAAAAGAAAATGGAATTTGACCTTTAATCCCAACCTTCACCATTATGGCCAAATTATTTTAAAATATTGAATATTTCATTAATTTAGTATTTTTGTAATTTTTCATAATTTTATGTGTTTGTTCATATTTTTGGTGTATTTTATATAAAAGAAAATAATAAAATAAATTATCTTATGTGTTTAGAATTATTATATTATATGTTTGGTATTTTATATAAAATTATATTAGTATATTTTATGTTTAGTAATTTGGTATAAATTATATATTTTAGATATTTTCGATATTATATATATATATTATATATTATAAAATAAAAATAATAAAAAAACCTGATGTCGGCAGCCGACATTAGGCAGCGCACAACGCATATATATATTATATTTATATTTTATATTATTATTATATTATTATTATTATATTTGAGAGGGTAATTTATGTTTAAATTGGGCCGAGCTAGGGTAGTGGGCCGATCTATGGTCCGTATTGAAGAGGCTGAGAAGATGGGCCCCGGACAAGTGTTAGTCCGGTCCGAAATAAAGGATTTCCACCGGAGTAAGTTGTTGAGTTTAGTTCGGTTGCGCTTTGTTTGGGTTAGCTCGGTCACGTTGTTCAGAACCGAGATACGTTGGGCTTGATTCTTCTATGGATAGTTCGGCCTTTGCATGTAAGGCCGAGGTAGGAGGAGGGAAAGCGGAGCCGGGGTAACAGTCGTTCGGTCTTCAGTGATTAGTTCGGTCATAGCGTATGGAAACCGAGGTGTGCTAAGTCCTCAGGAGAACTGGTTGTGCAAATAGTTCGGCTCAACTCTCTTATGGTTAGCTCGGTCGTAGCATGGGAGAGCCGAGGTAAGAGAAAGGAAAGAAAGGGCCGAACTAAAGGTTACTTCGGTCGTATTGGAGTCAGGCCGTGGTAAAACCATCTCACTTGGTTTAAGCAGTGAGGGAGGGTGTTGGAGGATAAGCATTATCTTCCAAGAGTATGAATCCTAAGAGGACTCTGCATGGAGGAGTTAGAGTCCTACCAGGATTGTGCCACGCGAAACCTATATAAGCTCACCAATATCACCTGTGAAAAGGTAATGCAATTTTGCTTTCTGAATACACAGAGTTTTTGCCTATTTGTCTTGCTTACTGACTTAGGCATCGGAGGGGTTTCCGGCACACACTCGCCGGCTAGCTCACGTTCGTATTTTCAGGTGACAAAGCGACGTCGTACGGAGGAACGCAGATTTGATCAACAGGATTATACGAGAAGGTATATTTCTTTCCCGTACAATATTATCATTATTATCTTAGAATTTGCCTATATAAGGCATTGAATCAAGAGGAGAGAGGAGAGGATTCTGAAGGGAGAATTCTGGGGAATTCTGAAAGGCTCAGCAGAGAGGAAATTCTGGGGGAGAATTCTGGGGAAAGAAAGAAATTCTGGAGGGAGGCTCAAGAGGGATAGAAGGATTAAGAGGGAGAAAGAAATAAAATATTTTCTTTAATATTTTTATTTCTATTTCATCATTACACCATTCAAAAAACAACCATTAAAGTATATAAATTGTTGAATGTGTTCTCAATTCTCAAGTCTCAACTCTCAAGTGTGTGGAATGTGTTCTCAATTCTCCATTCAAACTTTGGATTGAGAATTGAGAACACATTCCACAGACTTGAGAGTAATCAAAAAGAAAGTTTGTGATTCAGAAAATTCATTATTTCTCCAAAATGTGAGTTTTCGCAAATTTTCATTTAATTTAAAATGTGATATAATTTGTTTAAATACTTTATTTACTTCGTTTTATAACTTTTTTTATCGCTTTAATGGGAAGGCTGCACCACCCATATATCTGCTGTAATTTAAATATTGTATATAAATTGTTGTAATTTATTACTGTAAATAATTTATCCCGGCGGTGAATAGTACCTCCGGTGGTGAATAGTAACCCCGATGGTGAATAGTACCTAATTTGTTTAAATACTTTATTTACTTCGTTTTATAACTTTTTTTTATCGCTTTAATGGGAAGGCTGCACCACCCATATATCTGCTGTAATTTAAATATTGTATATAAATTGTTGTAATTTATTACTTTAAATAATTTATATCCCGGCGGTGAATAGTAACTCCGACAATGAATAGTACCTCCGGCGGTGAATAGTAACCCCGGTGATGAATAGTACTTCCGGCGGTGAATAGTAACCCCAGCTATTTAATTTTGCTCGCTTTATTATATGCTATTTAGGGGGCTGTTTAATTTATTTCAACGATTTATGTTTTAAATATCAAGTTTGTTTGTACTAACCAATTAATCAATTTCGCATAATCATCTCTGCAACCTCCTTCCATTCTTTGCTTATTTCGATTAAAAAGTTATGAAAAATTAAGATTGTGATTCAAGTATAAGAAAGGAACTCTTCCATGCTTAATGGTTTAATCTCTTAGGAGGTTCATTACCAAAGGTATAAAACGCTCTATGCTTAATGGTTTAATCTCTTTGGAGATTCATTACCAACGGCATAAAACGTTTTATACTTAAGAGATTCATTACCAAAAGTATACAACGTTCTATATTTACTGATTTAATCTCTTAGGGGATTTACCACCAAAAGCATAAAACATTCTATACTTAACGGTTTAAATTCTTTGGAGGTTCACTACCCTAAATGTATACATGTTCTTATACTAAAGCACAATCTTTTATTTTTCATTTCTCTTTATTTATCAGTGTGTTTACTTTTAAGGGACTAATTAACCCTTGGAAATCACCAAGGAAAGTGTCATTATCACTTATTATCAAGTTTGGATTTTAAGTCAGTATCACTCAAGTTTGGGTTTTCCTAAGTCATTATTACTCTTTTGAGTTTGACTAGTTCTTTTTGCACATCTTGAGTTTGACTTGAAATCCCTAACTTGTACATAAGTTTGACTCTTCCTTTGTAATTTCTCTCGAAAAATTTATCACCTGTTTATTTACTGTTAAGGGATTAATTGACCATTGGAAATCGCCAAGGAAAGTGTCATTATCACTCATTATCAAGTTTGGATTTCAAGTCCTTATCACTCAAGTTTGGGTTTTTCTAAGTCATTATTACTCTTTTGAGTTTGACTAGTCCTTGTTGCACATCTTGAGTTTGACTTGAAATCCCTCACTTGTATATGAGTTTGACTCTTCCTTTGTGATTTCCTCTGAAGAAAATAAGGTTTATTCGGGTTAAGTTTATTAATCGATTTTCTTTTATTGCATTTCAGACTTAGTGGATGTAAATATCATTTTTGCACAAACAGGAGAAAATATAAAGAAATGGATAGGTAATAAAAAAGGCTAATAAAATTGGTTAAAATTGGATTAAAACCGACATAAAGAACCAATATGATTAATTGAATTCGGTCGGACGTTATACCGAATTTATTGTGTCAAGGCTTGCCTTACATCAATTATTGTAATAAATTAAACAGCCTGTTTCATTTATTATTCATTCGGTTTTGTAATAATTATTTATTCGGACACTTGGACATTCGGACCCTCCTTCGTGAGGACAAATTTGTAATAACGTGTATGTCTTCCAACCCCACGTCTTTCTCCCTTTTATTTATCAGCTTATGATGGTTAGCTTAGGGACATCATGTTTAAATTAGCATTTTCCATGATTTGCATCCATTCGTTTACATGCATAAAAGTTCGGCTCATCATATTATTCAAACGTCAAATTCAAACTCTTTACTTGAATACATGCTCTATCATATGCCTTGAATTGACTCGCATGCCATGCTAGTAGCCGCGCTTATTACTTGCACATTGTATGTGTTGCATTAGCCATTTCGCATTAATTAGGATCATGCATTTTTTTTCTAACTATTTACTTTCTTTTGACTCGCCTTCGGACATAAGATAAGTTTTTATGCTTTAGCATATTGCATAAGTGTAATTGCTGTCATATCAAACATACTACCATGAGGCTAAATGCTTACTTGATATACCTGTTTGAATGCCTGTGGATGAAGGCTAATCACTTGAATTAGGATACTTTGATTCATGTATATATGAGATTACCATTTTCAGTGATACATATTCAAAACATTTTTTAACAAACATGGAATCAAACGTTCCAACTTTTCGTGAAATTAGTCTATACTTGTATGTTACGTATAGAACAAGAGCATATATTGTACATAAAAATCACATCATGATTAGTAGAGGCCGATCTTTGATCGGATGAGTGGGGTGTTCAATTATTGACCTTCCCCTCTCATACCTAAATTCCCGAACCAAGACACTTTGGTAACGACGGACTAATGGCCTTTGGCACGAGTCACGGGTTTCCTAAATTTTCCATAAATATTTAGGTGGCGACTCTGAAATTTGGCAAAGCAGTCCATTTTTGGCATTTGATTCAAACATCGATTTTCCAAAAACAATTGCTGAATTTGGACTCTTTTTGTGTTTCCACTGTTTCACATTGCACTTGTGAAATCAGATTCAGAACCAACACACAAGTGGAGTCCGAACTGTAAGGGCTATTTCATTCTTCCGAAAGGGGGCGCGAAAAGCCGAGCTACAGGCGCCGAAACAAGGTACTTGCCACTGGAAAAACTGGCATTGGCCTTGATGATGGCCTCAAGGAAGTTGTCGCACTACTTTCACACCCACACCATAGTTGTCCTCACAGCCTTCCCATTAAAAGCTTTGTTTGAAAGAGCAAATTTTTCTGGGCGAATTTTGAAGTGGGCAGTAGAGTTGGGACAATACGACATCAAGTTCCAACCTAGGACCACAATAAAGGCTCAAACTTTGACAAATTTTATCGCAGAATTCACACCTGAAAGTCATCATATCTGCCCAGTCGACCTGACTGAAACAGCCCAACTAGGGATGAAAGTTGACGCCAGAATAGCACAACCCCTGGTACAGGATACTCAGTCAGACCCCAAGGCAGACCAAAGTAAAGCAAGGAAGAAAGAAGCAAACCATGCTACACCAAGTCAAGACTCACCAATAAATAAAGACTCGGTACAATCAGATAGTGAGGGGCAGACAACAAGCATGGACCTTGAAGAAAACACCAGCAACTTGGAAGATCCCAAGGCATCATCTAATCTCTCAACTTGCTGGAAGTTGTTCGTTGGAGAGATGTGGAAGCTCTTCGTGGATGGAGCATCCAACCGACATGGAGCAGGGCTTGGCATAGTCCTCATCTCTTCAGACAGCCTAGTAGTGAAGCAGGCAATCAACCTTGGCTTCCCAGCATCGAACAACGAAGCGGAGTATGAAGCGCTTCTGGCAGGCCTCAAATCAGCATTCTACATGAAAGCCACCGAGCTAATGGTTTACAGTGACTCACAGCTAGTGGTAAACCAAATATCTGGCGACTACGAAGCAAAGGATGACAGGATGGCAAAATACTAAGAATTGGTCAGGACAGAGATCAAGAAATTTGAAGTGGTGCGGATAGAACAGATCGGCAGGGAGGAAAACAGCAGAGCAGACGAACTAGTAGGCTTTACCTCAATGGCAGATACTTCCATCCCTCATCCATTGCTGATCGACTACCTACCTAGACCAAGCATTGAAGACCCCAAAGTAGAAGAGGTATGTTGCGCGGAGCTAGGCCCTTTTTGGATGGATCCCATCATCCTGTTCTTAAAAGAAGGCATCTTATCAGAAGAGAAGAAAGAGGCCAACAGAATAAGAGCGAAGTTGTAACGATTTTGGCTCTCCCCATCTTTGGCATTATACAAAAAATCGTTCTCAGGACCCTACCTAAAGTGTGTCCACCCCAGCAAAGTGAAAGCATTCTTATTTGAGATACACGAGGGCATATGCGGAAGCCATCAAGGAGGAAGATCACTAGCATATAGAGCAATTTCGCAAGAATATTGGTAGCCATACATGCAGGCAGACTCAGAAAAATATGTCAAAAAATGCGAAAAGTGTCAGAAGTTCACACACCAAATACACCAACCTGCCAGAGAACTTCTACCTCTAACTAGCCCATGGCCCTTCGCAATGTGGGGATTGGATATAATAGGACCACTTCCAATAGCACCAGGCAACAAGAAATTCTTTCTTACAGCAACCGACTACTTCACAAAGCGGGTGGAGGCAGAAGCATTGGCATCAATCAAGGAAAAAGACGTAAAGAAATTTGTTTGGCAGAACATCATCACTCGGTTTGGCATACCAAAAGCTCTAATATCAGACAACGGCACACAGTTCGACGGCAGAATCTTTAGAGGCTTTTGCGAAGAGTATAAGATAGAGTTCTACAATTCTACACCGGCATATCCCCAAGCAAATGGTCAGGCAGAAGCATCAAACAAGGTAGTCTTGGATGGATTGAAGAAAAGGTTAGAGAAAGCCAAAGGCAAGTGGGCAGAGGAGCTCCCTCATGTTTTATGGGCTTACCGTACCACACCTCGGCAGTCAACAGGAGAAACTCCATTTTCCTTAGCCTACGGTATGGAGGCAGTAATCCTATTAGAAGTTGGCCTCCCCACAATTCGAAGCGAGAATTTTGATCCTGACTTGAATGGCGAAGCCATAACATTGGAGCTCGACCTTGCAGAGGAAAGAAGAGACAAAGCTCTGGTTCACATTGCCTCATACCAATAAGAATTGTCCAGAAAGTATAACAAGACAATACATTCAAGGCAATTCAAGATCGGAGATTGGGTACTACGCAAAGTAATGGGAAACACCTTGGTATCAGGAGATGGCAAATTAGGGCCTAATTGGGAAGGACCTTACAAAGTGGTTAGATTAGCAGGCAAATGGGCATACCACTTAGAAGATGAGAACGACAAGGCAATTCCTAGGCCATGGAACACTGCCAATCTGAAGTTATTTTATTTTTAGGCTTTTTTCTTTTTAAAGTATGTATAATTTTTTCCTTTCTCAATAAAACGAATAGTTTCTTTTCAGTATAGACATTTTCTTCTGTAAAAATTTTGTTTTATTGAAATTAGTGAGTTAGAAACACAGTTGGCCGGAATAACCAACTGCGAACCTTCCTAAGCCCAGGATAAGGATCCAGGCTGTAGGACATTTGGTCGACATAACCAAATATTTTTATTCTAAGATGGCTGGAAAAACCAACTTAGAGGTTGGCTGGATTAAACCAACACCCTTCCTAAGCCCAGGATAAGGATCCAGGACATTTGGTCGGAATAAACCAAACACTTTATTCTAGGTTGGTCGGAAAAACCAACTTAGAAGTTAGCTGAACTAAACCAACTCTCAGTACTCTTCAGCCGAAGTATGGGTATCGCTGAAGAGTGGTTGGCTGGATTACACCAACTCAGTACTCTTCAGCTGAAGTATTGGTATAGGCTGAAGAGTGGTTGGCTGGATTAAACCAACTCTCAGTACTCTTCAGCCAAAGTAAGGGTATGGGCTGAAGAGTGGTTGGCTGGATTAAACCACCTCTTGGTACTCTTCAGCCGAAGTATGTATATCAGCTAAAGAGTGGTTGGCTGGATTAAACCAACTCTTGGTACTCTTCAGCCGAAGTATGTATATCGGCTGAAGAGTGGTTGGCTGGATTAAACCAACTCTTAGTACTCCTCAGCCGAAGTAAGAGTATAGGCTGAAGCGTGGTTGGCTGGATTAAACCAACTCTTGGTACTGTTCAGTTGAAGTATGTATATCGGCTAAAAAGTGGTTGGCTAGTAAGCTTAGATTGCTCAGCTAAGACTGGAATAAGGTATCTCGGCCAGAAAATATTGTGTTCTAATTACAGTTAGAAAGCAAGCACAAACAGGAAAGTAAACCGAGATAACAGTTGGAGCAAGAGAATTCATCAAAAACTCATTACAAATGCAAGCATACAGATTATACCGGAAAAAGTGTTTCATTGATCAAGTTTAAGGCAAATACAAAGGAGGGGCTTCAGCCCGGTTACAAGACCGAAAGAAAAGAAAAATACTGAAAAAACAAGAAGCAAACAAAACAAAAGAAAGTACAGCATCAGTTGAACAGATCATCAAGATCAGCATCAATGTCAACACGAAGACCGGCTTTAGTCGGTAGAGCGGTCTCGGTTGGGAGCTCGGAATCTATGGGAAGCACGGTTTCAGTGGTGAGATCGTCAACTGTTGGCTCCAACCGAGCTGACTAGTTGATGGCTTGTTCATTGACGACCGGAGTATTATGGGGCTTAGTGTCCTCATCGTCATCTGAATCTCGAAGAAATTGTTGTTGGACCGGATGCAGCGTACTCCGCCAGTGAGCTCGGTATGAAGTATTGAGGAGGATTGTATACCTCGGTCTCAGGTTCACAACCGAGCTGCACCACTGCTGCCCTCCAACCGCACTTGAAGAACAAATCCTTGGCGGCCTCGCATTGTGGAATATAAAGGGTCTCCCCCTCCTTGAAGCCTTCAGCGTTGGCTTCATCCACTTTTTTCTTTAGATCGGCGATCTCTGCGCCTTTTTTTCCTTCGAGCTTGACTAGCTCACGAAGGTACTTGTCCTTCATCACGGTTAATGCCTTCTGTTTGTCAACATTAGCCGAGATAACCAGTTCGGTCAGATGGGCTACCTCAGCCTCTAGCTCGGCGTTCTTTTGTTGGGTGTCCTTCAGTTTGGTTGTTTTTTCTTCAACTTCAGCCATGGCTTGCCTTAGTGTTTTTCGAAGCTCCAACGCATGCTTGTGTGCAACTTGACTCTTTTGCATGGCCTGAAAAAGAAGTAAGAGAAACTAATGACACAACCGAACAGAAAGTTGGAAAAATTTAGAGAGACAAGAGGAGCAAACTTACCAAGATCATGGATTTTGTCGCTGACCGGATAGCCTTGAGCTCTGTCAAGTGCTTGTGATGCTCCATGTTAGAGGGCAGACACACACTCTTAGCCAGATTGAAGGCTAGCATGTGGTCTTTGTCTGCCACTACTGAATCAGTGTCGCAGATAGCACGGTTTTGGAAAGTCATTTTTGGACTCCATTTTGAGGAGCTAGCTTGGTCGGCAGGCTCCGGTTGTGGACTTGGTGGGTGGCTTGGTGGAAGTGTAGTTTCGTCTTCGTCAACAAGGTGTGGCTCGGTTGGTGTAGTCCAGGCACGCTTGCTGGGGAGAGATGAGGAGGGTTGTTGAGATGGAAGCGCCACCACGGTTTCCTGGGTTTGGCTCGGTGGTGGTACCTCGACGCGATTTGTTTTGGTTAGAAAGGCCCTTACTCTGTTTCTTTTGGCCATTTCTTTTTCTTCAGTAGTACGGATGAGGTTAATTTGTGGCAAGGTTGGATCCGGTTCAGGGGCGCCCTCTAGCAGAAAATCGGTTACTCTGGCTTTGCGTCAGCTGCTATATCGGTATGTCGGTTTGAAATTCAACAACTTGGCCCAGTTTCTTTCTGGAAATCGTAGTGCGGCTCGGAGAATGTTCAGATTGGGGTAGCTGTAAAGAGATTGAAGATGGGCTGAATCTGCAAAAAGAATACAACTGTTAGTTCGGTTATAAAATTGGAAATCGAAGTAAAACAGAAGCATGCAATAGAGCTGAAGTAATTATATCGGGTGTTCCTTTATTCCAATTTATACTGCGGCCTGGGATCTGGGCTTGGTGGTCTTTAAAATTGCCAGATACCTAGAAACAATCGTCATCGTTTAAGTCTTTGTCCGGTGTGTCCTTTATTATTTTCTCACGTCGGCGTCCTATTCTTAAATAGTAAACCCACCCGTCTTCTTTTGAGCCTATAGAATATTGGTGGAATAGTTCGGCTAATCCAAGGTTAATGCCAGCTCAGCGGTTTAGTTCGGCTATACCATTTATTATACGGTATGAGTTTGTAGAAAGCTGGGTTGGGCATATTCTAGTTTGCCTAAGGAATTCACAAAGCAAGGGTTGAACCGGGAATCTTAGTCCGGTCTCTACTATGGAAAGGAGGGTGAAGGGAACGAAACCAGGGTTTCCCCGAGGAACGATATCTTGTTCAGCTAGGGTAAGATGGACATCGTCAGGGATGTTGTACTCCCGTCGGAATTCGGCCAAACCACCATGTGTCTCTACTAAGAATCTATACTTCCCCATTTATGTTTTAAATTACAAATAAATTAAAGCCAAGTGTTAAATCGGTTGCAAAAGTGGGCTGAGTAGCTCTGTTGAGCGCTCAAAGGAGTGCCTGGGCAACCTAAAGTCTGCAAGGTGAAAGAAAACAAGTGTTAAGCACAGACCATTGGACCGTGCTAAAGAGAAATAAAGGCAAGCTATATCAAGTCTTAGTCCGGCTATGTGAAATGCTACGTGTCCTAGCCCGGTTTGGGCAAGGATTGATATTTCGGTTTAAGCAAGGGATTCGATAGCTTGGTTTGTGCAAATGGACTTTATTATCCCGGTTTTTTGCAAGGATTCGTTAGCCTGGTTGAGCTTCGAAGGGCAACTTTTCTTAGTTCAGTCTAAAACTAAGAAATGCTGGTTTAGCCCCGAGGCATAGCTCGGTCGGAATTGAGGTTTCCCAGTATACTATTGTATGGCCCTAGTCCGGTTCATTAGATCGTTTGAGGGGAGTATGGTACTTTGACTTGTTGAGACTAATGGGGTAACAAGAAGTATTGGTTCGGTTTAATAGTTTGCCTAAACCAGCATCAACTACAAATAACTCTTTAGTTCGGTTGTATCTTGATTTTGAATCAAGACTAGTGTTCTACAGGTTTTTTTCGTGAATTCAAGTGATCCATTGCTAAAGTTTTTCCAGAGAAAGTGCAAGACCAGCAGAAAATGGAAAGGAAAATGTGTTTTGCAAAAAACACATGAAACAAACTACAGTGGATTGAACAAAGTACAAAAACAAAGAAAAATAAGAACAGATTTATGATGCTTACCAGGTAGAAAAGAAAGACTTGAAGATAGAAGCAGCGGCAATAGAAAAACGCGAGCTTCAAAGATTGCAAGATTGGAGAACAATGGAGGTTCGAAGAGAGAAAAGGTTGAATAGTAAGGGGAACGATTTGAAATGCGAAAGGGTTTTGTTTTGGTGAAAAGACCTAATGGCGGGAACTGTTCAAATTTTGTGGAGTACGAGGGCAGCGTGACAGCTGCAGTAGGCCAATGAGAGCGTGCCACGTGTCATGGGAAAGAGAAACGATTCAGTTGCTGTGATTGAAGAGACGTTTTGATCGGACAATCTCAGCTCGGCTTGAGTTCAGCTCAGTTGGAAAGTCTACAGGATTTTTAGTACGGCTAGAAAGGCTTAAACTTTAACATGGCTGGAGAGGCTTGAGAAGTCTAGCTCGGCTGATAGACAGATAATTTCTATCATGCTATGCAGATGGAATTAAGGGGCAATTGAGAGGGTAATTTATATATAAATTGGGCCGAGCTGGGCCGTTGTGGGTCTCAGTGCGAAGGGCTGAATAAAAAGACCATAAAGTTATTCCGGTATTAAAGAGGCATACAGTTATTCCGGTCCCATAAAGGTTAGCTCGGTCACCATACTAGAACTTATACCGGTTATGGCGCTGTATGGTTAGCTCGGTCTAAAACCTTGCTAAAGGTTAGCTTGGTTTAGACTTACCACGGTTTGTGCAGAAGGAACTGAGGCAAGGGCATTGAAGGTAGAACCGAACTGAAGATAGTTTGGTCTACTCTGTGGCTCGGCGTGGCCATGCTTACTTCGGTCGTATGGTAATCCGGACATGGTAAAACTATCTTACTTGATTTAAGCAGTGAGGGGGGTGTGGAAGGATAAGCATTATCTTTCAGGAGTATGAATCCTAGGAGGACTCTACATGGAGGAGTAAGAGTCCTACTTAGATTATGCCACACGAAACTTATAAAAGCTCACAAATATCACCTATGGAAAGGTAACGCAACTTTGATTCCCGAATACACAGAACTTTTGTCTATTTGTCTAATTTGTTGACTTAGGCATCGGAGAGGTTTCCGGCACACACCCGCCGGCTAGCTCACGTTTGTATTTTCAGGTAGTAGAACGACGTCGTACGGAGGAGCGCGGACTTGATCAACAGGATTATACGAGAAGGTTTATTTCTTTCCCGTACAATTTATATATTTTTGTAATAAATATTACATACTTTTTTGATAGAGTTTTGATAATTTGTAATTTAGAAATAAAATTATCTAATTTTGTAATAATATTAAATATTTTTGTTCTTTTTTAGCTCAACAAAAATTATCAACTTATATATACTTACATAAAACGAGAGGCATGGATTGAGCTCATCATATGCAAAATAAAACACTAGTTTTATTATTATGGGAAATAAAATTTTCTTCCATCTTAGTAAATGTGATGAAGTTTATGTTAATTAGATGTAAATTATATACCTCTTGGTATAAATAAATCAAAATATTGTCATATTATAATTCAATTTCTGCTATTGAAGAATGAATAGGGTTTGACGGCTTACACTTGTAGTCATGATGACTGGACCTAAAAAATTTAGGACCAACCCTTTAGCAAAGCTATACATTTGTTTAGTTGGGCTAAAAAATTGCTAGCCCCTTTACAAAATGTCCAGCACATATGGTTGAGTTAATGGGAATATATATATATATATATATATTCCTAACAACTTGTGCAAATGCAACTAAAAAATAACTCTTCATTTTTAATTAGTTAAGGTACCAAAAAACTATGCTATTTATTTTATATAATCACTTTATTTTTTTATCCATGCACTTTAATCATATTCTTTATTTTACCTAATTATTATACAAATTATTAATTTAAATAGCTTCTAAAGACTTTTAAAATGTAACTAATTTGAAGGCGAAATGTTAAAATAATTTCCACATATCACATGTCATATTATGAACTATGGAATCATAAATTTACTTAAGTTTTCTTAATTTGTTTCTATTTTTTTTTTTTCAAAAACTAGTTTGGTAAAAAAAATAAAAAAGTTATTATATTTTCATATAGTGTTCTTTTTTTTTTTCTTCTTCTTCTTTTTTTTTTGTTGGAAAGTTTCAAATAACATTCTTTAGCTCTGCAACAAAATCAATGCGACCAAAGTTTCAAATAACCGTTACAATTGCAAGTGCAACGAGTGTAGCGTAATGTTATGGCCATCAGAATCATAATTTTTTTTTTTTAAATTTTTTTTTGCACAACTTCACTAAAACTTATTGATATGTATGCATTTATTTTATTTTGAAATCACATTTGTTAATATTTAAAATAGTTTTGGAGAATTTAGTATTTTTTTTTTTTTTTAACATGATGTAATACATGTTTTAAATTTTATACTATTTTCAGGTTACTATGAAGAGAGATTTGACAATTTTTTTAAAACATTTAATGATTTCATTTGTAATAAGTTCATAATGCTGTTATTTATTTTGTTATTAATAATAATTATGTTGTGTTTTAAATTTGTAAGTTAAATATGTTCAATAAAGAAATGTGAATATCATTTCTGACAAATAACAACATACACAAGTTAGCCATCTAAAAAGAAAAAAAAAAAAAACTTACAAGTTACAACTACATATATGTTCAATTTTTAATGTCGAGTGCAAAAATAAAATAAAAGTTGAAGGTGGAGAAAATGAGTAAAATATTAACTTTTAAATATAGCAGACGTCGTCGACACCAGGGGCGGAACCAGAGATTTGGTTTAAGAGAGGCCAAGGTATGTATATAAAAAATATATATATATATACCATTTGATTTTTTAAAAAAATTAAAAAAAGGGACATGTACCACTCAAAAAATTGATTTGGTCATATAGTTATCGATATCCGATCAACGTAATTTTTTATAGACATATAATACTCGACGAGTTATACACATTGAACGGTTCAGATTATCAAAATGAGACCCGTGATGGGCTTCCACAGGCCCAACAGCACGGTCCAGTCCGATCCCAGACTGGAGAGAAACCATACCCATTTATAATAACATTAACTTGATAAAATTTATATTATTAACTACCTTGTGAAATAATATTAAAATAGTTAAGTTTTTTTTTTTTTTTTGATTGGCTATTGAAATAAATAGTTACTAAAGTGTTTTTTTTTATTATTTTAAATTAGGAATAATCTTATATGTATATTATAAATACTAATAAAATATAAAAAATAATACATAATTTTCCGAAATGGGAGGTCACTCCCGGTCCCTCCATAGTTCCCGCCCATGATCGACACTATTACCTACGGACGGTTACATTAACATAATAACATGTTATGGATTTTATATAACGATAACATTCATTACATATGTAAAATTTAATTGTTAATAAGGGATAGTGGCAGTTGCCCATACGATACCTAAGGGCGGCACCATATTTTTTAAAACTATAGATGTGACATTACATTATTCTTTACCTTATTTCAAATTTGAAATGGTCTACAACAAAAGACCGTGTTGTTGGTTCGAATTATGAGATGAGTTGTTGCCCTAGGCTAATTATAGATAGGGTTGTTAAACAAAAGCTACGTGGACTTGACTAATATTTAATTTGTTAAAAATTTATTCAAATGAATTGTTTGGTATGATCTAAATAAATATATTTTTTAACATTTTATAAAAAAAATATGCAGAAAAATAGAAAAATGATGTGACTTAAAAATGATAAAAAGATTTTTAAAAAAAAATTACACTTTTATAATGCATCTCAAATACTCTCTGATTCATTATATAAATAAGTTAAATTTGAACATAATTTTAAATTTATTAAGTTTTTAAATCAAATTTAAACAACCTACTACTTAGCTCAATAAGTTTATTTGTAATATAAAAAATCAAGCTATTTGATTCAAACTTAATTCGTGTTCAACTAATTAATTCGTGTTCAACTAATTTTAAATTCGTTTAATTATCAAATCAAATTTAAATAATTTACTACTCAACTCTTTTTTGACTGGTTTTCAGCTTAATTACAGAGGTGTAATCAAATCATATAAAAAAGAGTTTGATATTCTTTTTCGCTAATCTTTACCTACGCAAACCGTGTAAAAAAAAAAAAAAAAAATTAAAAGAAGCATGGATTAGGGCAAAATAGTCTCATAAAATTTCAAACGTGTAGACCATGGATTTCAAAAACTTAAAAAGTGATGGACCTCGCTCAGGCTATTTTGCAAGGGAGGGGTCTACAAACACAGACCACAAAACCAGAAATTTGCCTAAAATGCCAAATCAAAGGGTTATAATTTGCTTATGATGCGAGTCCCACAAAAACCAGATTAAACACAGACCATTGATGTAAAACTGGTTGTTTTCTGATCTTGTTGATCTGGGACTGTAAATTTTTTCTTTGCAAGGACTGGAATTAGCATGCTGGAAGCTATCCCAACTCCTAATTTTCGCAAGGAAAACAGTTGAGACCTTAATAAATCTCTTACAATTGATTTGATAATTGTTAATTTTTTTATTATTAATTATACGCTCAATTATATGAGATCAACCATCTTTATCACATCATTATGAATATATTTATAAGTGTAAAATATGAATTTCTACCGTTACGATTTTCACAATTGAATTCGAATCCCGTAAAGATTAAAATATTAGAAAAATTATTAAAAATTATCAAATTATTTTCTCTCTTTTTTTAAACGTTATTTTGTAAAATGTTAAAAAAATTTCAATTCCTAAACACCCTGAACAAATTGAACCAAAAAAGAAAAAAGAAAAAACACGTAAAAGAAAAAAGTGGAAATCAAAACAAAAATTTTACAAAAAATAAAATAACCATCAAATATATAAAGGTTTATTCTACATGAACAAAATGAATAAATAGAAGTGAGGTGAACCTACAGTAGCACAAGAATGAAACTCAACAAAACCTAACAGAGACAGAGATACAGATCTGTATCTCTCTATATCATCTGTACATGTATATATATATATATATATATCTAGCGTTTTTGGGTGGTCTTATGGTACTTGTCTTTGATCCATTGAAACCCTACGGTGGTCCCTTCCTTCACTTTCTTCATCCCAGTCGACGCCACCACTTTTGTCTTCCCGAAGCCTTCTCCCACCTTCTTCCCAAATCCACCACCGCCGGCGCCGGCGCTCTTCTTGGTCTCGGCGGTGGGGAGTGGGTCGGAGTTGTAGTCCCATTGATCAGCCCACGATGTTCCATACGAGTTGTTTGATTCCATTTCTAAACTGTCTCCGCTTTGATTTTCACCGAAGAGAATGATCAAATTGTAGAGAGAGAATTGGGTTTCTGGTTTTTGAAGGAAAGTGAGAGATGAGATTGAATTGGAGGGTTTACGTATAATTGGAGGGTTTACGTATAATCTCTGTCTCTATATATATCTGAGGATGGTTGAAGAAATCTGAGGATGGTTGAAGAAGATGGTCAATCTTCAAACAGGTCCCAGGAAGGAACTACTACACCTTACCTATTATACGTAATAGCACGCGTTCAATGACGACGGTATCTGGGTTCTGTGGTCAAATATCTCCGTGTTAAAATTACCTTAATATCCTCCTCTCCTATAGTATAATGGTCGACTCATCCTCTATTTATCACCCATAGGTTGGGCTTCTTCTCAATCTTGGCGAGGCTTGTTTTGAAAAGTAGGAAAAAATTTTATTTTTTATTTTTTTAAAATATGTTAAAAAATAGAGATGTGATATGATTTAAATAAATTAATGAGTCAATAAATTAGTTTTTTTTCTTCTTAATTGCTAAAAAAGGCCTAATTTGGAGTATATCTCTTAATTTATCACTCTTAAATGACCCATAATAGTGTGCCATTGAGGTTAGATTCCAAATGATAGAGTGTTTGACAAATCAAATTTAACACTCGTTAGATATATCATTAAGAGTAATTTTAGAGGTGATAAATCATGTGTCTCAAATATTTTTTCTTTAAAAACATCATAAAAAGTTAAAAAATAAAAAAAGTCATACAAGTCATCACATCACTTTTTTATTTTTTGTACATATTTTCATAAAAAATAAAATATTCCCTCAAATAGTCTGTTAGAGAATTTGAGGACGCTGTAGAATCCATTACATGTCTCGTTTTGATGATTTAAATCGTTTATTTTATAAAATCTTTTGTGTATATTATTCATAAAAAAAATTAATCTGATTCAATAACACAAATTGTTCATTTTTTCATATTTGTCTTAAAAAAAATGGTGGTCTATTTTCAAAAATATATTTATTGTCCATTTTTTAGAAACAAATTCAATAAAATAAAAATGTTATAATTATTAGATCAAGATAATTTCTTTCATGAATAATATACACGTAGAGTTTAACAAAATAAACCATTCAAATCATTGAAACAGGACCCGCAGTGAGCCTGTGCACCTCTCAAGTTTCTCAAGTTTAAATGTTAAGTTAAGAGAAGCCAAAATCTTTCGGTATTAGAAAATTCTACTCTACTTTTACATAATTCCCATTACCACTGTCTAGTTGAGTTCTTAAAATTTATTTTCTTAAAAAATATTTTAAATTAATTCTTTCATGAATAATATACACGTAGGGTTTAACAAAATAAACCATTCAAATCATTGAAACAGGACCCGCAGTGAGCCTGTGCACCTCTCAAGTTTCTCAAGTTTAAATGTTAAGTTAAGAGAAGCCAAAATCTTTCGGTATTAGAAAATTCTACTCTACTTTTATATAATTCCCATTACCACTGTCTAGTTGAGTTCTTAAAATTTATTTTCTTAAAAAATATTTTAAATTAATTTGGTGAAAAAATAAAAAATATAATTATTTATTTTAGGCGATTTTCTCTTTTTTTGGGAAGGATATTAATTTTTTAAAAAATATATATTTTTTTGTATTTATTCATGTTTAACTAAATTTTAATTAAAAATAAAAAAAAAATTAAGAAAATCAACCAAATAAAATTGAGGGATTTTTGTGAATAAAATGAATCTTGATGGGTGGCAAACAATTGCACTTTCATTAAAATGCAAGTAAAATTTATATCTCATGATAGTAGTAATTATTTTACCAATTTATCATTATTTTGAAATTCTTATTTATTCTGGATCTTAAGAAATATTAAAAAGAATAGTTTAGATGACAAAAGAATCCTTAACGCTGTGTTTGATTGAGGGATTTGAAAAGGGAAAAGAAAAGGAAAAAAGTGTGTGGAATTAGGTGAAATATAGGTATGTTTTATTCATATTTCACCTATCTTTCTCATTTCCCTTTTCAAATCCCTCCTCAAATCTCCCAACCAAACACAGCATAAAGAGAATAAGATTGTGATTATAAATTCTCAAAAAAATCAAATTAAAAATTCTAAAAAATAAAAAAATCAAATTATAAATTCAAAAAAACTATTTTTAAAATCTCTAAACCATATAAAATGATTTTTTTTTTTTTTAATTTTTTATGATTAAAATTTTCATTCTAGAAACGTTACAATGGAGTATCCAATCAGCAAAGGGCAAGAAGGTAATTTCACCACAGCCGTGTATGTTAGTGTGTATATGTCGTCAGCCCACAGCGTATATATTTGCAGACATTTTTGACCCAAAAATAAAAAAAAAAACACTTTTAATTAAAACGTAAACAAACAAACAAACACCGCTCACGTGGCAGCTCCGCAGTAGCTTCTCGAACCTTCAGGGACAATCCTATAGTATTTTTTTTATCCATGGTTTGTATTGAAAAAATGTCACAAATGTGTGGTTGGTTGAGCTTCTATTAGGTCTGCAATTTTGACATTCTAGTTTCAACATTTTTAAGGCATGCGCATTGTGTTTACTTTGCACTCGTTTAGCCTACAAAGACGGGAGGCTTTTTTTTTTGAATATAAAATAAATTATAAAATTAATAAAATAAAATATCATATTCAAATTATTATTATTTTATTTTTTCACTCACAAAAATTTAAAAAATCAAATAATTCAAACCAAACGAGATTTTTTAACTCTAAGTTAAAATAGTTAAAATAGTAAAAAATACTAAAATTAAAAAGTCAACACACATTCTAAATAAAACTATTTTAATAATATTCTTAAGCATATTGCTTTATTATAAAATTTCAACATTTTTAAGACATAACCATGGGGGGGGGGAGGGGGTGGAAAGTGTATTCCTTCAACACAGTCGAGTAGGACTCAACTTTTAGGAGTGTAATTAGCGGTCTATTTTCAAATAATGAAGCTGACTGTACTGTACTCTAATTGTGACTTTACCTCATGTGCTCGAGGCTGGTGCATTCCTCTCTTGCTCGGTGGTGGATCCTTTCTTTTGAGTTGAGTTAAATTTGATCAGCAACAAATTACCTCGGGATCAAGGCCTACGAATGCTATGATAGCCCCACAACGTCCTCTTTTTTTTTTTTTCTACAAAAAAAAAAAAAAAAAAAAAAAAAAAAAAAAACACTTTTTTAAGGCATGGGCATTGTGTTTACTTTTTAAGAGTAAATTATACTCATTTCCCCTGAGATTTTTAATAGTTACAGGAACATCTCTTGTACTTTAATAATTACAGAAATCTCCCTCATTTTTTTTTGACATTGTCAAGATTCTCCCATTCCGTTAATTTAAGTCAAACGGGGGAGCTTCTATTTGCACACACACCTTTCCCTCTTTACACATCTTTTATTGGTTCGGAAGTTGATTTCCGAAAATAAACAATTGGTTCGGAAGTTGATTTCCGAAACTAAATAACTTGTTCGGAAGTTGAGTTCCGAATGTTTTTCAATTTTTCGACAATCAACTTCCGAATGTGTTTATTTTATGTCCAAAATAGTAATTTCACTTAAAAATAAAATTAAAATAAAAATAATTTTTATTTAGTGTGTGTAAAAAGAGGATGAGGGATGTGCGAATAGAAGCTCCCGTCAAACGGTGTTAACTTGGTTGTACAAATGACCATAATACCCTTTACACTTAATAGCCTTTAATTATAATTTACCTATATATTAAATTATCATTTTATTTATCACGATTTTTTTTTTTTTTTTTTTTTTTTGACTTTGTATTTTTTTTCCACTATAAGTTTAAAAATAAAAATAAAACATCAACCATTAATGAAATTAAAAAATAATATCCATGTTTCTTATTTGAATTAATTTTGAGATTTAATTTAATAAAATCAATTTAAACGAAAGAAACAAATATGGAGATATAGATTTTAGATGTAATAAATAACAAATTATTTGAGTATTTTATTATTTTCAAATAATATATTTCTTCAAGTAAAATTCTATTTTAATTAGATGTAAGAAATGACAAATTTAAATAGTTTATTGTATTCTCAAATAGTTTCTTTATCTTTCATTCCCTATCATCTAATTTTAATTTATTTTAACGTGATTATATATTTTTACACTTTTATATTTATTTTTAAAAAATTTATTATTAAGGTGAGAAATATTGATTTATTTTTTTTAATGATAATTAAAATTTGAGAATAATATAGGATTGTGAAAAGATAAAATGATAATTTTTTTATTATATATTTATGAGGTAACATTTGGTAATTTTTATAAGTCAATTTTTTTATTATAAATATGAAATGTTATTATGTTTATTTTTCTTAAAAAAAAATTTAATACACAAATATGTTTTACAAAAAATAAAAAAATAAAAAAATTCATATTTCATAAGTTGCTATGGTTTGGATGATACTAGCTAACATTGATGAAAGAGAAAAAATGATAAAAAAAAAAAATTAAGGAAAAAATATAACGAAGAGAACAAATAATAATAATAATAAATTATATGGTATGGCTATTTGCTGTAGTGACACTACGAAAAAATGAATAAGAAAACAAAGAGAAGGAAAAATGAAAGAAATAAAATAAAATAAAAAAATGGAAAGAGAGGGATAATTTCTCCAAATATGTATTTTTCATACGGAAAAAAAAATACCTATATGTATTTTTAAATTTTTATTCAAACTCTAATTTCTGAAAATAATTATTTATAAAATTGGTGGTCTTTTTAAAAAATAAAACATGTTTTGTACTTTGTTTTGTAATTTTTAAATAAATAATTGTATTTAATCTAGTATAAGGTTTAATGGTGATCAATTTATTCCAACAATTGATATAATCTAGTATAAGATTTGAAGAAATTACAACAAATTCAACAATTTTGATATAATTATATTGGTGTGAAGACAAATATAAATAATATAAAATATATTTTTAATGTAAAAGAGATGATAACATAAACTTTATGTTTATATAACCAACAAATTTATTATAAAAATAAGAGTTGTTTGGGAAGTTAATTTTTTTATCAAAAAGTCACTACAAGTCATCAAATCATTCTATCTATTTTTTTATACGTTTTTTTCATAAAAAGTTATAAAGTTAATTCCCAAATGAGTTCTAAGACTTCGTTTGGAAAGTTACTTTTTAATTTTTTTTTGACTAAAATATGAAATAAAAAAAAATTAAAGTGATTTTTTTGCTTTTTACCCAAAAACATCCAAAAAATAGATAGAATGTGAATGAATATTTGATTTGTTTGTATGAGCTGATTTTTTTCTTTTTTCTTTTTTGACTTTTTTAGCAGTTTTTTATGATTTTTTTTACTAAAATTCTTTTATCCCAAACGGACCCTAAATATTATGCGAATTAAAATATTAAAAAAATATCATTTTAATAGAAGGTAGGAAAATATTTACAAATTAATAAAAAACTTTGCTATATAAAAGTTAACTCATAAATTTTTTCATAAAATTGATATTTATTTTTCAACTTTCCACAGATTTAGTATTTTCCCAAAAACATTTAAGTGAATCCAAATATAGGAAAATAATATAATATCATAGCATTATTGTTTTGCTTCTAGCTCAAGTTAAGCAAAAAAAATTTAATCCAAATTAATTTTGATTTGGGTAGAGTGTAAGTAACGGGTAACAACTTTAACAACACACGTCCATACTATTATATTATTCAATGAATAGTTTTTCATTAAAACTGTTGACAGTTTTTGAGAGAAAATGAATTGAAATGAAAACGAAAGGAAAAAAAAAATCCTAACTCTATTTTGCTTATATATGTAAGAACCAATTTGTATGAATTTACGGGGTTTGGGGTTGGCACCAGTGCTTTAATTGGGGGTGTCTCAAGTCGTTTTTGATAATTTGAACTATTTATATTGTAAGATTTATTAAATATACTATTTATAAAAAAAATTTAAATTAATCGAACATATATAACCCTATGATCAACCTCAATTATTTTTAAAAAAATTATCAAAATTATGCCAACTATTTGTTTTTGTTTAAAATAAATATGATTTTATTATGGGATTATAAATATCCAATTCATCTGATTTTTTTTATGCATAATCTACTCTGCAAACCTTATTATATGAATGATCTAGATCATAAAAATATATTCGGGACACGACACGACGGGCTTCACAACAGCCGTGCTGTGCCATAAGATACAGCACCTAGCCCAAGTCCGAATTTACGAGTTAAGCTTGGATTAAACTAAGGTAAATCAAATCGGGTAAAAGATTTGAATTGAGTCGGTCTTGGGTAAGGAACATATGTAAATAATCTAAAGTCTTATATAGGTTAATTATACCAGCAGTGGTTCTTATAATTAAATCAAAGTGTCACTTAAGCTTTTGTAGTTTCAACTTGTGCTTTCAGTTTTGTTACTATGTGGTCCTATTATACACCGTTAACATTTTAAAGGAAAAAAAAAATCACGTGTAAAACTTAGAGGACCAAAGTAAAATTTAAAAGAAATTATAGAAACCATCAGTGTAGTTCAAAATTATAACCATGACAGAGAGATCATATTGTAACAAAATAAAAAGTTTATGGTTCAAATTACGAGGACTAGAGCGAAACTTCACTTGAACAAAAATAACCAATGGTGTAATTTACCCTCTTACATATTTTAGGTTCAATGAAGAGGATGAACAAAGCTAGATTATGACAGTAATTCTCTTCTCAAAAGCAACTGCACAAGCATATATGCTAGCATGATTTCATTCATACAAGACCAATAGATTCTGACAATTTGAGGCACATGTGAATTTTTTTAGTGGATCAGCACAAACAAAACTGAAAACTGAAGGAGAGAGAAAAACAAGAGATATTATCAGCAAAGCAAGGATAGAACACAATTACATCATGATTTTTTATTTTATTTTTGAATGGAACTTGCCTCTTCACTAGAGATTCATTTGATCGCATATCAACCACTTCTTATGCACAGAGTTGGTGCCATTTAGTCATCGTACGTGTCTGGATCCTTCAAGTATTTGTTGTAAAGCAACTTGGATGTGTCGAGAGCATCTCCATTGCTTTGCACCGGATACAAATTCGTATTGCTTTGCCAATCATTTGTAAGCTTAATCCATTCCTTCCTCCAATCTTTCATGCGAAAATCGTCACCCTTCTCCAAACTCTCTGTCAGAAATTTGAAATATATGGCTGCTCTGGGGCCATAGTAATCTCGTAGAAGCCCACTCCAGTACTTGTTTCCTAGAAGAGGAGAAACAAATGTATCAATGTGCATCATATGAGCATTTTCCTAATGATAAAAACAACTTAATTAAGTCTGGTAAAAACAAGAAAGCCAATTTCTGTTAAAAAACCTCAAAAAGTTTCCTAGTGATAAAAACTTAGTTAATTTGAAAGTTGTTTCTTCACTTTTTATTTTTTTTCTTTAATGAACTTATTTTTATTTTTTTTTATTTTGAGCCTATTTTATTTTATTTTCTACTTTCTAAGTTTATCTAATCTAGACGACCCTAAAAAACTTTAAAACTTTGAAAAGAGTTTGGTAAAGACAAAAAAAGCCAATTTCTGTTAAAAAAAACCTCAAAAAGTTTCCTAATGATAAAAACAACTTAGTTAATTTGAAAGTTATTTCTTCGCTTTTTATTTTTTTGTCTTTAGTGAACTTATTTTTTAATTTTGAGCCTATTTTATTTTATTTTTTATGTTCTAGGTTCATTTAATCTAGACGACCTTAAAAAACTTTAAAACTTTAAAAAGAGTCTGTTAAAGACAAAAGAAGGCAATTTCTGTTAAAAAATCTCAAAAAGTAGAACACCCCCCCCCCCCCCCCCCAAGGCCCTTTTTGTCTTCATTACACTTTTTTTGAATTTTATACATTTTATAAAAAAAAAAAATTAGGAGCATCCAGTATAGGCGACCCTAAAAAGTTTAAAAAAAAAAAAAAAAAGATTCGATATTTAAAAATGTTCATAAAAATTGAAAAAAGAGCCAGCCTAAGGAAGTTTTGGATGGAATATTTGCTCAGCACGTATAGCAATCCCCTATGAACACACTATAAGTTGAACTGCAGAGGATTGCTGATGGAAAACTATTAAGAGAAATAAGGCTTAAGAGTTAAGGCAATCCATACCATAGTCACGAAGCAGACTTGCCTCCTCCTCTGTGTTGTCAAACCACATAGTTATTTGAGTTCTTGCATTCCACTCATACTGTAGATTTGCATCACCATCAATTAAGTTATCCAACAGATCAAATAAATTTTACCTAGTTATTTAGTGGAAGAGCTCCTCACCTGCTTTTTCTGCTCTCTGTCTTGAGCAAGTTGCTTTGCGCTCTCTAGCCAAGGTCCTAGAAGAAATCCATTATGACAAGCTAAAAGTGTGTCCATATCTTCCACGAGCCCTAGAAACTTTTGGCTGTAGTGAGCAACTCCGTGTACATCGTCTAATTGATAAGCTTCTATAACCTGTATGAACAATTGGTTTGCATATTTCGCCAAAGCTTGTCTTGTTAGGTCGACAAGGTCATACCTGATAATACACAATAAAACAACGCATGAGGATACCTATGAATTTTACAATGGAAAAGGGCATATGGAGACCAACTAAAAAAGAGACATGACAGATGTGACTAGTAGTGGTTGAAGATTCACATAAAAATGGCAATGAAACAAAGGAGCTGCAAACGGCCTCGTTTGATAGCACCTAAAAAGGTTGAGTAATGGTGTTTGGATGCAATTTTAAATTTAACTTATTTAAATTTTTCATCTTATTTGACCAAAAAAAGTGAGATTTTTTTAAGTTACACTTTGTAGTTTTTTTTTTTCTTTTTCCCCCAGTTTATGTAAAACACTTAAATACATACTGGACAAAGAGCTCCACTTCTTTTTCGTAATTATAATTTTTTGAGGGTATTTTAGATATTTGCACAACAAAAAGCTATATCACAGCTTCTTTAACCAAATGGATTCAATTTTTTCACAAATTATCAAGCCACACCAAATATATTTACAACTTATTTTAAGTCTTTTAAGCTAATAATAAAAAATTCTATAACCATAAAAGCTAACTTATAAGTGATACCAAATGGGCCCAAAGCATATATTAGGTGATTTGAAAAGCATGAAAGAAAGCTAACCTGTAAGTGTTACTTCCTGATAGTTCATCCCCACTTTTGATGAAAAGTTCTAAAGCATGTAATACTTCTGAAGTTGAATACCACAGATGAGGATGATCATAGGAATCATCAGCTGTTTCTTTTAGGAAAGCTCCCCTGGATATCAGTTTTCTATTATGGTGATATCTTTTTCGTATGGACGCTTGTGATGAAGAAATGATGTAGGGATCAACGTCTGGGAATGCCACAATTACATCCCTGTTTTTATCCTGTTTCAATATCACAAGATAAAATCTCTTGTTCAATGTCCCTGTTTGAGATGTTAATGATTTAGAGTATCTACATAGTCATTCATTAGTAAGACCCAAAATACTAGCAAACTATTATGCAGTATAGCTTCAACATAGATTACGCATATTGAGAATCATCCAATATTTGAGACACCCTGTTTGAGAGTTTATTAAGCAATCCAAGTTCACCGACTTACCAGAAAATTGAAGTGGGATTAGAACATTTATATCCAATTAAAAAAAAAAATTAAACTATTCTATTTAGGCTTGTTTGCAAGAAAATTGGTTCCTGGTAATTGTGTTAAAATAACTTACAATTTTAACAATAATTTTTAGGAGTTACTAAGAAGAAAGCCATGATTACTTCATGGTAGAAAATAAAAAATTTATTAAGTTGGTTACTTACATAGGCACCATCTGTGCAATTGTAAACTGTGTGATATAGTATATCCCAGGCATCTTGCATTGATGAAACATATTTCCCGTAACGTCGTCTTGAATATATATCAATCCACATCTGAAAGAAAAATACTAGTGCATTGAATTGCATAGTTGGCATAAAAAATGTTTGCAACAGATGAATCTGTCAGATATACTATCAATTGCCTTGTGATTTTCCAATATCTAAAAATGGAAAATATCGACAAAAATATGCAACAATTTGGGGCATAATGAAACAAAGCATTACCTTCACATCGATTTTATTATGTTGAAATGCTATTTCAGCCATAAGATCATAAACAACTGGATTTTGTTCAATACCCTCCATCGACATTCCAACACCAACCTGAGATATGTAAAAAGGCAGGGTGAGATTGAGATACATGAATAAGGTGAAATTTAAAAATTTAAACAGAAAGGCAAAAAGCATTGTGGAGTAAAATAATTATGTTTCATAGGCATGTAATTTGTAAATATGCATGTGGTGTTATTGTGGCCCGCACACATGCACGTATGTGTGAGAGTGTGTGTGTGTGTGTGTGAGTGAGAGAGAGAGAGATTAGCAAATTTCATGCTTCATCAAAGTGCTTTGAGTGAGGAAGGATGACCAAGGAGATCAATTCAAGGCCCATGATTATAAATTACATATTGAAGGCAGTTCTATTCTTGTACAATAACTATAAATAGACTTGCCATTGTTGAGTTTTCACTCATTCGGGCGTCAATAGGTCCTGATCCTACAGCATCTAAGACCCCATACATCTCAATGTTCCCAGCAAAATTGTGCAGCATACACCTGTAAGCAGTACACCATCAAAATCAGAAATGAAATAGTGGGGAAAACATGAGAGAGAGAGAGAGGAAAGTTCTTTGCAGTTGCAGAACTAAGCTTTCTTATATTTTACACATTAATTGATATATATTACGTACAAGCAGAAGCCAATAACTAGCCACAATATGTGAACATAGAGGCCTATTTTGGGAAGATGGTTATAATCAGCTTTTTTACTTTTAACCAAGATTTTTGGAGTGGTTTAGGAAGTTGGTAAAAAGTTACTTTTTTATTTTTGGATTAGTATTTATTTATAGTGTCACATCACATGAAAATGACTAAAATACCCTCACCCAACTTAAAAAACTACATTTTACCCAAACCCATAAAATATAAATATTAAGGGTAATTAGGTAATTTTCCAACCTCATTTTTTACGCTTCCCAAACGGAGCAAAAAATGCAACCCAGCGTTTTCATCAAAAACGCAACCCAACGTTTTTATCCTTTCCCAAAATAAGCCAGAAAGTGTCGAACATAAACAAGGTTTCGGGCACAGAAACCAAGGAAAAGATATAAATGTGTATGTGTTTATGTGGAGAAAAATATAGAGTTGTCTGCAATAGTCCTGCCATTTGAACACCTGCAAGAGTTAAAATGGCAAGTGGGTTCTGCAGTGTAAAACATGAAGAACATTTTCAAGAATTATGGGCAACTGGGCTGCTGGTTCAAACTTAAAATGTTGGCAAATACCCAATTTCAAACTAGCCAACCAATCCCAAACAATTTTCATCCCCAAGCAGCAAGGAAACCTAAATATAAGACACTTAAAGGCATTGTGACTTCACAATTAATTTGAAGTAATAACTGACTTCAAAATAATTTACTAGAATAATTTGAAGTAAATGACTTCAAAATGAAGGTAGGTTTATAGCAAGTGTTAGAAGTTTATAACTGACATTAGTCATGTCAACCAACGTGATGTTAAAACAAATAAATGACACTATAAAAAATTTCCTGTTATGTCTTTAACTTATCACTGAGAACTAGGGGGGAAAAAAAAAGAAAAAAAAAAGAAACAGTCACTTTCCAGATGTAAGGAACACCATAAAACTGCTCTGAAGTAGGCCATATAGGTTTCACTTCTGCAAAGAGATCAAGGACAACCATTCTTCCAACAGGAACAGAATGTAGAAGTGCCTGAAATGTAACACATCATTGCAACCGGATGAACAGCATAATTCACAAATAGTTAAACAAAAACAAAGAAGCTGGAAAGCAGCAGCATAAACGCTTAAAATGGATTGAAAATACATAAATTTACCCAAACCAATCTCTAGAATGTAGATTGGTATAAACCAGAAACCGCCTTGTACAGCAGTAAGTGAATACAAACAATGATGTGAGACAGGCTTGTGTGTGTATAACACACAAAAAGTTTCTGAAGATAACATTATATGCTACGAGTCCTGTGTCTGTTCAAATCTAAATGGAAAATCCTCAATGTGTAGTAACTTATCTGAAAAAAATCCTCAACATGTAGTAGACCTTTGAACAATCCAAGGTCAAGAGGGATGTTCTTTCATATAACCACCAAAGCAAAATATGAGGGGATTCTTTAAGCTAAAAAGTATGGACATGGGCACGAACATGGAACACAGATACAACACAAAATGAACAATGCCTGCCAACATGTCAATTTAAAAAAAAAAAAAAATTAAAATTAAAATTAAATCAGGACACAAACACAACAAGGACTTGACAACGCATAAAAGCACATTTTTCATGTCTCGTGAAAATGATAAATATTTCTCCATTTTCTACATCATACAAATATTTATATTTTGCTGTATTGGACTAGTAAAAATCAATTTCCACATTCTACATATTAAAAAATAGGGTAAATTACATTTACCTCCCCTGAGGTTTCTGACAAATACAGGGACTTCCCCTGTGGTTTGAATAATTACAGTAACCTCCCCTACTTTACCTGACAATATCAAGATTCCCCCCTGCTGTCAAAAATCACTAAACGGTGTTACTTTTTTCTTCAGAAATTACTTTATTGCCCTTTCCTTTAAAAATATTAAAAAATGTTTTTGGATTAAAGGATAGGTTTAGAGTGTTTGGAAAAGTATTTTTGGATTTATTTTTTTTAACATATTAAAAAATGTTTTAAAAAAATTATTTTTTTATTTTAAATATGTAATTTTTATTTAAATATTTTATTTTATTTTGTAAATGTTTTAATTTTTTAATTTTAATATTTTAAACTCAAAACACAATTTCACACTCAAATCGTAACCAAACACATAATTCAAAACTCAATTCAAAAATTATTTTCAAACCTCATAACCAAACACATGACTTAACACTCCACACTACTTTCAAAACTCTACATTCAAATCGTAACCAAACGCATAAGAAAAAAATTAAAATATTTTAAAATATATTTATAAAATAAAATAAAATATTTAAAATAAAAACTATATATTTAAAATAAAATAAAAATTTAAAATTTAAAATTTCTTTAATATTTAAAATATTAAAAAAAATACAACACATAGATGTATGAAATATAATACACATTAAAATAAATAAATAAATATTTAAAATATAAAATATTTAACCTAAAAAAATAATTTCAAAAAATTTCAAAATTTATAACCAAACAAATTTTTTTTTTTTAAAACTCATAACTCAAAATACGACTCCACACTCAAATCATGATTCTAAAAATAATTTTAAAAAATAAAATAAACTTTTTTTGAAATTTTTTTTCTTTTAAAATAGAGTTTTTGAAAAAGTTTGGTTTTGAGTTTTGGAAAGAGTTTTGAGTTTTGAGTTTTGAAAAAAGTTTTGAATTGAGTTTTAAGTTTGTGTTTGGTTATGAGTTTTGAATAATTTTTGAATTGAGTTTTGAGTAAAAACATGTTCTGAAAAAAGATTTTTTTAGAAACATGTTTGGTTCTCTTTTAGAATCACAATTCCAATTAGAAATTTTCAAAAAAAATTTCAAAACTCATAGAGTGTTAACCAATTACACAATTCCAATTAGAAATTTTCAAAAATCTTTTCAAAACTCATAGAATCACAATTCAATTAGAAATAATTTCTTGAATTTATTTTTTTAGGGTAAATATTTTATATTTTATATTTTAAATATTTATTTATTTATTTTAATGTGCATTATATTTCATACATCTATGTGTTGTATTTTTTTAATATTTTAAATATATTTTTTAAATATTAAAAAATTTTAAAATTTTTATTTTTATTTTAAATATATAGTTTTATTTTATTTTATAAATATATTTTTAAATATTTTAATTTTTTTCTTATGTGTTTGGTTACGATTTGAATGTAGAGTTTTGAAAGTAGTGTGGAATGCTGAGTTATGTGTTTGGTTATGAGGTTTGAAAATAATTTTTGAATTGAGTTTTGAGTTATGTGTTTGGTTACGATTTGAGTATGAAATTGTGTTTTAAGTTTAAAATATTAAAATATTTACAAAATAAAATAAAATATTTAAATAAAAATTATATATTTAAAATAAAAAATAAATTTCTTTAAAACATTTTTTAATATTTTAAAAAAATAAATCCAACAATACTGTTCTAAACCCTCCAAACCTATCCTCCAACCCAAAAATATTTTTTAATATTTTCAAGGGAAGGGCAATAAAGTAATTTCCTAAGGAAAAAGTAACACCGTTTAGTGATTTTTGACAGCAGGGGGGAATCTTGATATTGTCAGGTAAAGCAGGGGAGGTCACTGTAATTATTCAAACCACAGGGGAGGTCCCTGTATTTGTCAGAAACCTCAGGGGAGGTAAATGTAATTTACCCTAAAAAATAAGTATGAACAAAAAGCTCCTAGTATCTATTTTAAAAAGCTTTATTCCTAAACAAATAGGAAGCTTTGGGATTTAGAATTTCTAAAATTAAAATGTCTAGGAAGAGGGAGTAATAGGTATAAATCCACATTGTTTTTAGACACGTTTGGATGTGTCTGACAAGTGTCGGGGAGTGTCCCACAGGTATCGTTGGGTGGAATTTTGATTTTGTTAATTTATGACTCGAAGTTAATCTTTAAGGTTGACCCATGAGATCTCTTGAGGCATGTGTCTCCAAAATACAACCACCCCATGCCTTGCTAAACAGCCCAGTAAATGACACTAATAATGAGATTTTGGATTTTTTTAGTTGACTAGTTTGTGGCTGATGGACATTTTCCATGAGAAAAAAACACATTTACCTAGCAGACTACAAGATCCGTCTCATCCAGTCTTGGGCTCAGACGGAATCCTACCCTGCATCATCGAAATGTGCTTTACGGGCCTGAGCCACTTAACTTGCTATATTGACTGAAGGCCTAGTCAGCTAGTTTGCTGTTAAGCAAAAGAGCCAACCCTTCTATTCCTCTCCCGAGCTTGAGCTTATCCACTCTTGGATTACAAATACAATAAAACACCGTACACTAATCAAAGGATGAAAATATTTCATGAAGCATTTCATGATATTTTTTTTTATGATCCCTAGTATTATTCTTTTTCTTCTCTTTCTCCAGAAAGTCAAATAGTGAGGATGAAAAGGGGCTCTACGTTTCATCAGACATATCAGGTGCATGAGTATTAAACAAATTACACACATTAGGTGCATGGTTTGTGCTTAAAATTTTGAAAACTTTAAACACCATACTCAAACAAGTAAATGAATCAAAAATCTAAATGCTTTCCTGATTCACATGAATAGGTTAAACAACTGAAAGAACAAATATAAAAAGAACAGGAAATGACCTTCATCTGTGGAGGCCTCCAGAATGGATCATATGAGAAAAGCCATCCCTACAGGACAAAACTAGATTAATTATAATGTCATATCAATAGGAGAAGCTATAGTAATTAAAAACAACCACTAGTTTATAATAATAATAAAGAAGAAGAAGAAGATGAAGAAGAAGAGAAGAGATCGGACTGAAACAGTGCAAAGGAGATCCAACTTTTTTTTTTTTCTTTGGGGCAAGCAATTTAAGTTCCAATTTATTACAACTATTGCTATGATTCTAGTAGTATAATATTATTATTATTGTTTGTTTGCAGGGCATAAGTTTCAATAATTAGACTATGCAAATGGCAGTAAATTGCCTGACATAATTATTCAAAATTTATCCATTGACCTGCATTAGCCAAACTGCGTCGTTATCGCCGCTTTGCATTCCCCTAAAAATTGCAGCACCTAAAGAAGAAATGTACTCTGGGTCATCATCAGGTGGAGTGTTTTCGTCAAAAGTATCACTGCAAAAGATTCAGTAAACTTTTAGTATAATGAAATATGATTTATAAAAAAGTAAATAATTTTTATAAGGAATAACATGATGATAAGGTGCTTATGCTTTAACAAATGCATCACAAAAGGGTGCCTGTGCCAGCATGTGACTATATAAAGTAATGTAATGCCTTCAACTCAATAGAGAACGTGTTAGGGAGAAATTTGTAAAGATTTTACAGTGTTGCCGAAGGGATCCTAGGAGTGATCCCTAGAATTTTCTTCTTGGTAATTTTCTGCCTTTTAGTCTTTAACATGGCCAAAACCATATATGTTCTCAACTCCTAAAGAAACACAGTGATGGTTTAAAACATACCGATGCCTCTTCTGAGCTTAAGGGGAAGTCAAATGTGCTAGAAATACTGACTTTTCAAAAAGACAAATGAGCGTTGCTTAACCAATAATTTTATTTGGCCAACATGACCTCTTTGGAAGAAAGAATTGCATGAAAAAGATATGGCATATAATTAAGGGGTTGAAAAATGATTACAGGGTCAATAAGTGAAGAACATCTTACCAGTTGTAAATGTGGCTAGTCCTTCCATATTCTGATAAGAGGTAATTCCAACAGCAAAAAAGTCAATAGTCACAACTACTGTGAGTGTTAAAGCATAAAAGGACAGCACAACCACCCAAGAAATTTTATAACAAACTTAGAGGAAGGCAAGGACAAACTTGGCTGAACTCACCTTTCAATTGCTGTTGAACAAATGCTTTCCCAATTTCAACAAATAAAGGATCAGTTGCATCAAGAAGATAAGTGCAGCACCATCTATAATCACCGCCAACAGTAAACCTAAAGCAGTATGAGTATTTTATTACAAATGAGAGTTCATTATGAGTCATCAGACTATGAAAAAACATAAAGAAGATAAGTGAAGAAGTGCTAGTTTCTTCTATCTTTTTTCTGCCCCAGAATAGAAGAAGGAACCATCTGACTGGAATAAGTAGTTGGAAACTCGATAAACAAATTTTCACAAACATGTCTAAGAAAGTAAACCATTACTCTTTTGGTTTTTGGTTTTTTCTCAGTAAGTTAAACAATTGCTTATTTAAAACTCAAATCATCATAACATTTGATGTAACTACATGTGTCAAACTACCTAATGGAAATACTTACCAATTTCCTAAACGTGTTATTCGTGCAGATGGAAATTTACTTTTCAATGCTGCAGGAACATTTCCAGAGAAAGCTGGAAGAACTGGAACACACAAAATGACAACATTAAGAACTAGAACACACAAAATGATGGTCTATCTGTATATATGTGGAAATGAAAAAATATTGTAATTTTTCACACACGAATAAACTTTTCTAGTTTTCAAGCCATGGTTTTCTAACAAACAATCTATGTTCTGTAGTAAAAAGTGATAAGTTTACTTGACTTTTGCAGCTTTGTGCACAAAATTAAATACTTCAGACCATCTGAGTTGCCTGAGAAGCTAAAGTTGATGGGATGTATATCAAGTTCTTGGACCCTCCCTCACATGCAATCCCCTATTGCATGCAGCAAGATAAACAAACATAGCATGAACAAAATGGAGTGCACATGGTCGAACAGAATGGGGAAATAAGTACATGAAGAGATCTCAGCCAAAGATTCCTCAAATAAAAGCAATGATACTGTAACATAGATAGCTTAGGTAGTGTCGGATCCAATTGACAAAGCCAAGTTGAGTTGTTATTTTGCATGAGCATATTAAAGTGTTTTAGGATACATTAGTGTGTGACAATTTTCACCATTGAGTGTTTAGCATGTTATGCTAAAGTCAAGTCAGACTCAAAAGATCAACCGTGTTACTTAGTTTTGCAAGGGGCTGTGAATGAATAAAATGTCAAAACTTCTATTTGTGTATTTGTAATTGGAGCTAAAAATATGACTTGGAACATCTTAGGTTATATATTTGAGAAGTCGTAATTTTAAGTCACTCCTAAGATTTTCAGATTTGTTCTCCGATGAGAGAATTGACTTTTTATTTAATTGGAATTTCGTTGTTTTGACATTTCCATTGAATTCAAATGGTGAATACTTCGTTATTTACATGCATTATCTTAAGTAAAAGGTAAAATGAGGACATTTACTTAAAAGATGTGGAGTGTAAAGCTAGAGTACAAGTGCAACCAAGTGAGAAGCAGAAGCTGAGTTGTACATAGGCAATATGCTTGGACGATCTTTTGAAGAGGCATTACTCTGCAGAGATGATTAATGATTAGTCCATGAGCTTGCTTTATATCATTATTTCTTGAATAGAGATCAGTTTGATAGATTTCTAGGCTTTGGTGGATCATGTTTAGTTCGGGGTGGATTCCAAAGGTGTCATGGGCTCGATCCTCAAGAGATTATAGATTCAATCAATACAATAGCCACACCTGAAGTTTGTTGATTCGACACCCAAGTCGCATGAATTTGGCTAGGGTTGGGCTGTAAGTTGCAACTTGTATTTTGATTCTTGATTATAGAGGATTGGTTGGCTGGACTAAGGTCCTGTGGTTTCCCATTTGGGTTTCCATGTAAAAATCATGTCTTGTGTGATTGCTTGCATCTTTACCTACATAATAATTAATTTGTCTTAATTAATTAATCAACCACAACGCACCCTCTAATTGGTATTATGAAAATCCAAGGTTCGGAATCGGTAAACAATAAATTTTCAGAAACTAGGTAAAAAAAAAAATACACTTGCCCTAAAAGTTTACGTCGTTAGGGATTTAGCCAAACAATATCAAGCTCTCACAGCCTCCATCACACGCAATCTCCTCTCGCACGTGGGGAGATATAAAAAAACACAAACAGAATAAGGCCTCGTTTGGGAACAGGCTAATTTAGTAACTTTTTGGCTAATTGGCTAAAAAGGTTAGTAAGAAAAACCTGTATGTTTGGGCCAACTTTTTGGCTAATTACGAAACGACGTGCAAAAAGTAGAGAGAAAATGGAATCTTTGACTTTTTGGTATGGGTTGTTGGCTTTTTGGCTAAAAAGGTAACTTTTTGGCTAATTGGTTATTTTAGCCTCTTGCCAAACGAGGCCTAAAATGCATATAAGTGAAAAAGGGAACAAACATGTAAAATTACTAGGTTACCCAGCCAGTTGACCCAAATGCTTAAGCCATTAAGGAATGGAATAAACAACGTATATCAAGCTCATAAACCCTCCCTCAGATGCGACCCCCTCTTAAACATGGAGTACAAATGACATCAGAAATTGGAATTTTTTTTCTCTTCTTCCTTTCTATGAATTGAAGACCAATTAGATGTACAAAAAAACATATTGGAATGAGATCTTGTTGATGTTTCTTCTCTTCTCCAAAGAATAATAAACAATCTAAATAAATATCAAGGATTGCACCTGAGATTACCACTAGTAAATGCAACATTACCACTTTCTTTAGAAATACGTAGTTTAGAAAAAGTTCCCCATAATGGGACATGCCAATAAGATAATGAAACAATGCCCGACTATATTGTTGACTTCAACAAGTTTTCATAATATTATGCCATCCCAATATGTTGTAGTCTTGAATTGAAAAAGTAACCAGAATAGAATGGAAAGGAGTACAAACAATAAATGGTACCTGGAGTCATCCCAAATTCATACATTCTGGCAAGAATTTTCTTCTGTAAAGTTAGTTGTTGATCTAACCAACTTTGAGGTAGAGGTCCGCCCCATCTACATTTGAAATATTGTACTTGTATGTAAAAGACTAAAAGAGAATAAAACAAAGAAAAGAAAATCAACTGGAAAAAGAGACAGTCAGCCAATATATGCGATCCTATAATTCATGGTGGACATTTGACTTGGTTTGGAGTGCAAAGAAGCAACCTTTGGGAGACTGACCTCTGATGTCCAGCTTTTACTGAATTATCACAACTCCTTATATATAAATTGAAGGTGAAATAAGTTTATACTTTCAAATGTGTACTTCCCTCTAAAGCGCCAATTGACCTGTTTTCCTCAGTTAAAGAAAGTGTCTACTTCAGGAATTACTTCGACATTGTTTCAGAAAATGGATGAAAGAATCAACTTTAATACGATTGCCATGGATACGATTTTAGGCAATACATTTGGATTTAAGAAAGGGTCATGATTACCATGTTCAGCACAGAGAAACAAGGTTTCCAACACCTCAAGATGTAGATTGCCGCTTACATAGGACTCAAATAGTGAACCGTGATTCAGCTATGAATATACAGATAATAAAGACATTTATCCCTGAGTTGTTCTTCTTCAAATTGTTCAGACATACCCCCTAAATCTCCCGTGTTACAGAATCCCTTCTTGCAGGAACTAAAGAGAACTGCTTGGAAGTTGTGTCAATGAATTGCTAGAATCAGAATTGACTCTAAAGATTGGTATGTAAAATTATTGAACATAAGCTACAAATATGGATAAATAAGTTAAAAAGAAACTTTATCAAGTCTGACATTCATGCAATCTTACTAAACATTAAACCAGGGAATATAAGCTCACCCATGAAGATTTCCCATCCGTGACCATGCAAGAAAAGCAGGCCCTCCAAAAAAATCATTCAAATCTGAACTGCTAATATTGAAAGTCTGCTAGAGGATAAAAAACACTTCATTATAACAACAGAAAGCTTTAGACACCAAGTTAAACAAGAAAGACAAAATTTTGCAGCAGATGAATCTTCAGTTTCTATTAAAATAATATATATATATATAATGAACAAATAGACAAATCAGGATATATACATCAAATCCTAGATCAAATTTATGAAAAACCTCAATGAAACACATTAACGCTACATGACAACTTACTATTGCTCACACATGTTATAATATTATTGATCAAACAATAATATTATATGGAAATTTCCATGTTATTATTGATCAAACAATGTATATCAGATTGATGAAAGTATAATGTCTGCCTCAAGGTATAAAAAAAATATGTGGAATACCAAGAGAAAAAACTATACCTGAAAGACTTTTTGCCAAATAACCTCTTGCCCAGTGAAAGCTAGAGGCAAATTGATACCTTGGAGAGCCATCCAGTCAATCTCCTTTTCCCATCTTTCCCAGTCCCACCAGGTGAATGTATCTTTGGAAAGCATATGACCAAACAAAAAAGAGAAAATTTATCAGAATATAACCTCAAGTTTTGAACCCATATCCACTGGAAATGGTTTTCAGTAGAAAATAAAATTGGAAATTAAAGCTCACAGCTAGATGTAACAGCATTCTGGTAGTAATTCCAAGGAATAGGCCTCTGAACTAAAACTTCATCGCCTTGAACATGAGGAAGCGAGCCTGATTTAGGTACTGAAGATAGTTGTGCCCCACCAGTTTTATCCCATGATATATGAGCCCCACACCAATGCTTTAAGTACCAGTGCAGACCAGCAGAAAGCTCTACTCCAGTGACCCCACTAATTCTAGTTAAAATTATAACAAAAAGGTATATGTGTGAGTTACGCAATACTCAGTGGATTAAAGTTCAATGATATTAATATATTATACTATGATCTTATAGTTAGTCGCCTTCATGTGCAGTATATTGTACCAACAGAAACACATATTAAGGCAAATAAATCTAATAAGAGTAGTCAATTAGGGTTCAATCAGGGTTTCAGCCAGCCACAACTAGCTCACTAATGTTACCAGTTAATACTCAAATAAACCAAAACTAATGAGTCTTCTACTTCACCAAGCAAAACATGTCAAATACTTCCAAACCAGGTTCAATTCTATATTAATAACTCAACCATTTAAACTGATGATATCTCTGGAATTGAAAAGGTCCTTAATTGAACTACTAGTGCGTCTTGGGGTAGAAAAGTTTGACAAAGTAGTGCATTATTTTCCTACATAAACTACTTCCCCTTATAGACACAGGATTGACGTGATATATACGATTAGGTAGCAATTTATAACAAAAAAGGACAAAATAATTACCCATTGTTTCTCACGAACGTATTTAAATTTTATGCAAGCAACCAAATATTTGCAAATGGTTGAAAGTTGCTTAAGTGGCCTCTCACCATCTCTCTCATGATTTTGCTACGAATGAATTTAAAATCAAGATGAAATCACATTTATTTTAAGACAGAAGTTTGACAAATAAACAGATACATTCATAACAAGCACATAAATTCATGAATTGAACATTTTATGATTGATCAAAATCATAGAAGATTCTTTAGTTTTGTCAACTGTCTAATCCTCAACTAACCTTCAGACATATTATCTAGACTAGACGGAGAATCCTCCCTAGTTTCACAGGTCAAAATCATTGAAATGCACAAGCCACCAACTTCATGTGAAACATATAATTCTCCCAAATCAATAAATGAAAACAGCGGGCAGTATTCAAAACTTTAAAAGACACATCATATTAACGGATAGCAATAAATTCTCAATGCTAAAGTAATAACAGATCCAGTATCTTCATAGTTGGCATGAAATACTCAGGGCATCCTAGCAGTAAGTGATGGTGACCTGTGAGTTAAATTCTAGACTCGAGGAATTAGATAATCCACAAAACAATTATTATACTTAAAATCACCATTGGCATTTATGTAAGTTACCGTATTTTATTGATGAATTATGCAAAGAACATCAATACATAATGAATTAAGAAGCTCAACATACAAAATCTCTGGAGCGCCGTGTTCACCAACTGAAGGATGATTGTTTATAATAAAGCACAATTCTCCACCACAACGCTCCTACGGGGAAAAAAAATGAAAGTATAAGAGCTTCACCCATGATAAGAAATTTGTTGAAATCATAAGATTCATAGCCACAAAAAGACAAAATTAACAAAGGGCAAATTATATTAAACCTCCTCAAGCTATCAACCATTTACACTTTACTATCCTAATGTTTTAAACCCAGCAATTACCCCCCTCAAACTATTTGAATTTGAACATTAAATCCTTCTGTTAGACATTTGTTAAATATTTAGATGAAAAATTGTCGAGTGCTATGCACATAATGATTATATTAAATTTTTACAACAAAATAAAATAGGATAATTTACTTATAAAATTTAATATAATCATCAAGTGCACAACACTTTCATCCAGATATCAAAGAGAAGGACTTAATGTTCAAATTCAAATAGTTTGAGGGGGTAATTGTTGGGTTGAAAACATTAGGGGGGTAAAGTATAAATGGTCGATAGTTTGAGAGGACTTAATATACTTTGCTCATCAACAAATTATAATTATGACTTCTACTTCAACCTTTCCAAATTTTTCACACCCAGTAAAAGAAAGAAATTCTTTCATTCACACTAACAAAACAAACAATTGCAATATCATCTACCCAAAATCATCATTGCCTGTTAGAATTGTACGATTCACGATTCGATTCATACGATTCGATTCATACAATTCAATACGAGTTTTATCAAAAACGATTTGAATTGTGCTGTTGAACCCGAAATAAAGTGAATCATACAATTCAATTTATGATTCATTACGATTTACATGATTAACCACAATTCAGTACTATTTTTATTTTTGTTTACATAGTGTATGAAACGATGTGGTTTTTCGCCAAGGTATGAAGATAAATAGAAGAGATTAATTAATTATATTGATATACGTGATTTTATATATATACATAATATATATAATTTAGTGATATTGATAATTTACTTTATTTTAAATATTGTATGTATTTTTATAGGCATATAACTATATAGAATAATATATTATATTAAATAAAATGAATCTTACAATTCACGATTCACTATTTTAGCAAAACTATTCACAATTTAATTAGCCATTTGACAACAATGGCCTACAGAATCAAAGCTCTAGCAAAATTTATGAACTTCGAAATCAATGTCCCAATTTCGCTTTTGCTACATTTCTAGTTCACTTCAATAGAGATAAATCAAAAACAGCCATCCGAATCTCACTGCTCAAGTAATCAGAATACACAGATTACGCTCAATACACAAAAGAGGTGTCGATTCAGATACAAAACATTGAAGATACCTTAGATACGATCCGAAACTCGAAGCTCGATGAGTGTGAAGGAATGAGGCGATTGAGGACGCCGCGAGCGGCGGATAGTTGGACTGAAGGAAGAGCTCTCTCTTGGTCCTGAATTTCGAGGAGGCGTGAGATGTACTTGACTCCGATCGTCGATGATTGAGTCACTGATAAAATACAGAAGCTGAGGAGGACAATGAAGAAGGTGACTGAATTGACGGGAAATGTAGAAGCCATGGCTGATGAAGAAGAAGATGAAGAAGAAGAAGAAGAAGAAGAGATGGTTTTTGGTTCGGAGGAAACCCTAGGTGGGTGAAGAGGTTTAAAGGAGAGAAGACCATTGTAGAGAGAGAGAGAGAGAGAGAGAGAGAGAGAGAGAGATTCTGTTTGGAAGAGTACGAGCCAAATTGCAGGCCGGCCGAGAGTAGTGAGAGAGAGTGAGTGAGAGGGTGTGACGATGCTTTGATGGTTTCAGCTCGCTATGGTTTTCCAATTTAAAATTTCCAACCGCTAGAGGTGGTTGGTTTGGTTGTACCTCGCGGAAGAAGCATGAGCGTTCCATTATAATCAACAATGAGAGCCGTAATTTTTAAATTCTAAATTTTTTTTTAATGATGCGGTAAGAGAAAATAAATAAAAATATGAGCACACATATTTATATGGGATACTTAGCTGTAAGTCTTATTAATTAGACTTATTTATCTATAAGTCTTAACTAATAAATTTAACATTATAAAAATAAAAAATTGATAAATTTATCACTATAAATTTATTCATAAAAACAAAGAGAGTGATAAATTTATCACTATAAATTTATTCAAAAAAATAAAAGACTGATAAATTTATCTTTATCACTTAATAAATTTATCAATAAAAATATGATGCGGTAAGAGAAAATAAATAAAAATATGAGCACACATATTTATATGGGGTACTTACCTGTAGGTCTTATTAATTAGACTTATTTACCTACAAGTCCTAACTAATAAATTTAACACTATAAAAATAAAAAATTGATAAATTTATCACTATAAATTTATTCATAAAAACAAAGAGACTGATAAATTTATCACTATAAATTTATTCAAAAAAATAAAAGACTGATAAATTTATCTTTATCACTTAATAAATTTATCAATAGGACTTAATGGGTAATAAGTCTCAAAAGTAGGACCTATTAGTAGTTTACCCTATTTATATAATAATGGAAAGGTTCATTTGAAAATGTCTTTGAAATTAATGGTTCAGATCTATTTAATTTAAAGAGCAATGGTCCAGATTTATTTTTAAAAATATCTCTCACAAACTATCTTTAGGCCAAGTTTGGCAACATCAAAATAATTCATTTTTTTTTTTATCTTTTTTCCATCACATCACCTCTCTACTTTTCTGCATATCTTTTCGTAAAAAGATAAAAAGTGTACTTATTTAGATCATCTCAAATAACCCCTTAATGGTTTAGATTTGTCCAATTTTAAAAACAATGACTAAGATTGAAAAGAGTTTCAATGATATAGAATTATCAATGACTAAAATTCAATGGTTCAGATTTGTTTACCTATCTACTCTCACCAACTCACTGCCCTTACCAAGTAAGGCACTCTTTACATCATATGTATCAATGAACAAAGCTCTAAGAAAGTTTTGAAGAAGAAAGAAAGCTCTGAAGAAGGAAGAATATAACTCAATCGAAAGCTCTCTTCTCCACCATCACCAGGTAAGGCACTCTTCTCTCCTCACTTTCTTTTTGTTTTTCCATTTATTTTTTTTACCTCTATTTTTTTTTTCATCATCCTGTCATCCCCACCTTCAGTTTGAATGCTAAACAATGGCTTAGATTTTTTTTACCTTTAGTTTGTTTTTTTCTGAAGCAAAAAAAAAAAAAAAAAAAAAAAAAAAAAAAAAAATCTGAAGCAAAAAATTTTGTCTCACATTCGGCGGGTTGAAATTATATTTATCAAACATCTATGGGTGAAGATGATTTATTTGTTTTAGCTTTTGTTTCACATTTGTTTGTTTTAGCTTTTTCTCTCCAAAAATTTTGAAGCAAGATTATATTTATCCAACTCTCTCAAATTTTTCTCTCAGTTTTGGTTCTGCAATCTCCAACAACTCTTCATAGGTGACACTCCTATTCTTCTCTGCTCTTTCACTCTTCTAACCTATGAAATGGGTTTCTATTTCTGTAAATATTGAAATGGATTAAAAATATGATGGATTTTGATTTCATTGAAGTGGGTTTCTGTTTCTGTATGTATTTTAGAAAATATGATAGGTTGAAAATTTACATTTTCTTTTTGTACGTTTGAAATTAGTTGCAAATATGATGGGTTTATATATTTCTATTTCATTTATGGTTTTTATCAACTAACCTATGATTATAATAGGTTTCGATTTTGGTTTTGATTTCTATAAAATTGTATTTTGGTTTTGTATTTTGAAATGGGTTTATATTTCGATTTTGGATTTCTATGAAATGAGTTTCGATTTTAGGTTCATATTTGTGGGTTTCATCAACTAAACCTATAAGGATTTCAGAAAATTATTGAATAAGATTTCTATGAGTAAATGGATGCTGATGACATGGGTTTCTATTTTGGGATTGAAACATTCAGTGTGTTTGGTTTGAGTTTTCTGAATTAAGTTTTTTGAAAACTGAGTTGTTTGATTTTCATGTTTTTTTGTTTTTAGTGAATATTTTTAAAATTTTAAATATTTTTTTTACTTTTTTAGATGCACCTTACTTAGATGTATCTAAAAAGTAAAAAAATTGTGAAAAAATATTTTAAAAAATTAAGAAATACATAAAAATATAAAAAATGTACTGAATTCTTTTATTTTATTTTTTTTGTATTTTTGGTATTTAGTGAATTTTTAAAAGATTTTTTTAATAATTTTTTTACTTTTTAGGTGTATTTTATGTTAAGTGTGTCTAAAAAGTAAAAAATTTGCATAAAATATTAAAAAAATTCAGTAAAAACAAAAAAACACGAAAAATAAGAAAGTATAATTTTTTTAAAACAGTTTTTAGAAAAGTGGAACCAAGCAAGCTGATTAACATTCTGTCTTTGGTTTGATTTTGTTGCATTATAGGATTGTTTGCACCCTGTTTTATTTAGTTGCATAATCAAAATCCCATTTTATTTTGCACCCTGTTTTTGGTGATAATAATTCCTATAATCTATTAAATGCTGCTATTGAGGATGAGCTTTAATAGCAAAAACAAAAGTGTTAAACATTTTAAAATTTTTATCAAATGTTAAACAAAATAAATTTTGTGTTGTGTTTTTTTCTTTAATAATCAATTGAGTTTCAACACCCACTTCTCTCTCTATCAAATGGGGGTTAAGGAAAAATGGATTTCAAATTAAGAATCATTTTTATTTCGTCTTAGTTAAATGGGTTGAGACTCTCTATAATTATCAATGGTCATAATTATCAATAGTCATATTTTTACCTACCAAATATAGGTTGACAAAATGACGGTTTGTTAGAATTTTAAAAATTTTATCAAATGTCTCAAAATACAAAATAAAATTTTGTATTGTGTTTTTTTTTCTTTAATAATTAATTAGGTTTCAACACCCACTTCTCTCTCTCTCTCTCTCTCTCTCTCTCTATCAAATGGGGGTTAAGGAAAAATGGATTTCATGTTAAGAATCATTTTTATTTCATCTTATGGGTTGAGACTCTCTTTAAAAAAAAATTCTGAAGCAAAAATCTCATTGAATCCTACCAATGACAATTACATTCGGACCACACTAAAATTGAAACATTAAAGGGTGTCTTACTCTAATAAGGCACCAAAGCTCTCAAAGGACTGATAACTAACCCATAATCTATTAAATGCTGTAGTTGAGGGTGAGCTTTAATAACAAAAACAAAAATGTTAAGAGATTTTAAAAAATTTATCAAATGTCTCAAAATACAAAATGAAATTATGTATTGTGTTTTTTTATAAATTCAGTGTGGTGAGCCCTTTTATAAAATTTTATTGTAGTTTTTTACTTATTTTTTTTCACATTTTAAAATGCAAAATTAGTAATTAAATTTTTGTAATTAAAAGTTTTGCTAAAATTTTATTCATAAGTAGTATAATTTATATTTTTTAATAATTTACTTAGTTGTTAGTAGGAAAAATGGGCAATACAATACATAAGAATTAACTTTTGTCAATGCAAAATTACTATATAGAATTAACCACAAAATCATGTATTGCAATAGTTCTACATTTTGGCCAATAGAGAAAAATTTTGAAGATTTCTATGAGAGAATTTAATTTTTCTTCTATTCTTTTTAATGTATATTGAAGACATTAAAAAATTATAATTTTTCTTCTATCCTGTAGTAGTTCAATTTCCCCATATGTGATATTCATGCAATGACGAACTTCTTAAAGTAGGTTGTTAACTAAAATATGTTATGAGGTTGTTAATTCTGTGTCAATTAATTTTTCTTTATGGCAATTATTAAACCTCATTTTGCCTTCTTACAATTATATTCCATGTCAACAATCATTTTTATTTCATCTTAATCAAATGGGTTGAGGTTCTCATTAATCATTAATTGTCATATTCTTATTCATTAAATATGAAAATATATTCGTGTACATTTTTAGTGTTGAGGAGTGCTCTTACTAATTGTGTTTTTCTTTTTATCCTTTTGTCTCAGATTTCTTTAATTTTGCTTCTCAAGCAGATACTCAGGTTAGGAAGTCTCTCCCTTGCAATTCTTTATTAGTTCCTCGCTTTCTTTTTTGAATTGCAGTGAGTTAATGAATGTTGTGGATTAATAAATGAACTCTCTCAGATTTCTTTAATACTCTAGAATTTTCATGTTTGGTTTTCGAATTTCAATAATTAGATTACATATTAAGCTTTTAATGTTTGGTTTAACAAAAAGTCTAATATAGTGTGTATAGTTATTGTACGAGCACGAAATATTGTTCTCGTATAATCTTGTTGATCAAGTTTGCGCTCCTCCGTACGTCGTCGCTTTACTCCCTGAAAACACAAATGTGAGCTAGCCGGCGGGTGTGTGCCGGATACCTCTTTGATGCCTAAGTCAGCAAAGTAGACAAATAGACAAAAAGCTCTGTGTATTCGAGAATCAAAGTTGTGTTACCTCTCCATAGGTGATGTTGTGAGCTTTTATAGGTTTCGTGTGGCACAATCCTAGTAGAACTCTTATTTCTCCATGTAGAGTTCTCTTAGGAATTACTCTCCTAAAAGATAATACTTATCCTTCAACACCCCCCTCACTGCTTAAACCAAGTGAGATGGTCCTAGCTCGGTGGTATGTCCAAACGACCGAGCTAGCATTGCCATGGCACAATGACAATGTAACCGAGCTAGCAATACTCATGTTACATTTATCCCGGCACTTTATTTGTAACATGCACCTCGGCTTCGCCTGTAGATCGTGCTAACCATAGCGTACTTGGACCAAGCTACTCAACAGCAAGGTCCTGAGTAGAAGCCAAAAATACCTTGGCTCAAGATGGTTTGACCGAGCTAACTGTCACCGCTCGACCGTGGTGACCGAGCTAACCACCAAGCTCTTTCGGACCGGGCTATCTGCAAGGCTCCTCTAGACCGGACTAATTACAAGGCCCTTTTACTCAGCCCTTCTAACTGTGGCCCACAGAATGGCCCATTACCCAGCTCGGCCCAATTTACATATAAATTACCCTCTCAATTACCCCTTAATTTCATCTGCGTAGTATGATAGGGATTACCTGTTACCAGCCGAGCTACAAAAGCTTTAGCCTTCTAACCGAGCTAAAAAACTTTAGCTTTCCAACCGAGCTAAAAAACTTTAGCCTTCCAACCGAGCCAAATTCACACCGTGCTACCAATCTGTCCGGTCAAAACGTCTCTTCAGTCTCTATAACTGAATCAATTTCCACTCCAAGGACACGTGCCAGACTCTGATTAGCCCAATGCAGCTGTCACGCCGTCTTCGTACTCTGCATTTTTTGAACAGTCCCGCCTTTTTGTCCTTCCTTCTACGCGAAACAGACCCTTCATTTTGAATCATATACTTCACTATTCATTTCCTTCTTTCTCTCTCTCTGAGCCTCCATCTTTCCCCAACCTTGTATTTGCAGAGCTCGTGTTTGTTACTGCCACTACCTCCATCTTCAGTGCCTTCACCTTGAACTGGTAAGTGGTTCGAATCTTCTTCCTCTTTGTTGATTTCGCACCTCTTTTGCAACACAAAGCATGTTTTATTTGTATGTTTTTCAAAGCACATTCCATTTTTGCTTCCATATTTCTGGGAAAAACCACGCAATAGAACCACTTGATTTTACGAATAATCTGAAAAATACTGTATTTGATCCAAAATCACACATCAACCGAACTAGGATACTGTTTATATTAGATGCAAGCCTAGCCATACCTAACAACCGCACTAAAACTTCACGCCATACTTGTAGTTTCCATAGGTTAGGGACCTTTTGTTTCATTTAACTGAGCTATCGAACCATACTAGGTTTGCGCAATACCACACTAGAAAGCCTCAACCACCGACTGAGCTAAAACTTGGGGCTAAACCAGCTCCCTTAGTTCAAACCGAACTAAGAATGTTGCCCCAAAGGCTCAACCAGGATAAAGCCCCTTGCTTAAACCAAGTTAAGACTAGATAGCATCCCACGTAGCCGAGCTAGCTTCATTTATCTTGCCTATGTTTCTTGTAGCATGGTCCCGCGATCTGTGCTTAACACCTTTCTTTTTCACTTTGCAGACATAGGTTGGCTAGGCATTCCTTTGAGCGCTCAACCGAGCTTCTCAGCGTCATTTACCAACCAAGCTAATACTTAAGCTAATTTATTCATAATTTAATAGAAAAATGGGTAAATATAGGTTTTTAGTAAACTCACCAGGGGCCATGGCCGAGTTCGGAAGGGACTACCATATCCCTGATGACGTCCATCTTACCTTAGCCAAACTAGATACCACACCCTAGGGAAACCCTGGCTTTGTTCCCTTTACCCTTCTTTCTATTGTAGAAATCGGCCTAAGATTCCCCGTACAACTCCTTCTTTGTGAATTCCTCAGACAAACAAACCTTTGCCCTACCCAACTTTCCACCAATTCTTACCGCATAATAAACGGCATTGCCAAGCTAAACCGCCAGGCTGGCCTTAATCTCGGTCTAGCCGAGCTCTTCCACCAATACTCCATAGGGTCGGCTGAAGATGACTGGGTTTACTATCTTAGAATAAGGCACCGGCGTGAAAAGATAATAAAGAATATCCCGGACAAGGATGTAAATGATGATGATTTCTTCTGGGTATCTGGGAACTTTGAGGACTAACAAGCCCAGATCCCGGGCGACAGAATAAATTGGAACAAGGGTGTAGCCGGTAGGATTACCTCGGCTCAATTCCATGCTTTTCTTTACTTCGGTTTTCTTATCTTGAACCGTACTAACTGTTATTTTCCTTTATGCAGATTTGAACTTTCTCAAGTCCCAATACAGCTATCCCAACTTGAATGTACTTCGCGCCGCGCTGCGATATCCAAACAGAAGTTGGACCGAGCTACTGAATTTTGAACCGACCTACTGATATAGTAGCCGTAGGAAGACCAAGGTGACCGATTTCCTCTTAGAGCCATCCCCAGAACCTGATCCTTTCCTTCCACAAGTCAACTTGATCCCATTGACTGCGGAGCAAGAGATGGCTAAGAAAAGAGCAGTAAGGGCCCTTCTGACCGAGACAAACCAGCCCGAGGTACCACCAGCCGGTCAAACACAGGAGACCATGGTAGCCTTACTATCTCATCAGCCTTCATCATCTCGGGCAAGCAAGTGTGCTTGGACTTCCACAACCGAGCCACGCCTTGTCGACGAGGATGAAACCATGGTTCCTTAAACCACTCCACCAAGCCCTCCATCTGAGCGCTCTGACCGAGCTAGCTCTCCAAAGTGGGCACCAAAGATCACGTTTCAGAACTGTGCTATCAAGGATTCTAACTCCGTGGTCGCAAAAAAGGACCATTTCTTGGCGTTCAACCTCGCCAAAATTGTTTGCCTTCCAGCCGACATGGAGCACCACAACCATCTAATCGAGCTGAAGGCCATTCGTTTAGCTACAAAATCAATGGTGCTGGTAAGTTATCCCCTTGTTTGTCTTTCTATTTTGAACAACTTTCCGCTCGGTTTCTCTTAAAATTTTCTTACCATCCTTTTGCAGGCCATGCAGAAAAATCACATCGCTCACAAGCGAGTGTTGGAACTGCGCAAAACCACAAGGTAGGCCATGACAGAAGCCAATGCCAAAACCGCCGAGCTAGAAGAGTCAAAAAAGCAAATGGCTGAGCTGCAAACCGAGATGGCACGTCTGACCGGTCTTGTCAGCTCGGCTGAGGCAGATAAGAAAAAGGCCATGGCCGTGGTAAAAGACAAGTATCTGCACAAGCTGGCCAAGCTTGAGGGAAAAAAGAATGCCGAGATAACCGAGCTGGAGAAGAAGGTTGAGGACGCGGAAGACCGCGGTTACAAGGAAGGCGAAGCCACGTATATCTTGTAGTGTGAAACCGCTAAGGATCTATTTTTCAAGTATGGGTGGAAGGCGGCTATGAAACATCTTGGTCACAGTCCAGAGACCGAGGTTTTCCTGAACCCTCCACCGTACTTCATACCGAGCTGTATGGCGAAGTATGCGGCCGTCATTCAACAAAAATTCCTTCAAGCTGAGGATGATGAAGAAGAAACTGAGCCTAATAATGCCCCGGTCATCAATGATCCCGTTGTTCAGCCAACTCGAGTGGAGCCACCGGTAGAAGACTTAACGACCGAACTACCAGCTGAAACCGGGCTCCGAGTTGAACTGAATGCGGATCTTGATGACCTCTTTGCGTAATCTTGTATTTTCTTCTTTTTGCTTTTGGAAAGAAATTGTAATCGGGCTGAGGCCCCACCTTTTGTACTTGATTTGAATTTTCAATGAAATCTTCTTTTGTTCCAACCTTTGTTTCGGTTTAATCTATGCTTGCCTTTTCTTTCCAGTTGTAATCTGAATGAAGTATAACATTTTCGAGTCGAGATACTTATCTCGGTTTTAACCTTGAAATCTCTGATAATACCTGCCAACCTCTTCATCCTAGGTTGTTTACCTCGGTTGAAGATCACAAAAAGTTGTTATTCTAGCCAACCACTCTTCAGCCTAGATCCTTACCTCGGTTGAAGAGTACTAAGTGTTGGTTTTTCCAGCCAACCTCTTCAGCCTAGATCCGTATCTCGACTGAAGAACAATAAGTGTTGGTCATTCCAGCCAACCATTCTCAGCCTAGATCCTTACCTCGGCTGAAGAGTACTAAGTATTGGTTTTTCCAGCCAACCTCTTCAGCCTAGATCCTTATCTCGGCTGAAGAACAATAAGTGTTGGTTATTCCAGCCAACCATTCTTCAGCCTATATCCTTACCTCGGCTGAAGAGTACTAAGTGTTGGTTTTTCCAGCCAACCTCTTCAGCCAAGATCCTTACCTCGGTTGAAGAGCAATAAGTGTTGGTTTTTCCAGCCAACCTCTAAGTTGGTTATTCCTACCAAACGTCCTGCAGCTTGGATCCTTATCCTGGGCTTAAGAGAGCTCAAGGTTGGCTATTCCTGCCAACCTAGAGTGAAGCGTTTGGTTATTCCGACCAAACGTCCTGCAGCCTGGATCCCTATCCTGGGCTTAGGAGAAGTGTTGGTTTTTCCAGCCAACCTCTAAGTTGGTTATGAGTAAAGTGTTTGGTTATTCCAGCCAAACGTCTTGCATTATCCTGGCCTTAGGAGAGGTGTTGGTTTTTCCAGCCAACCTCTTTAGCCCAGATCCTAATCTTGGCTGAAGAGAGCACAAAGTTGGTTATTCCGACCAACTCTGCTTTTGTTGCCCCTAGCTCACTAAAACAACTTTTACAGAATAAAACAATTATGCTGAAAAGAAAACTACTTGTTTTATTGAAAAAACAAAAATTACAAGTACTTGAAAGAAAAGTTAAAAATAAAATAGTTTGAGATTGGCAGTGTTCCATGGCCTGGGAATGGCTTTGTTGTCTTTATCTTCCAAGTGGTATGCCCCTTTTCCTACTAATCCAACCACCTTGTAAGGTTCTTCCTAATTAGGCCCTAACTTGCCATCTCCGGATACCAAGGTATTTCCCATCACTTTGCACAGTACCCAATCTCCGATTTTGAATTGTCTCAGATGTACTGTTTTGTTATACTTTCTGGACAACTCTTGTTGGTACAAGGCAATGTGAACCAGTGCTTTTTCTCTTCTTTCTTCTGCAAGGTCGAGTTCCAATGCTATGGCTTCTCCATTTAAGTTTGGATTAAAATTTTCGCTTCTAATGATGGGGAGGCCAACTTCCAATGGGATTACTATTTCCATGCCATAGGCCAAGGAAAAAGGTGTTTCGCCAGTAGACTGTTGAGGTGTGGTACGGTAAGCCCATAAAACGCAGGGAAGCTCCTCAGCCCACTAGCCCTTTGTTTTCTCTAACCTTTTCTTCAATCCATCCAAGATGACTTTGTTTGATGCTTCCACTTGGCCATTTTCTTGGGGGTATGCCGGTGTAGAGTTGTAGAATTCTATCTTGTATTCTTCACAAAAGCCTCTAAAAATTTTGCCGTCGAACTGAGTGCCGTTATCTGATATTAGAGCTTTTGGTATGCCGAACTGAGTGATAATATTCTGCCAAACAAACTTCTTCACATCTTTGTCCTTTATTGATGCTAGTGCTTCTGCCTCCACCCACTTTGTGAAGTAGTCTGTTGCTGCAAGAAAGAACTTCCTGTTGTCGGGTGTTGTTGGAAGTGGTCCTACTATGTCCAAGCCCCACATTGCGAAGGGCCATGGGCTAGTTAATGGCAATAGTTCTTTAGCTAGCTGATGTATTTGGTGTGCGAACTTCTGACATTTCTCGCACTTCTTGACATACTTCTCTGAATCTGCTTGCATGTAAGGCCACCAATATCCTTGTGAAATTGCTCTGTAGGCTAAAGATCTTCCTCCTTGGTGGCTGCCGCATACGCCTTCGTGAATCTCAAACAGGAATGCTTCGATCTTGCTGGGATGGACACACTTCAGGTAAGGTCCTGTGAAGGATTTCTTGTACAAGGCCATTGAAGGGGAAAGCCAAAATCGCTGTGACTTTGCTCTTATCTTGTTGGCCTCCTTCTTCTCTTCAGGTAAAATGCCGTCTTTTAGGAACACTATGATGGGATCCATCCATGAAGGGCCTAGTTCGGCGCAACATACCTCTTCTACTTCGGGTTCTTCAATGCTTGGTCTTGGTAGGAAGTCGATCAGTAAAGGATGCGGGATGGATGTGTCCGCCATTGAGGCAAAGCCTGCTAGTTCATCCGCTCTGCTATTTTCTTCACGACCGATCTGCTCTATCCGTACTACTTCGAACTTCATGATCTCTTTTCTGACTAACTCTTGGTATTTAGCCATCCTTTCATCCTTTGCCTTGTAGTCGCTTGAAATTTGGTTTACAACTAGCTGGGAGTCACTGTAAACCATTAGCTCGGTTGCTTTCATGTAGAATGCGGATTTCAGTCTTGCTAAAAGTGCTTCATACTCTGTTTCGTTGTTTGATGCTGGGAAGCCAAGGTTGACTGCTTGTTCTACTACCAGGCCATCTGGTGAGATGAGGACTATGCCAAACCCTACACCGTGTCTATTGAATGCTCCATTCACAAAGAGCTTCCACATCTCTCTAACGAATAGCTTCCAGCAGGTAGAGGGATCGGATGATGTCTTGGGGTCCTAAGTGTTGTTGGTGTTTTCCTCAAAGTCCATGCTTGCTGTTTGCCCCTCATTATCTGATTGCACCAAGTCTTTATTTGTTGATGAGTTTTTGCTTGGTGTAGCATGGTTCGCTTCTTCCTTCCTTTGCTCACTCTGGTCTGCCTTAGGATCTGATTGGGTATCCTGTACCAGAGGTTGCGCTATTCCAGCGACAATTTCCATCCCCTTGGTTGTATCAGTCAAGTCCACTGGGCAGAAGTGATGACTTCTTGGAGTGAATTCTGCCACAAAGTTTGCCAAAGCTTGGGCTTTTATCGCAGTTCTAGGTTGAAACTTGATGTCGAACCGTCCCAACTCGACTGCCCACTTCAAGACTCGTCCAAAAAAGTTCGCCTTCTCAAACAAAGCTTTTAATGGAAAAGCTGTGAGGACGATTATTATGTGGGCATGGAAGTAATGCGACAACTTCCTTGATGCTATCATCAAGGCTAAGGCCAATTTTTCCAACGGTAAGTACCTGGTTTCAGCGCCCAGCAATGTCTTGCTGACATAAAAGATGGGCAAGTGTTGGATTCCTACCGCTTTGACCAACACCGCGCTGACTGCGTGCTGTGAAACTGCCAGGTACAAAAGGAGCTCCTCTCCAGGTATTGGGGTTACTAGCAACGGGGGAGAAGACATGTATTCTTTTAAGCTTTCTAGGGCGTGGTCGCATTCTTCATCCCACTCAAACTTGGCCTTTAATGCTTGAAAAAATGGTCGACATCTGTCTAACGACCGGCTTATAAACCGGTTGAGCGCAGTTGCCATGCTGGTGAGATGCTGCATTTCTTTTACTGAGTTGGGCCTTTCTAGATCTTGGATTGCTTTGATCTGAGAGGGGTCTGCTTTTATACCTCAGTTGGTCACCAGGAAGCTTAGGAATTTGCCAGATCCTACACCGAACGCACACTTGGATGCATTAAGGCGTAGCTTGTGCTTCTTCAGGATCTGAAACATCTCGCCTAAGTCCCTGAGATGGTCATTCTTATCCTTGCTCTTGACCACCATGTCATCGATGTAGGCTTCCATTGTTCTGCCTAATAATGGTTCGAACATCTTGGTGACCATCCGTTGGAATGTTGCCCCTGCGTTCTTAAGGCCAAAGGGCATGACCTTGTAACAATATAGTCCTCTTGGCGTCGTAAAAGATGTGACCTCCTGGTCTGGCTCATACATAGCGATCTGATGGTAACCTCGGTATGCATCAAGAAAGCTAAGACGGTTGTGTCCTGCCGTCAGATCTACCAGTTGGTCTGGTAGAGGAAAGCTGTCCTTTGGGCATGCCTTGTTGACTGTTTTGTAGTCCACGTAGACACATCATTTTCCATTCTTCTTTGGCACCATTACTGTATTGGAGATCCATTTGGGGTAGTGCACCTCTCTGATAGCTCCTGCTTTTAACAGGTTTTCTACTTCTTCCGCCATTATCTCGGCATGGTGGAGTGCCGATCTGTGAGCGCGCTGTATAATTGGTCTGGCAGTTGGGTGGACATTTAATTGGTGACAGATGAAGTTTAGGTCAATGCCAGGCATATCGTACGGTGTCCAGGCGAACACTTCGATGTTAGAGGTCAAGAATTCTATGACCTCTATTCTCTCAATGCTGGATAATGACGAGCCGAGCAAAAAGAATTTTTTCGGGTTCTTTTCATCTATTCTTACTTGTACCAAGTCTTCCACCGTCTTCTATTTAGCGGCTTTGCCCACTTCCGTGAACAATTCATTGTTCTCAGGCTCTTCTACCATCTATACATATCTCTTGGCAGCGCGGCTGCCATTTACTGTGACGAAGCATTGTTTGGACATAATTTGGTCTCCAAAGACCTCTTCAATTACCCCGACTTCGTTGGAGAATCGCATTACTTGATGGTAGGTTAATGCCACTGCTCTCATGGCATGCACCCATGTCCTGCCCAAGATTATGTTGTAAGTGGAGGGCACTTTCAATACCCATGATTCCACTTGTTTAGTCATGCTTCATGCTCTGACTGGGAGGATTATCTTGCCGACTGGCCACTCTGGCATTGAGTTGAACCCGATCAGGGGAGATACGGCAAGTGCCAAGTCTTTGTCCTTTAGTTTCAGTTGTTTGAAGGTTTCGTAATACATTATCTCGCATGAGCTTCCTTGGTCAATCAAAATCCGTTTGATGTCATAATCCATGACGCGGAGTGTGACGACCAGTGCATCATTGTGAGGGCAATATATCTTTGCCAAGTCTCTATCGGAGAAGGATATGACATTCGTGGCTTCTGTTCTCCCTTTTTTGATGGTAGGTTGCGCACTTAATACCTCCCTTATGTGCTTAGCCTTCTTGATCGTTCCCTTGAGCTCACATACCCGCTCAGGTTCGAATACCCCATGTATCACATTAATCACGCCTTGAGGTGGGGCGTCGATCGGCATTCTGTCTGGGTTGTTGTGGTTCTGGGGGGCTGGCTGCGTCCCGCATTTTATGTATCGGTCCAGATGACCAGCTGCCACCAACTCTTCTAGATGTTGTCTCAACGACGTGCAATTTTCAGTGCGGTGCCCCTTTTCTTTATGGAAGGTGCACCGGGATCTTTCGTCGTAGTCCTTTTGCTCTTCTTCCAACTTAGCTGGCCATTTGACGAAAGGTTCATCACGTATCTCACTGAGAATCTGATAGATCGGTTTTTTGAACACTGGGGTAATGGCAGTGCGGACTCTCAACTACCTTTTATCTTGGTCCTCTCCGTTGTCCCGCCTTCCTCGCCTGTTTCTGCTTGAATGTTCTACCGCATTGACTTTTGCCGAAGTCTTTTTATCTGGTATTGCGGCTGTACCAGACTTTGTTTTAGCACGGGCGCCATCCTTTTCCATCTGAATGTGCTGGTGTACCCTCTCCATTAAGGTTTTCATTGTGAGGGGAAGGGCGTCATGGTGATTGAGTCCCTTAGCCTGTTATCGACTGGAAGACCTCTTTTGTACTATGCAATGGCGAGATTTGTGGGGCAATCTCCTATCTGGTTGAAGGTCTCCCAATAGCGACTGTTGTATGACCTCAATGTCTCCTTATCGCCCATGTCAATGGAGAGTAGCTGATCGATCTCCACTGGCGTTTTAGTGTTCGTTCTGAACCTGGTAACGAACACTTCTGCCAATTCTGCCCAAGAGGCGATGCTGCCTTCTGGTAGCCTTTCGAACCAGGTTAAACCTAGGTCGCCAAGACTGGATGGGAATAGGATGCACACTAAAGCTTCGTTCCGTCGGTATACCGCCATAACCTGGCGAAAGTGGCTTAAGTGCATGTAGGGGTCTGTCTTCCCCTCATAAGTGGTGAACTTAGGCTGGTTGAAGCCTGAAGGTAGAGGTGCATTCTCTATTGCCGGAACGAACGGCGAGGTTTGCAATCTGGCTAATACCTTGTCTGCTAGTTCGTAAGCAAAGCGTGGTATTGGCATTCCAACCTCGACGCTTCCATGCGTTCAAGGAGCCAACCGCTGAAGGGCTGAAACTCTGCATGGGTTGCGTGCCCTGGTATCCTCCTTCCATTGTGCCTTTTCTTCAAGCACAGTCCGTAGGTCGGACGATCTAGGTAACTCCGTTTGCCTGGATGCAATCTGGTGTGTGCGTGAGGGCCGATAGGTGCTTCCCTCAGTACATGACCTCTCAGTCCTCGTTCTCTCAGACCTGGAGTAACGAGTCCTGGTATTCCTTGATTGAGTGTCGCCTGTTCTCAGGCTCCTACTCTCTGCTTGTGATGGAGTGGTATGCCTACTACGATCTTCTGAGTGGCGAGGGGCCGTGTTGCTTTTGTGCCCACTCTTGTGTAACAACCCCTATCCATAATTAGCCACTAATCCGTATTTAATGATGTTACTGAGAGGATTAAAATAAATTATGTGTTTATTCTGCACTTTGTATGATTTTGGCTTTCTATCTGTTACTTATAGAAATATCTGTTTGGAATTCCACTTTAATATGTAAATCGAAAGCCTTATCGGCATCCGAAACCGAAATTGACTACACCGATATGTTATTTGGAATTTTTAGAACCTTATGGCAAATTTTATTAAAAATTGATTAAGTTTGATTCCGTAAGTCGCGTTTGGCAAGCCTTATGTTCTAATTAATGTGTTTTAGTACCATAAGCTTATATGCAACCCTTAAGCTCATTTGTGAGCTCATTCTTTCATCCCTTGAGTGGAAAAATCTGGTGAGACATTTTAGAGAGAGAGGGAGCACAATTCTAGAGAGAGAGAATGAGAGATTAAAGAAGAATTGAAGGCTATAGCTTGAATTGATCAAAGATTGTGCAAGTACCTAGCTAATTAAAGACACTAGGTAAGGATTTAAGACTTAATTATGACTTTTAACCATTAAGTAGATTATTTCAAGAAGAATTTGTGATTATGTACAAGAATTGGACCAAAGATGTTGAATTTAGAGTTAATTCATGCATGCATGTACATTTTTTTTACAAATTGAGCATGATTTCCATGAAACCTCTCTTGCATGTTTGAAATTCATCTTCATTTAGGGAAATCATCAAGTTTCAAGTTGTTTTGTGGTGTTTGATCATGTTTTGAGAAGTTTGATACAAGAAAAATTCATGCATATTATGTTCAAAAACATTCTTGAAGTTCATGTTGAAATCGGAAACTTTTGGCAAACCCTTGGGCCATGATTTTATGAAATGATCCTAAATTCTTCATGTTTTACAAGTTTACTATGTTATCTCTAGTTTTGAGGCCCAAGAGATGTGTTTTGGATGGTTGAATTTGAGTTTTGAGCTTGGGAGGTCAATCTGGATTTTCCAGAAATTTGACCCACGCTCGAGCGGAGACTTTCACGCTCGAGCGTGAACCTTGAATTCATGCACCACGCTCGAGCGTGGGTCGAGCGCCCGTCGAGCGTGAAAATCTTGTATCCAGTACTTTTTGAGTTTACAGTCCGCTCGAGCGGGGAAAGGCACAGCGGAGCTTCATTGTCAGCATGTCCGCTTGAGCGTAGACCTCATTTTCAGAAATTTTGCCTAAGTGTTCCAATGCATGTTTTGGCATCCTCATTGCATCTTAGGCATTTCTAAGCCTTAATTAAGCCATAGTAATGAGGTTATGGATTAGAAACACACTAAGGAATGAATGTACTAAGTTATGAGATTCAAGAGTGTGTTTTGAGCAATGTGTTAAGGAAGAACAAGAATCAATATGATGTAAGCTAAGCCGTGTTGGTCACATGAATGTGTAATGATAAGACATGCTTGTGTTATGTATTTTGTGATTGTAGGCCAAGACTCGAGGATTGATTGACCACTTACTGGAACCACTATGAGTAACGTTATTGTAAAGATACGTTCATATGAATTATGTTCCAAATGAAATATGATAAGTTTTGATTTCTGAAATGATATCTGTTTTCGTGAACGAATATTCCAAGTTTGAAATCTATTATGGCATCCATAGATAGTCCCAAGTCATGGGGGACGGCATGAAAATGCGGGTCCATGACATATAAGTTTACGAGATCTCGTTAGCCACTTCATTGTGGTGATATGTGTTTAATCGGTTTCCGGAACCGATTACTCTAGTCAGAAGACGTTCTGTGATGTGTTCTATGGGATGTACCATTATTATGTTCTGATATGAGAACGATTATGATTATGCTCTGTTCTGTTTTCTGCTTATGATACATTCGGATTTCATTTACTAAACCCTTTACCTTAATGTTATTCATTGGGCTTTAGCTCATTGTGTGTATATATATGTATAGGTGAGCATTCTGGAGCCTGAGCCTAAAGGCTTTTGTCTGGATCTGTGTTCTGTTGTCAGTCAACCATTATGCCTCACGTGGAGGTTCCCGAAGCGTCTTGTGTTTAAGTTCTGTGGTTTCTGTTTATTTAAGACTTGATGTGCTGTCGTTGGTTGTACTTAAAATACTGTAATGTGTGTGGGTATAATGTATGACTACCGGTTATGTATATAAAGTTTTAAATATTCTGTTTCATAAGTTAGCACAACTCATTGGATAACTATAATTATGTATTTGCTTCCGCTAGCCCCTTAATTTTGTTAATCTGTTCAGAGGCCTTCGGTAGTCCAAGGATTACTGGCCGGTTACGATGCTAAACTTATAGGGGCGAGTTTGGATCGTGACATCCTGTCGCCACCCCTTTTCCTTTAATCTGGCGTTTCATAGCCTCCATGTCTGTCGCCATTTTCCTTATTAACTCATCTTGTTCCTTTACGCGATCTTCCAGAACTTGAGGATCGATCGTCCGCCTTTGTCTTTCTGGGCTTTGAAAGCGATGGGGGCTGTTAGTCTGCCTCCCCCTTGCATCCCTCCGGGGGTTCTGTCGCTGGGGCTCCAAATCCGCCATGGGAGGGATAGAAGGCAAACCTTCGCGCCTCCCACCCCCTCTGGGGTTTGACCGTCGATGGCGGAATGCGGCAAATCTTTATTGTGAGCCATTGCTTTCAACTAGCGAGAAAAACTTGATCAAGAGGTTTTGTTCGTTCTGGTCTTCCCACAGACGACGCCAATTGTACGAGCACGAAATATTGTCCTCGTATAATCCTGTTGATCAAGTCTGCACTCCTCCGTACGTCGTTGCTTTACTCCCTGAAAACACAAACGTGAGCTAGCCGGCGGGTGTATGTCGGATACCTCTCTGATGCCTAAGTCAGCAAAACAGACAAATAGACAAAAATCCCTGTGTATTCGGGAATCAAAGTTGTGTTACCTCTCCATAGGTGATGTTGTGAGCTTTTATAGGTTCCGTGTGGCACAATCCTAGTAGGACTCTTATTTCTCCATGTAGAGTCCTCTTAGGAATTACTCTCCTAAAAGATAATGCTTATCCTTCAACACCCCCCTCACTGCTTAAACCAAGTGAAATGGTCCTAGCTCGATGGTATGTCCAAACGACCGAGCTAGCATTGCCATGGCATAATGACAATGTAACCAAGCTAGCAATACTCATGTTATATTTATCCTGGCACTTTATTTGTAACATGTACCTCGGCTTCGCCTGTAGATTGTGCTAACCATAGCGTACTTGGTCCGAGCTACTCAATAGCAAGGTCCTGAGTAAAAGCCAAAAATACCCTGGCTCAAGATGGTTTGACCGAGCTAACTGTCACCGCGCTGACCGTGGTGACTGAGCTAACCACCAAGCTCTTTCGGACTGGGCTATCTGCAAGGCTCCTCTGGACCGGACTAATTACAAGGCCCTTTTACTCAGCCCTTCTAACTGTGGCCCACAGAATGGCCCATTACCCAGCTCGGCCCAATTTACATATAAATTACCCTCTCAGTTATGTATCTTGGTATATAGCTGTTCAATTTCTAGAGAATACTTTTTTTTTTTTTTTTTTTGTATAGTTAGAATGTATGATGAATTATGCAAATGCTTATGTCTTTCCTTTTTTTTAATACTGATATACAAGTTCATTTTTTATACTCATTTTATAGATCCAGTGATGTGTCAAGAAGATGATTGGTTGATAATTAGATAATATTTAATTATCAACCAGTCCTCTTCTTGACATATCACTGGACCTATAAAATAGGTCTAACTTAAAAGATTTTGTTACAAGTTCATTTTTTTTAAAATTTTCAAGTTCATTTTGTTACAAGTTCATATTTAATTATCAACCAGTCCTCTTCTTACAGTTACAAGTTCATTTTTTTTTTTAATTTTTACAAAGATTTTGTTACAGTTTAATTTTGTAATATAATAGGTTTTTTTTTTTTTTTTTTGGTTTTCCATCTCTCTTAGGCTGTATTTGGATTTAGGATTTGAAGGGAATTTGTTGATTGAAATGAAAAGGGAACATTAAAAAGTTAACCATTTTTATTTGATGACCCTTATTTTTTTTGCTTTTAGTGAACTGTTTTTAATTTGATTTTTTATTGAACTGCTATTTTAAAATGTTTAGGCTTCTCTCTCTTTAAAAAGAGTCTAGTTTATTTAGCTTTTTCAAATTTTTTTTTTGGAATTTTTCAAACAAAAAAAAGACTTTTTAGATGTTTATCAGGACTTTTGAAAAAACTTAAACTTATTTTAATAATTTTTTAATGATTTTTATGAGAGTATTACTCCTTGGAGTAAATAAGCTACTGTGTAGTATAATTTTTTATGATATGTATTGAAAAAGGCATTTGTAATTATATAGATAATACAAAAGGTATTTGTAATTTTTCCAGTTACAGTGTGGTGAGCCATTTTATAAATTTTTATTGTAGTTTTTTACTTATTTTGTTTTCACATTTTAAAATGCAAATTTAGTAATTAAATTTTTGTAATTAAGTTTTGCTAAAATTTTATTCATTAGTATAATTTATATTTTTTTTATAATTTAATTAGTTGTTAGTAGGAAAAATAGGCAATACAATCCATAAGAATTAACCTTTGTGAATGCAAAGTTACTATATAGAATCAACCACAAAATCATGTATTGCAATAGTTCTACAGTTTGGCCAATAGAGAAAAATTATGAAGATTTCTATGAGAGTATTTAATTTTTCTTCTATCCTTTTTAATGTCTATTGAAGACATAAAAAAAATTGTAATTTTTCTTCTATCCTGTAGTAGTTCAATTTCTCCATTTGTGATATTCATGCACAAACGAACTATAGCGATCCCGGTTTTACCCCAACCTTTATGGTATTCCGGACTAGATTCCGTGATTGTATATTGTTGTCTATGTCTTATTTCCTTCCTTTAATTCTTTGAATTTGAGTTTTGGAACTTGTTGGGCGAGTTTGGAACATGTTGGTAGTCTTTTAGTACAAATGGTTCTTGCCCAGATTTTGGCCTCTTCGCTCGAGCGAGGCTTCTTGCACTCGATTGAGCCTTGTGAAAATGTTTCTTCGCTCGAGTGAGGCTTCTTTTGCTCGAGCGTGCATCTGCGTTAGGCGGCAGACTTGAAGCTTTACATTCTACACTCGAGCGATGCTTCTTGTACTCGAGTAAGGCGACCTTTTTGTGTCTGGTCGCTCGAGCGAGAACTCCTTTGCTCGAGCGAGCCTGTGTATATCAGTTTGCAGCAGTGATGTTTTACATCACTTTGGATTCTATTCCTTCCCCAAAACCCTAATCTGACTGTCTCTCTTTCTAAAACTCATATTCTCTCTAAGATTTCATCTAGATCCATTGAGTTCTTCACCCTAGTGTCTTTGAGAATAAGGTAGAGGGCTTTAAGAGCTTCATATTGATCTAAGTAAAAGTGGGTTTCGTCATTTTTGCAGTTCCACCTTGTTGCTTGGGTTTTTTACACTTGAGGTAGGGATTTTCAACAGTCCAATATGGTTTTTAGCTTAGTTATTTGCTATTGTGTATAGATTATGAGATTTGGTTATGATTTGGACAAATCTAAGATTTTGGGTGTTATATGGATAAGAGGGGTTTTTGATGAATATGAGGTAAATGAGTAGGAAACTTGGATATAAGATCAAGTTGTGCCAAAATAGTTATTCTTGGTGTTTGGGTTAATATTTGATAAAAGGGGAATTTTGCCCTAATTTGATTAAATCATTATTTTGCATAAATAATTGGGATTAACGTTGAAAATGTGAAGTTGGAAGGTCGTGGTTATAAATGGTGACATTGGATGTGTATTATCTCACCTATGGAAGTTTTGAATAAACTATTTATTTCGATATTGAACATCTCTTTAGAAATAAATGCATTAGGCTATCGGTGGAGGATAGTTATGATTGTTGTGAAAATTATATGAGGATTAGGCGATTTAATGCTAATCTATTGTTAGTGTCATTGAATATGACCATGTTATAAATACATTGTATATGTATATTTATTGGGAGAAGAAAGGGGATGTACTCCATATATGATTTTGTTTATAAATACACTGCATATGTATATTTGTTTGGGAGGAGAAAGGGGATGGACTCCATTTAAAGCAGATTGGCCGGAGTGTCTTGGGTGAAAGACCCGAAATTATATATAAATAGGTGCCGCTTTCTTCGGATGAAATATCCATAAAATGGCAAGTTTGAAGTGTTTATGTGTGTTTTGCATAAATGGAAAACCATTGAGTTGTAGTCTCATTTTGATTATTGAAAGATAATAAATTTAACTCCTGAATTGAGTAGCATATATGAACTGGAAATGAATTAAAGGAAAATGGAATGAGGTTAGGTCATAGTGGCATATGAACATGCAGGCCTTGTGGCTGTTTTAGTATCGGTATTATTTATGCACGTAGTATTTATACCTTTGCTAAACCTCATATATTGTGTTAAATTATCTCTACTGGGTAGTTGGCTCACCCTATATGGGAATATCATTTTCAGGTGCAGATGAGATGTTTCCTCCGAGGCAATAGCGTAGATGAACTTTCAGGAAGCAAGAGCTTCTTAATTATGTATTGTATGTGTGTATGTTGGTTATTTGTAAAGCCAATGGCTTAAGATGTAAAGAGCGAGACTCAATTTGTGTAACCAAGCAATGACTTGAAAAGATATAAGCCTATATGGCATTTAACTAGGTGTCGAACAGTAAACTCTGATGTATGAAAGTATGTTATTTCTCATATTTATTCTGCATATGAGTTATCTTTATTGTATTATTTTGGGAGCGTCACACAAACTTCTTAAACTAGGTTGTTAACTAAAATATGTTAGAAGGTTGTTAATTTTGCAGCGATTAATTTTTCTTTATGGCAATTATTAAACCTCATTTGCCTTCATACAGTTATCTTTGTCAAATTTACATAACCAGACACTTTCAGGTTGAGACACCATTGACCTTCAACTGCTAATTATGGACAACATTACTATTTTTGGTCACGTAAGTTGTTTTCCTTTTTATTTATTTGAAAAAAAAAAAAACATTTTTCTTATAAGCAAAAGTGAATTTTCTTTTCTTTTCTTTTCATTATTTTTTATCTAATTCCTTATAACAAAATACTCTTTTCTTATAATTTACAGATGGATGGAGACCTACGTCGAACTATAATATTGACTCATTTTACTCATTTTCTTACGTGTATAATTTTTTTTTTTTTACCTCTAATTCTTTTGTATTTTTAGGTCCAATTTCTTCAAAAAAAAAATGTTAATGTTGTTATCCGTGATGAGCGTGACCTTAATGTCATCTGTGTTTGAGAGGTAGGCCTAATTTAATTATATAGATTTTCTTGTTTCAAAAAGCCGTATATTTTTATTTATATATTTTTTAAAAACTTTCTACATATATATAGATATATTTTTTTATTTTTTGTAGGCAAAGGAAAAGGAAATTGCCAAGGCATTGTTGAACAAAAACGAAAAGACCACCGTTTCGGGCAAGGGAAAGGAAAATGCATGTTCAGTAGTATGGCTCTTCAACATTTCCATTTAAAGTTCTTTTTTTGAAATGTTTAATTTGGACCATGAACCTCGATTATTTTTATTTTTATTTTTTAAATGTAAAATTGACATACTACTTGCACAGTGACATGTACTGTTTTTATAGTAAACAGTTTTATGTAAATTTGTGAAATGTTTTTTTTGAAGCATGCTAAAATAGCATTTGTACAAAAACATTATATTTGTTTTAAATTATTATTATTATTCTTTTTTGGCTTTTTGCTATTGACATGAACATCTACAAGAGAAGAACAAAGGAATAGAACAAAAAAGTAATGAGGGGGGAAGGGATACAGAATGAAAAAGTTTCCAATTTTTTTACAAAATAGCAGAAGAAAAGGAAATTAAAATATAGTAAATTAATAGAAATGAAAAATGAAGAGAAAAGTATAAAACAGTAGATGATAATATTCATATTTTAGGCATCTTATGAAATTAATCTTCATGTTTTAGGCACATAACAATAATGTTATATTGAAAGTTGCATTGGCTTAACTTGCACGACGAGAATGCGAAAGAAATGATAAGGCAAGCTCTTCATATCAATTGAGACAACGTTCACGACGTGAACGAGAGAGATCGAGAGAATTGATTCCACCAAGCACAACTAATACTCTACCGGCTCAGAAAGGAGTAATGTTTACACATCTTACTTCGCCAAGCACATCTTTAGCTTCACAAAGGAATTGGTAAAACATTGTATTTAATTCTACAAATACATATTCTTATTGTTAAGATTTTATTTTATAAATTTTATTTTGTACACAACAAATATTTGTAGGCCTACTCATGCAAGCCTATTCCTTCATGAGACTAGGAATATCGGTGTTGTTATTCGCGATGAGTGCAATCTTAATATTATCCGTAATTCTAAGGTAAGTAGAAAAATCAAGTTCAATGTATTCTTTTTTCATAATCTTAATAAATTCTATAAATACATGTTCTTTTTTCGTATTCTGAATAAATTTTATTTATTTTTGGTAGGCAAAGGAAAAGGAAAAGGAAAAGGCCAAGGCAATGTCTAAAGGAAAAGAAAAGGCGACTTCTTTTGACAAAGGAAAGGAAAACGCATGTCCAATAGTATATATTCAACATTTTTAAAAATATATTTATCAAGTAAAACAAAGCCAATCATATTGTTAAAGTGAACATTGATCATGTATATTTTTAAAATTTTAAACTGTGTTGTCAATTTTTTTTGTGTGCTCTTTGTTTTCTGTACACTCAAACAAAGTATTTTTAGCTCTCTTTAACATTTCTTAAAAAATAATTGTAACTTTTATCAACTCCAAGAAAAACTTTATAACATCTAAGCAAAGGAACAGAGGAACATAGGCATAGAAAATATTTTTAATTTTCTTAAAATTATCATGAGGCAAGAAGAAAGAGAAAACAATAATTAAAAAACAAATTGTTATATCATAAGGCATGAAGAGGGAAAATGAAGCAAAATGGAAAAAGAAGTAGGACAAAGAAAATGTAAAAATATTCTTAAAATTATTACAAGGCAGAAAAAAAAAGTAAAATATAATTAAAATAACAAAATTATTGAATCAAGAAATAAAATAGTATATGATAATATTTGTATTTTAGGTATCAATGATATAATGTTCACATTTTAGGCACACAATAACAATGTTATATCAAAAGCTACATTGGCCCAACGTGCACGGCGAGAACGGGAGAAATCAAGAGAATGTATTCAACCGAGACAAACTTCTTTAATACCGTGTCATCGTAGTCGTGCTTGTTTGGAACTAGGAACAAAGGCAACTGAGAATACTCAGTCGGCGCAAAAACGAACAATGGTTGCACATCCTTCCACATGTTCGTTCTCAATGCCAAACACATCTTTAGCTCCACAAAGGAATTGGTAAAAGACTGTGTTTAATTCTTCAAATACATACTCCTACTATTACCATTCTAGTTTAATTTACACAGAACCAATATTTGTAGGCCTACTCTTATAACTCCTTCTCTTCAAGAGGATCTATGTACTAATGAGGAATTAGAGGATATGCCTATGAGTCCAATGGTTGGTACTCGAGCACACATAAATTCATGTCGTCATTCTCTTGGCAAGATGGATGTATTATGTCCTTTCTGTTCAGCATTACATTGGATGGATAAAAAATTAGTAAAATCATCTCCAAACCGTCCTCTATTCGGAACATGTTGTTCAAAAGGAAAGGTTAAGCTTCCTCTGCTTATTACACCCCCTTCACTTCTTCAAGCATTATATGATGAGAATGATGATAAATCAAAATTGTTTCGATATTATACTCAAGTGTACAATGCAACTAATGTTTTTACAAGTCTTGGTGTTACATTAGATCCAAGAGTACTTATTGGAAGAGGCCCTACATCATTCACTATCCATGGGAAATTGCGACATCGAACAGGATCACTACTACCACAATCAGGGCAAGATGCAGCTTATGCGCAATTGTACATTTATGACCCTGATTCAGCTTTAGAAGTTCGCAATCATAGAAATCCTCAATTAAGAAGAGATGTTCTGAAAACTATTCAAGATAGTTTATTACAAGTTAATGCATTCGTTGCTAAATTTCGCCAGGCTCATGCAATTTTAAATCAATTAGCCTTGATATGACAAAATTTGCCTGCTCATCTCCACTACAGTTCATCGACAGATCGACAACGGTATAACCTACCAACTACAGATGAGATTGCAGTTGTAATACCAGGTGATGGAACCAAGGTTAGTGGAATGAGAGATGTTATCTTACATCTACAAGGAAATAATGAGCTAATGCAAATCAATGAATGTCACCTAGTATATTTGTCATTACATTATGTTTTATTATTTCCACATGATGAGCTTGGATGGGAACCTGAGATGAAACTGTGGGATGTTCAACATGATCGGCCTTCAACTGATTGACTTACTCAAATGGATTTTTTTTATAGTTATCGTTTGTTTGAACGACCCACAGAGTATTCAACAATTTTGAGAGCTGGAAAATTGTTCCAAGAGTTTTTGGTTGATGCTTAGGCCGCAACTGAACAAAATAGGTTGACTTACTACAAGCTTACTAAGATTTGACAGATATTGATCCAAATGACCTTCAACCCAATCAAATTGTCAAAGGTTTATTTTGCCATCTTCATTTCTTGGAGGTCCTAGACATATGTTTGAAATCTTTCAAGACTCAATGGCTATCACACGATACAACCAACATCCAGACATTTTTCTCACCATGGTTGCAAATCCTAATTGGCGAGAAATTACTTCGGCATTATTACTGCACCAAAAGCTTATTGATCGTCCTGATTTAATTGCCCGTGTTTTTGAGTTAAAGAGAAAGTGCTTGATGAAGGAGATAGAAACAAACCGAGTGTTTGGTAATAAAGTTACGGATGTTTTTACAATTGAATTCCAAAAACGAGACATTCTTTATATGCATGTACTTCTATTTCTTAAGGGTCTAGACAAAATTCAGACATGTGCTCAAGTAAAAAAATTAGGTTGTGCAGAATTTCTAGATCCAAAAGATGAACCTATGCTTTTTGAAACTATCAAGTGTTGTATGGTACATGGACCATGTGGTGCTTGAAATCCACAAGCACCATGTATGAAAAATGGTAAATGCACTAAGAGATACCCTCAAGCGTTCGTAGAAACAACTACTATAGATCAAGATGGATATCCTATCTATCATTATCGCAATAATGGTCAAGTTCATATTGTGAGGGGGAAAGAAGTTGATAACAGAGACATCGTACCATACAATGTATATCTTTCTAAACGTTTCAACTGTCACATAAATGTGGAAGTTTGTGCTGAAATGAGATGTGTCAAGTATATAAACAAGTACATTTACAAGGGTTATAATCGTACAATGATGGTATTGAGATTGATAAATGAGATCCAACAATATCTCGATGCGAGGTATATTGGACCTCCAGAAGCTGCTTGACGAATATTTGGTCATCCATTACATGCAGAGATACCAACAGTTGTACGCTTAGCACTTCATTTACCTGGAACGCACCGCGTTCTTTTTAATCCTGATGAATCATTAGAAGCAATTGTTTTTAGAGCTGGCTAACAAATGTCAACTCTTACTGGTTTTTTTGCATGTTGCGCTTCTATGGAAGATGAATGTCCATTCACTTACCAAGAATTTTCACAACATTTTGTTTGGCTTAATTCATAAAAGAGATGGAAACCAAGGCAGTAGGGCTATGCAATCGGTAGAATGTACTTTGCTAGCCCTAATTGTGGTGAGAGATTTTATTTGTGTTTGCTATTAACTGTTGTCAAATGACCAAAATCGTTTCAATGCTTACGTACGGTCAACAATGTTTTGCATGATACATTTAAATCAGCATATGTTGCAAGAAGACTTTTAGAAAATGATGAAGAATGGATACAATGCCTTAAAGAGACTGCAGTTATGAAAATTGGTTATCAATTAAGGAGATTGTTTACTATTATTCTTACTCAGTGCTCTCCACTGCAACCATATGCGTTATGGAATCAATTTTTAATGCATATATGTGATGATCTTGCACATAAGATTTAAACATTGTTTGCCATTTCTGAACTAACTGAGGCTCAAATTGAAGACTATGGTCTATATCTTTTGAATCAAATGCTCCAAGAATCAAGAAAAAGTTTAATTGACTTCCCGCCAATGCCACAACTTTCTATAAATTGGAGTGCAGTAGTTGGTAACAGGTTGATATTCAAACATCAACAATTGCAGAATAAGGCACAATAGGCAGATGCAAAAATTATTATTGATCGCCTCAACAATGATCAATGAACAGCTTATGACGCAATCACTTCCATAGTCTTTGAAATAACGGAACTATTTTTTTTTTGAATGGAGGTGCCGGAATAGGGAAAACGTTTTTGTACAATGCGATTGCATTAAAGTGTTGCAGCCTTGGCCATATTGTTATTACTGTGGCTTTATATGGAATTGCATCATTGTTATTGGTAGGAGGTCGTACTGCTCATTCAACATTTTCCATTCCGTTGGATGTATTGGAAAATTCAATTTGTGGATTTAGTAAGCAATCATTACAAGCAGAATTGTTTAGAGAAACAAAACTTATAATCTGGGATGAAGTTCCTATGCAGCATAGACATTGTGTTGAGGCAGTTGATCGCACACTTCGGGACACTTGTGATAGTGAAAAGCCATTTGGGGGTATCACCGTTGTTCTTGGTGGAGATTTTCAACAAATCTTACCAGTTATAACCAAAGGAATCCGTGAGAAAATTGTGAATGCATCATTAAGACACTATTTTCTATGGAAGGATATACATGTTCTGTCTTTAAATTTGAACATGCGCTTGAATCATGCAAATCTTGAAAATGCTAATTTTGCAAAATTCTTGATGGAGGTAATATTTCTTCAAACTTTTTCTCTATTAGATGGTTATTTTAAATTGACGAAATACATTTACGTTTATGTACTTTAATTGATTTTACTTACTATTTTATTTATTTATTTTTATAAATAAATTGGGACCAATCCTCAAGAAATTGTTAAATTTCCATCAACAATATACAAATGCCAAGATCTAAAAGACATAATCTCAGTAGTTTATCTGCAACTGAATGTGGCAATGACATCGACTGCAACATTTTTAACTGAACTTACAACTTTTTCTACACGAAATGATGATGTCAGTGCTATCAATGCTGCAACATTGAATATTTTTCCCGGTAACACACATACTTATTTGGCAGTAGTCAAGATGTCTGAAGATGATGAAATTGATCATACTATAATAAATAGATATCCTAATGAATATTTAAATTCATTAGATCCTCTTGGGCTACCGGCTTTTAAGGTAGAGTTGAAAGTGCGTTGTCCTATAATGTTGTTAAGAAATATCGCACCAAAAGATGGACTGTGCAATGGCACAAGATTGATGGTTTCTAGATGTAATACTCGCATAATTGAAGCTCAAATTTTAACTGGAGAAAAATTTGGAAATTTGGTATTCATACAAGGATATCGTTGTTACCGTCTTCTTTAGAAATGCCTTTCCGAATGACAAGACGTCAATTTCCAGTTCGATTGGCATATGCCTTGACCATTAATAAATCTCAAGAGCAATCTGTGAAATTTGTTGGAATTGATTTGCGCACACCAGTGTTTAGTCATGGGCAATTGTATGTGGCCCTATCTAGATGCATATCTTTTGATCGTAAAAGTGTCCTCCTTCCCAATGATGAGCCAGATTTTACTACAAACATTGTTTATCCTGAAATTTTGTTATAGTGTTACTTATGGATCAAACCGCTTTTGTCAAAAGGTACAATTTATTTATTGATAAATTTGTTTCTATTGATTACAAACTATTATTTTTAAAATATTTTACTATATGTGTCGACTTTTGTATGATTGGGTTAAAAAATATATGAAGCTCAAAAAGATAAATACAACTAGATTGCTTCGATGGAGATGTAACAAGGTAATTTGAATTTGAAAGTGTTTTGATATATATATAAATTTTCTTTTATTAATATACTAACTTTTTTTATTTTCATAAATTAGTAAATTATCGTGCATGCTTCTTACTGGGGATACATATAAGTTGAAACAAGTACTTTTTGGAAAGTGATGAGGCGCTCCTAGGATTTCTAAGAAAGAACAAGTTTGAATCTCATATTTATTTTTGTGAAAAATGTACATATGCTAGGTACGATCCATATTTTGTAAAGTTTCCGTTCGATGTGAAATTTATTAATTACAATAGTTTTGTAAAGCCTTTTATCCATGTGAAATTTATAACTAATTTTAGATGTATGTTAGATAATATTTATTTGAATTATTGACTTATGCTATGAGTTTGTTTTTGTAAATGTAACACACTAGGTGATATAGTCTTTTTTGTTTTTTTGTTTTTTCTTCCTAATATGCTCTTGAATTAGGTTAAAGAAAACTAATCATATTTTTATTTGGTTAAATTTGAATTTTTGCCTTCATATATCTTTTTATCAGGAAAGGTGTTGCATTTTCTTTGTATTACAGAACATTGGCTGGTGTGCTTAATTTGTTATTCGGCATTTTTTTTGTATTGCAGAGCACTGGCTGCTGTACTTAAATTGTTATTTGGCATTTTTTTTTTTGTATTGTAGAGCATTGGCTGGCGTATTTGTTTTGATTTTTATATAGATATTTCTGTGTTGTGGGACTTACATTTTGTTGTTTGTTTAAAATCTTATACTTTGTTGTGCTTGAATTTTACGTAGCATTTATGTGTTTACTTTTCACTATTTCGTTTACCTATAAATTTGAAAAATTTATGTTTAAATTGATTTATTCACCAAGTAGCATACAATTTATTTATTTTTCATTTATTTAATTTTCTGCACAATAAACTGACCACCAAACTATAAAAATTGGTAGATTTTAACCATTACATTAAAATTGATGCAAAACTATAGTTATGAGATCTCTCTTCTTTATTTTAACCAAAACTCACTATCTAAAAAAATGTGGATATAGAAATTTATTTGGGTACTGTTCTTGGCCAGGATAATAAAATGTTTATTTTCTATTACAAATTGCAAGTGGGTTACATAAACAAAAATACTACAATAGTAAATATTTGGTGATATGATCTTTGTTTGCATTTGTGTCATCACTATTTTCATGTTTTCTTGGCCAAGGTAATAATTGTGTCATCACTATTTTTAATTTCTCCATCTCTCTAAATTTAAAATGCAAAATATTTAAATTGAGTGAATCTAAAAAGTGAAAAATATTGATTAAAATATTAAAAATTTCACTAAAAATAATAAAATACAAATTAAAATTTTAAAAACTAATTTTGGAAACTCTAAAACCAAGTAAGTTTTGAATTTTAAATTTGTAAAAATTATTTTTAATTTTTAATATATACAACCAAACAAAATTTTGAGTTTGACAAACTCTTTTAAAAAATCTAACTATAAAATTCATTTGAAAATGCAAAACCATACGGATCATCTATTTATATTTTCACCTTAAATTTTTTTCCCAACAAATTAAATAAATTACATTTTAACCCAATAATTTTATATTCAATTACATTTTCATTCCAACAATATTTTCACTGTACCTTCACGCACGGGCATACCCTAGTCATATTATATGTGAATCTCACTTTTTGTCATATTATTAAAGTTATCTTTAGAGTTCTCAACCTTTATTCGATTATAATTTAAAAAAATGTTTTAGAGTTCTAAAAGAAAAATTCTAAAATAGTATTAATTTGCCTTTTTCCTTCTTATATTTTGTCTTTTTTTTTTTTTTTGATGCATTGCTAGCTCAGTAGAGCTGGTTTTAGAGCAGCTCTACTAGAGCTCTCTATCATATTTGTATAATTTAAGACAATAATGTACATCTCCATTTTGCACTTATAAATATATTCACAATAATATAATAAAAATGGTGAATTTTATATTGTTGAGTGTGTAATTAATTAAAAACTTACATTTGTCAAATCATATCATTGTGAATTAAATTATAAAAAATTTATGAGATGGGGTGGCTGTGGTAATCGGGGTGTAATAACCACTGTTTTGTAGCCATATAGGCCCATTTGGGGACTCTTTTTAATAAATCAAACCGTTCCTAGATAAAAAATAACATACCTAAAAAAAATCAAGTTAATTGGATATTGTTAACCCTTTCATCCACTCACATTTGTATTCATTTTAATACTTTAAATCATAATTATCATGTTATTTTTGTAGATACAAATATGAGTGGATGAAAGGATTAACGATATCCAATTAAATTGATTTTTTGTAAATATGTTGTACTTGATATACTCTAAAATGTGAACGATTCAGATTATCAAAACGAATCCCAAAATAGGCCCAGTATAGCAACCACCCCATTTCCAATTTATGAGGGTCTCAAACATTTTTCAATTTATAAACTCTCTAAGATTTGTTAAAAAAAAATTAAAAAATAAAAAATAAATCTTTATTTTTTATATTTTAAAATCCGCATAATCATAATTGTTAACTATTTGTTAAAAAAGTTGATGTAAAAAATTTAAGATACAATAAAGGATCACAAATTTTTTTTTTTTTTTAGGAAGAAAATCTTTATTACAAAATTGATAAAAGATCGGATTAATTTGGTATGGTAGTATTATAATATCTCAAAAAGAGATAAATAACTTTCATAAAAGAAAGGATTCAAACCTCCATAAAGGAGGAGAAAAAGACTCCATGAGAGGGGAAAACAAATCTCCACACAGGAAGTATTATTATATCAACAAACTAATTTTTTTTTTTTTTTTTTTAAAAAAAAAAATCTAGATCTAAGTCGCCACCAAACTTATCTAAAACTTCATTGCTTTGAAACTTTTAACTTGAAATACTCCACTTCCACTAGTTAAGATAGGATTACATGCCTTTGCTGTGGTGTTAAAGAATCTTTTTTTTTTTAAAAAGTCAATAGCCTTTGTAAATGGATTCCAATTTATGTCAAATTAGTTTAATAGGACTTTTTCCAAAAATCACATGTTTTAAATGACCTATGTCATACTTTTTAAGAGCAAATGTGTAAATTTATCCACATTCTCATCCAACTCGATAGATTAACTTAATCAAAAATTAACTCATCTACATAACAAGGAAAGGGTGTTTTTGAATTGGGGATGGGAGATTTGTATGTGTGTCAAAATATAGACTATCAGATTGATTCAATCTAAGGGTCGAAAATATCCTACTCTTATTTGTCTTATTTGGACATTTCAATGGTTTAGATCAATTTTACTAAATTTAATAAATGGTCCAGATTTAGCTTTGGTTCCCACACTGAAAAACGTCTTCCTTTTCTCTCTGATTTTGATTTCAAAATTTGAAACCCCATTCTCTCTCACACCTCTTCCTCTTCCAACCATACATTTTCTTTTTTCCACCAAGCTCTCTCTCTAGAAGTTTAAATAATCTCTGGTGGTGATTTCCTCCGACGGAATAGAACCCCGCTGAGAGGGGGTGATTTGTATCATCTGGCTCAATGTTTTCCTCCTCTCTCTCTCTACACAGATCCAAGGTAAAAGGCTAAATCCTCACCTTTTTTTACTCCCCCTTTTGTTATTGTTCCATTGGGTTTGTTATTGTTCAATCTTTGCCTCCCCTCTCTCTAATCTAGACAGCTCTCTGCTGGTTTTTTTGTTTTATTTTGTTTTGAAAAGGGTGTGTGAATCTAGGGTTTCTCTCTCTCTCTCTCCCTCTCACTTTTTTTCCCTCTTTTATTTGGGTTTGTTTTTCTTATTTCTTATTTGTTACAGCACAGAATTCCGAATAGCAAAATTCTTGGACAGAATTACCAGCACAGAATTATTTCTTTTTATTAGATGATGTTTCTATAAAAATGAGTTGGGTATGAGTGTTTACTATTATGAGTAAGAAATGTGTTTGGCACTTTACATTGCCTTCTTAATACTTTTGCTCTGTCTATTCAACCTTTTTGTAAGTAGATTAGTTTTGGTTGAAGCTAACTTCCATGGTTGAATAAAAGAAGCCTTAACACTGTTCTAGATCCTTTTAGGGTAACAATTGAATTGTGTTGAACTCCAACAATCTGAACTAATTGAATTTTTATTTTTTATTTTTTTATGGTTTGTATAGTTAGTCTTTGGGTTTGGGTTTGAACTTGCAAAATTTCATCAATGTGGTGAATTAATTGTCTATTTGTTGCTGAGAAAGTGGCAAAAAAAGTAAAGAAAGTTAAATTTTGGTTACTGTCATTCCTGGGTTTTGCTTAAAGATCTATTATGATTGTATTTTGTCAAAATTAATATTTTTTTATTGGGTTTTGTACTCAATAACAAGGGTTTCACTCACCACCTTTGTTCAAGCACCATTAATCTATCTCATTATAGTTTTTCTACTATATCTTTAAGCACCATTATCTTTAACGTATCTCTTTATATTTTTTCTACTCTATGTTTAAGCACCATTAATCAACCTTTGTAGTGACTTCAACTGCGGCAATGGAGCAGACTAAGGTTGTGGGTATTCGTTTTGGCTTTGCTAGCTCTGTTTCAGTGTGTTGGTCTTGCTAGCTCTGTTCAAGGATATCCCAAATAGTTATTTTAATTAGTTAGTTATGTTGGAGATGTTGAAACCATGGGAAAAGCTACTGGAAACTTTAATTAATTAGTTTTGTTGATTAATTAGTTGATTTCCTTTTGTTGATTTGTATTAGATTGGTATTAAATCAATTTCGATTTCTAGATTTGTTTTAAAATCAACTTTGTTTCACTTTTTTCTCTGTATCTCTTTGACACGGGTATGAACATGTTCCTCAAAGAGATGCAGAGAGAAAAAGAAAGTGAGAGGACCAAACATCAATTAATTGAAGAGAAACTCATTACAAATAGTTTCTCTTTATTCCCAACTACAAAAGTTTCTTTTTCTTTCTCCGATTCAAATCTTAGGAAAGTAAATGCAATATATCAGCCTATTCCCTCTCTTCACAATCAGAAACCTTCCTAACATAATTCAAATTAATCCCAACCAAAGAATTCACATGATCAAAGTAATTAGAAAGTTTTATAGCAATATCCAAAAGTTCTCTTTGTTTTGGGAAGAAAGTTGGGAATGAATCTAACCAATAACAAAAATCTACATGATCAAGGTTTTCCTACTATATACAAATCACAAAGAAAAACAAACAAATCACTGAGAAAAATATAGTGAAATAGTGGGTTGTGCTCCAACCAGTAATAAAACTTCAAAAGGGCTCAAACCTTACACCTCTTCGGAAATAGAGCATCCTTGGAAACCTCAAGACAATATCAGACATCCAATTGAAATCATTAATATAAGACAATAATTCGTGACTCAATCAGAAAACCAGAGGCCCAATCGAAACTTCATGTTGCATGTATCAGAGACCCAATCAATCCCTAGTTGTAAATGGCCTAATTGATACCCAAAGTATGATAATTGTAAGAAAAGATTGAACCATTGCTTCAAAATTTATTCAACTTTTCAACTCAATAGCAAGCATGATTGATGATTAATTCATACACTTGTAGAGTCAAGGAAGACAACTAACCAAAAGAAAAAGTTTGACAATCAGAATGAGCAACCATTGCTTAAATAAGAATACAAATCAGATACTTACCTCAATGTTTGGATGTGATAGGTTCTGAAGAATTTTTACTTCTTCATCATGCTCTCTAATGTGAGCCTATTAAGCAAATTAAAAACAAAAATGAAAATGCAATTAAGTCAAACAAATAAAATAGTTTTGCCAATCAACCAATCCAAATATATACATAGTTATATAGTACACCACAAAGGCAAACCTTCAAATACAAATTGTAAGAATCCATAACATAAATGTAATAAAGCAATTAAACTTGTGTTTTCTCTTCTTAAACCACTATTGACTGTAATTGTAACCTTCATTCAGACATATACCAATGACAACAAAACAAATGTTATGTGTAACAAATTACTAACCTGCTTGATGGCTATGTATAACAAATGTACAACAAAACAAATGGTATGTACAACAAATTACTAAACAAATGCTATGTAAAACAAACTAATAATAATAACAAAATTATTAACCTGCTTGATGGCTGGAAGCTCTCTATAATCCAGCTAAATGCATTGCAAGGTGTGGCTACTTCAATAAGAATTTGATTCTCGATTTGCAAATATTGGAGCCGATCGGTATTATTTTAATTAACGACAAGAATAAAAATTAGAATTTAGGAATAATTATTGAAAAATGTTTACACAAATGGAGAGATAGAATAAGAAAGAGACCATAGATTGTGATGGAGGATACCCATTGAATCGTGGCCTCGAAATCGCTTTAAGTGCTTCAGTCGTCCATCTGCACTTTGTATATCAAGTCTTAATTGTTGCTTCGTAATCACCACAAATCCATGGTGAAGACTTTGATGGTTGAGATTTTAGAATAGGCTATGACGTCTACATTGAGGAGAAAGTTGAAGTGGTCTCAAATCCATGGTAAGGAGATGAAAACAATGAGGAAGATGAGAGGAAGGAGCTGAAACAACAACATTAAACCTACGATGGAAACCAAACACCCTGTTACCAACAAATATTGCAAAAAATAAAAAACAAAACTAAAGTTTAGCATCAAACCAAACAAAACTAAAGTATATTTCAAATCTATCACAATTTTAGCAACGAAACTAACTAATTAATCAACAAAACCAATTAAAGTTTACAGCAACTTTTCTTAGTGTTTCAACAAAACTAACTAATTAAAATATCTGTTTGGGATCTCATTGAACAAATCACTGAATACCCAAACACCGAATACCCAAAACCTTAGTCTGCTCCATTGCCGTCATCAAAGTCGCTGCATCGTATGGCAGAAAACATAATGGTGCTTAAATAGATAGATTAATGGGCTGTTCAAAAAAAAAAATAGATAGATTAATGGTGACTTTAGAAACTGATTTAAAACAAATCTAGAAATCGAAATTGATTTAATACCAATCTAATACAAATCAGCAAAAGGAAATCAACTAATTAATCAACAAAACTAATTAATTAAAGTTTCCAGTAGCTTTTCCCATGGTTTCAACATCTCCAACATAACTAACTAATTAAAATAACTATTTAGGATATCCTTGAACAGAGCTAGCAAGACCAAGACACTGAAACAAAGCCAGCAAGGCCAAAACGAATACCCACAACCTTAGTCTGCTCCATTGTTGCAGTCGAAGTCACTACAAAGGTTGATTAATGGTGCTTAAACATAGAATAGAAAAAATACAAAGAGATACGTTAAAGATAATGGTGCTTAAAGATATAGTAGAAAAAATATAATGAGATAGATTAATGGTGCTTGAACAAAGGTGGTGAGTGAAACCCTTGTTATTGAGTACAAAACCCAATAAAAAAATATTAATTTTGACAAAATACAATCATAATAGATCTTTAAGCAAAACCCAGGAATGACAGTAACCAAAATTTAACTTTCTTTACTTTTTTCGCCACTTTCTCAGCAACAAATAAACAATTAATTCACCACATTGATGAAATTTTGCAAGTTCAAACCCAAACCCAAAGACTAACTATACAAACCATAAAAAAATAAAAAATAAAAATTCAATTAGTTCAGATTGTTGGAGTTCAACACAATTCAATTGTTGCCCTAAAAGGATCTAGAACAGTGTTAAGGCTTCTTTTATTCAACCATGGAAGTTAGCTTCAACCAAAACTAATCTACTTACAAAAAGGTTGAATAGATAGAGCAAAAGTATTAAGAAGGCAATGTAAAGTGCCAAACACATTTCTTACTCATAATATTAAACACTCATACCCAACTCATTTTTGTAGAAACAGAATCTAATAAAAAGAAATAATTCTGTGCTGGTAATTCTGTCCAAGAATTTTGCTATTCGGAATTCTGTGCTGTAACAAATAAGAAATAAGAAAAACAAACCCAAATAAAAGAGGGGGAAAAAGTGAGAGGGAGAGTGTCACGACCCAAACCCGGCCCTATGGGTTTAGCACCGTAACTGGCCAGTAATCCGAGATTACCGAAGGCCTACAGATCAGTAATACAATTAAACAGAGTTCAGGGCCTGGCGGAACCCAATACAATCAATAACTAGTGTCCATAGAGCTGTGAAAATCTGTATGCCAAAAACATTTTTCATACATTTATGCATTCAAACCAGTACAGTATACACAATCATTACAGACATTCAGTACGGGAACTCAATCCCTCGATAACAGTACAGTCAACAGTCTATACAAAAAGTACAATACAGTAGGGAGACAGGTGGGGGAAACAAAAACACCTCAAGCCATGGCATGGCGTCTCAGAACCTCACAAAGGAGGCACACAGCCGTCGACAAAATCGGGGACCAATCCCACGCCCTAGCTTCGGCGGTGGCCGAAAGCACATACATATATATATAAACAGTGAGTTAAAGCCCAGTGAATAACATAACGTGTAAAGAGGTTATGAATGAATGTCCTTACAGTAATGAAATCAATTCATTATACGGTATTTCAATCTTTCAGTATTTCAGTCAATCAATATTTCAATCAATCAGTCATATGTGGTACATCCTTTAGCCTATAAACAGTAGGTCCAAAAGGATCGGGCCTTTGCAGACCCAACAATAATGATGGCCATCAATCAGTATGGTTCCACAAGGAAACCGACAGAGCTCTGTAACAGTAACAGTAAACAGTAAGTGCTAAGGATGCCACAATACAGTTCAGAATACGGGACATACATTCATTCAGTAAATAATATCAGTTCAATAAACAGTTCGATTCAAGAATCAAAATATAACCATTTTGAACATATCTTTACACAACTGCTACTCACAAAGTGATTGGGCTATCGAGCTAGAGCGGCGCCCCGAGAGTCAACCCTAAATAAGAAATGTATAGAACACACACTAAGTCTACAGTTGGAAAGGATGATAATTAAAACCCTAAATTCCCTCGGTGTGGTTCTATGTCTAAATCCTCATTAAGATGCTTTAAACTAGGCCTAAGAATGCCTAGGATGCGATGAGGATGCAAAAATACAGTTAGAAGGCACTTTTCAAAAGTTGCTGAAAACAGGGGTCTCGCTCGAGCGAGCCTTCCTTCGCTCGAGCGAGGTTGCAAAATCAAAGGCTTTGCTCGAGCGAGAAATCCTTCGCTCGAGCGGTCTGATGAAACAGTAAAAGTACTGGATGTTCGATTTTTACGCTCGAGCCACCAATCCTTCGCTCGAGCGGGGCTCAGAGGAAAACGTTGGTCGCTCGAGCGAGGAATCCTTCGCTCGAGCGAAGAAGCCAAATCTGGAATTTCCAGATTTGCCTTCCAAGCTCAAACCAAGCATTCTCAACTCAATTCTCGACCTCTTGGGCTCAAATTCTGGGGAATACATCCCAAAACAATGTATAACAAGTTTCAAAAGCCAATTTATGAATTCAAGCCCTAAAGGTGAGTCAATTAAATCCATTATCCAAGAACAATTCAAGAACACTTTAAAACATGCAATGCATGAGTTTCAAACCAATTTCAATCTTTAAATCTTGCTCCAAAGAGCTCAATAGTTGACAAATGAGATGAAATCATGGACTTAATATGACTATGAGCTTGCATGTACTAATTAGCCAAGAATTCAACTTCAAAAGTCAACAAATTCAACATGCATGCATGAATTGATCTTCAATTCAATATATATGAGCAAAATCATGTCTTAGCTCTACAATGATGCATGAATCATGCAAAACTTAGCTCAAGGACAACAATAAGAAGATGATTCCTTACCTAGAGTTCCAATTACAAGTTTTGGAGGCTTAATTTGACAATTTCTAGCAACTACTTCAATTCTCCAAGCAATTCTTCAAGATGAGCTCAAATCTCCCTCAACACTCTTCTTCTCACTCTAATTCTCTTCTTGGTCGGTTGGGACTAAGGGAAATGGCTGATCAAGATGTTTGTTAGGTGTGGTAAGGCTCTAGAATAATAGTAAACAAAGGGTCCACTCAAAATGGCAATTCGGTAAATACGTCCAAGTTCATAATTAACTCTTTTAATCTAATTTAATCATTCCTAATCAATTTTCAGATAAAAATATCATTAAATCACAAATATTATGCTGATTACAAAACATCAAGCGGTTTCTAAATCGGCCGCCGATAAGGCCTTCAATTAGCAGTTTAAACATAAAATGCAAACAGATAATCATACACTCAAACAGATGCAACACGCAATTCAATAGACAAACTTATTCAGTTTCAGTTTCAGTTTCATTCAGTTTGTTCAGTAGTTCATCCAGTTCACTTATCGGTCATTAGGAGTTCAGTTTAATGGTAATCAGTATATAATTCGGTGGTTTAACGGTAATCAGTACGAGGGTCGTTACAGAGAGAGAGAGAAACCCTAGATTCACACACCCTCTTCAAAACAAAACAAAAAAAAAAAACCAGGAGAGAGCTGTCTAGATTAGAGAGAGGGAAGGCAAAGATTGAACAATAACAAACCCAATGGAACAATAACAAAAGAGGGAGTAAAAAAAGGTGAGGATTTAGCCTTTTACCTTGGATCTGTGTAGAGAGAGAGGAGGAAAACATTGAGCCAGATGATACAAATCACCCCCTCTCAGCGGGGTTGTATTCCGTCGGAGGAAATCACCACCGGAGATTATTTAAACTTCTAGAGAGAGAGCTTGGTGGAAAAAAGAAAATGTATGGTTGGAAGAGGAAGAGGTGCGAGAGAGAATGGGGTTTCAAATTTTGAAATCAAAATCAGAGAGAAGAGGAAGACGTTTTTCAGTGTGGGAACCAAAGCTAAATCTGGACCATTTATTAAATTTAGTAAAATTGATCTAAACCATTGAAATGTCCAAATAGGACAAATAATAGTAGGATACTTTCAACCCTTAGATTGAATCAATCTGATAGTCTATATTTTGACACACATACAAATGTCCCATCCCCAATTCAAAAACACCCTTTCCTTGTTATATAGATAAGTAACTACTACATGAGCTCGTAAGAAAATTTGAAATTTTTGGTTGCTCTTATAGTAGTACCCTACCATCTATATATGCTAGTTGTGGGTGTATATGGGATGTGTTTATAATTTTATATTTAAATTTTTAAATAATTTGATAAATGAAGAAAACATATAGTAATTTCGGACAGTTAAGCATTCGTTAAAAAATATATACATAGTTTATATAAATTATAAGTAGGTAAAGTAACTTTCATTCATTTCCATTCCTTGAAATTGATTGGGTCCCCACCCCTAACAAATGGAAAGGAGATGGAAAGATGAATTGAAATGGTTTGCCTTGAAAATTGAAGGGTGTTCGGCAACAAACTCAATGAAAGATCATGTGAATTTTGAATGATTGCAGGATGAATATTGTTATCACTTTGTATTAAAAAAGTTAAACAACCGATTTAGGAAGTTGTAATAAGGAATTCTTGTTTCATGCATGAAAGTTGATTTATATTGACATTTGCATTTGGTTTTAGCTCAGGTTAACCCAACATTAGCAACAACTTGTTTTTGTAATTTTTAGTAATGAAATAAGATTGGCTTTAGCCTCTTCCATTTGGCCCTAACTTTTTTGTTTTTGTTTTTGTTTTTTTTTTTTAAATTTTAAATTGGAGAGGGAGGGATTTAAAAAAGAAAATGAAAAATATGTGTGAAATTAGGTAAAATATAAATATATTTTATTCACATTTCACCTACTTTTTTCATTTCTCTTTCTAAATTCCTCATCAAACCAAACACAACATTAGTGATTTTTTTTAAAAATTATTTGTCATCTTTCTTCTTCTTTTTTCCTCCTCACATTAAAATGTGCTTCTAGAATCCACCAAAGTATTAAAAACAAAAAAAAAAGAATCATTTCTAAAAATTATTACATATACATGAAAAAATTTATAATTATAATTATTAATATTTATAATGTTTACCATTTCTTTGTAATTATTTTTTCTAGAAATCATTGTCCAGGCCCGCCCCCTAAAAAAAATTTTTTTGATCACGAGTGGGAAACATTTTTCACTTAAATCAATTTGTTTTTCATCGACCACAAAAATTCATTGTATCAAACGACAAAAAATATAAAAATATTTTGAAAAATATTTCCTACCTACATAAATGGAGCATTATATTGTCCTAAAGGGAAATTGACAAATTATCCCGTTGCATCAATTTTAAAGTGTTTTCATCAAATTTTCAATTGCCTTGGAAAAAATTATTTCATACATAATGAAAGCATGGTGCATAATCATACTAAAAGAGACGTTTTCTAAGCATAAAAATTGTACAATATCATTAAATTCATAACTAAAATTCTCAATCAATATTAATTAGATAGATATTGTGTGAGTGAATTTTTGATCACACTACCAACTCAGTATTCAATTGGAGAGCACTGGCAGAATAGATGGCGCCTGAATGACCTGTAACAGAAAGAAGAGATTCCGACAGTGGTTCATCCACCCGGAGGCATTCCGACGATCAAGTCAGTTATCTCTCAAACACATCAAAAATGCTTGACTCACTATTCACAATATAAATTACGTACCTTAGACCCAATGGGGGTGCCTCTCTTTTATAGTTAATCCAATCTTAGTCTCAATAGAAGTCTAGCTTCAATGGACTTCAGCTCAGTGCTTATCTTGGACTCTCCAATAGATAAAGATAAACTCCTTAAGAGCTTTATCCTTATCCAGGCTGATGTCCTTCCTCATTCTAGGACTCTTGTCCCTTATCCGCTTATCCCGGACTTCGATATCATCGGAGATAACCTCGGCCTAGCCGAGATCACCTCGGCGTCACGACCAGGACACGTGGCACCCCGGCTGACACGTCGGCGTCACCTTGGCCACGTGTTGGTACTCAAAAAATATATCCCCACAACTGCCTCCTAGGTTCTATTACCTCGGTATCCTAAGGTGATGAAACCTATATCAGTACTTCCTTCTATAACGTCGGCTAAGCTTGCTTATTCATTGCCGAAGTAAGAACTCGTTGGTTCAGTATGACTAGGATCCACAGTCTGCTTCCATCAATGCCTCAAAACCATTAACCAGGGTTGTTCAAGTTTCTTAGTCGAGATCATCCTCTAAGCCGAGGTACTGCTCCATGAAATCAAGAATTCCAAGAGCTTTATCATGCGTATGAGCTGTCACGTATGACTACCCAATCGTTCTTGCCACACGTCTCTCTCTCTTTGGGTTGTACCTGACACGCGCTACTAAGCCGAGTTGCTCTCGCGTGCGCCGTCTGACACCTACGTCGTTTTAGGCACATTAATTGCCTTTTTGCCGCCGTTTTTGTGTTTAGACAAAACTTCATTTCCTCTTTCCGTCTCTTCACTTTACACCACTGTTTCTAAAGCTTTTCCTCTCTCTAACTTTTTCTCCTAAGTCTGCTATTGTCGCTCCTGCGAAGCTTTCTGCAATTACTTCCGTTCACTCTCCCATGAGGATTTTGCTGCACTTTTCCGGTTCTTTGCCACGCCCCGATCTCGGCGACTCTAATTTTCCCTTGTAAGTCACTATTCCTTCGTTTCGATTTTTATTCTTTCTCAAACTGTTATATCTGTATACTGTAATTGCAATGTTGTTCACATTTGTCTTTTTGAATCCAACCATGTATTCTGAGCATATTTTTCTTATGATTTTGCTTTTTGCCCAAACCGTTCTTTAATCTACACATAATTCCCACATAATTGTTCATTTTGCCACTGTTCTTGGCCTTGCACGCTGGCACACACTCTGTCATAGAGTTCTTGATGATTCACCCCTATTCTTGATTCTAAATCATTGCTCTTGTTTCTGTTTGCCGTGTTTTTTTCCAGATTCTTGCCTCCAATCTTCGTTTCCATAGATCTAGGTTTGGGATTTGTTTATAGAACCCACAAATTCTAAGAAGAACTGAAACGATCCCCACAAATTCTTACCCCAGCTCACTTTTAGGTTTTTGCCGAGGTCCCTAGAAACCCTACAAAATACCTTCTTTTTGAAATCCAACTCCTCCAAGTTAAGTCGACGTTATGGGTATGTGGAAGCATAAGGTAGACACCCCGACTAAGTTAGAACACTTTAAGCGGGAGTTTGACATCCCAGCCGACATTCATCTGAGGTTGGCTGGGGAGGATGACTTGTCACAGCCCAAACCCGGCCCTATGGGTTTAGTATCAGAATCGCCAAGAATCCGTGATTATCAAGGCTGCTTGATATCTGAATACAAAGAACAGTCTGTGGTTCTGGCGGAAGCCAATACTGATAAATAAACAATGTCCAATGAGTGTGATAGTCTCAGTATGCAAAAAGATTTTCCATACATATGCATATTAACGATGCAGATGTAACAAGATATACAATATTTACAAACACTCAATATAGGGACTTAATCCCTACTCAACAAAGATAGAACGTTGGTCTATATATTCAATTCGGTTATTACAAAACAAGAAGACAAGACAAGAGGGAAACACTAAAACACCCTAAGCCTTGGCAAGGTAGGCTCGGAACCTCACAAGAGGCACATAGGTGGCTTGACAAAATCAAGTAACCCCGACGCTTCTAGTCATGCGGTGCAGTACTGACACCTACATATGTATATGAGCTGAGCTAAAGCCCGTGAATAATATAATGCGTAAAGGGGTTAAGAATAAATGTCTTTTCAAGATAAAACCAGTCATTTCAGTCAGTTTATCAGTCATTCAGTTTGTGGCTCATATTTCAGGCCATAACAGTCGTTCAGTTAAAATAGTAATATGTGGTACATCCCTTGGCGTAACAGTACAGTAAACGGTAGGTCTTAAAAGACCAGGTCTTAACAGACCAAACAGTAAATGATGGCCATCAAGATAAAGATAAAGATGGCGATAGATGCCAATTCAGAGAACAGTACAGTACTTGTGGATTCAAGAGGTGGCTCCCACTGTAGCACTTAGTTCCGTAGATTCTAGAGGTGGCTCCTAGTGTAGCACTTTGCTCCAAATCAGTAGTACCGGGATTCAAGAGGTGGCTCCCACTGTAGCACTTAGCTCCGTAGATTCTAGAGGTGGCTCCCAGTGTAGCACTTTGCTCCATATCGGTAATACCGAGTGGCCATCACAACAGTAAACAGTAGTGGTTCCAAACTTGGGAACCGACAGAGATCTCTCTGTCACAGTATGTGGATTCAAGAGGTGGCTCCCACTGTAGCACTTAGCTCCGTAGATTCTAGAGGTGGCTCCCAGTGTAGCACTTTGCTCCAAATCAGTAAACAGTAGGTGCCAAGGATGCCCTAGTACAGTTCAGAATATAACTCATACGTTCATTTAGTATACTGATGTCGATTCGATGGGCAATTCAATTGAAGCGATGTCAATTCAGTAAACAGTTCAATTCGATTCGGTGAAACGATATCAATTTAGTAAATGGTGTCAATTCAAGAACGATTGATTCGGTGAAACGATCAATTCAAGAATGGTGTCAATTCAAGAAGATTGATTCAAAGAACAATTCGACAAAATAGACAAATTTCAATAAGGTAAGATTCAATAAAGTAAATGATTCGAAGATAATCATTTTTGGACATATCTTTACACAGTTGTTACTCACAGAGTTCTGGGCTACAGTATGCTAGAGCGTCTCCTCGGTAAGCCAACCCTACACAGTATACAGGATGAACACACACTAAGCTATACAGTTGGGGGAAGATCAATAACTTACCCTAATTTGCCTCGATGTGTTCTACATCTATATCCTCATTAAGATGCCTTAAACTAGGCCTAAGAATGCCTAGAATAGGATGAGGATGTAAAGATGCACTTAGAAAGTACTTTACAAAATTTGCTGAAAATAGGGGCCTCGCTCGAGCGAGCCTTCCTTCGCTCGAGCGAGCTTCCAAAATCAAAGGCTTCGCTCGAGCGAGAAATCCTTCGCTCGGCGATTCGATGAAACGATAAAAATCTTGGATCTTTGAAATTTTACGCTCGAGCCACCATTTCTTCGCTCGCGGAGCTCAGAACAACGGATGGTCGCGCGAGCAGGGAACCCTCCGCTCGAGCGAGGAGGCCAAATTCTGGAATTTCCAGATTTGTCTTCCAAGTTCGAACCAAGCATTCTACCACTCAATACTCGACCTCTTGGGCCCAAATTCTGGGAAACACATCTCAAATCAATATACAACAAGTTTCAAAGCTCAATTTATGAATTCAAGCCCCAAAGGTGAGTCAATTAAAACCATTTTCAAACCCATTTTCAAGAATAAACTTCAAACATGCCATGCATGAGTTTTAAACCAAATTGGAGTTTCAAAGCTTGCTCAAATGAGCTTATTTCCTCAAAACAAGATGAAAACATGGACTTATGCATAGATATGAGCATGCATGTGACAATTAGCCATGAAATTAACTCCAAACTCACTAAATTCAACATGCATGCAACAATTAGGCTTCAATCTAACATGATAAACTTAAAACATGACTTAGCTTATTAATTTAGCATGAAACATGCAAGATGAAGCTTAAAGACATAATCAAGAGGATAAAATTCATACCTAAGTCTTCAATCACTTGTCTAGAGATTCAATTTAGCAATCTATGTTACAAATCCTTCAATTCCCAAGCAATTCACAAGATGACTTCAATTTGCTCTTAACTCACCCTCTCTCTAACTTCTTGGTCGATTTTGAGGCAAGGAATGAGCTGAGCAATTGTTGATTCTAAGTGTTGCTCAAGTCTCTAAGTGTGTGAGATAGTGGCCACTAGGTGGCAATTCCGTAATTAAGGCGACAATGCAAGTTTACCAATATTTAATCTAATTTAATCATACCTAATCACATTTTAGATAATTTTACCATAAAATCAGATAAATTCTACTGATCATGAAACACTAAACGGTTTCTAATTCGGCCGCCGATAAGGCCTTCAATTAGCAATTTAAACGTAAACACACGAACAGATAATTAAACAGTCAAACAGATAGAAATGCAATACAATAGGCACACTCAGTCAATTCGGTTCCAGTTTTCAATCAGTCTGTTCAGTATTTCAGTTGATTCAATTATCAGTCATAAGCAGTCTCAATTTCACAGTAATCGGTAATAAATCAGTGGTCAGTGATTAATCAGTAATCGGTAACGAGGGTTGTTACAGTCTCCCCTCCTTAAAAAGAGTTTAGTCCTCTAAACTCGAATCAACATATGACATTCACTCTATAACAGGAGTATAACCATTTTTATAACAGGTTCATGGCCCAATCTCAATCTTAGCAGTGCACAGAAACGGAATTAGAAATCACGTATAAGGATTGGGGTTCATATTAAAACAGAATCTTATGCACTATCAATTTTCAGTCAAGGACAGATTCGGGTACATGTTCATTCTCATATTCTGGTCCAAAGCATACATAGATGCCACAATTCTTGCATTAAGAATATGCGGTGCATTCATTAGCGCTACTAGAGCAAATACAGTCTGAAGCAGTCTGATCTGAGAAAAAAAATATAAGTTCCATAACGGAATCTCCGATACCGGGCAGCTAACATATATTACATAATACCAAGAGTCACGAATATATGTATCAAAAATCAACAATCATTCAGTATACAGTATACAGTATATAGCACTTCCAAGACAAAACTTATTTCGTGACCCGGAACATGAATACAGTTGTACAAAGAGTACAAGATAGTACATAATGATGTCGGAGACGGTGATAATCGATATGATAACGATAATATCTGATAAGATGCGATAGCAGTATAGTAGTATTCACACTACTTATCTCAAGTACTTATCGGGGTTATAGATTTGCGATGGTCTCCGTTTCATAAGTAATTTCCCCCGTTAAGTTACAGAGATACGACCTATTCGATTTCAAGTCTTTCATTCAGTCTTTGTTCAATCCAGTTCTCGGTTCAGTAATCCATTACAGTCAGTCCAGTTCATTCGGGAGTTATTGGGGACATAAGGCGAATTTGTACATTACTCCCATAGCAGTAGGCAGAGTTCTGAAGTAAGTATCCATTTACTACTCAGTTCGATCTTCTAAATTCAAATTCATAGCACATGTCAGTACGAAAATAGTCACACAGCTTACATATACTTCCAGACAGTTAGAGTTTATGGTCATAACAGTAATACCGGGTAAGTCATCACAGGTTACATACCCAGTTTTTTTTTTTTCCACATCGTAAGTATCCTGATAATAGCTTTCTCAATGAGGGTTCCCTCAGGTCAATTCAATGAAAATTCGATCAGGTCGTGTCAGATGCAAGTTCTGCCCAATCGTTTCAAGTAGGAGTTCAAAGCACAAGCATCCAACAAAAATTTCTATCAGTTACACAAAGGGTTTTATCAACCCACGGTTTCATCAGGTTAGATCGGATAACAGTTCCATTCCTATCATTCCCTTCGTTCAGGTACATAGTCAATAGTTTCACAATTTGTCAACCGACATCAGAATCTTGTGACCTTACAATTCATATCAAAACAGTACAGGTCATACACAATGTGTTCCTCCCAATAAGTTTACAGGAAATGCACAGGCATGCAGCTATTCATATCGAGAGGTAAGCATCACAGTCAATGTAGCAATTTCCCAATAAATCTTCCATAAAGGTATATGGTACACAGTAATACATCACCCAAGGTTCTTGGTGACATATAATAATGAGTTGCCCTACGAGGGTTCCAGATCGGTCATACAGTCACTAAAGCATAGGCTCGCAGGTTTACTCAAACAGTCATGTCAGTTTTCTACAATCACAATTCACAGTCTAGAGTTTATCGGTTGGGGTCTTTATTCGGTCATGCAGTTCCAGGGTCATAGTCCCGATGGTTAAATCATTGAACAAATTTATCAATCATTCCGGGCAAGGGTACAGTCATATATGTACATGTTCAGAGTCTACTAACAGTCCCAATACAGGTTCGCGGGTTCAATGTACTCCAGATACAATAGTTGCTAAAGACCTCTTGGCCGACATTCCATCCACCGTAGACACCCAACCAGCGCAGTCCTAGCCTCTACCAAAGTCAAACCCAAAAAGAATAAATAAGGCTCAGCCAAAGGCAACGGTGACTTAGATTGATACTGAGGACACCTTGCCAATTTCAAAATTGGCTGAGAGTGATAAGTCCCATTTTGCTGCCGAGAAGAGGCCCACCGAGGCCGAACCATCACAATCAACTCGGTCAAAGAGGCCAAGGTCTGAATCGGCAACAGCTTAGGGCTCCATGAAGTCTGACTTCCCCTGAGCCCCCCCAATCACACTGGAGGACAAGCCGGTCAAAGCTAGGGATAGTGCTGATGACGTTAACGTCGGCGTAGCCTTGACTACAGCCTTGCTTCTTCCTGGAGATCTCGATCGTAACGCCAAGATGAGCTAGTATGAAAACTTCGCCTTGATGCTACAACACTCCGTTCAAGTAAGTCCCCTCACTTGGTAATTTTCTTTCTTTATTTTTTTATACTTAGAGAATTTGTACTAACTTTTGTTTTATCCATTTTCATTCAGGCAATCTAGCACGCCCACTCATTTTCTATGCAATCTTTTGAAATGAGGAAGGAGTTGGCCGACAAGACAAGGGAGGTCTCTGGTTTGCAAAGGACCCTTAAAAAGATTGAGGCCAAGATGAAAACTTTATCCGACCAAGCTGCGTCGGCCGTTAAAGCTAAAGACGAGGCTGAGGAAAAGGTGGATGCCGTTGAGGCCATCAATAAGGTTCTTGAGGCCCAAAAGAAAGAGGCCGAAGAAAAGACGGCTGAGGCCCCAAAAGAGCTGCAGGATGCCTTGGCCACAAAAGACGCCGAGCTCAAGGCCGACGATGAGAAGGCATACAATGAGAGGGTGGCTGATGTCACGGCGGACTACGAGAAACAGGTGAAGCAGGCATACAACAAGGGTTTCACTCTTGGTTGGATGGCTGTACTGAAAAAGCTTGAAGTCCCCGAGGACTCCCCCCTCAAGAACATCGACGTCCTTGCCCTGCCATTCCCCCCAACTCCAAGCCAATCTGACAACAATTCTGAGTCTGAGGAGGAAACTTTGGTGAGGAAGTAAAAGGAAGCTACTGGGGCCAAGTCCCCTACTCTAAATGAGCAAGTCCTGGACTTGACTCAAGATGAGGAGGGTGAGGAGGTTTCCAAAGATGCTACTCCTAAGAAGGCAACATCGGACGCACCTATTGCCGATAAGAGCCTCGACCAAACCCTCCAAGAAATAGATGCCGAGCTTGCGGCTAAAAAAGCGGCCGACATGTCTTCTCAGCAGTCTTCCGATCTCCAAACCAAACCAACCAGTGCCGTCGAAGAGTCTTAGTCTGATGTCTTTCTCCTTTTTTCTGTTTCTTTGTTCTTTTTCCTTTCTTTGAAACAATGTAAGCTCTCGATGTGGCCGATGTGCCTTCTTTTGAATGTAAATACAACTTCTTCTCTTGAATTCTTTGCATGTTTGTCTTCCTTTTACTGCTCTTGTATGGTTCTCACACTTAGAATATTTTTGCATATCTTTAATGTACACCTTAACTGTGTAATCTTCTCAGGGTGAAATACCTCAGTTATATCCACCACCGGTTTACATCGGCAAGTGCATAAGTACTTTATTTTAATATAACCTTGGCTTTGACTTGTAAATTTTTTCACAAATTTCAACAAGTGTTCAGTTCAACTTCAACTTGTAAATTTTTCTCAAATTTCAACAAGTGTTAAACATGATCTCGGTTTAACTTCAACTTATAAATTTTTCTCAAATTTCAACAAGTGTTAAACATGATCTCGGTTTAACTTCAACTTGTAAATTTTTCACAAATTTCAACAAGTGTTAAACATGATCTCGGTTTAACTTCAACTTGTAAATTTTTCTCAAATTTTATTTCTCAAATTTCAAAAAGTGTTAAACATGATCTCGGTTTAACTTCAACTTGTAATTTCAACAAGTGTTAAACATGATCTCGGTTTAACTTCAACTTGTAAATTTTTCTCAAATTTCAACAAGTGTTAAACATGATCTTGGTTTAACTTCAACTTGTAAATTTTTCACAAATTTCAACAAATGTTAAACATGATCTCGGTTTAACTTCAACTTGTAAATTTTTCTCAAATTTCAACAAGTGTTAAACATGATCTTGGTTTAACTTCAACTTGTAAATTTTACACAAATTTCAACAAGTGTTAAACATGATCTCGGTTTAACTTCAACTTGTAAATTTTTTAAAAATTCAACAAGTGTTAAACATGATCTCGGTTTAACTTCAACTTGTAAATTTTTCACAAATTTCAACAAGTGTTAAATATGATTTCGGTTTAATTTCAACTTGTAAATTTTTCTCAAATTTCAACAAGTGTTAAATATGATATCGGTTTAATTTCAACTTGTAAATTTTTCTCAAATTTCAACACGTGTTAGACTGATTTTAGCTTGTATATTCTACTTTGCCAGGAACCATTTTCCAACTTTCTGCCCCCTAATGTGAATTTAAGTTCCACTTGGGTTCTCATTATGCATGTATTCTAGAAACATCATCAACTATCAATCACAAGTGTGAAAAATCAAGCTAAAACTTTATTTATTACTTCGGCTAAAGAACAAGAAAATTTAATAATAAAAAAATTTAAGATTATAAGTATTCCAGGGCCTTGGCAAATCTTTGCCTTCATTGTCTTCAAGCCGATATGCCCCATTGCCCAATACCGAGATGATTCTATAGGGTCCCTCCCAATTCGGGCCAAGCTTGCCCTCTCTGGGATCCTTCTTGTTGCCGACGAGTTTTCTCAAGACGAGGTCACCGATTTGAAACTCTCTTGGGTTGACCTTCTTATTATAAGTCCTGGCAAGCTGCTGCTGGTATGCCGCTAGCTGAATTGCAGCTCTCTCACTTCTTTTTTCTAATAGATCCAGATCTCGGGCTAATAATACATCATTAGTCTCATTCTCTACTCCCTGGGTTCTGATCCCTGGGATGCCGACTTCTAGAGGAATGACTGCTTCTGTGCCATAAGCCATGGCAAATGGGGATTCCCCAGTTGATCTTCTCAGTGTAGTCTGATATGCCTAGAGTACATTGGGCAACTCATCCACCCATTTGCTGCTTGCAGTCTCTTCTTAATCCCATCCAAGATGACTTTATTGGATGCTTCTGCTTGTCCATTGCTTTGAGGAAAACTTGGGGTAAAAAAATAATTTTTGATTTTGAACTTTGCACAGAAGCTCTTGATTAGCTTACTGTCAAATTGTGTTCCATTGTCTGCAACTATTGTTCTTAGGATCCCAAACCTGGTGATGATATTCTTCCATATGAAGTTCTTCACGTCCACGTCTCGGATCTTGGCAAGGGGTTCAGCTTCTATCCACTTGGTGAAGTAATCTGTTGTTACCAGCAGGTACTTCCTTTGCCTGGTTGCTTAGGGTAGTTTTCCAACGAGATCCATGCCCCATTGGGCAAATGGCCAAGGACTGGATACTGGGTTCAGGTTTGCTGCTGGTTGGTGTATCAGAGGTGCAAACCTTTGGCACTTTTCACACTTCTTGACATAGGCTTTTGCATCTTTCTACATGTAGGGCCACCAATACCCTTGGATAATGGCCCTATGAGCAAGTGATCTGCCCCCAGCGTGGCTTCCACATACTCCTTCATGTATCTCGTATAAAAAATCTTCAACTTGTGAAGGATGTATACACCTCAAAAGGGGTCCAGTGAAGGATCTTCTGTAGAGATGTCCCTCTGTTATCAGACTGAATCTTGCCGACTTCAATCTAATCTTGTGTGCCTCCTTGTGATCAACTGGCAGTTTTTCTTTTTTCAGGAATGCTATTATTGCATCCATAAAACTTGGTCCCATATCCACACACATTGCTTCACGCTCTATGGTCAGTGGTTCAATGCTCGGGCCCGATAAGTAGTCAACCATTATCGTCCTTGCTTTTCCAGGTTGTATTGCACTAGCCAAGTTGGCCAGGGCATCAGCGTGGCTGTTATCATCTCGGCTAATCTGCTGTAGTTGGCAATTCTGAAATAAGGCCACCAATCTGCCGACCTCCTTTACATAGGCCGACATTCTTTTGTCTCGGGCTGCGAACTCGCCTGTTGTCTGGTTGACTATAAGTTGAGAGTCACAGAATACTATCACCTCATCTGCTTCTACTGCTATTGCCAGTTTCAGTCCTACAATCAGTGCTTCATACTCTGTTTCATTGTTTGAGGCCTTGAACCCCAAACGAATGGACTGTTCTAATATCTGTCCATCTGGAGATACCAGTACTACTCCTACTCCTGCTCCTTGTCAGTTTGAACTCCCATCAACAAACAGTCGAAAGGAGTCGCCGATATAAATGCTGCAGGGTCTGAGTTTTTCACTATTCCTCTGTTTCGTTACCTTGGGCTGGGTTTCTCTTTGCTCGTTTGGGCATTGTTCACATCGACTCAACGGAGCCCGATGCACGATGGATTCTGGCATGAACTCGGCCACGAAGTTGGCCAAAACTTGGCCTTTGATTGCTGTTTTAGGTCTGAACTCCAGGTCATACTGGCCCAAGGCCACTGCCCATCTGGCTATTCTGTCTGTCAGGTCTCCCTGCTGCAATAGGGACTTCAAAGGGTGTTCAGTTAGCACCACAATTTTGTGGGCTTGAAAGTAATGGTTCAGCTTCTTAGAAGCCATTACTAAAGCCAGCGCCAACTTCTCTAGGGGTAAATACTTGGTTTATGCATCAGCCAAGGTTTTGCTTACATAGTAAACAGCCATTTGTTTCCCTTTTTCTGCTCGAATTACCACTGCACTTACCGCGTGTTTCGAAACTGCTAAGTACAGGAACAACTCCTCTCTAGGTTCTGGATTTGAGAGAACTGGAGCCGTGGTTAAATACTTTTTTAAGTTGGCCAAGGCGGCTTCGCATTCCTCGGTCCATAAGAAGTCTGTGGCTTTCTTCACTAAGCTGAAGAAAGGTTTGCACTTGTCTGAGCTTCTGCTTATGAACCTATTCAGGGCTGCAGCTCTTCCAATCAGCATCTGCACTTGTTTTGCAGACGTTGAGCTCTTTAACTCTAGGATGGCCTTGATCTGATCTGGGCTGGCCTCAATGCCCCTTCTGGTCACCAAGTATCCCAAGAACTTACCAGATCCAACTCCAAACGCACACTTCGATGCATTGAGTCGGAGCCAATATGTTTTAAGGATATCAAAGACTACTTTTAGGTCAGCCAGATGACCTTCAGGTTCCTTGGTCTTCACGACCATGTCATCGATGTAAACTTCCACTGTTCGGCCAATCAGGTGTCTGAACATCTTGGTTACCAATCTCTGGTAAGTTGCTCCTGCGTTTTTCAACCCAAAAGGCATCACTCTGTAGCAATACAGCCCTTTTGGGGTGATAAACGCAGTCTTCTCCTCGTCTGGGGGTACATGGCTATCTAATGGTACCCCTTATAGGCATCCAGGAAACTCATTCTTTCATGCCCTAAGGTGGCATCCACCAGTTGGTCAATCTTGGGTAAAAAAAAACTGTCTTTGGGACAGGCCTTGTTTAGGTTGGTAAAGTCCATGCAGACCCTCTATTTACCATTCTTTTTCTTCACCACCACTGTATTTGATAGCCATGTCGGGTAATTTACCTCTCGAATGGCTCTGGCCTCTAGAAGTCTGTTTACTTCCTCTTCCACTACCTCAACATGTATCAACGTCGGTCTTCTTGCCCGTTAGATTACAGGTTTGGCCGACCTGTCTACATTCAGTTTATGGCAAGTGACCTCGGGGTCAATGCCGAGCATTTCGTAAGGCGTCCAAGCAAACACCTCAATGTTTGCTCTCAAGAAAGCCTCCAGTTCTTTTTCCTCTTCTTCGGCTAAGCCCGAGCCGAGAAGGAAAAAGCGTTCCTCGTCTCCCTGCTGGATGAAAATTTTCTTTAGGGCTTCTTCGCACTTCTTGGCTAGCTCCTTGCCAACATCCTCTAGGACCTCCACGTCCTCGTCTTCGATCTCTGCCCTTTCTGGTTCTCGTATGCTACAGGTGGATTTCATTACTGCCATGGAGCAGTACTTTGCCTGCAGCTGATCCCCTCTGACCTCCTCTATCCCATGCTCTGTTGGAAACCGTAATAGCTGGTGCAATGTTGAGGGAACAGCCCCCATTGCATGCAACCATGGCCTTCTTAGGATAGCATTGTAAGGGGAGGGTGTGTCGATTATGGTGAATTCTGTCTTTATCTTCTTGGTGCCAGCCTGCACCTCCAAGCTTGCTACTCCCAGTGGCCATGTCAGCGTTCCATTGAACCCGACTGTAGACACCCCATTTTGACCGGCCCTAAGACTTGGGCACTTCATTTTGACCACCTTCACCAGAAAAATCAAATTGAAATTTTAATCCCAAAACTCACCCATTTTGGTCAAATTAAAATATTTTTATTTGAATTTATAATTTTGTATAATTTTATATAATTTTGTGTGTTTGTACAAATTTTTAGGTGTGTTTGTATAAATTGGCATGTGATATTTTATAAAGAAAAAAATGATAAAAATAAAAATAGAAAATAAAAAAAAAGAAAAATATGGTCAGAATGTTTTTTTGTGGGTGAGATGATGATAACATAAAAAAAATGATGAAGAAAAGAAATGGGGCGGTGGTAGAGAATATCTTTACAGAAAGAAAGGAAAAAGGGTGGAATCATAATGTGTTTTTTTGAGTGGAATTGTGTTGGAGAATGTAATCATAAAAGATGAGAATATATGGTCATGGGTGGGACATTAAAAAAGGGCATGAGTAGTGTTGATAAGGGGGGGGCTGAACAACGGAGGGATAGACACATGGGTTTAGAGAGAGAGAGAGAAAGCACCCACACACATACACACACCCACACAGCACACAGCACACAACACACCATTTACAACTCTCACACACCATACCCAACACCTACACACCCAGCACAAGAGCTACACACACTGATACATCCACATTCACACACGGCACAAACAGATTCACTCTCCTAATACACACAGCGCACACACACGGGGGGAGTGGGAGAGACCACACACGGACTAGCTCTCTCTCTGCTCTCTCTAGGAGATACCATACCAGACTCACTCTCTGCTATAACACACCTAGCATCTATACATACATGGGGCTCTCTCTCTCTCTCGGTTTGAAGAGAGGAGGAGGAGAGAGACACACGGGTTTAGAGAAAAAAGGAATATAATTCATCAACCCCTCACACACGGAACACATCTACACAACAACACATACCACACACTGTTATACGGACCAAAAAACTCTCAAAGTTACACCAGGCTCTCTCTCTCTCTCTCTCTCTCTCTCTCTCTCTCTGGATTTGGGAGGAGAACAACATAGCCACCAACACCACAACACTTGGCACTGCAAGTGAGCTCGACCCCGTGAACTTGATTCCTCCTCCTCACTCACCTCGACTGTTTCATCGTCTCATCCACCACCACAGCTACTCCACCACCGAGCTACCACCACCAGCACCACCAACTACTCCACTACCGAGCTACCACCAGCAGCATCACCAACTACTCCACTGCTAAGCCACCCACCGCTGCAACTCAACAACCGACAGCACCATCGTAGCTATTCCACTGCCGAGCTACCACCAGCAGCACCACCAACTACTCCACTGCCGAGCCATCACCAGCTGCACCACCAACTACTCCACTGCTGAGCCATCACCGCTGCAACTCCATTGCCGAGCCACCCACCGCTGCAACTCCACATCCGGCATACACCCACTGCTGCAACTCCACGACTGAGCTACCATACAGCTTCCAGCCGTGACTGAGTACTGCCGAGCCACCACCACTGCAACTCTCTCCGCTGGTGCCAGGTACTTGGTGGCAGATTAAAGGAGAGGAACATAGGAGAAAAGGACAACAAAACACGTCAACACATAGGGGGAAAGCTCTTGGGTCTTTCTCTTTGAGGAGCTCAAACGAGACCAATCTCTCATCTTCTCTCCCTCTCAGCATTGTGCTGCTGACCTACTCCACCCGTTGTTACGCCGTAATTCCGCTAGCTGGTTTGCCATCTTCGTTGACCCACTCGCCGATAGCTTGCACGAAAGCCAATTCAGCTTGCCATTGGTCTCTCTCACTGACATATGAACGCTATTCTTTCTGTGCTTCCACTCAAAATTTGAAAGAGAGCTTTGATCTACTTCGTGCCAAGCTTGCACCTTCCTATTGAGGTAAAGTTTCCTTTCTTTTATTTCAATCTTTGTGCATCTTTTTTTTCATATTTTCATTTTGATTTGGGACTATTTTGGAATTGTTTGTCAACATATCTAAACTATGTAATTTGAAGTTGTAAAAATGGGGAAGGGTTCGCTACCCTTCCTCATAATTACATTAGCTTTAATCTCTCTATTTCAGTACATTTGTATGTTATTTGGGGGCTGTTTAATTTACTTTAATAAGTTTGTTTTGCATATTTTGTTTGTGTTATATTAACCAATTAATCAACCTTGCATAACCACCTTTGCAATCTCCCTTCATTCTTTGATGATTTTGATTAAAAAGTTGTGAAAAAGTAAGATTGTGGTTCAAGTATAAGAAAGAAGATTTTTCTCATACTTAATGGTTTAATCTCTTCGGAGGTTCAGCATTAACGGCATAAAAACTTTCTTATACTAAAGTACAATCATGTATTTTTCAGTTCTTTTTATCACCAGTGTGTCTACCTTTAAGGGATTAATTGACCCTTGGAAATCACCAAGGACAGTGTCATCATCGCTTATTATCAAGTTTGGATTTCAAGTCATTTCGCTCACTATGGGTTTATCTAAGTCATTATCACTCTTTGGAGTTTGACTAGTCCTTGTTGCACATCTTGAGTTTGACTTGAAATCCCTAACTTGTAAATAAGTTTGACTCTTCCTTTGTAATTTCTCCTGAAGAATTTATCACCTGTTTGTTTACTGTTAAGGGATTAATTGACCATTGAAAATCACCAAGGAAAATGTCATTATCACTCATTATCAAGTTTGGATTTCAAGTCCTTATCGCTCACTCTGGGTTTTTCTAAGTCATTATCACTCTTCTAAGTTTGACTAGTTCTTGTTGCGCATCTTGAGTTTGACTTGAAATCCCTAACTTGTACATCAGTTTGACTATTCCTTTGTGATTTCCTCCGAAGAAAATAAGGTTTATTCGGGTTAAGTCGACACTTATTTTCCTTTATTGCATTTCAGACTTAGTGGATGTAAATATCACTGTGGACTTAATGGATTAAAGAAAAGGGAAGGTAATATAAAAAAGGCTAATAAAATTGAGCTTAAAATGAATCAACCAACATAAAGAACCAACATGATTGATTGAATTCGGTCGGACGTTATACCGAGTTTATTGTGTCAAGGCTTGTCTTACATTAGTCCATAATGTTTTGATGAATCTTGAAGCGTCTCTACTTCCCTTCTTGAATTTGCTTCATGATAGGAGGGAGGGGTGGTTGTTATGCATTGCATTTATGGATCTTTGTCCTATCATATCCAAAGCCATCTCCCAAATCAATCTGCAACCATAGATGGTTTGGGAACTAAGTTCGCTTCTCTCTTGAGTATTTCCCATGATAGAGAAAAGTAGAAGGGACAAACATGGCTAGGAATACTTTGTTTGCATGTTTGCACTGTTTCACTTTAGGCACAAAAAACAGATTTCTACAAAGAAAACAATGAATGCTTGGATTTATTTAGGGCTCGACTAAGTCTTGTTTTGGGTCGGCAAGGCTCCAATAAATTGCAAACAATACACTTTTGGTCGAAAGCAATGATAAGGTGAAACAGAACAAATCTCAACAAAGCAGACAAAGAAATTTCTGAGAAGCATCGCGCAATCATTACATATTATTTGTTGTAATAAATTAGACAGCCCCTTTTCATTATTATTCATTCAGATTTGTAACATTTATTTATTCGGACACTTGGACATTCGGATCCTCCTGCCTGAGGACGCAAACTTGTAATAATGTGTATGTCTTCCAACCCCACGTCTTTCTCCCTTTTATTTACCAGCTTATGATGGTTATCATGTTTAATTTAGCATACTCATGTTTGCATCCACTTGTATTGCATGCATAAAAGTTCGGCTCATCATATTATTGCAAATGTCAAATTCAAACTCTTTACTTGAATACATGCGCTATTACATGCCTTGAATTGACTCACATGACATGTTAGTAGCCGAGCTTAGTAATTGCATATGATATATGTTGCATTAGTCATAATACATAGTTAGGATCATGCATTTTTCCCTAACTAGTTTTCTTTTTTGGCTCGGAGTATGAGGTGAGTTTTTATGATTTAGCATATTGCATTAGTGTGATTGCTGTCATATCAAGCATACTACCATGAGGCTAATTGCTTAAATGATAAACTGTTTGAATGCTTGTGGATGAAGGCTATTCATTGACATTGGGATACTTTGATTAATGTATATATATGAGATCACTTTTTCAAGTGATACATATTCAAAACACTTTTTCAAAACAAACATAAAATCAAACGTTCCAACTGTTTGTGAAATTAGTCTATACTTGTATGTTAGAGATAAATAAAAACATATACTGTACATAAGAATCACATCATAACTAGTAGAGGCCGATCTTTGATCGGGTGAGTGGGGTGCTCATTATTGACCTTCCCCTCTTATACCTAAGTTCCCGAACCAAGACACTTTGGTAACGACGGACTAATGGCCTTTGGCACGAGTCACGGGTTTCCTAAATTTCTCAAAATAAATATTTAGGTGGCGACTCTGAAATCTGGCAAAGCAGTCCATTTTTGGCATTTGATTCAAACATTGATTTTCCAAAAACAATTGCCGGATTTGGACTCTTTTTTGTGTTTTCATTGTTTCACATTGCACTTGTGAAATCAGATTCAGAACCAACACAAGTGGAGTCCGAACTGTAAGGGCTATTTCATTCTTCCGAAAGGGAGCACGAAAAGCCGAGCTACACTGACCATTGGGCCATTGGATTGCTCCATATCGTCTGGGTGAAGGCCAAGCTCCTTGCAACACCTGACATACATGATGTCATAAGAGCTGCCTTGGTCAATTAGGATGCGCTTCACTTGGCACTCCCCAACCTGGAGGGATACTACCAAGGCATCGTTATATGGATGCTGCACCATCTCAAGGTCGGCTTCAGTAAAGGACACTACTGGTCCCTGGCACTCCTCAGCCCAATGTCTTTTCTCTCCGACCTAGTATACATGCTGCAAGTGCTTTACCTTCTGGGTTTCCCCCCGTATTTCGTTTTCGTTGACCCTCGAGTGAATTACATTAATTACCTGAAGAGGTCTGCCTGCTTGCGGTTGCTGTGCTGGGGGAGGTGGAGCTGCTGGTGCCTGAGGCAGTTTTGCCTACTCTTCCCTTATCTTGGCCTCATCTACAAGGTCCCTTAAATGGCCTTGCCTTACCAGGTCTTCCAAATGTGCTTTCAGGGCTCTACAACCCTGAGTCAGATGCCCATCTTCATTGTGGTAGGCACAGTGCTTACCAAGGCTTCTTTCCATAAACTCTCATGGTACCCTTGCTGGTGCTCTGAAATAGGGCTGAGTTCGGATTTTATCCAGGACTTTGTGAATTGGAATTCGGAATATAGTTGTGACTGCCTGTGCAGCCCCCAGTCCTATCTCTTGCTTGTTGGATCCATTATTACCTCGGCCTCGCTTCGGCGAGCCGTTTCCTTTCTCTTGCTTTGTCGTCTTGGTTCCTGGCGCGTCTTCCTCGACTTTGGCATATTTCTCAATTCTGGCCATGAGCTCCTCCATGCTTTTTGGCAATGTCTTTGCCAAAGACTTTCGTAGTGGACAGTTATCTTTTAGGCCGTTCTTGAAAGACACGACCGCCACCTCCTGGTTGCACTCGGGTATTCGGTTGAACACCTCATAATACCTTTTAGCGTAGGCCCTAAGGCCTTCATCCTCACTGATTCTCAGAGCCATCAGGGCGTCTACCCTTAATGGCTATAGTTTGTTTCTCACGAACCTGGCCACGAATATCTCAACCAGGCCTTCCCAGGTTTTCACACTTCCCTTTGGTAATTTGTGAAACCAATCCGATGCAATCTCTCCGAAGGATAAGGGGAACACCTTACAGAGCAATGGCTCGTTCCTAGTGTACAGTACCATCGAGTTCAAGTATAATCCGACGTGAAAGTTGGGGTCCGACTTACCATCGTATATCTGGAACCTTGGCATACTAAATCTTTTCGGAGTCTCAAATTTGTCCAACTCCACCGAGAATGGTGTTCTCGGTTTAATAGGGGAAGTTACCTCAGCATTTTGTTGCTTCTTCTTGAGCTAATCTCTCAAGTCCTCTTTGGTCCACCCAGGAGCTCAGCTATCTCCTGACTTCAGTCTTTTCAGTGCACTACTCTCAGCTTCGTTGTGAACCCTTTTCGACCTTTCTTCATTAGTTGTGTTGAAGCACAGCTCCTGCCTTTGAACATGCCGATGTTCTTTGGGGTCTACCTCCTTGATGCGATGTGTCCTTCGAGATTCTTCCCTCCTTGACTCTCCTCGCCCGACCTCCCTTGAAGGTCGGTGAGAGTGTTTTTCGGTCCTAGTGTGCTAGGGAGCTACAGGGATTGTTTTCTGCCCTCCTTTCTGAGCATTGGCTGCTGGAATCGGCGTGTCCTGCAGCGGGAATGATAGCTGCATGACGTTGTTTTGCATCATGAAATTGACGACCGATTGCAGGTCTGCCAATTTGTTCGCTATCTCTTTCACCTCTTCGTCCATTTGCAGGCATCTATCTTTCCATACCTGGAGGTTGTCCTCATTGTAATACCCGTATTGATCCGATTTCTTTGGTACGTCACCCTCCTGGCTGACGTCTTTCTTGTCGTGATTCTGGTCCTGAGTCTCTTCGTTGCAACCATCTTCCTCCATGTTAGGGTCAACGTGTTTTTCGTTCCCAGCAGGGATTTCGTCTCTAACCTTATCTTTTTGTCCGTCAATGGCCATCTATCCTCCTTTCTTTCCCACAGACGGCGCCAAATTGTGTAAGTGAATTTCTGACCACACTGCTAACTCAGTATTCAACTGGAGAGCACTGGCGGAATAGATGGCGTCTAAATGACCTGTAACAGAAAAGAAGAGATTCCAGCAGTGGTTTATCCACCTGAGGGCACTCCGACGATCAAGTCAGTTATCTCTCAAAGATATCAAAAATGCTTAACTCACTATTCAAAATATAAATTGCGTACCTTAGACCCATGGGGGTGCCTCTCTTTTATAGTTAACCCAATCTTAGTCCCAATAGAAGCCTAGCTTCAATGGACTTCAGCTCAGTGCTTATCTTGGACTCTCCAATAGATAAAGATAAACTCCCTAAGAGTTTTATCCTTATCCAGGCTAAGGTCCTTTCTCATTCTAGGACTCTTGTCCCCTATCCGCTTATCCCGGACTCCGATATCTTCGGAGATAACCTCGGCCTAGCCGAGATCACCTCGGCGTCACGACCAGGACACGTGGCACCCCAACTGACACGTCGGCGTCACCTTGGCCACGTGTTGGTACTCAGAAAATATATCCCCGCAGATATGTACAAAACTAAAATCAATAAAAGAGATAGACAACATAACCTAGAGGAAACATACATAAAAATCTATAAATTTTTTTAAAACTTTATACATAAAGATCTATAAATTTATTAAAATTAAAAAAAAAAGAGTTTTTTTTAATCATCAGAGACCACAACCTAAAGGAGAGAGGTCTTGCCTATAAGTAATGAGATGAAATAAACAAAATCTATTCATCTTTGGCCCTCCATAATAATTGTAGAATAAAAACAATACTCAAATAATCTACATTAATATGTGTTTGAGACAAAAAAGATTAGGTATATTACCATGAACTTGTAGTAATTGTATATGTGTGAGTGAATTTCTGACCACACTGCCAACTCAGTATTCAACTGGAGATCACTGGCGGAATAGATGGCGCCTGAATAACTTGTAATAGAAAAAAGAGATTCCAGCGGTGGTTCGTCCACCCGGGGACACTCCGACGATCAAGTCAGTTATCTCTCAAAGACAATCAATAGTGCTTAACTCACTATTCAGAATGTAAATTGCGTATCTTAAACCCATGGGGGTGCCTCTCTTTTATAGTTAACCCAATCTTAGTCCCAATAGAAGCCTAGCTTCAATGGACTTCAGCTTAGTACTTATCTTGGACTCTCCAATAAATAAAGATAAACTCCCTAAGAGCTTTATCTTTATCCAGGCTGAGGTCCTTCCTTATTCTAGGACTCTTGTCCCCTATAAACCCTACAAAATACCTTCTTTCTGAAATCCAACTCCTCCAAATTAAGTCGATGTTATGGGTATGTGGAAGCATAGGGTAGACACCCCGACTAAGTTAGAACACTTTGGGCGGGAGTTTGATATCCCGGCCGACGTTCATCTGAGGTTAGCTGGGGAGGATGACTCCATCATGCCCACTATTGATTCTATGCCCTTCCCTGTTGTAGCTTTTATCGAGTGCGGACTTAGGCTCCCATTCAACATCCTTTTTCCGTGAGATACTCCATTACTATATGTTGAACCCAATGCAGCTTGCCATCAATTCCTACTGAGTCATCAATGGTATAATAGCCTTAGCCAAATATGAGAATACTAGGGTTACCTTAGCCGACATCCAATATTGCTACACCATGTGTGGCCTAAAAAATGAGAAAGGCTATATTTACTACCTCAAACCGAGGTCCACAGAGTACAAAATTGTTGCTGACCTCCCAGACTCCAACAAGGGAGCTGGAGATGATTACTTCATTATCTCGGGAAACTGGGAGTTCACTCTAGATAAGGACCTCCACCTATACCCTCTTCCTGGAACAGTCTTTGTAGAGAGTAATGGTAAGAGCCCAATGTTTATACTTACTCATTTTTAAAGTCTTCAACACTTCGTTTGTTCTAATGTCTGTTTTTCTTGCAGCTCTTCCCCAACCAGAAAAAGGCTTCCGCAAGTCCTTTTTCCCCAGCAAGGGTTTGAAGAAGCTATTGGATTTGCCAGTCCACAAGCGTAGAGCCTCTTTGGTCCTCAACTTCATCCCAACCTACAAGTCCATACTCCTCGACGTCCCAAAGAGAAAGAAAAGCCATTCTCCCCCTTCTACTACAACTCCTCCAACAGCATCCTCATCTCGGCCAGATCAAGGGTCAACCTCAGATCCAGCAGAGCAACCATCCACCTCAGCTCCACAACTGATCCCACCATCTTAACGCCGATGACGACGACGACGAACTGTTTTTGCTGTTGAGATGGGCCATTAGAAAGCAGTTGCTAAAGACCTCTTGGCCGACATTCCATCCACCATAGACACCCAACCAGCGCAGTCCCAGCCTCCACCAAAGTCAAAGCCAAAAAGAATAAATGAGGCTCAGCCAAAGCCAACGGTGACTCAGATTGATACTGAGGACACCTTGCCAATTTCAAAATTGGCTGAGAGTGATAAGTCCCATTCTGCTGCCGAGAAGAGGCCCGCCGAGGCCAAACCATCACAATCAACTCGGTCGAAGAGGCCGAGGTCTAAATCGGCAACAGCTTCGGGCTCCATGAAGTCTGACTCCTCCTGGGCCCCTCCAATCACACTGGAGGACAGGCCGATCAGAGCTGGGGATAGTGTCGAGACGTTAACGTCGGCGTAGCCCTGACTACAGCCTTGCTTCTTCTTGGAGATCTCAATCGTAACGCCGAGATGAGCTAGTATGAAAACTTTGCCTTGATGCTACAACACTCCGTTCAAGTAAGTCCCTTCACTTGGTGATTTTTTTTCTCTATTTTTTCATACTTAGAGAATTTATACTAACTTTTGTTCTATCCATTTTCATTCAGACGATCCAGCACGCCCACTCATTTTCTATGCAAGCTTTTAAGAACCGAAAGGAGTTGGCCGACAAGACGAGGGAGGTCTTTGGTTTGCAGAAGACCCTTAAAAAGACTGAGGCCAAGATGAAAACTTTATCTAACCAGGCTGCTTATGCGTTTAAAGCTAAAGACGAAGCCGACGAAAAGGTGGATGCCACTGAGGCCATCAACAAGGTTCTTGAGGCCTAGAAGAAAGAGGCCGAAGAAAAGACGGTCGAGGCCCAGAAAGAGCTGCAAGATGCCTTGGCCACAAAAGACGCCGAGCTCAAGGTCGCCGATGAGAAGGCATACAATGAGGGGGTGGCCGATGTCACGGCGGACTACGAGAAACAGGTGAAGCAGGCATGCAATAAGGGTTTCACCCTTGGTTGGATGGCTGTACTGAAAAAGCTTGAAGTCCCCGAGGACTCTCCCCTTAGGAACACCGACGTCCTCGCCCTGCCATTCCCCCCAACTCCAAGCCAATCCGACGACGATTCTGAGTCTGAGGAGGAAGCTTTGGTGAGGAAGTCAAAGGAGGCTGCTGGGGCCAAGTCCCCTACTCCAAATGAGCAAGTCCTGGACTTAACTCAAGATGAGGAGGATGAGGAGGTTCTCAAAGATGCTACTCCTGAGAAAGCAATATCGGACGTGCCTATCGCCGACAAGAGCCTTGACCAAACCCTCCAAGAAATAGATGCCGAGCCCACGGCTGAGAAGGCCGCCGAGTTGTCTTCTCAGCAGTCTTCCGAGCTCCAGACCCAACCTGCCAGTGGCGCCGAAGAGTCTTAGTTTGATGTTCTCCTTCTTCTTTTTTCTGTACTTTGATCTTTGTTTTTCTTTGAAACAATGTAAGCTCTTTATGTGACTGACATTCCTTCTTTTGAATGTAAACACAACTTCTTCCTTTGAATGCTTGTATGACTTTTATACTTAGAATATTTTGCATATCTTCAATGTACACCTTAACTGTGTAATCTTCTCGGGGTGAAATACCTCGGTTATATCCACCAATGGTTTACATCGGCAAGTACATAAGTACTTATTTTAATACAACCTTGGCCTTAACTTGTAAAATTTTTTCACAAATTTCAACAAGTGTTCAGTTTAACTTCAACTTGTAAATTTTTCTCAAATTTCAACAAGTATTCAGTTTAACTTCAACTTGTAAATTTTTCTCAAATTTCAACAAGTGTTAAACATGATCTCGGTTTACCTTCAACTTGTAAATTTTTCATAAATTTCAGCAAGTGTTAAGCATGATCTCGGTTTAACTTCAACTTGTAAATTTTTCACAAATTTTAACAAGTGTTAAACATGATCTCGATTTAACTTCAACTTGTAAATTTTTTTCAAATTTCAACAAGTGTTAACCATGATCTCAGTTTACCTTCAACTTGTAAATTTTTCTCAAATTTCAACAAGTGTTAGACTGATTTTAGCTTGTATATTCTACCTTGCCAGGAACCATTTTCCAACTCTCTGCCCCCTAATGTGAACTGAAGTTCCACTTGGGTTCTCATTATACATGTATTCTAGAAACATCATTAACTATCAGTCACAAGTGTGAAAACTTAAACTAAAACTTTATTTATTACTTTGGCTAATAACAAAGAACAAGAAAATTTAATGATAAAAAAATTTAAGATTATAAGTATTCCAGACCCTTGACAACTCTTTGCCCTCATTATCTTCAAACCGATATGCCCCATTGCCTAATACCAAGATGATTCTATAGGGTCCCTCCCAATTTGGGCCAAGCTTGCCATCTCTGGGATCCTTTTTGTTGCCGACGATTTTTCTCAAGACGAGGTCGCCGACTTGAAACTCCCTTGGCTTGACCTTCTTATTATAAGTCCTGGCAAGTTGCTGCTGGTATGCTGCTAGCTGAATTGTAGCTCTCTCCATTCTTTCTTCTAGTAGATCTAGATCTCGGGCTAATAATACATCATTAGTCCCATTTTCTACTCCCTGGGTTCTGATTCTTGGGATGCCGACTTCTAGAGGAATGACTACTTCTATGCCATAAGCCATGGCAAATGGGGATTCCCCAGTTGATCTTCTCGGTATAGTCCGATATGCCCAGAGTACACTGGGCAACTCATCCACCGACTTTCCTTTTGCTGCTTGCAGCCTCTTCTTTATCCCATCCAAGATAACTTTGTTGGATGCTTCTTCTTGTCCATTGCTTTGAGGAAAACTTGGGGTCGAAAAATAATTCTTGATTTTGAATTTTGCACAGAAGCTCTTGATTAGCTTATTGTCAAATTATGTTTCATTGTCTGCAACTATAGCTCTTGGGATCCCAAACCTGGTGATGATGTTCTTCCATATGAAATTCTTCACATCCACGTCTCGAATCTTGGCAAGGGGTTCAGCTTCTATCCACTTGGTGAAGTAATCTGTTGTTACCAGTAGGTACTTTCTTTGCCCAGTTGCTTGGGGCAGTTTTCCAACAAGATCCATGCCCCATTAGGCAAACGGCTAAGGATTGGATATTGGGTTCAGGCCTGCTGCTAGTTGGTGTATCAGAGGTGCAAACCTTTGGCATTTTTCACACTCCTTGACATAGGCTTCTGCATCTTTCTGCATGTAGGGCTACCAATACCCTTGGGTAATGGCCCTATGAGCAAGTAATCTACTCCCAGCGTGGCTTCCATATACTCCTTCATGTATCTTGTATAAAAAATCTTCAACTTGTGAAGGATGTATACACCTCAAAAGGGGTCCAGTGAAGGATCTTCTATAGAAATATCCCTCTGCTGTCAGACTGAATCTTGCCGACTTCAATCTGATCTTGTGTGCCTCCTTGTGATCATCTGGCAGTTTTCCTTCTTTTAGGAATGCTATTATTGCATCCATCCAGCTTGGTCCTATGTCCACACACATTGCTTCACGCTCTGTGGTCAGTGGTTTGATACTCGGGCTCGATAAGTAGTCAACCATTATCGTCCTTGCTTTTCCAGGATGTATTGCACTGGCCAAGTTGGCCAGGGCATCAGCATGGCTATTATCATCTCGGCTAATCTGCTGTAGTCGGCAATTCTGAAACAGGGCCACCAATCTGCCGACTTCCTTTACATAGGCTGACATTCTTTCGTCTCGGGCTGCGAACTCGCATGTTGTCTGGTTGACTATAAGCTGAAAGTCACAGAATATTATCACTTCATCTGCTTCTACTGCTGTTGCCAGTTTCAGTCCTGCAATTAGTGCTTCATACTCTGCTTCATTGTTTGAGGCCTTGAACCCCAAACGAATGGACTGTTCTAATATCTGTCCATCTGGAGATACCAGTACTACTCCTACTCCTGCTCATGCTCCTTGTCAGTTTGAACTCCCATAAACAAACAGTCGAAATGAGTCGCCGATGTAAATGCTACAGGGTCTGAGGTTTTCACCATTCCTCTGTTCCGTTGCCTTGGGCTGGGTTTCTCTTTGCTCGTTTGGGCATCATTTACATCGGCTCAACAGAGCCCGATGTACGATGGATTCTGGCGTGAACTTGGCCACGAAGTCGGCCAAAACTTGGCCTTTGATTGCTATTCTAGGTCTGAACTCCAGGTCATACTGGCCCAAGGCCACTGCCCATCTGGCTATTCTACTTGTCAGGTCTCCCTGCTGCAATAGGGACTTCAAAGGGTATTCAGTTAGCACCACAATTTTGTGGGCTTGAAAGTAATGGTTCAGCTTCTTTGAAGCCATTACTAAAGCCAACGCCAACTTCTCTAAGAGTGAATACCTGGTTTCTGCATCAGCCAGGGTTTTGCTTACATAGTAAACAACCCTTTGTTCCCCTTTTTCTTCTCGGATTACCACTGCACTTACCGCATGTTCCGAAACTGCTAAGTACAGGAACAGCTCCTCTCTAGGTTTTGGATTTGAGAGAACTGGAGCCATGGTTAAATACTTCTTTAAGTCGGCCAAGGCGGCTTCGCACTCCTCAGTCCATAAGAAGTCTGTGGCTTTCTTCATTAAGTTGAAGATAGGTTTGCACTTGTCTGAGCTTCTGCTTATGAACCTATTCAGGGCTGCAGCCCTTCCAGTCAGCATCTGCACCTGTTTTGCCGACGTTGGGCTCTTCAACTCTAGGATGGCCTTGATCTGATCTGGGGTGGCCTCAATGCCCCTTCTGGTCACCAGGTATCCCAAGAACTTACCAGATCCAACTCCAAATGCACACTTCGATGCATTAAGTCGGAGCCGATATGTTTTAAGGATGTCAAAGATTGCTTTAAGGTCGGCCAGATGACCTTCAGGTTTTTTGGTCTTCACGACCATGTCATTGATGTAAACTTCCACTGTTTGGCTAATTAAGTGTCTGAACATCTTGGTTACCAATCTTTGGTAAGTTGCTCCTGCGTTTTTTAACCCAAAAGGCATCACTCTCTAGCAATATAGCCCTTTTGGGGTCATAAACGCAGTCTTCTCTTCATCTGGGGGGTACATGGCTATCTAATGGTACCCCATGTAGACATCCAAGATGCTCATCCTTCCATGCCCTGAAGTAACATCCACTAGTTGGTCAATCTTGGGTAAAGGAAAACTATCTTTGGGACAGGCCTTGTTTAGGCTGGTAAAGTCCACGCAGACCCTCCATTTACCATTCTTTTTCTTTACCACCACTGTATTCGATAGCCATGTCGGGTAATTTACCTCTCGAATGGCTCTGGCCTCTAGAATTCTGTCTACTTCCTCTTCCACTACCTCAACATGTATTAACGTCGGTCTTCTTGCCCGCTGGATTACAGTTTAGCTTACCTGTCTACGTTCAGTTTATGGCAAGTGACCTCGGGGTCAATGCCAGGCATTTCGTAAGGCGTCTAGGCAAATACCTCAATGTTTGCTCTCAAGAAAGCCTCCAGTTCTTTTTCCTCTTCTTCGGCTAAGCCCGAGCTGAGAAGGAAGAAGCGTTCCTTGTCTCCCTGCTGGACGAGGATTTTCTTTAGGGCTTATTCGCTCTTCTCGACTGGCTCCTTGCCGACGTCCTCTAGGACCTCCACGTCCTCATCTTCGATCTCTGCCCCTTCTGGTTCTCGTATGCTGCAGGTGGATTTCATTGTTGCCATGGAGCAGTTCTTTGCCTGCAGCTGATCTCCTTTGACCTCCTCTATCCTATGCTCTGTTGGGAACCGCAATAACTGGTACAATGTTGAGGGAACAGCCCCCATTGCATGCAACCATGGCCTTCCCAGGATAGCATTGTAAGGGGAAGGTGTGTCGATTATGGTGAACTCTGTCTTTATCTTCTTGGTGCCAGCTTGCACCTCCAAGCTTGCTGCTCCTAATGGCCATGTCGACATTCCATTGAACCTGACCATTGGGCCATTGGATTATTTCATATCGTCTGGGTGAAGGCCAAGCTCCTTGTAACACTTGATAACATGATGTCACAAGAGCTGTCTTGGTCAATTAGGATGTGCTTCACTTGGCACTCTCCAACCTGGAAGCAATGTTTTCAAAACCAGACCGGTGAGCGAACCGAAAAAGGGACTGGGTGGACGGGTCACCAGTTCAACCGTCGAGTCAAAGCGGTCGAACCGTGACGTCATAATAAATATTATATAATTAAAAAATATAATTATAAATTATAAATAAATAAATATATATATAAATAATCAAATAAAAATAAAAATTGTTGTATAGTATTTATTAATAATATTTAATAAAGTCATAATTGATAAAAAAAAAAATCACTTATTTCAAAGAAATTAAATTTTTTAAACATTCCCTCCAAATAAATTGATTGATTGCTAGATTTAATTTTGGAGGGAAATGAAATTTTCAACTCTCCAACCAATTAATATGTTTCAAATAATTTGATTGAATCCCACATAGAATTTTGTAGGTTCTCTTTGAAAAATCTTTTCCTATAAATAGGAATAGACTTTCATAATCTCCTCAAGCTTTCAAGTTTCAATGAGACTCTTCCTTATGAGAGGAGACTCTTGAAATAAGAATTTTTAGTCAACATTTTGAAATATATTTATATATATATATATATATAAGAAAGAAAGAAAAGAAAGAAAGAAAAAAAAAAGTAAAACCCAAAAAAAAAAGAGGACCAGTTTTGGCTGGTTCGACCACTAGGTCACTGGTTTTACCGGTTCAACCAGTGGGTCACCGGTTTTTCCTGGTTTTGACCCCAATCCGAGTTTAAGGGGTTGACCGGACCAGAACAAGGCCCGGTTCCCGGTTCAACCGGTCCGGGTCTGAGAACAATGCCTGGAAGGATACTACCAAGGCATCGTTATGTGGATGCTGCACCATCTCAAGGTCGACTTCAGTAAAGGACACTACTGGTCCCTGGCACTCCTCGGCCCGATGTCTTTTCTCCCCGACCTTGTATACATGCTGCAAGTGCTTTACCTTCTGGGTTTCCCCCCGTATTTCGTTTTCGTTGACTCTCGAGTGAATTACATTAATTACCCGAGGTCCGCCTGCCTGTGGTTGCTGTACTGGGGGAGGTGGAGCTGCTGGTGCCTGTCGTAGTTTTGCCTGCTCTTTCCTTGTCCTGGCCTCATCTACAAGGTCCCTTAAATGGCCTTGCCTTACCAGGTCTTCCAAGTGTGCTTTCAAGGCTCTACAACCCTGAGTCAGATATCCATCCTCATTATGGTAGGCACAGTGCTTACCAAGGCTTCTTCCCATAAACTCTCCTGGTACCCTTGCTGGTGCCCTAAAATAGGGCAGAGTTCGGATTTTATCCAGGACTTTGTGAATTGGAATTCGGAATACAATTGTGACTGCTTGTGTAGCCCTCAGTCTTATCTCTTGCTTGTTGGATCCATTGTTACCTCGGCCTCGCTTCGGCGAGCTGTTTCCTTTCTCTTGCTTTGCCGTCTTGGTTCCTGGCGCGTCTTCCTCGGCTTTGGCATATTTCTCAATTCTGGCCATAAGCTCCTCCATGCTTTTTGGCAATGTCTTTGCCAAAGACTTTCGTAGTGGACAGTTATCTTTTAGGCCATTCTTGAAAGACACAACTGCCACCTCCTGGTTGCACTCGGGTATTCGGTTGAATACCTTATAATACCTTTTAGCGTAGGCCGTAAGGCCTTCATCCTCACTGATTCTCAGAGCTATCAGGGCGTCTACCCTTAATGGCTGTAGTTTGTTTCTCACAAACCTGACCACGAACATCTCGGCCAAGCCTTCCCAGGTTTTCACACTTCCCTTTGGCAATTTGTGAAACCAATCTGATGCAATCTCCCCGAATGATGAGGGGAACACCTTACAGAGCAACAGCTCATTCCCAGTATATAGTGCCATCGAGTTCAGGTATAATCCGACGTGAAAGTTGGGGTCCGACTTACCATCGTATATCTGGAACCTTGGCATACTAAATCTTTTCGGGGCCTCAAATTTGTCCAACTCCACCAAGTATGGTGTTCTCGGCTTAACAGGGGAAGTTACCTCAGCATTTTGTTGCTTTCTCTTGAGGTAATCTCTCAAGTTCTCTTTGGTCCGCCCAGGAGCTCGGCTATCTCCTGACTTCAGTCTTTTCGGTGCACTACTCTCAGCTTCGTTGTGAGCCCTTTTCGACCTTTCTTCATTAGTTGTGTCGAAGCACAGCTCCTGCCTTTGAACATGCCGATGTTCTTTGGGGTCTGCCTCCTTGGTGTGATGTGTCCTTCGAGATTCTTCCCTCCTTGACTCTCCTCGCCCGACCTCCCTTGAAGGTCGGTGAGAGTGTTTTTCGCTCTTGGTGTGCTAGGGGGCTACAAGGATTGTTTTCTGCTCTCCCTTCTGAGCATTGGCTGCTGGAATCGGCGTGTCCTGCAGCAGGAATGATGGCTGCATGACGTTGTTTTGCATCATGAAATTGACGACCGATTGTAGGTCTGCCAATTTGTTCGCCATCTCTTTCACCTCTTCGTCCCTTTGCAGGCATCTATCATTCTATACCTGGAGGTTGTCTTCGTTGTAATACCCGCTTCGATCCGATTTCTTTGGTATGTCGCCCTCCTGGCCAACGTCTTTCGTGCCGTGATTCTGGTCCTGAGTCTCCTCATTGCAACCATCTTTCTCTATGTTAGGGTCAACGTGTTTTCCGTTCCCAGTAGGGATTTCGTCCCCAACCTTATCTTTCTATTCGTCGCTGGCCATATATCCTCCTTTCTTTCCCACAGACGGCGCCAAATTGTGTGAGTGAATTTCTGACCACACTGCTAACTCAGTATTCAACTGGAGAGCACTGGCGGAATAGATGGCGCCTGAATGACCTGTAACAGAAAGAAGAGATTCCGGCGGTGGTTCGTCCACCTGGGGGCACTCCGATGATCAAGTAAGTTATCTCTCAAAGATAATCAGTAGTGCTTAACTCACTATTCATAATGTAGATTGCGTACCTTAGACCCATGGGGGTGCCTCTCTTTTATAGTTAACCCAATCTTAGTCCCAATAGAAGCCTAGCTTCAATAGACTTCAACTCAATACTTATCTTGGACTCTCCAATAGATAAAGATAAACTCCCTAAGAGTTTTATCCTTATCCAAGCTGAGGTCCTTCCTCATTCTAGGACTCTTGTTTCCTATCCGCTTATCCCGGACTCCAATATCTTCGGAGATAACTTCGGCCTAGCCGAGATCATCTCGGCGTCACGACTAGACACATGACACCCCGGTTGACACGTCGGCGTCACCTTGGCTACGTGTTGATACTCAAAAAATATATCCCCACAATATACATTACCATGAACTTGTGAGAGGGAGGGTAGCTTTTTGATGAAGCATTCTCTTTTCATTTCTGGACTTGATTAATGTACCTTTAGACCCCACTTTTTAGCATATCCCCTAAGGTGAGAGATCAAGTCACACTCAATGAAAATAGGTACAGCTTCTCTTTAGTTGGAGATTAAGATTAGACTCTTCAGTCTGTTTTGTAGATTCACGTTTGAGTTCGTCTATGATAATTAGAACCGTTCACATTTAGGATTCGTCGAGTACATTATTCTTATAAAAAAATTAAATTGATCGAATAACGAAAATTACGTGTTCAAATCAATTTTGTATAAAAAAATGAACGGTGAAAAAATAAACAGTTCATATAAAATTGATTGGAACACGTAGTTGTCGTTATCCGATCGACTTGATTTTTTACAAGAATACTGTACTCGATTAATTTTAATATGTAAACAATTCAAATTATTAAAATGAAACCCAAAAATGAATCCACGAAGTATACTAAACAACCCAGTCTTGATCTCTAGCTAAAAACAAGCTGGACCCAATGAAAATATGTTTGTTATCCTTGTTGTCGTTTACTTTCAAAACATACACAAAAAAAAGAAAAAATTTATTTGACAAATTCTGTCAAAATTATTTATATTTTTTTCCTAAAAGGGGACTCACTTCCTAAGTAACGTTTAATTCTCTGTTTAATTTTAAAATTGTTAAAAACAAATTTTGAGTTTTCAATTCTTATATTTTTTTTGAAATTTATTTTTTAGGGAACTTTTTAATAGTTTAATCAATATTTTTATTCTTTCAATTCACGTAATTAAGATATACTTAAATGGCATGTTTGATTGGGTGGATTAGAGTATGAGATTGAGATTATTAATCCGTGGGTCCAATTATCCTATGTTTGTTTTAAGATTTTGGTTTAGGATTATTAATCCATTGGATAATTAATTCAACAAATTTATAGGATTATTAGTAATGGGGTAGGGGTGGGATTATTAATCCAATAAATATTAATCCAATTGGATAATGAATACCACACTAATTTAATAGGATTATTAATATTTCATTATTAATCTTGTGAATCAAACATGACCAAAAAGTATAAAATTTGTAAAAAAAAATTTTAAAAGTTCACTAAATACTAAAAAATGCCAACAAAAAAATATAAATACATATTCATATTTTTTTTATATTTTTATATTTTTGTAAGATTTTTCACAAATATTTTATTTTTAAAGTACATTTAAATTAAGTTCATGTAAAAAAAATGTAATTAAAATATTTAAAAATTCACTAAAAATTTAAAAAACACGAATTAAAATTTAAAACACTCAAAACCAAACGGAGATGTTTTTCACAATTTCAAAAATAATTTTCATGCAATAATTAAAATAATATAAAAGCGATGTATGTTTTTCAACTTCTAATTATTTTTGTTTTTGAAAACAAATACCAAACCAATAGCAAACAGAATGGGTTGAAAGGACTATGACTCAGACACCAAACATGGAAAAGAAAGATGGGAACGAGGATGATGACTAGTGACAACCTCTAATAGAGGAAAAGGTCCATACATCAGGGTTGGTATAAGAATTTATTTTATAAAAATAAAAACAATGAATCAATTTTTTATAATAATTTTTAAAATTTTTAACTAAAACTTCACCTTTCCAAACAAGGTCTCACTGTGCGTATTTGCACCCACATGGTACTATCCCCACCTATAACCCTATTGATGCATTATGAATCTATGACCAAACATCACCAACCTAACCCTTAGGCATGTGTTTGGTGTCTAATAGAATATTAAGAACTCATTTGACAATTTTTAATTTTAATTAAAAAATTATTATAAATTATTATATTATTCTTTTTATTTTTTTATATATTTTTTTTGTGAAAAGTCAAAAAATTATTAAAAAAAATTATTTTCAAATGAAACATTGATTCTATAAATTTTGGAAAATCACACAAATTAAAAGTTATCCAACACAAGTGTATGCCTAGTCTAGCATATGAGAAAGATTATTATGATCTTTCTGCAACAACTAATAACTCCAACCAATAAAGTGAGCATCAACTATATTAGTATTGTAGAGCATCAATTACATTAGGTTAAGTTTGGCAAGTTTAGAATAAGTTAAAAAGTTAAAAAGTTATTTAAAAAGTTAAAAAATTAATATTATTTACCAAAAGTCAACAATTACGGCTGCACAACTCTCAATTCTAATTTTCTCTTATAAATCAATTTTTATAATTTTTTATTACATATTTTTTTATAAAAAGTCAAAAAGTTAACCTAAACATCTATATTTTCTTCCTCAATTTTTTAGTTCAAAAAGACAAAAAATATACTTATTTAGGATACCCCAAACAACCCCGTATTGGATTTAGATTTTTATTTTTCTTTCATATTGTATATACAGGATTTCGGGGAATATTTTGATTGACAATTGAAAAAAAAAAAAATTAAAGAAAAAATTCCAAACATTCTTAGGGTCTGTTCGGTTTCAGCTTTTTCAACTATTTTTTTACTAACTAAAAGCCGTGAAAAAAAAAATTTGTTTGTAGCTAGAAAAACTGACAATAAAATAGTTTCAAAAAAATAAAATAACAACCCACTCAACTTTATCAATAACAAAAAAATAATTTTTTTTAACATTTACCAAACGAGTTTTTTTTTAACAATTTATCCTTTAAAAGAAAAGATAAAAAACTAACTTTTAAAAGGTCATGATCAAACTAGCCCTTGCACACCGTTTAGATCATAGAATGAGAAAAGAAAAAAAAATAATTGTATTATCTCACTATCATGTTTGGATGAGAAAGAAAGTAAAATATGTAAGAGAGGGATATAGGTGAAATTTCTTTTTCTTCCTTTATATTTTAAAAGGTAATTTTCATATTATAAATATTTTACAACCAAACAACTTGTTTCCCACCAATCTCAACACTTTTGATCGGAAATGAAATAAACTATTCATCATCGTTTCTTACTCCACTTATAAATGAAACATGAAAAGAAAAAAAAAATTCTCTTTCTCATTATTTCTTACCATTTCTCACCACATCACCCATCAAAATGAAATGTTAGTGCGTGAGAGAGAGAAAATTAGGATTGTCTTCCCCTACCAGGACAACAATGGAGAAAAGAAAATGAGAGGTTTTAGGAATAATACCAACTGGGGGCATCATCTTTCATAATTTGAATCAACCGTCCTACCATACACCCTAGTCTTGCTTTGTTTCATTGTTAATATTTGGAATTGGAGAATGGTGATTCACAAGATTACTCACCATGTTGACACCTGCTAGAGAGGAAAACAATAAAACCCATCCAATCTAGGGGGCAATTTATAAAAGATCTTTAGTCATAATATGGTATTTATCAATCAGTCTTATTAATTAGACTTATTTATTTACAAATACTGACTGATAAATTTATCACTATAAATTTATTCATAAAAACAAGAGCGACTGATAAATTTATCAATAAGACTTAATAGGCATCTTTGATTGACAAAATTAGAGCATGAGATTGATATTATTAATCCGTGATCCCAATAATCCTGTGTTTGTTTTGAAAATTTGTTTCAAGATTATTAATCCAATGGATAATTAATCCAATAAATTTGTAGGATTATTAGTAATGGGGTAGGGGTGAGATTATATATCCTAAGTTGGGAAATAAAATAAAGACTCTTTTACCAATGCATATCAAACAGTGGACAATGGGATAATTTATCCTACTAATCCAATTAGATAGTGAATACTACACTAATTTGATGAGGTTATTAATCCCTTCACTATTAGTCTTATGAATCAAACATAGCCAATGAGTAATAAGTTCTAAAAGTAGGATCTGTTACCATAATCCAGTGTACTAGGTGGCTATTAAGATCACGAGCTTTTGTTAATCACAGCCATAGATATTTTAGCTTGAGGGACCCATGTGAAAGGTGCCAACGATCCCTTTCACAACATAACACAGATTGAAATGAACATGAAATTAGCATATCATAGTTGATTAGTTCTCCAGACAATTTTAAAAGTGACAGTTCTCTAAACGAACTTACAAGTGACACGACTTGGTAACACAAGAAATTAAACAAATTTAGTGTCAAGCTGGTGCAACATGAATTTGACACGACTAATAAGTTTAATCTAATTATTATATAAAAACTAACCTCACTCACTCTATCCAATAGTATTATGTTCCCTTATTATCAATTCCTATTTTTATATGAAGCTTTGTAATATGTTAAACAATAACACACTTATAAACATGACGGGTTAGTATCGGAATACTTGATATGATTAGCTAAAAATATCATGTCTAATACGAATTCAAAATGATACGGTATGAAAACAACACTCACCCCTAACCAAACTTGTTATTAATGAGAGACAACACTAGTAAGCAAAAAGGAGGAAGAAATGTAAAAATCATTTCTCAAGATCTATGACACCTAGCCCTTTCTATGAAAGCATCTGACTAACCAAACCAATTCACGTGACACCATCAAAGTCTAAGCAGCTAGGTCCTTCTGGCTTAACATTAACATCATCAAGGGCAACTTTGTCTTCTGACAAAATAAAAGCAAGTCTTTGATCATCCCATGCTTCATCTATATAATTAAAAGCCATGTTGCTCTCTCTCTCTCTCTAGCAAGGGAATAATGCTAAACCATCAAACTTGTTCATACAATGGCTATCAATCTCACTCCAATTATCTCCACCAAAAGTCAACCTCCCTGAATTCCCAGCCAAGCCCCCCATCAATCCCTTCCCTCACCTCACAATCCAATCACCAAAACAACCACCATCCCACCACCGCCCACCACCACTGCATCGCCACTCTTAAAGGCCACACTTCCTACATATCCTCCCTTGCCCTTGCCGGAAAATTCCTCTACACCGGCTCTTCTGACAAAGAAATCCGATTGTGGAAACGCAACACTCTAACCTCCAAATTCAATCATGAAAACCTAACCGCCAACAAGGTAGCCTCTGGAAAGGGTGCCGTGAAGTCCCTAGTGGTTTTAGCTGACAAACTTTTTAGTGCTCACCAAGACCACAAAATCCGTGTATGGAAAATCGATAGCCATGAAGCAGATCACCACAAGTTCACGCATGTAGCCACACTTCCCACGCTCAGCGACCGTGCCCTTAAATTCCTAATACCCAAAAACCACATACAAATTCGACGCCACAAGAAATGCACATGGGTCCATCACGTAGACACTGTATCCGCACTAGCCCTCTCACAGGACAATTCTCTCCTCTACTCAGTTTCGTGGGACCGGACACTCAAAATTTGGCAAACAACCGACTTTAAATGCTTGGAGTCAGTACAAAATGCGCACAATGACGCTATAAACGCCGTGGCATTATCTAACGACGGACACATTTATACGGGATCAACAGACAAAACAATCAAAGTGTGGAGGCAAAGCTCCGGAGAAACGAAGCATACTCTAGTTGCTACGCTAGATAAACATAACTCAGGAGTCAATGCACTAGCTCTGAGCACAGATGGGTCAGTGTTGTACTCCGGTGCATGTGACAGGTCAATCGTGGTTTGGGAAAAGAACAGTGCCGGTAACATGGTAGTCCTGGGTGCGTTACGCGGGCACACTGAGTCTATATTGTGCCTAACTGTTGTGTCTGATATGGTTTGTAGTGGTTCAGCAGATCAAACTGTGAGAATTTGGAGAGGGGTTGATAGATGTTACTCTTGCTTGGCAGTCTTGGTGGGACACAAAGGGCCCGTCAAGTGCTTGGCTGCGGCAAGAGATTGTTATGATCCATCCGATGATGCGTTTTCGTACCTACTCTACAGTGGCAGTTTGGACTGTGACATCAAGGTCTGGCAGATCTTTCTTCCTCTCCTTTAGAAGGACTTTCCCTACTTTTTTCTTTCTGAGTTTCAGTATACTAGTTCTGGACCTTTTCTCCTACTTTTTTTTACTTGGATTGTGATGTTTGAAACTTTCAACTGTCCTGTGGGTCATTATGAGCTCACTAACTTTTAATATTGTCTTTCCAAGAAAAAAGAAAAAGAAAAGAAGAGGAACATATTATATAATGCATTATGAATGCTGTTTGGTGGTTGTGCTAAAGAAGCTTCTCTAACTTCATGGAGGAAAGAAAAGAAAGGACAGAGGGAATGGGCATGGTGGTCCCTCCTTGTCTAGTTTTTCTCAAACATAAGTCGTATGTCACCAGATGAATTTCACTGGTTTATTTCATGTCATACATTGATCCATACAGCAAATGCCATGTGTACATATAGCACTCCCCATATTTAATTTTTTTTTTTAAAAAGGCAAGGCTTCTCGTCCAGTGCAGTTGGGTCCACTGTGAGTCCATCTCGGATCCACCTTGGCAATATAAACCATTCATCTTGTAGAGCCCACTGAGTAAGTCATTCATGAACCATGCAAAAAATCAAGTCAATCGGACATCGACAGTAACTATTTGATCCGATCTCATTTTTCTTTAAAAAATAGTTTGTCTATTCTCAAAATCTCAAAATCATACATGCCATTTATTATTTTTCTTAAAAATGAAAAATAATGGACCATCTTTCTTTTTATAAAGAAAATCAAGATCCAATCAAGTGATTACCAATGTTCAATCAACTTAATTTTTTGCATAGATGATTTACTTGGCGGTCCCCACAAGATATGGTTCAAATTGCTGAGGTGGGCCCACAATGAACCCAACCAGACCTCTCCAGTCAGATTGACGATGGTAGACAAGCCTTGCTGTTCAAAGAATAATAAAACTGTGTGTACACACGTTATTTGTTGTGTGGATTCACACACAAGGTAAAAAAAAGAAACAGGTGAAATTCATTGGTGATGCATAACAGTTCCCTTTTCTATGTGTACCGCTGCAAGGGGTTCCTATTGTTTTATGCAAGGATTAGTTCGACTGTGGGACTCGAATGAGATAAGGGCATAAAGGTCATGGACCAAAATTAGAAAAATATGGATAAGAGAAGCTCACACTAATTCTCATCTCACCACCCTTCTTGAAATCCCCACATTCTAAACTTCTTATTCTTTTCCAAGACTATACCAGTATTCCATACCTAACTTGGACATACCAAACCAAACTAACTATAATGTAACAACTTCCTACTGTAAAAAGTTGTTTCTTCAGGGGTTGAGAGGCAGATGCAAGAGTCATCCTAAATATCGGACAAAAAATGCAGATAACTCTACAAGGAAAGCTGATTTAATAGTAAGATATTAACAAAAAATAAAAAAAATTGACAAGTATAAAATAACAATAGTAGTCACTGATCAGAAGGATTTGAACCTACACAGGCAGACTAAATACTAGAAGAAACTAAAATACTTTGATAAGAAATTATTAACAAAGAAACAAAAAAAATCGTGTTCTTTCTTGAGAACTAAATTATAATTCAACAATTATAAAAATACCAGTAATCTACACTGGAGGAAGTCGAGTTTCATGCTCAATAATTGTGAAGGGAACCAATTTTCCGAATATGCCTTTGATTAACTAGAGAAAGGTCTACAAGTGACCATATTGGGAAATACAAAAGTACAAATAGACAAACAAGTTTAATTCAATTCGCTTTTATAAATGACCCTAATAATGCATTACTTTTAATAAAGTCATAACCATGAAAGACACTGATTTATTTATTTAATGATTATTCACAGAGCCATTTTTTATAGAGCCCATTACAAGCAAAGTGGGGCATTGATGCTAAAAAATAACACATAATTTTAAGCGGAAAAGCAAAAAAGGCAACCTATGATTCATCTATTAAATTGAACAGACAAAGCAAAAGAGACCAAACACTCAAAAAAAAATGTCTCTCTGTAATAAACAAGTTACCCTATAAATATATGATTTGAATAATGTTTCATTAGGAGCTTCAACAGTTTAACCTATTTAAATAATGACAAGTCAAGTGGAAGTTAGGTAAAAATCTTTTTTCCCATGCCAAGATTATCTAACCAACACATTAACCCGAATTTCAAATACCTCTCCTCAAATGATGTAAGAAAACTTGAAATGAGACCGGGAAGAAGGCTAAAAGATCCATTTAATTAATATGTCCAACAACAATCACCCAAACAGCGTAACCTGATTACCCTGTTTTATGACAAGTAGAGAGGAAGTTAGGTAAAAGTCTTTTTCCCATACCAAGGTTATCTAACCCAACAAATCCTTGGTTTTCGAACCTCTCTTAATGTTGTGTTTAGTTGGGAGATTTGGGAAGGGATTTAGAAAAGGAAAAGAAAAAGGTGTGTGAAACTAAGTGAAATGTAAGTATATTTTATTCATTTCATCTACCTTTTTCCTTTCTCTTTCCAAATCTTTTCCCAAATCCCTCAACAAAATACAGCATTAATGACTCAAGCAAAGTTGAAATAAAACCTGGGCCAAAGAAGGGTACATGATCCATTAAATTACTATAAACCAAACAAGTTTACCCGATTACCCTGTTTCAAGACAAATAGTGGAAGTTAGGCGAAAACTTTTTCCCCATGCCATCATTATCTAACCCAACAGTTCCTGTGTTTTCAAATCCCACTCGCTAATAATGTAAGAAAGTTGAAATGAGACATGGAGAGAAGAAGGGTACAAGATCTATTTAATTACTATGCCCAGATACGATCAACCAAACAAGATAACCTTCTTTCTTTCTTTTTTCGGGGGGGCGCGTAAACAAACAAGGTAACCTTATTACTTTGTTTTATGTTCTAGTGAATCTACCTCTCCTAACTTCGGTATCCTATATATAGAGGTGGCAAACGGGCAATTTAGACAGGTCGAAATGGGTTATGCATTGAAACAACCCTACCCAAACCAGCCTATTTAATAAACGAGTTTAAATGAGTTGGGTTGAATTAGACGCAGGTTGGACAAATAAACCCGACCAACCTATTTACTTTATTTAAGTATTTCCCCCCCAACAGGTGGTAGTGGCTGTGGTGGCTGCAACGGGGGTGGTGGAGATGGAGTGGCAGCAATGGTGGCGTTCGAGTTGTGGCAGTGGCGGTGGTGGTGGAAGTGGAAGAGGTAGTATCCTTTTAAACGAGTTTAAATGTGTATTCATGTCCAACCTATTTAAATGCAAGTTTAATTGGGATTCCAATCTGCAACTCATTTAAACTCACTTATGGATTTGGACAAGTTTAAATGGGTACATAATTGAGTGGGTTCACAGTTTTGGGTTAAGTTTGACGCCTCCACCTATATACATATGTATTTGTAAAAAAAAATATTAAAAAAGAAGAAGAAGAAAAATCACTTTTAACGCTAGCCAAATCAAGGCTAAGGTCATGATATTTTTATAGCCACAATTCCCCAAGCCAAATAATATACCAACTTTCAAATCAATGATTTTTACATTGGGTAGGGTGATTTTTGGCATGGTACATTCACGAGTAAAATAAGTGAGAAGAGACATGCATGCATCGCATGTAAGTTACCATTCAGCCTTCTGGTATAACTCTGGAGATTGGCACAGCCATTTCATTCTAGTAAGAGTGCATGTGTACATTCTGTGTGTATTTATATTTCTGCATGCATGGGTGCACGCACGAGAGAGAGAGAGAGAGAGAGAGCAACTATAAACGCTTATGACCCAAGAATTCAATGTAGCCAAGCAAAGATCAGGCTGCTGATCATGCTTTTGTCCAGCAAGACATGTCAACATAAACACAAATTACTGAACAAAATTCACACTATATAGCGTAGTAAACAATAGCCAACGTTATCATTTTATATACTACATGCTTTAGTGTGTAGCAGGATTCAATTAACACTCAATTATTGTTCATATAAAAGGATCAGTAATTTGCATCACTTTCTAGCTCAACACATGAAATTATCCCAACAAAGTAGTCCAAGATACTGTGGAACTCCAAACTAAAGGTTTGAGTTGGGCCAATAACAGAAAATTTAGGCATGGGTATTATCTAGCATAATTTACTTACTCGTAAGAATTCCAAAGTTTCATCAAGTCACTCCAAACAAGGCTATTGTGTTAACAAAAGAAAGAAAGAAAATCCCCTAATGTTCAGTGCTTCTCTGCCACTTAATTTAATATGTATACAACATTAACTGAGTGATTTCAAGTTTTTGATGAACTAACTACCAAATCTGAAATGCTGCCAGCAGAAAATAGGTCCCAGTTATTTTCCTTAAATCCCAGTATTTTTTTTTCAATCTTTCTTCTTTAGTATTCTGCAAAGGTTCTAAGAAAATAATTTTCCACACAAGGCAACATGAATTGGGATCTAATTCCGAAAACTCACTTGTCACAACATTTTTCAATCCCCAGAAAAAGTAATAAATGACTGAACAATCAATAATTGTGTGTGTGTGTGTGTGTGTGTGTGTGTGTGTGAGAGAGAGAGAGAGAGAGGGTATTAATGTCTTATTGAATATGGAATACAAAAAATTTATATTAAATAAATGGTCAGAGTTTGCTATATATCCAATTGTACAATATAGCATCTAATATGAAAACATTATTGTTACAAATAGAATATTTAAAAAAGAAAGGCAGATCAGGTGTCTAAATTGTTTATAGTGGTGATTTCACTGGTGTGCCTGGATCACGGGGATATTTCCTTGGCGTGGGGCCATCTTTTAAACATACAATGGCAGTTCTCTGTCCATGAGGTCCATGTGACTCCACTAAATTAAGTAAAGGAGGTGTTAATATTTATGTCAATATGGAGTTCAAATCAATAATGCAAGTTTATTTTGGATCATCAATGAAAGTACAAAATTCAATATATTCAACTTGATCTAATATCACGACAAAACTGCAGTTAGACTTAGGTCAATTTTGGGAAGTTTAGAATAAGTGTACTTTTTAACTTTTCTTGTATTATGTGTAGAAAAAATAGAGAGGAGATGTTGATTGATGTGACTCAAAAAAGATAAAAAGATGAAATAAGTGCACTTATATTGGGATGCCAAACTTGACCTTAACATTGAGAACCTATCCAACAAAGAAGATTGCATTATGGAGCCTATGCTTTATTATAGCCAAAAAATAGAGACTAATCACATTCCCAAATAAGCCACATACATAAGATACTATGGGTTCGTCTGGGATGTGGGTTGGCTTTTTGGTTATTTTAGCCTGGGGCTAAAAAGTCTCATTTGGGATGGACTTTTTGACTTTATTGACTTTTGCGAGAGAAAAAATGAAATGATTATGGTTTGGATGTGACATTTTGTCTTATTAGCTTTTTAATCTATTTTTATTTTTTGTGACTATTTTAGCCAAAAAAAAACCCAGGTTTTTTCTTCCCAAACGAGTTCTATATATTTGCAAAGTTCTAAAAGGAAAGCTGGGGCAATAAGAACATTGTCCAGGCAGTTAGAATAACTCATGTAAACTCAGCCATCCAATACCAAATGATCTGTGAGACATCAACATTTCCAAGAAGCATCAAAAGATTGGAGTTTGATATGCAGGACTCAACATTTCTCAAGATTTATATGAAGACTTGGCTTTGTTCTTCCAGGTTAGAGTGGCTAAATTGCATAGCATTGATAAAGGAGAAAAAGTACCTTGTTTCATAAGATTAAAAAATACAGCAGAATATGTGATATGTTTGGTTTATCAGTATATGTTAGAATGAATATCTGCTGCCATTTTAATCCATCATCAATTCACTGATCAACTTTTCTCATTTTATTCTCAAACCAAGTACAAAATAATTATATAGAGCAGAAATGAGAAGGCATACCAGAGTACATTTGCAATACAGAAGCACCCATCAAATGAATTGCTCTTTCTGCTCTTCTAACTTCCTCCTGTCAGCATATATAACCAGGAAAGCTAGTTTTTATCTACAATAAGTATTAGAAGAATGGCATATCACTGTAGTTCATCATGTTATCAGATGCATTTAAGAAGATAAAAAAAAGTTCCGTGCTGGCATTTGCATATCCCTTCAGAAGGAAATAATTCCATATTATATTGGAAAGCATTTCAAAAGAATTATTGTTTTTAGTTACTTCAAATAAATCCATTTATTGCTTAAGATTGAAAAGATTCCATCTAGGTTGATTATCCACATGCAAACTTAGAAGCTGTATGGTCGTAGGTTCATTAGGACCCTAGCTCTTCAACAAAACAACACATCACATATCTTTCTGGGCCTATGATGCATGATTCTCACATAAAAATTGAAATTTTTAAACATCGTTTTGTTATTCCATGGAACAATATCAAGAATGAGCAACATTCTAACCTTTATGACAGTAGGACCAAAAACTGCGTAGAACACCCAACTAGACCACTACCAATCATGTGAAACATTACAGTTTGTGTGCTGAGAAAATGCCCCAGAAGAAACACACACTGCACTAGTCTAGAAAAAATGTAATTCTATAGTAAAAATTCCCTTTTCTTCATGAATGCAGCACTAAAGAGTTAGGAGACCTAGAAGCATGGAATGACACAATTTTTTTAATGGACAAACCTTTCCAATATAAAATGTTAAAAAATCACCAAACCTCTTACATATATTATATATAAATCAGAATTTTCTTTACTATAACCAAAACAGAATGTGTCTCAGCGATATGCTACATGGGATTCTCATGAAAAGGAAATTTGATAACACATAATTTAAGTTCCAAATGAAGATAATGAATGCATACCAGAGGATCATGACCCTTTGCAGCCACAAACAAACCACCCACACGAACCAGAGGAAGACAGTACTCAGCTGAAAATCAAAAGAATATAAGAACCACCTGAGGGTGTGATGAAACACTAGATGCTACATAAAGAAACCATATTATTATGTTTTAGTGATTACCTAAAATTCTCAGTTCTGCAACTGCTCTCGCCACCGAGACATCAAATACCTCTCTGAAGGCAAGATTTTGTCCTAAATTCTGTCTATAAAAAGGTTCAGAATATGCATTGTAACCGAGAAAGTAAGTAAAATATTGAGAGAAGATCATTTTAAAAATAACACATAAGAATCATAGTGTATCACTTTGTCTGATCAAGCATAGTCTGAAAGTCCATCCAAGAATTAAATTGCACCAATCAATTACAAAAGTTAAAATAGAAAAAAGAACAGGAAGGAAGCAAGTGAAAGTATTAAAAGCAGAGTTAAATCACCCATTGATCGAAGGCAGGAAGAGGTGTAAATGTGGTGGAAAATTGAAAGTCACAGTAGAAGTAACATTCGCAATGGGATAAGCCATTTTAATTCTAAAGGTGAACATGAGTAAGGAATGTGTTGTATTCATATTAGGGTATAAGCTCTTCAACTCAAGAGACAATCAGTGTTGCTTAAATTTCATAAGATGACAACTGATCACCAGTTTCTTGAAAACAATCCAAGAGAAGTATTAGGAAAAATATAGCCTCAACAACAAAGCTAGATGCAAGATGATTCCAAACCAATTTCAGAACTACCAACATATCCTTTTATTTATTTATTTATTTTGATAAATAACATATCCTTTTACTTTAATTTGCACAAGCCTTCTAGACAGTCTCTTTTGTTAAGATTATCCTTGTCAAGACAAGGTGGGGCCTCTAGTGCATAGGAATAGAGCTGGTGGCTATGAATTACAGTGATAACATATAAGTTGACTGCTGAGTACAGGCATCAGGTCCTGAATTGCTATGAAGGACAATTGTTTTAGTGACAGACAATATTTTGATAAATTCTACTGTTAGGATTAGCAACCAACGAATATTATAAAAGATAAAAATCTAGTACATTACTTCAGGACGGAAATGCACCATACAAACAAGTAAAAAAAGCATGAAAGGATTAGATATTTAGGTATTCACAATCTTACTGCATCAACAATTTCAGAGAAAAAGAGGGAAATCATACCTCAGCTCTTTCTCTTACAACTTGAACATTTGACAAACCAGTAAGATCAACAGCATACTCCAAGAATACACAACGCTTGCTTATGGACTCCAGCAGTGTTACTTTCCAACCTAACCATCAATGACTGTCACTACATCATCTCTGACAAACAAACAAAACTGACAACAGGTAGGTCTTATAGGCAACAAATTGTGGCAAGACTGCCTATAATTTTAGTCCTGTGCTTTCTATAGTTTTTTTTTCTTCTCAAACAATGGAAAATTCAACACTGCCAAGTTGTTTATAGTGCTGTAAATGCATTCCAGTGAAGGATCCTCTCACAATGGGCTTTGAATTAATACAATTAAAAATTTTAAAAATCTTCTATATTTTTGGGCTTGATTTCTGATTGTTAAGCTCTAGAGTAGGACGGGTTCTCCTATGCATCTAATTCTTTCCAGAAGGGAAAAAAAAAGTAGTACTTCCCATCATGGGGAACCTCTCCTTGTAATCAGGATGAGGTAGATGCCTTCTAGCCAGGGGGTAGATCCACTATTTAGCACTTTATCCTCTTTTGGTGAATTCTTATTTTCTATCTCCCTTCCCCGTCCCAAAACCAAAGAGTTGATTTCATCTCCTACTGTGGCATGAATGCTTCTCGGTGATTCCGTCTCCTCGACTGGGTGAGGATAGGCAGAATTGGGAATCTCGTCTATGGTGGCAAGAAATGGGGAAGCCATAAAGGTTGGGCATGAATCAGTCAATGGGAAGGAATAAAAAGAATGAAAGGTAAAAATGACAACAGGTAGGTGTTATTGTTATGCCACCAAATTGTGGCAAAACTGCCTATAATTTTTAGTCCTGTGTTTTCTGCAGATTTTTTTTCTTCTTCTTAAGCAATGGGAAGTTCAGCTCTCCAAGTTGTTTATTGTGCTGTACCAATTGAAGTCTTATAATAACTAGGACCAAATACAATCAAAATCTTAAAGTTCAATTATTCAACATATCATTTTATTATCCTCCCCTACCTGTTTTTTGGCAATCAAACAACTCTAATAGCCACATATATATGAGTGTTAGAATCATACGATTCACGATTCAATCCAAGTTTCAATCAAAACAATTCAATTCATGCTACTAAACCTTAAATTGAGTGAATCTTACGATTTAGTTACAATTCACTACAATTCATTGAGATTTATTATGATTTGTTATTTTATTTTATTTTTTTGAAAATTATCACGATTTGCTATGATTCGTTGCAATTCAATTTTTTTTACATGATGCATGAAAAATAAATAAAATATATCAATAAACTATATTGATATATGTGTTTTATATGTATACATATATACAATTTAGTTAAATATTGATATTTATTTTATTTTTAATACTATGCGTATTTTTGTCTGTATATAAACATAATTATGTATAATGTCACTATTTTAGAAAACCGTTCACGTTTCGATTTACTATTTGACAACAATTACAACAATTGCGTCTTATACTCGCCCACATTGATCCAAACAGGTAAAGAAAACAACAATCAAGCGTGAGATTGAATCATTGGAGATGAGCTACCTGGGCACGCGATGGCTAGGATTAATCCGGGAAGACCCGCACCAGTTCCAACATCAACAAGTCTAATCTCATCGCATGAAGCTCCGCAATGCGATAGATACGAACTCTGAATGGGAGGTATAAGCGCAAGTGAGTCCTCAACGTGCCTTTCCATGATCTCACTCTCCTCCCTCACAGCAGTCAGATTCATCTTCTGCAAATTCAAAACATTCAAAAACTAGCATACATATATGTGTGTGTGTGTGTGTGTGTGAGAGAGAGAGAGAGAGAGAGAGAGAGAGACCTGGTTCCATTGAAGAAGAGCATCGACGAAGAGATGAATCTGTTGTTTCTGAGAAGGAGTTAGGGTTTGGAAGTGAGGAGTGTTGACGACTGAGGCTGTAGTTAGGGTTTTGGGGTTGGGTCTGTTGGGATTGAGCGTTGTTGGTATGAAGGTCGGAAGGTGTTTGGCGAAAGTCCCAAGTGAGATTGGAGATGATGTGACGCGCGAGACTCTATAACTGAACGCCAGCATCTTCGCGCGCTGCCGATAGAAAGCGCCAACAATGGGTGATTCGACTTTGTGGGTGTGGCATTGCATGGTTATAACAACGGCCAATAATGTTAAAAACAAAATTAAAATTTGAGTTTTCATTTTATCTTCTAAATTATAGTTTTTTTTTTTTGTTTTTTTTTTTTATCAATATAGTGCCGTTTTGGGAAGCAATCAAAAACATCACTTTTTTATTCATGTTTCAAAAAAGCTTCTGCCCCAAAACGTCACTTTATTCATTTGGCAACTTTCCAAAACGCAACACTGAAATTACAGTTTGGGCCTATGAGACAAAATTGAAAAAGTAAAAAATAAATGTTAAGGAATGATATTTTGGTCATTTTAGAGTGATATGACACTTTTAAAAAATATTAAAACAAAAATAAAAAAAGTCAACTTTTTATCAACTTTCCAAATCACTTTCAAAAAAACCAAAAAACTTGGTAAAGAGCCAAAAGCCAAGTTTTTACCAACTTCCCAAAACACCCATAATATTAGAGTTTTTTCTCAATTCATATAGTCTAATTGGAGACATTTCATCCAAAATCTAATTTTAGGCCTAGTTTGGGAAGATTGAAAAAAGACAAAAAGTCACTATCCTATTTAAGTCACATCATTTTATTTAAGTCACATCACCTCTCTAATACATCACTTCAAACCCAACCCAAACCCAATCCATATTTCATAAAAAGTCAAAAAGTACACTTATTTAGTCTTCCCAAACTAGGCTAGTTTACTCACATTATATTAGACAATTTACACCATATAACCAAACACTCATATTCTTCATCACCTCTCATTTCAAAATAGTAAATAAATAATAAATGTTTAGTTTATATGATTTAAGTTGTTCAATTTTTTAAATGACATTTTATTTATCAAATTAAGTTCTAATAGTTCTTAATTTAGACAGTTATCTCTAATTGGTTCATATTAGTTGAAATTAGCAACCTTCATAACAAAATACACTAAATTAAAATTTTAATGATGAAATAGGGGAGAAAAATGACAAAAAGTTTAGCAATAACAATGAAATTAGGAAAAATTAATGAAACATCTCTCTCTAATTTTTTATAGTAGAAGATGTCCAATACATTTTTTCTTATTAGTTAAGGTTCCTCAATAATATTATTAGAGAAATTTAAACTCGTCATAGAGAAATTTCACAAATTTTTCTATGACGAATTTGTGTGACGAACTGAAATTTCTTTGTGAAAGTTATTTTTTTAGAGCTAAAATTTCTTCTCTATGTTAAAATTTCTATGTGCTAAAATTTATTTGTGCTGAAATTTTTTTATACTGAAATTTCTCTATAAAAATATTGAGAAATTCTAACTATTATGAAAATTTATATATTTTTTATTTTACAAAATTTTAATATCAAGAATCTTAAATTAAAAATCCCTAACCTTACAAAAAGAAAAAGGGCAAAAAAAAAAACCTATAACCAATTCTCTAAGTGCTTACATTGGTCCAACTTGAAGTCTTTGGGCTATATTCTGATTTGGGCCGAACCCAATTAGTCTCATATATACAAGCTTGGCTTATATTCTAGACTGGTCGGTGGGTGCAATTCACATACATAAGCACAAAAATAAATAATAAAGAAATTAATATCATAATATGTATATTATCTAAATGGTAAGAGTATCAAAATCTTCAGTTCAAATCTTACTTACGCCTTTGAATAATATTTTTTTATTTTAGAATAAGAAAATTTGACATGTAACAAAAAGAGAAACCACCATACTATTAGATACCAAGTCATGTGCGCATATATATAATAGTATAGATGTATAATCTAACTTGATAGACTCACCCCAGGTTCTATAATGACAAATTGACTCGTTTATTTTAATGAATTTTAAAATATATATATATATATAAGTTTGATTTATTTATATAATGAGTTGATATTAAATAAATTTTTAATGAATTAAACGAGAGTTAAGCAATTGATCACTCAAATTTAATTTGAAAGCTTAACAAACTTAAAATTATGTTAAAATTAAAATTATTTACATAATAAAATAATTTGAAATAAATTTTTAACGAGTGAAACTCTATTAACTTGATTCATTTAACTGTCTTAATTAGGGTAGTTATTGGACTTCAATATTAAGGACTGAAGGAGGTGTGATGGATGGTGGTGTCAACTATCAACCCATTCTGTTTCAAAAAAACAAAAAAAAAAAACTATCAACCCATTCACTTTCCCCATTGCAATGATTAAGGCAAAGATATTGGGAGCCGAACATGTCATAATATTTGGAATAAGTACTTTATCCCCTGTAGGTTCATGTAATCCCTGTGAGCCACACTACCCTACTACATAAGCACATGGGTAGACTCACACAAACACGAGACAGTGGGCCATATTCATTCTCCAAATAAATTAAAGTCAATGGCATGCAAGCACAAGTTAATTATAGGGGAAATTATTGGAAAGTCCCATTTGAGTATCTTGTGATCTATTTGGCTTTAAGGATTTTCTCTTTGTTTACCAGGTCCATTTACGGCATAATTTGTTATTAGATAGTCCTAATTTGAATGGTTTGGGGGTGTTGCTGGACAAATATACCCTACCATGATTTGTGGAGATTTTATTCTCTTTTTTTTTTGGTATGCTGTATCCCATTTTTATTGGAGGGTGAGGGAAGCCGTTTACATAGGTTTCGGAGTGGGATTAGGATTACTTTTGGATTCAGTTGTTTGGTGTGGGGGATGGAAACTTTGTTTGCTGCACAGAAAGGTGGTTCACTGTCGTCGTAGCAAAGGGAACGTGGTTCACAGTCCAACAGTGCAACTGTGCTGTAGTTGACGTCACAGTGCAACAGTCCAACGTGGTTCACAGTGCAACGTGGTTGGATTCAATTGTTTGGTGTGCGGGATGGAAACTTTGTTTGCTGCACAGAAAGGTAGGAATTTGACACCAAATTTTATTTTTTTTTTCGTGACGTGAACTAAATAATTTGTGAACCTTACCATTGACCATTGACCATCAATGGCGAACCTTACCATTCAGCTCATGGTTTTTTAAGTAAGCACTGCACTGACAGTAGTAAGTATACACTGACAGAACACACACACACACACACACACACATTTTCTCTCTCTAAAAAATGGCTATGTCCAATTCGATCTTCTTGTTCCTTCTATTCCTGTGTCCCTCTCTGTTGATCATGACACGTGCAGACCTGCCGGAACGTGGGAAGTGGTGGTGGCGAATGCCGGCATTGCATCAATGCACACCGCCGTGACAAGGTTCAACACCATAGTCCTCCTGGACCGAACCAACATCGGACCATCACGCAAAATGCTCCGAAAAGGCCACTGCCGCAATTGGGTGTCGTGTTTGTGTCAACGAATAATTAGATGTGATCCTCCCTACGTCGGTGAGTTCAGATAACAGACGCAAATGTGCGACAGTGAGGGCGGAAGTGTTCATGTGTGTGAATGGTGAGGGGTTAATTTTTAATTAAAAATGCAGAGCGAATCTGTGTGCAACGATGGCGTAAACGTTGGTGCAGCACTTCCTCTGCTGCAACGTGGAATCGGTGAGGTTCACGTCAAACGTCCCAAATGGAAATTGGAAAACAAAGGCTCAAACTAATGTAAATCTGAAACGTGACACAATTCACGTCATGGGAAAAATTAAAAAAAAAAGTGTCAAATTTACGTCACAACCCACGTCATAGAAAAAGAATACTATTACCTTTTTTTGGAACGTGAACCTCACACACCCTTTCCCATAAATACATGTGGGTCTACAAATTCAAATTAACACTTTAATGGCAAAATAGTAAACAAACAACCCAAAGGACTAAACGGTTTAAAAGAAAACAATTAGGACCACATGATCTACAAGATGATAAAATGGGATTTACTGGTCAATTTCCCTTAATTATATGTGTATTACCTTCATTAATAATTTTATAGGTAATGTAATATATTATCAAATTTATTACTAGATATTCTTATATCACTAGACACAAAGCTAATTATGAAATATATTACTTTTGTATTGAGTTATTAAAAAATATAATTATATGTAACATTTTTATAATAATAATAATTCATTACAATATATAAAGATTTTATGGACCAAACCGTTATTAAAAAATAAAATTTTATTGCAAAAAATAAGAAAATCAAATTTCAATCGTCATGTGAATAGCCATGAAGAGGCCGTCCTGGTAAAGTCAAAAAATTTCTTTTAGTGATAAAATTTCGTAAGTGTTGCTAATAAAATATATTTTTAGAGATAAAATAATTTTGTACCGAAAGGTTTTTTTTTTAGATGAAAATTTTGATCCCAAAATAATTCATTATTAAATGTCTAATTTTGTCGTTAAAAAATAAAATAATTACACTTCTAGCAACGAAGATATTTAAATATTTTGTCCTTAAAAGTTTTTTTTCCCCCTAATTTTTAGTCTTTAAAATCTTAATTTGTTGTAGTGAATTTAATGACTATTTGTCTCGCTTAATAATAAAGGATTTTTTAAGGCAATTGTTTTTTTTGTGGTCAATAGATAAGAGAGTAATTATATTATGAGAAATATTTATATCATCAAACAAACTACTAGTCTACTTTTGCCTATAAAAACAAAAAACAAAAAAAAAGACTACTAGCCTATAATAACTAGAAAGTTAAACTATAACTAATTTATCAAGCCCACCAAACCATAAACCAATCATAACAGAAGGTATCAAACTCTTCTCCATAGGAATTGAACCTGATACCTTACACCACAAAGGGTACTACACAACTACTAGGCTGAATGCCTTGGTCTTTAAGGGTGAATTACATGACAATAGAAATGAGAAAAAAAAAATTATTAAAAAAAAATTGCAAATATATATGTATTGGTGGTGGGGGGTTGTGTTTGAAAACAACAATGTGGCATATATATATGTATTGGTTGAAGATTGAAATGTTGAAAAAGAAAGAAGAAAGCAATAGGAAGAAATCACAGATGTACAGCAATATGTCTGATGGGCATCCAAAGGGTAGTAGGAGATAGAGAATTAAAACTGTGATCTTTTTTGTTCTTGGACTTAGGTGTGAAAAGGATTTCAATATATAATATAGAAAAAAAAATTCTTCCTTTTTTCTAGAATTTCAACTTTTCCATCACTTAAAATGTGGTTTGAAAGAAAAAAAACATGGAACACAAAGAAGAAGAGAAAAGTGGAATAAAAGGCTGGTTCTAGTGGGTAACTTTATCAGGGTCAAACATAAAAGTCATGGAGCATGGGGTTAGATGGGTGTTTTTCCAAACCTAAAGAAAACTAGCACTTTGCCCTTTATTATCAAGACTTTACATATATATATATAGATATTCTATTATAAAACTTACAATCTAGTAAAGTTTTGTCATAGTTTTTTTTATTCCCAAATTGTCCTATAATTATCTCACTTTTTTAATTAAATTTTTATAATTTCTTCAAAAAAATATTAATCTATATATATTTTTTGTCAGTTAGACTCCATTTGTTTCGATATAAAATAATTTACACCATTAAATGTTTTTCATGTAAATTAATTTTGTACAAAAAAATATTTTTGTTTTTATTTTCCCACATTTGGTTGACAAAATTCAAACTTTCTATTGTCTAGAAGTAGAATTATGATTTAATAAGATCAAACAATTAATGAGTTAAAATGCTTATTTAAAAAGGTCAAATATATTGAAAGGGGTCGTGATTGGGGGGTGAACTTCACAAAAAGTAATTTATAAAAATTTTACTGATAAGTCGTTTTCCAGACAATGAAGAAAAATATTCCTTTAAAAATATTTTACTTGTTTTTTTTTCAACTAAATAATAAAAAATATAAAAAATATTTTTTATCAAAATAAACAGAGCCTAAAAAATAAAGGGTAAACTACCAATAGGTCCTACTTTGGAGACTTATTACCCATTAAATCCTATTTGATATAATTTATTAAGTGATAAAGATAAATTTATCAATCTTTTTTTTTTATGAATAATTTTATAGTGATAAATTTATCAGTCTCTTTGTTTTATAAATAAATTTTTAGTGATAAATTTATCACTCTCTTATTTTTATAGTGTTAAATTTATTAGTTAGGACTTGTAAGTAAATAAGTCTAGTTGACAGGACTAATTGGTAAGTATCCCAAAAATAAACTGATTGATTCTCGTAACACTCCACCTTCTAGTATGTATATTATTATCTCACAAAACTTAAGTCCCTGTTTGGGATATGGTGCAAGCCAATCCATGTTGGAATTCACAGGTTTTTTTTATAGGTTTATTTTAGATTAACTTTGAGTTCAAATTTGAGTAGGGTCCATACATTTTTTGGGATAGGTCTAAAATGGTGACGTGTTCTTTACTGCATGGCAAGTCACACGGTGAAAACGATTCGGTTAAACTATTTATGAGTGAATAGTAAGTTGACGTCATTTTCGGATTCGTGGAATAGACAATTGAAGAGTCAAAAGTGGATTTCTTTGAAATAGAATGTCCCACATTGAAACTTGAAGAGAGCTTGTATGTGTTTATAAGCTCTAGATGGGAATACTTGGGTTGGGTCCCAAGGGGCACTCCAAGTTTGTAGAATGGAGGAGTTATGAACAAAGTGAGCTTTAGTCTAAACCACCACACATGCATCGCCATGCCATGTGGGGTGTGAGTCAAGTCAATTCTAATATTATTTATTTGAATTTTTTCCAGAAATTCTTGCGAGAAAAATTATTTTTTTCTAAACGAAATTAATTCAAATTTTGCGCCAAATTTGAATTTAATTTTCTGTCCAAAAGTTGCCTTCTCCAGTCCGAAAATTTCCAATAGATCAAACTGTTTTTTACAGTTTTAAAACTGCCAGAAGTTATATAGATTGATATAGGTCTGTTCAAATTTGAATTGTATATGTTCAATTCAAAATTGCACCGGTTCATTTCAAAATTGAACCTGTTCGAATCTGTTCAATAGTCACCTATCTGCCTATAAAAGCAAACCTGCTTCCAGCATTTTTATACATTCAGAAAATTGTTTTTCTTCCGTTTTTGCACTCTACTTGCATTATTCTTCATATTATTTTTAGGAAAAAATTCAGAGAGTATAAAACACAATTTTATTCGTTGTGCAAATTATTTGGAGTGTTACTACAATCTGTGAAGATCATTATATCTTGGGAGATAGACGCCATTTATCCGTAAGCACCGAAGCGAGGTAAATCTGTCTTAAGGACAGAGTGTTACATACTCGACTTGATCTAATTTGGTACTTATTCATTTCGGTAAATAAATTCTGTAAATAATTTATTTTTCATTTGGTTTCAAATTATTTATTTTACACAGAAGATTGATCCAACAATCTTAAGATAGGAGTCAAATTATTCTGTTTATACAGAATTTTTCATTTGTTTCATTTTCTTCTTCTTACATAAATTAATTTTCTGTGCGTTTATAAAATAATATTCTAGTTAGAAAATACAAATAGCAATAATATATTGTTTGAAAAATAGTAGTAATATACCGTTTATTTTCTTTGACAACTAGTAGTAATATACTAGTAGTCATTAACAATTCAAAATATTTATTTGTAAAGTTGGTCAGAAATTAATTTTGATTTTCAGAAATAAGTTATGAGTTTTCATTAATTAAAATTCTATTTCAGTATTTTAATTATTGAAGTGTTACAAAAATTTAATTTTTTATGTGGAATTAATTTATTTAAATAAAATTTTATTTTCAAATTAATTGGAAATAAAAGTTATAATTCTTGTTTCATTTATTTTTATAGAATTAAAAGTTTGTGTTTATGGTTTAAATTTTCTGTGTAGTATAAAATTCGAATTCTAATCTTGTTTTATAATTTAGAATTCATAACTACTGAAACTAATGCTCAAACAAGTATTGGTATGGTGGTTGCAACTGCACAAACCCCTCCTCCTATTGTGACTGTACCAGTCAATCACGGTGAAAAGCTAGAGAAATTCTTAGGAACTGATTTTAAAAGATGACGGCAGAAAATACTATTCTATCTTACTACTCTCAACCTGACACGGTTTCTCCATGCGAATGCTCCTACTCTGAAAGAGGATGAAACCGACTGGCAAGTGGTTGCTACAGTCGATACTTGTAAACATGCTGATTTTCTTTGTCGAAATGACATCTTGAATGGACTTGATAACACATTGTACAACGTCTATAATCCTATCAAGACATCAAAAGATTTGGAGAAAAAGTACAAAATAGAAGATGTTGGCTCAAAGAAATTCGTGGTAGGTAAATTTTTGGACTTTGTGACGTTGATTCTAAGACTATGATTAGCCAAGTTCAAGATCTCAAACTCATTCTGCATGACATTCACATAAAAGGCATGTCTCTCAGTGAACCCTTCCAAATTGTTGCTTTAATTGAAAAATTACAAGGCTGAAAGGAATTCAAAAACTACCTCAAACACAAGCGCAAAGAAATGATTTTAGAGGAATTAATTGTGTGTTTGAGGATTGAAAAGGACAACCTCAATTTTAAGAAGTGGGCTGGTAAGCATCCAATAGAGTCTAAGGTAATTGTGGTGGAACATGCTCAAAAAGTAAAGAAACGAAGGTATTCTGGATAAAGTTCCGCACAAGGCTCTAAAGAAGAGGAAACTAAAAAGTATAAGTTTAATGGCAAATGTTACATCTATGACAAAGAGGGACATCTGTCATGACCCAAACCCGATACCCAATGGTTTAATGTCGTAACAAGATAAAAAAAAAAAAAAAGTAATTCGGATAATTCTGTAGTTACAGCGCAAGCAGATAAATTAAATAAATTAAAATAAATAACTGGGTACCAACTGTTTATTTAAAAGGTAATAAAACATAGTCATTGGAGCTTCACTGTATTACAAGAGTTTAATAATAGAAAACAGAAATCTTTAAAAAAAAATAAAATAAAATATCATAGCGATTCATTTTCCATCTTGATCCCGCTAGACCTCGTCACCTGAAAGGGTAACAACTATAAGCACATAGTAGAGTGAGAAATATTATACTATGAGGGCACAAAATAGCCATGGATATTTATTTAAGCTAAAACATTATAAATTGAGTTGAGTTGAATACATAAATTAATTAAGTGCCAGAAAATGAAATAATCACTATAACCACGGTACATCACTAAGTGACTAGCACTATACTGGTCAATGGATCCACGACAAACACTGGACCACAGAGTGGTCAATCACTAAGCCAATGGTTATTTAAGTCCCCTAAGGCATGGGACTCCCGTAGTGGTATTCACAAAACATAATTGTTTATAAGGTTATAGTCAAATATTCTTTAAAATATAAACAGACATATCCTTGGGTTAACTTTTAAGCAAATAGGGTTCAGAAATAAAACCACGTAACTGAAACCTTTATAAAACATAACTTTTATTAATATACTAATAAAACATAACTTATATAAAATAGATTTTGGTAAGTCAAAACATAAGTAAAATACATTTTGGTGACTCAAGGTATAATATAACTCACCTTAATATTAATCCTTAGCCGTTCCTTTACTAACACAACCTTCCTATTTACGTACCTCTCCCTCTCTCTTTTCTTTTCTTTTCTTTCTTTTCTTTTTCCTTTCTTTCCTCACTGATTTCAATCACTCTCATGCTTCTGTTCAGCTTTTCCCAATTTATAGAGAAGTAGAATTGCCTCGAGGCTGACGCGTGGCGATCTAATCTATTTTCATAATTCGCTTCGATCTCCTTCATTAAAACTTAGATTATCACCTATCTATTAAATATATATATATATATAGGATATTTACATTTTAGCCCAGATTTTTAATATAACTATATAAATAAATTAATTCTTAATTAAATTACATTCTATCATATATCAATAGAAAATTAAATATTTATTTTACTACCACACTCATTATTATTATTATTATTGATAACATTATTATTTATTCCCTCTTCTTTTTTTCTTTTTCTTTTTTTTTGAACTTTAATTTGTATTATAAATTTTATATTTGTGTTAATTTAGCCTCAAATAATAATCCCTAATTAATAACCCAACGCTATTTTAGATTTATACATTTATTCATTTAATAATCTATCATCACGTGCAACCATAATTATATATAAATATTTATGTGGACTTGATTAAACGTTCGGGGTGTCACATTTCTCCCCTTCTAATTAGAAGTTTGTCCTCAAACTTGACGTACCTTAACTTTCGAAGAGGTGCGGGTATTTAGCTCGTATTTGTGCTTCGGTTTCCCACGTAGCTTCTTCGATGCGATGATTTCGCCATAAGACCTTTACCAGCGATATAGTCTTATTTCGGAGAACTTGATTACGATGATCGAGAATCTGCACTGGTTGTTCTTCGTAGGTGAGATCTTCTCGAACTTCCAAGTTCTCATAATCGATGACATGTTCTAGATCTCGGAGATACCGTCGGAGCATTGAAACGTGAAACACGTTGTGGATATTAGATAGCTCAGGAGATAGTGCAAGGCGATAGGCTACAGGACCAATTCTTTCCAGTATCTCGAATGGCCCGATGTAACGTGGGTTTAGTTTCCCGCGCTTTCCGAATCGGATTACTCTTCTTGTTGGGGAGATTTTGAGAAACACATGGTCCCCTACTTGAAATTCCAAGTCTCGTCTCTGAGTATCTGCATAACTTTTCTGGCGGCTCTGAGCGGTGCGAATTCGCTGTTGGATGAGTTGGATTTTCTCACTAGTGACTTGCACGATTTCGGGGGCTAACAATTTCTTGTCCCCGACCTCCGTTCAGCATAGAGGTGATCGACATCTTCTTCCATACAGAGCTTCGTACGGCGCCATTCCAATGCTTGCCTGGTAGCTATTGTTATAGGCGAATTCTACCAAAGATAGGTACTCATCCCAGTTACCTTTGAGGTCCAACACGCATACACGTAACATGTCTTTCAACGTTTGGATTGTTCTTTCGGATTGCCCATCGGTTTGTGGATGATAGGCCGTGCTGAATTTCAGTGTAGTTCTCGAAGCTTCTTGTAATCTATTCCAGAAATAAGACACGAAATAAGGATCTCGGTCAGACACGATTGATACTGGGATACCATGCAACCGAACAATCTCCTTAATATATAAAGTGGCAAACTTATTCAGAGGGTACATGATTTTGATTGGTAGAAAGTGTGTTGACTTTGTTAATCGGTCTACCATAGCCCATATTGCATCATTCTTTGAAAAAGATTGTGGTAGCCCGACCACGAAGTCCATAGTAATGTGTTCCCACTTCCATTCAGGAATAGGGAGTGGTTGCAACATTCCTGCAGGTCTCTGATGTTCCGCTTTAACTTGTTGACAACGCAGACATTTGGAGACATGGCTTGCTATGTCTTTCTTCATTCCGGTCCACCAGAAGTATTCCTTCAGATCGTGATACATTTTCGTATTGCCAAGATGGATTGCAAACCTCGAGTTATGAGCTGCTACCAATATCCTTTTCTTGAGTTCTGGAAGGTCGGGTACGTAAATTCGATTTCAAAATTTTAGCATCCCATTGCTGATTGTAAAGTCAGGATCAGGTGTGTTTTCTTGCTCCTCGTACTTTTTCTTCAAAAGTTTATCTTCACATTGGCGGCCTCTAATTTCTTCTATCAACTCGGGTTCCATGATTATGTTGGCGAGCAATCCATGGATCTTGCGGGGAACGAGGGTACATGCCAAACTTTTGGCCGATTTTCGACTTAGTGCGTCTGCTACTACATTAGCTTTGCCGGGATGATGATGGATCTCTATATCGTAATCCTTCATAAATTCTAGCCATCGTCGTTGCCTCATATTCAATTCCTTCTATGTAAACAGATATTTGAAACTTTTGTGATCGGTGTAGATTTCGCAGGCTACTTCGTAGAGATAATGACGCCAGATTTTTAGAGTGAAGATCACTATAGCCAATTCCAGATCATGAGTTGGATAGTTCCTTTCGTGAGTCTTTAGTTGGCGAGAGGCATAAGCGATGACCTTCCCGTTTTGCATAAGAACGTAGCCCAAACCATTGTATGAGGCATCGCTGTAAATTATAAACCCTTTTGCTTCTGCGGGGAGCGCTAGTATTGGAGCTGTCACGAGTCTGTCCTTCAATTCTTGGAAGCAACGTTCCTACTTGTCTGTCTATTCAAAGGGTGTGTTCTTTTGAGTTAGCTTGGTCAAGGGTGAAGCTATCTTCGAGAAGTCTTGCACAAAGCGCCGGTAATAGCCGGCTAAGCCCAAGAAGCTTCAAATCTCGGATACGTTAGTAGGTCGTGGCCAATCCACGATTGCTGCAACCTTTTGGGGATCAACTGAAATGCCATCTTTGTTAATGACGTGATCGAGGAAGTGTACACTAGTGATCCAGAATTCGCATTTCTTCAACTTAGCATAAAGTTTGTGATCACGTAATGTCTGTAGAATTTTTTGCAAGTGTTGGTCATGTTCTTCTGGCGATTTGGAGTATATGAGAATGTCATCAATGAAAACAATGACGAACTCGTCAAGATAGGGTTTGAACACTCGATTCATGAGGTCCATAAAGGCCGCTGGAGCATTGGTGACGCCAAATGGCATAACAAGGAACTCGTAGTGCCCATAACGGGTCCTAAAGGCAGTCTTTTCGATGCTTTCCGTTTTGACTTTTAGTTGATGGTAACCAGAACACAAATCAATTTTTGAGAACACTTGGGTGCCTTGCAGTTGATCAAACAAATCGTTGATTCGTGGCAAGGGGTACCGATTTTTTATGGTGACTTTATTTAGTTCTCGATAGTCGATACATAAGATCATTGTACCATCCTTTTTCTTTACGAACAGCACCGGAGCTCCCCACGGTGAAGTACTTGGTCGGATGAAGCCTTTATTCAGTAATTCTTGGAGTTGAGTTTTTAGTTCTTTCAATTCTGCCATGGACATGCGATAAGGGATCTTTGAGATTGGTTGGGTACTAGGTTGAGTTTCAATGGTGAACTCGATTTCCCGATCAACTAGGGTGCCAGGCAGGTCTTCAGGAAACACATCCGGAAATTCTCGAACTACGGGGATCGCATCAAGTGTGGGGTTCTCTTGTTGAGTATCAATCACATAACAGATACAACCACAACAACCCTTCCTTAGCAGTCGTTGGGCTGTTATGAAGGATATAATACAAGGAGGGGGAGAGGCTCCAGTTCCTTCAAAAACAAGCTCGAGTTGGTTTGGTGACCTGAGAAACACCTTTTTGGCTTTATAATCGATAGAGGCACGATTAGCAGCTAACCAATCCATTCCTAAGATTACATCAAAGGTACTAATGCCAAGGGGTATCAAGTCTACGTGTAAGGTTTCACCTTTTAAGGATACAGTGCAAGACTTGTATATATCAGTACTAAGGGCAGAATTTCCAGAGGGAAAAGACACAAATAGTATGTATCCTAAGGGTTTGGGTGTTGGCGCTAACTTGGTAGCAAAGTGTGGTGTAACAAAGGAATGAGTTGAGCCGGAGTCAAAGAGAACATGGGCTAAGTGACCACAAATAAAAAGTGTACCTGACACAACATTTTCAGTAACTTGTGGGTTTCCAGGCACCAGGGCAAAAGCTCTTCCTTGGCGTTTTTGGTCTTTTCTCGCTCCTTCAAGTACTGCGGGTTTTCGGACTGGTTCAAAGGAGCGGACGAGCTTTGGACAATTTCTCAGTAAATGACCAACTTGGCCGCATCTAAAGCATGCTCTCGTATCTTGACGGCATGGTCCCCAATGAGTCCTTCCACAGGTAGAGCAAGCTGGAATGATGCCACCTTTAGGGTCTGTAGGACTTTGATTGCTTGGACCGGTTGAACTGGTTGTGCTCGTATTTATTCTCTTGGGAGGTGCGACACTGGGTCTTCTGTTATCTCTTTCCCAAAATCGCTTCCTCTGACTTGGCTCCCCAGATCGCAAGGCTTTAACTTCTTTTTTCTGCAATGTATGCTCGATCTACCACCGCCGCGTAGGTTGGTAGTTTTAGAACCTCCAGCCTGTCCTTAATTTCAGGATCCAACCCTGCTTCAAATTTCCTAGCTTTTCGGGCTTCGGTGGGAATGACATATGTCGCGAACCGTGCTGGTTGTGTGAACTTACTTTCATATTCGGCCACTGTCATGGTTCCTTGCCTTAGATGTATGAATTCTGACGCTTTTTGTTCCCGTAGTGAATCTGGAAAGTACTTTTCATAGAATACTTCTAAAAATCTCGCCCAGGTCACAATATCTTCCTTTTCTAGGGTAAGGAGCCACCATTCCTGTGCATCGTCTTTGAAGGTGAAGGTGGCAAAAGTCACCTTCTGTCTTTCTGTGCAAGGTAGTGCGCTGAAGATTTTCTCCATGTCCCTGACCCAAGCCTCTGCTATTAGTGGGTTTGGACTACCGATAGACGTGGTGGGTTTCAGATCTTGAAATTGTTTGATCGTAGTCGATTCTTCTCGTCTTTCTACTGTCCCATTGGTTATGCTGCTTTGCAAGGCCTGTAAAAAGTTGGTGACTGCCCTTTCCATGATCTGTTCCGTTGGGATGGTACCGCTGACTGATAATCCGTTTTCATTTCCTTCGTTGGCCATTACTACAAGGCAAAATGATGTAAACGTGATATCATATTGAAACAATTTTGATACAACGTCATATGTAACATATTAGTTCTATTATCACCATATTCGTATATATCATATTAGTTTTGCTATTAATATCACCACTTTCATATATAATATAATAGCTTTACCATCATGTTAATATTACCACATGTACATCACATTAATACCAAATACATCATTGTTACCATATTAGTTTTGCTATTAATATCACCACTTTCATAGTTAATATTATCACATATACATCACATTAATACCAAATACATCATTGTTACCATATATAGGGTGTTAGTGTGGCGGTCACAAATCAATGTCTAATCCTACTAATACAAAAAGATTAGACTACTCATAGTCAGCTCACAAAAAGGGTTTTCTGGTCAGATATCTAAAATGGTCCATTAGGCCACCAGGAGAACTGGCCTCGGAAAACTAATCCATGAAACAACTCCAGAAACTCACTTTGCATGATGGACTCAAACTCCCACTCACTAAGCTCAACTCCGAAGCAGCTCCATACTACCTAAACCATATAAACAGGAGCACCGTGATCATAACCCCAGAATTCCCGTCCAGTAATCTGTATCGGTGTTTCCAAGTATGATGCACCGTCGGTAAAGTCCACAGCTGGAGTATAGACAATGTGCTGGGGAGGTGGTGTCGTGGTGCGAAGGCGGCTACTAGGATATGCAGGTCCCTTCCTCTCTGCAAAGCCTACAGGTAGAGGTGCGACCAGAAAATGTGGTGGTTCTATGTCTGGAGCAAGACCAACAACGTGGATCGGTCCTATGTACCTTTCACGGGTGCTACCTCGGCTAAGTCTCCAGAATAATAAGTCCTCATCGGGGTCAGCCTGTAAGTAAATGGATCTTTCCATGAGATGGTCAAGTGTTGGATGGGCTTGCCTGACCAGACTCTCTGAGTCACCCCAGCCCTCTAATTGGTTCGGGAGCAGATGAGCTTCTGGAGGCTCGTATTAGAAAAGCTCCAATAGGTTTGCCATGTCCTACAACACAAGAAAACTTAGCCTGGACATATATATAACAAGACTCATATGCGTTAGACATATCACATAATAATGCAAGTTTAATACATTTTTTTTTTTTTTGAAAATTATATAAAATTTAAAAAAACTTGTACTATATATATATATATATATATTTTATTCATTTAATTATTTATTTATTTTTTTTAAAAAAAAACCATGGCTCTGATACTACTTTTGTCACGACCCAAACCCGATACCCAAAGGTTTAATGTCGTAACAAGATAAAAAAAAAAAAAGTAATTCGGATAATTCTGTAGTTACAGCGCAAGCGGATAAATTAAATAAATTAAAATAAATAACTGGGTACCAACTGTTTATTTAAAAGGTAATAAAATATAGTCATTGGAGCTTCACTGTATTACAAGAGTTTAATAATAGAAGACAGAAATCTTAAAAAAAAAATATATATATCATAGCGATTCATTTTCCATCTTGATCCCGCTAAACCTCGTCACCTGAAAGGGTAACAGCTATAAGCACATAGCAGAGTGAGAAATATTATACTATGAGGGCACAAAATGGCCATGGATATTTATTTAAGCTAAAACATTATAAATTGAGTTGAGTTGAATACATAATTAATTAAGTGCCAGAAAATGAAATAATCACTATAACCACGGTACATCACTAAGTGACTAGCACTATACTGGTCAATGGATTCACGACAAACACTGGACCACAAAGTGGTCAATCACTAAGCCAATGGTTATTTAAGTCCCCCAAGGTATGGGACTCCCGTGGTGGTATTCACAAAACATAATTGTTTATAAGGTTATAGTCAAATATTCTTTAAAATATAAACAGACATATCCTTGGGTTAACTTTTAAGCAAATAGGGTTCAGAAATAAAACCACGTAACTGAAACTTTTATAAAACATAACTTTTATTAATATACTAATAAAACATAACTTATATAAAATAGATTTTGGTAAGTCAAAACATAAGTAAAATACATTTTGCTGCCTCAAGGTATAATATAACTCACCTTAATATTAATCCTTAGCCGTTTCTTTACTAACACAACCTTCCTATTTACGTACCTCTCCCTCTTTCTTTTCTTTTCTTTTCTTTCTTTTCTTTTTCCTTTCTTTCCTCACTGATTTCAATCACTCTCATGCTTCTGTTCAGCTCTTCCCAATTTATAGAGAAGTAGAATTGCCCTGAGGCCGACGCGTGGCGATCTAATCCATTTTCATAATTCACTCCGATCTCCTTCATTAAAACTTAGATTGTCACTTATCTATTATATATATATATATATATATAAGATATTTACATTTTAGCCCAGATTCTTAATATAACTATATAAATAAATTAATTCTTAATTAAATTACATTCTATCATATATCAATAGAAAATTAAATATTTATTTTACTACCACACTCATTATTATTATTATTATTATTATTGATAACATTATTATTTATTCCCTCTTCTTTTTTTTTTCTTCTTTTTTTTAACTTTAATTTGTATTATAAATTTTATATTTGTGTTAATTTAGCCTCAAATAATAATCCCTAATTAATAACCCAATGCCATTTTAGATTTATACATTTATTCATTTAATAATCTATCATTACGTGCAACCATAATTATATATAAATATAAATATTTATGTGGACTTGATTAAACGTTCGGGGTGTCACAACATCGGGTCAAAGATTGCCGTAGTAAGCACAAAGGTAAAAGAAGATCAAGCAAGAAGTCTGCTCAAGCCAATATGACCGAAGTAGACAAAATTTTCAATGGTATAGATAACATAAATCTTTCTGCAGTTGTTTCCGAGGCAAACCTTATTGGAAATTCTAAAGAATGGTGGGTGGATACTGGTGCTACTCGCCACATCTGTGCTGACAAAAAAATATTCACATTTTATTCTGTGGTAGAAAACGGTGAATAACTTTTTATGGGCAACTCCTCGACTTCTAAAGTTGAAGGACAAGAAAAGATTATTCTAAAGATTACATCAGGAAAGGAACTCACTCTCAACAATATGTTGCATGTACTAGACATTCGCAAGAATATTGTTTCCAAATCTTTGTTGAGTAAAAATGGATTTAGGCTAGTTTTTTAAAGTGACAAATTTGTACTTACCAAAAATGGGATGTATGTAAGAAAAAAGTTACATGTCTGATGGCCTTTTCAAACTAAATGTAATGACTGTTGTTCCCTCTGGTATTAATAAAAATACATATTCTTCTTACTTGCTTGAGTCTTCTAATTTATGCCATGGTACACTAGGACATTTTAATTATGGATCTTTGCGTAGATTAATTAATATGGAATATTTACCTAAATTTGATATTGATTTAAACCATAAATGTGAAATTTGCGTTGAAGCAAAATTAATTAAAACTTCTTTTCATTCAATTGAACGAAGTACAAAGCCACTTGAATTAATTCATAATGACATTTGTGATTTTAAATCAATTCAAACTAGAAGTGGAAAAAAATATTTTATTACTTTCATAGATGACTATACTAAATATAGTTATGTTTATTTAATTCAAACTAAGGATGAAGTTTTGGAAATTTTCATTCAATATAAAAATAAAGTTGAAAATCAACTTAGTAAGAAAATTAAAAAAACTTAGAAGTGATAGATGTAGTGAATATGAATCACCTTTTGGTGAGTTTTGTAAAGAACATAGAATAATTCATCAAACCACCGCTCCTTATTCATCTCAACAAAATGGAATTGCTGCAAAAAAAAATAGGACTTTAAAAGAAATGATGAATGTTACATTAATAAGTTCCGGATTACCTCAGAACTTGTGGAGAGAAGTAATACTTTCTGCTAATTATATACTTAATAAAGTATCCCAAAAGAAAGTGAATCAAACATCTTATCAATTATGGCATGTGGTGAATGATGAATGCTACTTAAAAGTGTGGGGGTGTTTGGCTAAAGTGGCTATTCATAGTCCTAAGAAGACTAAGATAGGTCCTAAAACTATTGATTGGTTATGCCAAGAATAATAGTGCATGTCAGTTTTTGATTCATAAGTTAGAACATTCCGAAATGCATGTAAATACTATTATTGAATCTCGGAATACATTATTTTTTGAACATATATTTCCGAATAAAACTGGACAAGAGACTAGTACTAATAAAAGATCTTATGATGCTATTAATAGTCATGATTAAGAACAAGAGTAAGAGATAGATCAAAAATGAGGAAGAGGAACCTAGGCGTAGTAAACGTGCTAGAACCTCAAAATTTGTTGGTCCAGATTTTCTAATATTTTTGTTAAAAAATGAGTCTTTAATTTTTAAAAAAGCTATATCCAGTCCTAAGGCTCCTTTATGGAAAGAGGCTGTCAATAGTGAAGTTGAATCCGTCTTACAAAATCACACTTGGGAATTGGTGAATTTGCCACCAGGTTATAAACCTCTTGGGTACAAGTGAATTTTCAAAAGAAAAATGAAAGCGGATGATCAATTGATAAATACAAGGCAAGACTTATAGTCAAAGGATATAGATAAAAAGAAAGTCTTGATTACTTTGACACATACTCACTAGTTACTAGAATAACATCCATTAAAATGCTAATTGCCATTGCATCTTTGTACAATCTAGAAATTTATCAAATAGATGTTAAAACAGCTATCTTAAATGGTGAGTTAGATGAAGAAATTTACATAAAACAACCAAAAAGATTTTCTGTTCTAAGAAAATAGAAGAAAGTGTGTAAATTAGTTAAATCATTATATGGTTTAAAACAAGCGCCAAAGCAATGGCATGAGAAATTTGACAAAGCAATAATGTCAAATGGATTTAAAATTAATAAATGTGACAAATATGTTTATATTAAAAACACAAGCAACGGTTATGTGATAGTATGTCATTATGCGGATGATATACTCATTATAGGTAGTAATAATGACATAATTAAAATTACCAAGAAAATATTGAATAAACATTTTGACATAAAAGATATGGGGATTGTTGATGTAATACTTTGTATGAAAATTATTAAAACATCAGAAGGTTATACTTTGTCACAAGCACATTATATTGATAAAATACTTGACAAATTTAGCAAAGATGATGATCATCTTGTTAGAACACATGTGGATGCTAATTTGTTCCTGTCTAAAAATGTATAGGAAAGTATTTTTCAATTAGAATATGCCCAAATCATTGGAAGCTTAATGTACTTGATGAACTGTACTTACCCGGATATAGCTGACACAATAAATAAATTAAGTAGATATATGGGTAATCTAGGAGTAGAACATTAGAAAGCAATTATAAGGGTTCTAAGATATCTTCAATTTACTCGTAACATTGGGCTTAATTATACTAGATATCCAGCAGTACTTGAAGGATACTGTGATGCAAATTGGATATCGGATACTTGAGACTCAAAGTCCACTAGTGGGTATATCTTTACTCTTGGTGGGGCCGCTGTATCTTGGAAATCTTCCAAACAGACTTACATTGCTAGGTCTATTATGGAATCAGATTTCATAGCTTTAGATAAAGCTGAGGAAGAAGCAGAATGGCTTCACCACTTCCTTGAAGATATTCTAATGTGGCCAAAACCGGTGCCTGTTATATACATATATTGCGATAATCAATCAGCAATAGATAGAGCACAGAGTCATATATATAACGATAAGTCACAAGACATTCGTCGTCGACATAATACCATGAGACAACTACTCTCTAATGGAATTATTTCAAATGTATATGTGAAGTTTAAAGACAACATAGCAAATCCACTAACCAAAGGGTTAGCAAGAGATTTAGTTAAAAACTCATCGAGGGGAATGAGACTTAAGCCTATTAAATAAGAGTTACCACAATGGCAACCCAACTTAGTTGATTGGAGATCCTAAGATCTAGGTTCAAAAGGATAACAGAGTTGTGTATGACTCATAAGGATCACTACGGAGTCAAACTCCTACCTATTTCTATGATGAAATAGTGATGTCTGCACGTTTTAGGTTAAATAATACTTTTAATGATTCTTATATCTAGGAATATCTAGTGGAGTATGACAGAATACTCTTCATAAGATTCACCTATATGAGTGTGAACTGGGCCGATTCTCTGAGATTTGTGAAGGGCTAAAATTCTCTAGAGCACTCATAAAAGACCGGATTGTTCAGGGCCAAAATGAACACAATAGTAAGAACTAAAAATGTGTTTGGTAATATACTATGTGAGTTCTATTGTCTTAGTTTACACAAATAGCTGAACAGTTCAAGGCATCATGTTCACTAGTTCGCTAGTAAATCCGATAGTGTTTCACAAAGGAAGGTTCAAAGCCAAAAGCTACCTATCCTTTGCAGAATATTTTCAATTTCTCTACGCTCGGTAATTAGATCATGTTGTTGCATTTTCTCTCCATCAAATTCCATTTACGTAGGGGATTGTTGGAATTCATGGTTTTTATAGGCTTATTTTGGGCCAACTTTGAGTCCAAATTTGAGTGGTGTCCACACGTCTGTAAACACAAATTTTGTATCCTGCAATTAAGACACGGAATGAATGCACAAATAATTAATTTTATTGATTATAATAAATAGGTACAATTCTATGTGGTTTGCTCTATTACAAAAGAACAAATCCTCTGATTCGATCTCCGAAATAGGCGTAATTCTACGGCTATAAAAGCTTGTTATTGAACGAACACGTTGATGGATTTCTTCAAGTCTTCTAAAGGAGAAACTTGGAGAAGAAAGGCTTGATCGAGGGTTTGAACAGCTTGATCTCGAACGAGTCTTGAAATGATCTCTTTGAAAAGAGAGACCAAATTTGTATTTGTAATTTGAAAGGATTAACATAAGTTTGGAATGCTTGATAATCATTTCTTCTAAATTTGAGGAACTTTAAAGAGAATTTTAATAGGAGAATTTGGTAGAGTCTCGAGATTGCTTAAGAGTTTGCAAGACCATTAGCCAAAGAATGTCCCCTTCTCCCTAATGAGAGCCTCTATTTATAGGCTTAGGGGGGGAAGGGTTAATTTTGGAAACACCAAAATTCACTCTAATTTCAAGAAACAAGCAATTTATTTCTTATTTTATGGACATGATTTTATTCTAGGGAGATTTACCAATAAATCCCAAAATTTGAACTTATGAACCAGTTGGTCATATTTTTATTCTATTAAACCGTTTAGTCCCATTAAATTGTGAGAGACATAAATACCCTCGTGTAACCATTGTTTGATGCGGCTGGGGGGCTAGAAGATTAATCCTTTAAGCGCGTATGTGGCTCATGTGTAGTCCGTCGCATATGATACATTGCGATGGCGTCACAAATTGAGAAACCCCTGTAAGGGTTTTTTAGTTTTGGGCTGGGTTGGTGTTTTTGAGGGTTAGGACAAGGCCCACACACCCTCAACCCATTCAAGGTTTCTCCATTTTTTCCATTCATATTTACGCAGTCGTTGTGGTCTCTCAATCTGTACTGTATGAAACCCTACTTGTGACGATCGAACGGTGTGACGTTGGAAGAAGTGGCCAATAAAGGAACCCTAGTTCGAATAATCCCTCAACGGTGATCTGACATAGTTCTTTCGTGGACGGGATGGGTATGTTTTGTAAATTTTGATGTTGGCATTTGTGTTTCGTAGTGTGGTTCATTCTGTTTATGTGTTTTTCTTGTCGATTTCGTTCGTACTGTTTAGTAGTGGTTATGAGTCGATTAAGTATGTTGTTGGAGGGTGTGTGTGTTCGGTGTTTGGGGGTTTTGTGTGTGTGGATTATTGTGCTGCGTGTTGGGGTTTTTGGGGTCTTTGGTTTTTGGTGGTTGGTGTGGGCCATCGTACGACTTTCTGAGGCTTGGGATTTTTTGTTCCTTTTGTGTGTTGTGTTGTGTTGTGTTGTTGGTTGTGGTTGTTGGGGTAAGGGGTTGAATAATGTTATTGAGGGGGACATTTTTGTTGGGGACATTTTTGTTGGGGACCACACGGGATGCTCTGAAAAGGGGGCTGCTTGTGTGGGGTGGATGGATGTTTGCATTTGTGGGTTAGGGTGAAATATTTTGTACACTACTGCGTGTTTGGTTTTGGGGGGTATGTGGTTTTTTTTTATTGTGTGCTGTGGTACTTTTGTTTTTTGTGTGGGCCATCGTTGTTTTTTTGTATTTGTGTGTGAGTGGGATTAGATTAAGATAAAAATTGGTTATGGGGTTGGTTGGTGGGGGCACATATTACTGGGAACATGCAGGTGTGGTTTGGCTTTGGCAGGTTTTGTGGTTTTTGTATGTGGTTTGTGTGGCTGTAGTTGTATGTGTTTTGTGGGGTTTTTTGTTTTTAATTGGTTGACTGTTTGTGGGTCATAGTTCCATGTGTGGTATATGGGTGCTGTGTGGTGGGGGTTTTGGTGTCTGGCTTCTTGGTGGTTGTGTTGGTGTGGTAATGCGGTGGGGTGTGATGCAATTAGTTCATTTGTTGAGTGGGTGTGTGGTGTTGGTATTTATATGTGCAGCAGCAGGTTTTTTGGTATGGGGGGTGGCTGTATGGGCTTATTTTGTTGGGGAGTAGTTGTATTAATTGTTGAATTGGTTTGTTTCTGGTGTTGCAGATAGCAGTACAGTACGTAGTCCGTGGACCCGTTCGTGTGAGAAACGAAGGGTTGAGGAAGCATGTGGGTCGAAGCCACACCAAGTAGGTATGAAAATGGAGGGACGCATCATTTTCAAACAGACGAAAGTTGTACATAATACGGTGGGACGTAATGTGAGTAAAGTTAATTGCTCCCCACAGCGACAGGGCCACACGAGGATTAACTATAGGTCAAACGTTGCTGGTATAATCAAACTTGTTAGTTCTATAAAACTGACGGAGGCACATATGAATCAGTTGAAGAGAACGTCATTTTGGATTATGATCGAGGCGATCCACGTCAACAAGTTGAACCACAATGAATTCAGAAAGTGTGATGATCTGATTGCCAAGATTATAAGAACGTATGATCTGCGTGAGAATACGTTTCATATTGAAGGGGCAATGTTGAAATTTGCCAGTAGCAATGTGAAGCTGATTTTTGGTTTGCAATGCGGGAAGAGGCGGTTGGATTTATCCCTGGGGCAACGACCAGTGTCAGACTTCATTCAGCGCAGGTGTCGTGACACGTCGCGGTTAACATCGAAACTTGTGAAAAGTTTGTTTTTTGAAGCTGTTAAAAGGCGGACCAGGCAAGATGAGGAAGATGTGGCAAAGCTATTGGCCTTGTATATGTGTGGGAAGTTGTTTTTTTTCAAATTCAGGTGAGACAATCAGTTGGGCATTTGTGCGTTACGTGAACGACTTGGACACAGTGAGGATGTACGCCTGGACTGGAGCAATAATGTCAGCACTGATGGGGCTAGTGAAGGAGTTTTATCGAATACCGTGGAAGGTGACAGGCTGCGCGGTTGCGTTATTGGTATGTGAATGTCCAATATAATTAGTCGTCGTAACAAACACTTGTGGTATACATATTAGTTGGCTAATATTTTGGTTTTTATTGTTATGTTTAGTATTGGATATGTGAACATTCGACAATAATTGAGCCGGAAACGGAGAACATGTTCCCTAGATTCATGAAATGGGACATTGGGAAATTGTTGAGCAAAGGTCAGGGGGTTGATCTGTCTGGACCAGTTAATTTTAAGGTATGTGTGTTGGGTTTGGTTGTTATTTTTAGGGCATAGTTTTGAGTTATTTATAATCCGTGATGGTAATATGTTTGTGTTTGCGTAGGTTAAAGTAGACCGACTTAGGTCGTTCGAATATGAACGTGATATGATGGGTACGGATGTTGTCGTGTTTGGAGATGTTCAGTCAGATGTGGTTGATTGTGTTGGAGATGATGATGCTTTCGTAGATGAAATTGAAGGTGATGGCGCATACAACGTTGATGCGATACATACGGATGACTTGAAATTTGGATTTGGTGTTATACGTGAGGAGTGCAGTTCGTGGAAAGGGCAGAAAGCAGACATCGCAGTGGGGGGGAATGCGACAGACGTGTTATGTGGTGCCACGTTTGTGAAGAATAGTAAAGGGGTGAAAGTCAGTAAGGTTGATGAATATGGCAGTGTAATCGCTAAACTAGAATTGGAGAATAAAAGAAAAAATGAAATGATTGCATTGCTTGAGGGAGAAGTTGCTGGTTTGAAAAAAAAACTGGAGGCGCAAGCTGTGAACATTGTAGGGGGTTTGAGTGTGTGTTGGGAATTAAGAATGAAGAGGTGGACAAGTTGAAAAAAGAAAATATCGAGTTGCGGAGGAGTGTGTTGGTGTTTGAGGATCAACTCGCTGATCGTGATGTACACGCGGTGATGAAAGCTTTTCGGGATGTGGAGGTGCATCGGGACGGAGTTGGAAGTAGTGATGCTGGGGTTAAGGTTGGAGGTGACATTGTGTACAATGTGTCGCCGAGTAGGGTTGGTATGAGGGGTACGTATATGTGTAATGAGGGTGTGGGGCCGAATCTGGAATGCGCTGTTGTGGATTCGAATGGTGAGCAGTGTGGGAGAACTAGTGGTGGTATCGTGAATGTTGATTTGTGTGATATGAATGAGGGGGTAATTGTTCCTGGGGGGCAAACATCGTTTGTTCATAACATAAAAAACAAAATTAGGTAGGAACGGAAATTGCTGGATTTCGAGTACCCCAACTTACATGGACGTAATAAGAAGCTAGTCACAGACGCCGGCATTGTGGTTCGAGGTGATGACTGTGTTAATAATGCCGGAGTTATTGATGTGGACGCTGTGGTCGTGAAGGGTAGTAAGTGGTTCGGCTTTGATATAAACAACAGGTTGGGGTGTGGAAAATGATGACGGTGGAGGAGAAATGTAGAATCAAGCAAGGTTATGATAGGCATGGTGATTGGTACGTAGGTTTTTTTTTTGGATTTGTTAATACTTGTTGTAATGAAATTATTTTTGTGGGTACTGATAATTGTTGGTGTGTGTAGGGCAGTCATGTGGAAGGATTGTGATGCTGGTGTGGTGGTTGACTTTACTGATGTGAAAAACCTCATACGCCAGAGTAGCCTTTATGGAAATGTGAGGAGTTATTTGTATTTGTTGAAAAATTATTTTGCTTTCACATTTGGTGAATGAACTCTTGTGGAACAATATACGTGGCATTGGTGATATGTGGATAGAAGGTTTTTATTTGTTCATGTTTATTGCAGGTGATTGACGGGTATGTTGAGTTGCTGAAAAGCGAGCATGCGAGGATGTATGGCGATGATGAGTTGGCTGATAAGTCGTATTTTTTTAGTAGTGTGTGTTTGGTGAGTTGTGAAGTTATGTAGTGCACGAAGCTCGTTTATGTGTCTGTGTGTTGTTCTGATGATTTTTTAACTTTTGTAGGATATGGTGAAAAGCGATGATGTGCGTGCTAAGGAAAAGTTTGTTCGTACGAATGTTTCTACTGCGAGCGATTGTAGGTTCATACACGTCCCAATGTGTCATGATGGACATTGGACACTTGTAGTGTATGATACGGAAGATGGGACTTGAAAACATTACAATCCGTTGAGGCAGCGTGGAGACAGAGTTGATGTGCATCACAATGTAGCAACTTTGCTGGTATGGCTTTTGAGTTTAATTTTTGTAATTTGTTTTATGATCATATGATTGTTTTCTGGGTTAGGTATCTGAAGATTGTGTAATTGTTTTGTTTGAATTATGGCAGAAAGAACGTGTTACTAAGGTGATGAAGCAGACTTTGCGTGAATTCGGGTTGGATGAGCAAAGCATACTGGCGAACTTCAGCAGCTTGCTTGAAGCTATGACAAAGTGTCCGCAACAGAAACCGGGGACGTAAGTTAGTTGTGTTTGCGTTTTGTGTGGGGGGACTGTACTGTTTAAGGTTATGTGTAGCGTGTGTTTGGCTGTTGATATGTAAAATTTTTTGTTTGTGCAGGCTTGATTGTGGGGTCATTGTGTGCGCTATTATGCGACAGTATGTTCATCGGGCTGACGTGGAACGTTCGCTGCACGGAAGTAACTGCGTCATACTACGTGCAAATATGGTTAAGGCGTTTGTGAATGATCCAGTACGTGGTTTGAAGGAATGAAATCATGATACATTATTGGAACATAAACATGGTAATTAATTATATGGCAAGAAAGACTGGTGTATGATGCACTGTTTTTGGGATTGTGTTTTTTTTTTTTTGGCTGAACATCAGTATGGTAAATGTTGGAGTGTTGGTTTTTCAAATGTAATTAGAATGGTGATACAGTAATTATTTTTTTGTTTAGAAACGTATGGTTATATTTGACAAATGAAATTGTTTTGTTTGGAATAGTGGAATAGTGGCATATGACTGTATGGCAATGATAATGTGTAATGTTTTTCTGTGGTGTGTGGTGTGAGTGTTAGGTAGATGCAAGGTTCACATGGTCTGGGTGTGCGATTACTGTGATGGAGACCGTATACTGTTAACAACACAGTCGGTCGGCATTAAAGTCGTGGTGCTAAAATCTTAACGTATTACATGTTTACTATTTTTACATATTAACAGCGTACACGTAATATAGTATGATTAAAAAGGACAACATTTTTGGAACAAAAATAAATGTAAGAAGTGCACAAGTTAGTAATGGTAACGGGGTATGAATTGTAATTGGAAGCTGTAAATTGTTTGTTGCAAACATGTCTATCATACAAGTCTAGGTTATGGATGCGCATACCCGCACGTTGAACATGTTAACAGCATCCACACAATAAAGTATGGTTAAAAAATGATAATACTTTTTGGAACAAAATAAATGTAACAAGTTCAAAAGTAATTAATGGTAATGGGGTATGAAGTGTTCACACGTCACTAATAAACTGGAAGCTGTGAAAATGTTTGTTGTGTACTTGTCTTTCATACAAGTATAGGTTATAGCTGTGGCATAACCAATTATTTAGATGGAAAGCAACTGCAGTAAAGCTAAAGTATGGAGTTTGGATATTTGTGTGTGTGTGTGTCAAGCTAAATTGGTTCCTTGCATGTTGTTCGATTGTGGTGACCCATGCGTTGACACCGGCCACATCGAATTTGTTGCACTTCTTCACCTTGGGAAAAAATTATTTTTTTTTTTGGGCTGGCCTGGTGGTCGCTTTACCGAAGGTGGTTGTATGACGAAATCCTCAGGATTGAATGCTGATTTCTTCACAGTTGGAATGGGTTGTATGTTTTGTTGGTATGATTTGTGGTAAGCAGTGACGTGGCAAAATTCAGCAACTAGATCGTACAGGTCGAGGCCGCTATTCCAGATAGCAACAACTGCGTGAGAGCATGGAAATCTATTTATTTGCCACTTGAAACAGGAACATGTACATTTGTCAATATCAACCATGACGGATGGGAAAGAGTGGACCTCGAACACTGTATCGGTGGATTGGCTGACAAGCCATGCTCTACCTTTATTGTACGCTTTAATCAAACGAGCTTCCATTTTTGGGCAAATAACACCGGGCCACGCTTGTGCTTTTATGTTGCGTTTCGCCATTTGGCGCATAATCTTAACTCGAATACTGTCGACCAGTTGAGTTATCGGTAGGTGTCGTGCTTCCCATATCTATGAGTTGAACGATTCAACGGCATTGGAACTCATCTCACCGTACCGTGAACCTCTGATATTGAAGAAGTATGATATTTGTGAGGACGTAGGCAAATGGCACGAAAATGTGAAAAGCATAAAAATAGGAAATGCAGTATTAACAGAAAGTAATAAGGAAGACTAAAAATACATACTGGAAGTAAGCGTTAGCCCAAAAATGAAGGGGCAAGTCTTTTAAGAACGAGGGAATAACCCTCCGTCCACATTTGGTAAATTCCTCAACGCATTGGGTGAATGAAGACACAGTGGGTGCGTAAGCACACGTCCGGAATTTAGTCAACATTCCAGCTCGGTATGAAGTGTTAACATTTCGCAACTTATGTTGCAAGTTACGTTGCAAATGTTGTAGGCAGAATGCATGGTGGGTTGTGGGAAATATGATGGGTATTGATTCCAATAAGCCTGCATGTCGGTCAGATACGAACGTAAGGGTCCTGTGACTGTTGACAACATTTGCGAGATGTCCCAATAACCATGCCCAGTTTGCGGTGTTCTCTGAATCAACAATCGCGATGGCTAAAGAGAAGAGACCTGGAAAGGGATGTTGTGAGTTTAGTTTGGGAATATGTTGGTGGTATGTTTGTGAGACCAATCAACGTGTGAGTGACATTGAATGTGGAAGGGGACATTATGTCAGTAATAAATAATGAAATTATAATTGTACAACAAAAATGATTTGTGTCAACATTATTACAGTACCTTGATTGTCATCCTTCGCAGTAGCAGCTAGCAAATGGCCCTTGAATTTTCCCTTCAGAAAAGTCCCATCCAAGAATAGTAACGGACGACAATGATTGAACCTATCGATGCATGCTTTGAATGATATGAAAAACCTTAGGAAACGGTTGTTGTGTTCATCGCAGTCAATATTGACGTAACTTCCAGGGTTGTTTTCAGTGACAACGGAACTGTACCACCACAATTGGTCGAACGAAATGGAGTGTGCACCAAACATCTCCCCCCGAGCTTTTTCAACACCTAACCACGCAACTTGGTAGCTAACCTCTAATCCGTAATCTTTTTTCAAGTCGTAAACCACATCTGTGGGTCGCATAAGTGGCTTGTCACGTACCCGTTCAGAAATAACATCGGACACTAAATCTGAACCAACCCGCGGGTTTTTCGATGTTCGAACAGCTACGCCACAAATGTGCTCCTTATTCCATTTGCGAAGGTAGAAAAATCCGTTAGCATGCAAAACGCGTGCGTGCACCGACCACATGCATCCCTTCGTTTCCCTCATCATGCATACAGCTGTGATCCGCACAGAATCGTTTTTGACATATTTAAAACGGAAACCACATTCGACAGCATACTTGCGAAGAGCA